>OY740808.1:25285829-25963329 GCA_963514005.1 Raja brachyura
ACAACACCCTCCCCCACACACTCTCCCTCCCCCACACCCCCCCTTCCCCACACACCCCCTCCCCCACGCACAACCCCCTCCCCCCACACACAATTCTGTGCAATTAATACATCTGACCTTATCTTACCTTCCTGCTGCTCAGCCTACTCGCCGAAGCCAAGGGGCAAAACCTTGGCACTTCCACCTCACTGCACTTTGATGGGAACAATGACCCTGTTCCAAATGATTACTGCGCTGTAGCTCAGCTTCCTTGAAACCCAGGACACTAGTCCTATAACTGTAACCACCAGGCCGAACATGCAGATTGATTGCTTTGCCAATACCACCGTACTTCATCAGATATGAAATAACTTGGCAGAGAGTTATAAGGTCTGTATATCCAACTCACCGACACAGTTAAATCTTGATCTGCCATTGATGATCCTTAAAGGTCCGTGAATGGCAGAATAACAGGGATCCCTGGGGCATATTTACATTGCTTGCATTGCCAACAGTGCCCTACTTCACTTTGCTGCTATTCTTAGGAATCCCAGGAATGAGTAGGTTAACCTATGATGAACCTATGGTCGGCACTGGGCCTGTATTTGCTGGAGTTTAGAAGAATGAGGGAGGACCTCATTGAAACATACAGAATAGTGATAGGCTTGGATAAAGTGGATGTGAAGAGGATGTTTCCACTAGTGGGAGAGTCTTGGACTAGAGGTCATAGCCTCAGAATTAAAGGACGTTCTTTTAGGAAGGAGATAAGGAGAAATGTCTTTAGTCAGAAGGTGGTGAATCTGTGGAATTCTTAGCCACAGAAGGCTGTTGAAGTGGATATTTTTCAGGCAGAGATAGATAGATTCATGATTAGTACAAGTGTCAGAGGTTAATGGGGAGAAGGCAGGAGAATGGGGTTAGGAGGGAGAGATAGATCCATCATGATTGAATGGCGGGATAGACTTGATGTACTGAATGGCCTAATCCTACTATCACATGTCCTTATGACCTATTGAGAGTTGGCAGGTCAGGCTGGACTTAGCCGCATAAGATGAGGGAAGATTCTTGTAGATGGGTCTTTGCTGAGAATGTTTCAACGCAGCCAGTCATATTGGAATAGATTGGTTGCAAACAAGGATATAGGCCAGGATGAGGTGTTCACACCAGGGCATCGGAGATGTCCTCATTCTTTAGGGAATGGGGGTTCCCCTCTTCAACTATAGATGAGGCTCTCACCAGGATCTCTTCCATACCCCGCAACTCTGCTCTCACTCCCTATCCCCACTTGTAACAAGGGCAGAGCCCCCCTTGTCCTCACCTTCCACCCTACCGGCCGTCACATACAACAGATAATCCTTCGACATCTTCGCCACCTCCAATGGGATCCCACCACTGGCCACATCTTCCCATCTCCTCCCGTTTCGGCTTTTTGCAGAGACCGCACCCTCTGTAACTTCCTGTCAATTCGTACCTTCCCACCCAAACCACCCCCTCCCCTGGTACTTTCCCTTGCAACCGCAGGAAATGCTACACTTGTCGCTTTACCTCCCCCCTTGACTCCATCCAAGGACCTAAGCAGTCTTTCCAGATGCTGCAGAGGTTCACCTGCACCTCCTCCTACCTCATCTATTGCATCTGCTGCTCTAGGTGTCAGCTGCTGTACTTCAGTGAGACCAAGCGTAGGTTTGGCAATCGCTTTGCCCAACACTTTCAAGTCAAGTCAAAAAGTCAAACAAACTTTATTGTCATTTAGAAATACATTGATATATGCAGTTCCAAACGAAATTACGTTGCATTTGGCTCCCTGTGCAACACAATAAATTAACCGAAGGATAGGTATGTATGAAAAGGATAAATAGACAATAGTGGCAGCCCATTTACATGGCATTCAGGAGTCTGATGGCTCATGGGAAGAAGCTGTTGCGGAACCTTGATGTTCTGCTCCTTATGCTGCGGTATCTTTTTCCCGAGGGCAGCAGAGTGAACAGTCCGTGATGGAGATGTGTGGGGTCCTTTATGATACTGCTGGCCTTAGACACACAGCGTTTGGTCGCAATATCCCCGATTGAGGGGAGATAGGTCCCGATGATTTTTTCCGCTGTCCTCACCACTCTCTGCACAGACTTCCAGTCGGAGGCTCTACTTTCACTCAGTTCGCAATAACCAACCTGATCTGGTGGCTCAGCACTTCAACTCACCCTCCAATTCCAAATCCGACCTTTCTGTCCTGGGCCTCCTCCATGACCAGAGTTAGTCCAACCGTAAATTGCAGGCGCAGCACCTCATATTTTGCTTGGGTAGTTTGCACCCCAGCGGTATGAACATTGATTTCTCCAATTTCAAGTGGTCCTTGCTTTCTCCCTCTTTCCCCTCCCCTTCCCAGCTCTCCAACAACCTACTGTCTCCGCCTCTTCCTTTCTTCTTCCCGCCCCCACCACCCCCACATCAGTCTGAAGAAGGGTCTCGACCCAAAACGTCACCTACTCCGTTGCTCCATAGATGCTGCCTCACCCGCTGAGTTTCTCTAGTATTTTTTATCTACCTAGGATATAGGCTGGGATCATTTGAGCGAATCTTGAGCAAAACACACATTGGGGCAGGCACCATCTTAGGAGAACATGGGCAGGCAACATTTTGGGTCGGGGCCTTTCTTCCGACCCTTCTTCAGAAGCTGTTACAAGTTTCACTGTTGAATCTGAAGAAGGGTCCCGGCCTCAAACGTCGCCTATCCATGTTCCCCAGAGATACTGTCTGTTAAAGAAAACTTTAAAACACACTGCAAAGATCAGGCAAGGCAATAAAGACTTTATTTAAGAGCATCAAATACAACGATCAATGGGAGTAATCTCCTGTAGCTAAAGATTCATGTGAACTTAGATCCATTATCTCCTTTTGAAGTGTCGTTTACCATTGCAGGCACGTAAGCATTTCCTCTTCTTCAGAATAGTCTAACAACAGTTATGAATCATGCACCTTGATAGACACGGAGCAACAGACACAGCTCAATCCAACACCGATGGCCGCTAAACAGATGTGTAAGAAGGAACATCAGATGCTGATTTAAATCGAAGATGATGAAGGAAACAGGGTGAAACTGCAAACAATGGCACTGCGTTCATTACCATCGTTACTTTTTTGCATATCTTTCATTCATTATTCTTTATCTCTCCACATCCCCGTCTATATCTTTCGTTTCCCTTATCCCTAACCAGTCTGAAGAAGGGCCTCGACCCGAAACATCACCCATCCCTTCTCTCCAGAGATGAAGCCTGTCCCGCTGAGTTACTCCAGCTTTTTGTGTCTATCTGCAGCTAAACAGATGTCGTGTGACACTTGCAAACTCTTCCTAATTTATTCCAATTGCCATTCGATCCATTACATTGATTGGCTGAGTTACTCCAGCACTTTGTGTGTTTCAAGATAAAAGCATTTGCAGTTTCTCGTGTCTACTGAACAGATATTGTGCTTACAACGAATACATGAGAAGAGGAACTCTTGCGATCTTAATCTTTTTTCAAAAATACGTAGTTTGCTGTTTCATATCTTGATCTGGAAATGGAATATTTTTATATCAGAAAACATTTACACGTAACAAAAAACCGCTTGACAAAATATTTCACGTTTGAACAATTTCACAGTTTTCCACTCATGCATAACCTTTGCCCACATTACCTATTAAAATAAGCATCTGGTTCAGTCAGGGTGCAAACGATCAGAGCGGAGTTTCAGCGATCATTTGTCGATCTGCAGTCAGTCCATCCATCGAGTCCTCTTGTCCAGTTTCTTGACTTATGACCGATCTGCCCGACTTTAATTTCAGACGAACGAGAGCTTTCATCAAGACGTTGTTAAATGACGAATTAAAAAAATAATAAACTACGGGATTAATCATACTGTTCAAGTAAGTCAGAAACAAGGTATTATAAAATAAATGCATTGCTATTTTAAATGCATTACAGTGTCTGGCACTTCTTAGCTTTGTGACTCCAACTGCGACAAAAGCAATATTGGTGGGCATGAAGCAAATGATGAAAATTGCTGCCACAGTTGTCACAATCCTCACAGTCCGTTTATATTTACGCTGCATGGTGCTTTTGATCTGTCTTAACTTCCAGGCGATGCAGGAGGTACAGAACAGAATAACTGAAGCTGGGAGAATAAAGATAAAGATTATGAAAACAATACCACTCCAAATGGTTGTGCCAATTTGAGGGCTGTTTATTTTGTAGGACTCACAGAGCGTCACGTTATTATGCTCCAAGTCGTGTCGTTCTGTCACCAAATGCAACCAAATTGCCACGGCCATAATCCACAGAGCGACTGCAATCTTCACTGCATACTTTGCAGATATCTTGTTAACTTTGTGGAGAGGATGAATCACCTTCAAATAGCGATCAATGGCTATAACCATTAGGAAAAAGATGCTGACAGTCCGATTTAAGGAAATCATGAATAGATCCATGCGGCAAGGAACATCACCATAAGTCCATCTCCACTCGTGTACAAAATAACCAATTCTAAAGGGTAGGCAGATGATTAGAAGCATGTCGGCGATTGCCAGATTCAGTGAGTACACGGTGTTTGGATTCCAGCGTTTTACATGAAAGAGGAAGATCCACAGAGCGATTGCATTTCCAACAAATCCCAGGGTGATGGTGACACAAATGACAGGTGTGGTTTGGGACGAGAAGACAGTTTCATCCAGAACACATTGCTGAGCGGACCTCGCCATTGTGGGACAGTCACACAATCAGCGTGCTTTCTACTGTGCACCTATAGAAGTTCGAGGGAGTCCTCTTTGACATACCGACTCTCTGTAATCTTCTCAGGAAGTAGAGGCACTGATGTGCTTTCTTTATAATTGCATCGGTGTGCTGGGACCAGGAAAGATCTTCTGAAATGTGCACGCCCAGGAATTTGAAGTTCTTGACCCTTTCCACCATAGTACCGTTGATATAAATGGGATTGTGGGTCCCTATCCTACCCCTTTCAAAGCCCACAATCAGTTCCTTGCTTTTGCTGATGTTGAGCCCGGTTATGTGCTGGCACCATTTGGTCAATCGGTCGATCTCACATCTATACTGACTCGTCCCCATCAATGATTCGTCCCACAACAGTGGTGTCGTCGGCGAACTTGATGATGGAGTTCGCACTTTGCCCAGCTATGCAGTCATGAGTATAGAGTGAGTACAGCAGGGGGCTGAGCACGCAGCCTTGAGGTGCTCCCGTGCTGATTGTTATCAAGGATGACACATTTCCACCAATACGGACAAACTGTGGTCTGTGGATGAGGAAGGCAAAGATCCAATTGCGGAAGAATGCGCAGAGACCCAGATCTGAGAGCTTGGTAATCAGCTTGGAGGGGGCAATTGTATTAAATGCCGAGCTGTAGTCAATGAATAGCAGCCTGACATATGAATTTTTGTTGTCCAAGTGGTCCAGAACAAAGTGGAGAGCCAGTGAGATCGCATCCACCGTTGATCTGTTGTGGTGGTAAGCGAACTGCAGTGGGTCGAGGTTTTTGTTGAGGTAGGAGTTGATATGTGCCATAATCAACCTCTCAAAGCACTTCATCACCACAGACGTTAGTGCCACTGGTCGATAGTCATTGAGGCACGTCAACTTGCTCTTCTTGGGCACCAGTATTGATGCCAATAATACTCTTCTCTATTCTATGTCAGAACATAGAATAAAGAAGAGTACAGTGTGCCATGCCAAACGTGCAGACAGGATAAACCTATCTCAATTGTCTGCACATGATCCATATCCTATATTTCCTGAATATCCATGTACCTATCTAAAAGCCTCTTAAATGCCATTATCAATTTGACTTCACCACCACCCCTAGCAGCACATTCCAGGCACTCACCACCCTCTGTGTAAAGAGCTTGTCTCACACCTCTCCTTAAACCTTGTCTCTCTCATCTTAAAGCCATGGCCTCTCCTGTTTGATATTTCCACCCTGAGGAATGTCCACCCATCTATGCCTCACATAATTTAATATACTGGCATTAGGTCTCCCCTCAACCTCTTGTGTTCCAGAAAAAACAACCCAAGTTTCTCCAACCTCACCTTACAGTTATACCCTCTAATCCAGACACCATTCTGGTAAATCTCTTCTGCGCCTTCTCCAACGCCTCCAGTTCAAACCTGTATAATGCATTGCTGAGTACTCTCATTGCTCTTCATAAAAACGCGTTTCAATATGTTAGTGTAAATATCACTTCCAATTTCTTTGCAAAATTTCCATCACACGTGTTAAATGCTGACTCCAAATGACAGTGAAGGATTGTTTAGGTTTATTATAATCACATGTACTGAGATACAGTGAGAAACTCTATTTTACTTCGGAGTCACGTGAGTGACTACGTGTAGAAGCCCCACCAGGCGCATGCGCGTCATTATGTCGACGCATGTCGCACTGAACGGGCTGGAGAGCGCAGCTCCACCAGCGGTAAGTAGAAACTTTGCAGGTAAGTGAGTTTTTACCAACTTTTCTGCAAGTATTTAGGCTCCATAAATGTGGCTCGTGAGTCAGTAGGAGTCAGTGGTCATGGAGAGCGGTGGTAAGAAGTGTGTTCGTAATAAGCGTGGGTCAAGCAGCGATGCGACTCCATCCCAGCGATGGAGTCGGGACATAAGTGCGGTAACGCCGGTTCCGATACCGGCGGCAGTCCCCCCGATAATTAAACAGCTTCCAGCTGCTCCAGTGTCGCAGGGCACTGAGGCCACGACAATAGGAAAGAAGGCAAAAAGAAAGTCTGTCAGACCCGTGGTTTCTGACGGGTCTGATGAAGAACAGACCTCCCATCCACATCGGAAGAAAATATGGGGGAGGCTGGATCAAATGGAGCAAATGCTCCACACCCTCGTCAGCCAGGGGTCCAAGGGCCCAGTGATTTCCCAGGCAATCTCGCAAAGAGTTCTGTAGATGGTTTTGCATGCAACCAATAACATAGTTACCTCAGTACCATTAACCCCGCCTAGTTAACATCAATCATAACGCCTTCCCCTTCCTGGATACGGTTCACTAGAAGAATGTAGCCAGTATTTGAGGATGTATGTAATACCTTGTGCTATCATTAAAATGTGTTGAACACTTTTAGAGTTTGTAAATTGCTTATTTACATGGTGTCGGAGCTGGAAGGTACTTGCGCCTACCTGTCCATCGGGTTTTATTTCTTTTATTTGATTTGTGCCTTTTGTGCTTTATCTCTCTGACCATGGCATCCTCGTGCAGAAAGCCCGCGCAGCTTGTCTTTGATGCTGATATTTCTGAGCGCTGGGCTACGTTTGAAATTGATTTCACCCACTTTGTCAACGTTGCTCACCGCAATGATCCTGACTCCCTCAAAGCCTCCCTCCTACTCAACCTTGTCGGACCTGATGCCATGAAGAGAGCCAGAACTTTCGTCTATGCTCCAGCGGTCCTGGACGACAACAACATGGTGGTTACCCCTGCAGAATCTGCCAGTGACCCTGCTTGCCTGCTACGTAAGTTCAGGGAGATTTGTGACCTGCCCTCGAACCGCATTCTAGAGAGGGCACGGTTCTTTACAAGGAGACAGCTGCCGGAGGAACCTGTTGAATGTTTTATTGCCGATTTGCGTTATCTCGCCCAGCGGTGCCGTTTCGGTGACATGACAGACCAGCTCACTAGAGACATTTTAGTAACTGGCATGCGTGACCAGAAGCTGCGATGTGAGCTTCTTAGGGATCCGGATCTAACGTTAGAAAAAGCCATGCATGCCTGCAGATTGTCTGAGGTCGTTGTATTGCCAGATGATCACCGGGACTTGGGAGATAAGTCTGTTCACCAGGCTGGATTTAGTAGAGCCCTGCCTCAGAGGGGAAACAATGCTTTTCTGCCGCGTGCCAACCCTGGTCCTGCTGATGTGCCCCCAAAAAGGTGCCCTAACTGTAACTACATGCACCACAGACGGTCGACGTGCCCTGCCTATGGCAAGGCTTGTAATTTTTGTAACAAACTGAATCATTTCGTTTCTGCCTGCCGCTTATTCCGTTCTCGTGGGAGACAGGTACAGATTTCCAGACCCAGTCTAAACATGCTTAAACAATCTGATAGCTGTTCCAACCCACAGCCCGATGTTGCTGAATCCTATGATGCAGATCCAATTAATTCTCCCGAGGATTCGAATGTGTTTACCCTCCTCCAGGCACCTGGCCAACGTCTTGATCCCTCCGTGTCTGTGACTGTCAACAATGTAACCTTGCTTGCGAAGTTAGATACTGGGGCAAAGGTCAATGTTTTGTCAATAAATCTTTTCAACAAGATAAGGACTAATGAGGCCTTGGTCGCTGACATTGCTACTCTACACGCCTATGGTGGAGAAATTCTCAGGCCTGTGGGGAGGGCCACTTTAACTTGCAGGCTACAGAAGGCCACGAGAAACTTGATTTTTTATGTTTTGAACTCTGACTGTGTTACCCTGCTGGGAAACCGTGCGTGCCAAGATCTTGGCCTGGTGTCCTTCGACCACACGGTCCACAAAGTGCAACTGTCATTTAACCCGATTGCAGAATACCAGGACCTGTTCAACGATGACCTGGGAAAGTTACCACTGACATACCATATTTCCATTGACCCAAATGTACAACCCGTGGTCCGCGCACCTCACAGGGTGTCCCACGCCATGAAAGACAGGGTCGAGGCGATGCTTAACAACATGGTCGACAAGGGGGTGCTAGAAGCGGTCAGCGAGCCCACCGATTGGGTCTCCACCATGGTTGCCACGATAAAGAAAGACAAGAATGAAATACGTGTGTGTATCAACCCCAAGGACTTAAACCTTGCCATCAGGCGACCACACTACCCCATGCGGTCTGTTGAGGACGTGGCGGCTCAGGTCGGGCAAGCCACCGTCTTTTCGGTCCTAGACGCTAAGAACTCGTTCTGGCAGATCCCGTTGGACAAAGCATCTTCCGACCTGACAACCTTCGCCACACCATTCGGCAGATTCAAATTCCTGCGAATGCCATTCGGCATCAATTCCGCTAGTGAGGTGTTCCAGCGAACGATGGAGCAGATATTCTCGGGCCTGCCATGTGCCATCATCGTGGATGACATCTTAGTCTATGGGAAGGACATTGCCGACCATGACCAGAACCTCCGCCGCGTCCTGGATCGGGCGCGAAAGGCCAACCTGAAGCTGAACCCAAAGAAGTGCCGGTTTCGTGTCTCAGAAGTCACGTATGTTGGACACGTTTTCACCTCTAACGGACTAAAACCCGACCCTTTGAAGGCAGCGGCCATCTCTGAGATGGCAGCCCCCACCGACGTGCCAGGTCTACAACGTTTCTTGGGCATGGTGAACTACCTTGGGAAGTTTGTACCACATCTCAGTGAGCTGAGTGCTCCCCTGCGGCAGCTGACAAAAAAGGATATCGCTTGGGTCTGGCTCCCACAGCACCAGCAGGTGACTGTCTCAAGTCGAAACTGATTAACACCGACGTTGCGATTTTTTGATGCGAGTCGCCCCATCACCGTCACATGTGACGCTTCTAGGTTCGGCCTGGGCGCGGCATGCCTCCAATCTGTCGATGGATTGTTACATCCTGTCTCCTATGCCTCCCGCACCATGACGGACACCGAGCAGCGGTACGCTCAGATCGAGAAGGAGCTGCTTGCGGTGGTGTTTGCCTGCTCCAAGTTCAGAGACTTCCTGTTTGGCAGCAGATTTACAGTCGAAACCGACCACCAGCCACTGGTGACAATCCTGAACAAGCCGATTCATGCTGCCCCTGCCAGGCTGCAGCGTATGATGCTGCAGCTCCAGCGCTTTGATTTCGACATCGTCTACAAGAAAGGCACCGAGATGCACATCGCGGACACGTTATCGCGCGCCCCGCGGGCCTCCTGTGCTCGCCACCCCTACGAAACAGAGGACTTGCTCGTACTGGGCGTCAATTTTATTCCCACCAAGCAGCTGCAGCTTTTGGCCGAGCACACCGCTGCCGATCCAGTTTTGCAACGGCTTGCGTCTGTGATTAAATCAGGGTGGCCAACAAAGCGCTCCGCTGCACCGCCTGAAACACAGCCCTTCTTCCTGGTCCGTGACAAACTGGTGCTCCAGAATGGCGTTATCGTTAAGGGACATAAAGTGGTAGTCCCGTCCTCCCTGTTCGATTCTTACTACTGCGCAGCCCACAGCGGACACCCCGGGGTCGATGCAACACTCGCCCACGCTCAGTGCCAATTCTACTGGCCTGGAATGGCCAAATATATTCGAGACCGTGTTTCTGCCTGCTCCACGTGCAGCAGTCTTGCTCCACATCAGCAGCGACAGCCCCTGCTGCAACAGCCCGCTCCTGCCTTGGCCTGGCCCTCGCTGGCTGCCGACATCTTCGAGTGGCGTGGTAACCACTACCTTGTCCTGGTCGACTCGTACTCAAACTGGTTCGAGGTGGATTTGCTGACATCCCTCACGTCGGAGATGGTGATCCGGAAGCTGCGGAAACACTTCTCCACGTTTGGGTCCCCTGTCAGGCTGCAGACTGACAATGGCAAGCAGTTTACCAGCCGTGAGTTCAAAAGTTTTGCTGACAAATGGAATTTTGTGCATTTCACCAGCAGCCCGGAGTACCCACAGAGCAACGGCCTTGCTGAACGGGCCGTCCGCAGCGCCAAGCTTCTGATGGAACAAGCGAGACTGTCTAACTCTGATTTGTATTTGGATCTCCTGAACCTCAGGAATGTTTCCAGAGATCCGGCCATGGGGTCCCCTGCTCAGCGTCCGATGTCCAGAACAACCAGATCTACCATCCCGATTGCCCAGCGCCAGCTGAAACCTCGGGTGCTGGAGCCTGCCTCTGTGCAGAGGCGCATTCAAGAGAAACATGACAGCCAGCGGCGTTCCCACGATTGGTCGTGCAGACCACTCGATCCTCTGTTGCCTGGACAGGTTGTTCGATTGCAAACCGCCAGTGGTCACTCCCGTCTGGCTACTGTGGTTGGGGTGGCCGACTCACCTCGTTCGTATCTGGTCGACTATGAGGGAACCATCTACCGTAGAAGCCGACAACACCTGCTTGCGGTTAATGAGCCAAAGCCGCAGGCCCCGGGCCCCTATGCCCCGCCGCTCTCATACCAGCAGCCGGCTCCTGTCCCAGCCAGCGTTCCCTGCATGCCTCGGTCCCCATATCGAGCGCCCGGTTCCCCTCTGCGCGGGTCACCTGTTGGCGGTCGCGGTTCTCCCTCTCCTGTTCCTCCAACCCCACCGCCCTTCCCTGGTTCCCCTGCTGTCTCGGGTCCCCCTGTTTTTTCTGCTCCTCCGGGGGAAGGGGGAGGCATCCGTACGCGCTCGGGCCGGATCAGCAAGCCACCTGTTCGTTATGGCGATTCTGTTTAATTCTGTTGTAGTGACAACGGTCTGTTTCTTTTAAATTTTCTAAGGGGAAGGATGTAGATGGTTTTGCATGCAACCAATAACATAGTTACCTCAGTACCATTAACCTCGCCTAGTTAACATCAATCATAACGCCTTCCCCTTCCTGGATACGGTTCACTAGAAGAATGTAGCCAGTATTTGAGGATGTATGTAATACCTTGTGCTATCATTAAAATGTGTTGAACACTTTTAGAGTTTGTAAATTGCTTATTTACAAGTTCCATATACAGAATATGGTGCCTGTCAAGAATGGGAATCTTTCTCTCCAGCATCTTGTTTGGGTCTGGATGATGTCTTCCTTGAGCAGGACTCAGGAGTGCCAGGGCAGGCTGACCCTGAAGCTGGTGTCCCTGCTTATGTGCACACACCAGAGCACAAGAGCCACGCTCCGGGTGTCCCGGATATAGTGCGAAACTTTGCTATACCGGAAGGGACTGGTGAGGCTATGGATGATAATCTAGCTGCCAATATCAACTATTTGGCTTCTCACCAGCTCCACGAGACTATTATGACGGAAACAACAGCCCAATACTAAACACCCGTTAATTGTGCTTCACTCAGGGTGCCCACCGTAAACTCGCCAATATGGGCACCCATGAGTGCAACAATGAGAGGACAGGAAATGCGCTTTCAGCGTGTCCTTAAACTGGTCGCGGCAGGCATTATGGCGTTCGGCAAGATGGTCGAAGGGTCACAGATGGAACGATGGAATCACTGGGCCCTTGGACCCCTGGCTGATTGCATTATTCTGCAATGCCTATTTTGAGGTAAACTGTATGAGGAAGATCGCCATTCGGCCAACCTTGAATCCAAGGTTCGCAGGCCTGTGTAAGGCTAGTAATATTCAACCACCGGATTACTTATTCGGCGAAGACCTTCCCAAGCAAATTAAAGACATTGATGAGGAGTCAAAGACAATTGGGCTTATAAAACCCTTCATCCCTACTCTGAGGACGGTGTATAGAAAGCCAGGTAGGATACGCAGGGGGTCGGATCCTGGGGCGGGGTCCAGCAGAGGGAGGCCGATGGGTTGAAGATATTACTTATCAATATAGGCCAACTACAACCCCCATATCGGCAGAAGGAGACCTTCCAGGCCGGGTGTCCAAGTACAGGACCTTCATTCCATCACAGATAAAAATTCTTGGGCCCAACCTCCGGTTGGGGGTAGATTGCAATTGTTTTATGATGAATCGTGCTGCATAAATCTGATCGGTTTATACTAGATACTGTGTCAGGCTCTACAATAGAGTTTATTGCAGGTATTGAACCACCTGTACAGTATATGCCTAAAAGAGTCTTGGTATTTGCTGCACCAGAAACTCGGCAGGTAAAAGAAGAAATAAAAAAATTATTCCAGAAAGGGGTGATTGAGAGCATGATTAACCATCCTCAACAATTTGTGTCCAATATATTCCCAGGCTGAAAAAAGATGGGGGTTGTAGGTTAATTCTGGTTCTCACTCACTTAAATTCCTACATTCCGTATAGGCATTTTAAAATGGACACCTTCGATACTGCAAAACAGCTGTTATCACAAGGCTGTTCTATGGCAACTATAGATCTAAAAGATGCATAATATTCAGTACCAATTGATCATCATTATCGCAGATACTTGAAATTTGGTTGGATGGGACAGCTGTGGCAATTTAAAGCATTACCCAATGGGTTAACCTCAGCTCCAAGGCTGTTCACAAAATTATTGAAACCAGTGCTGGCGCTACTGATGGCCCAGAATCACATTGTAATGCCATATGTAGATGATATTTTAATCATAAGCAACACTCAGGAAACAGCTGAAGAATCGGTTTCAGCAACCACACACCTGTTTGAAAGGTTAGGTTTTTTGATCCATCAAATAAAATCTAAGTTACAGCCATCCCAAACAATTGATTATTTGGGTTTTGTCATTGATTCAGTTAATATGTCAGTAACTTTGCCAACAGCCAAGGCTGTGGATATCAGGAATGCGTGTATTTGTCTCGCTGAGAAACCATATCCCTCCATCCGAGAAGTAGCCAGGGTTAATGGTAAATTGGTAGCAGCTTTTCCTGCTGTAGAGTTTAGACCTCTGCATTATCAAAGTCTGCAACGAGCCAGAGAACAAGCACTAAAAGAGCATGCAGGTCATTTTGATAGGTCCATGCAGTTATCAACTGGAGCCATAGCTGAATTGCAATGGTGGATTATCAATGTAGGACAAACTACGAAAAATATTTTGGTTCAGCAACCTTCAGTGGTTTTACAGACTGATGTGAGCGCTCTCGGATGGGGAGCTACGGACAGTGAGTCTAGCTGTGGTGGTAGATGGAGTGTCCAAGAGGATTTAATTCTCCACAGCCATGGTATAAATTATTTGGAGTTATTGGGGGCATTTTATGGATTAAAAGCTTATTGTTCCACAATGAATAATGTACACGTTCAACTGTGGCATATATCAATCACATGGGAGCAGTAAGGTCAGTATCATGTGATAATCTGGCCAACCTCATGTGGCGCTGGTGTATCTCCGGAAACATCGGGCTCTCAGCTGCCCACCTACCTGGTAGAGACAACATGGTGGCAGTCAACAGGTCACGAAAGTTCAATGACAATATAGAATGGATGTTAAATCCAGAAGTTTTTTAAATGATTGTCAGCCGCTATGGGTTGCCCGTTATTGATCTGTTCGCATCCAGGCTAAATCACCAGTTGCCTAAATATGTTTCATGGGAACCGGATGCAGGAGCAGTAGCGGTGGATGCATTCTCGCTACATTGGGGACGTACATTCTTCTATGCTTTTCCCCATTCTGTTTGATTAGGCAATGTCTCACCAAAATAGAGCAAGACTCTGCCACAGGCATGTTGGTGGTTCCAGACTGGCCTACACAGCCATGGTTCCCATTGGTGCTCAGAATGATGCCTCAGCTGCAGTAATATGTTGGTGCATCCAGTAACAGGAGAAATTCATCCGTTGCATGACCGTATTAATTTGTTGATCTGCAGGTTCTGACCAGACCGTTCCAAGGCCTTGGACTGTCGGATAGAACCATGGATGTCATAACTGCAGCTTGGAGAGATAGCACTAAGAGCAATACGTGTCTCATAGGCAGGTAACTAGTGGGGTGCCTCAGGGATCTGTGTTGGGTCCTTTGTTGTTTGTCATGTACATCAATGATCTGGATGAAGGGGTGGTAAATTGGATTAGTAAGTATGCAGATGATACCAAGATAGGGGGTGTTGTGGATAATGAAGAGGATTTCCAAAGTCTACAGAGTGATTTAGGCCAGTTGGAAAAATGGGTTGAAAGATGGCAGATGGAGTTTAATGCTGATAAATGTGAGGTGCTACACCTTGGCAGGAGAAATCAAAATAGGACGTACATGGTAAACGGTAGGGAATTGAAGAATACAGTTGAACAGAGGGATCTGGGAATAACCGTGCATAGTTCCTTGAAGGTGGAATCTCATATAGATAGGGTGGTAAAGAAAGCTTTTGGTATGCTAGCCGTTATAAATCAGAGCATTGAGTATAGAAGCTGGGATGTAATGTTAAAATTGTACAAGGCATTGGTGAGACCAAATCTGGAGTATGGTGTACAATTTTGGTCGCCCAATTATAGGAAGGATGTCAACAAAATAGAGAGGGTACAGAGGAGATTTACTAGAATGTTGCCTGGGTTTCAACAGCTAAGTTACAGAGATAGGTTGAATAAGTTAGGTCTTTATTCTCTGGAGCGCAGAAGGTTAAGGGGGTACTTGATAGAGGTCTTTAAAATGATGAGAGGGATAGACAGAGTTGATGTGGACAAGCTTTTCCCTATGAGAATAGGGAAGATTCAAACAAGAGGACATGACTTTAGAATTAAGGGACAGAGGTTTAGGGGTAACATGAGGGGGAACTTCTTTACTCAGAGAGTGGTAGCGGTGTGGAATGAGCTTCCAGTGGAAGTGGTGGCGGCAGGTTCGTTGGTATCATTTAAAAATAAATTGGATAGGCATATGGATGAGAAGGGTATGGAGGGTTATGGTATGAGTGCAGGCAGGTTGGACTAAGGGAAAAAGGTTGTTCGGCATGGACTTGAAGGGCCGAGATGGCCTGTTTCTGTGCTGTAATTGTTATATGGTTATATGGTTTATATAAAGAGATGGGAAATGTTTTGTGTACAGTCAGATATATTTTATCATACTGCAAGCATACTGGATGTATTGGAGTTCCTTGCTATGTTGCATTTTGCTCAGCACTTGTGTGCCGTTAATAGTGCCATTAATAGTGCTCGGAGTGCTTTGTCCTCCTATTTAGGACATTTTTCAGAACGACAATCTATCGGGTCTCATCCGTTAGTATCCTGATTCATGAGAGGAATTTTTTAATAATAACCCTCCTAAGCCTATATATACAGAAATCTGGGGTGTCAGTGTAGTTCTTACACTGTTTCGGCAATGGACTCCAATTACGTCACTGTCTTTTCAGAAGTTAACATTTAAAGTGGTTATGCTCATGGCGCTAGTATCAGCACAAGGAGTACAAACATTGCAAATGTTACGACTAGATTGTATGCATTTGTCTGTAGATAAAATTACTTTTTATGTCTATGATCTAATCAAGCAAAGAAGGCCAGGAATGGCTGGAACCAAGGTAATCTTTAAAGCATACCCTGTTGACCAAGCGTTATGTGTAGTTAAGCATCTGAGTCAATATATTGAGGTAACTAAGAGTCTCAGAGGTTCTGAGACAGCATTGCTCATTATCCACAAAAGGACATATAAAAAAGTGTCAGTACAAACTATTTCTAGATGGTTAAAACAGGTTCTAGATTACGCTGGAGTAGGCACTCATGTGTTTAAATCTCACTCCACCAGGGCGGCATCAACATCCACGGCGAAGGCGCAGGACGTGCCACTAGACCAAATCCTCGGGGCCGCAGGATGGTCTAAAGAAGCAACATTTTCTAAGTTTTATGACAAACCTGTTTTGACAGTGCCTGGGTTTGGGCATGTGTTGGGTTCCGTTTAATTTTGTTTGCTTTGTTTCATATCATTTTCTTTGTAATTTCCCCCTGGGATAGAGGGGTTATTACTGTTTTTTGTTATTATTGTTATTAAAATAGTTATTGAATAGTTCGAAGCAATGTTCCGAAGTAAAATAGTAAGAGTAAATGAGAACTTACCAGTTCGAAGTTTGATCCTTATTTTATGAGGAATTACGATGAGGGATTACGTGTCCTGCGCTCCCGGCCCTCATAATCGAAAGGATAATCTGGTAGTTCTCGTCTTCTCAAAGCCTTACTATCTTACTTCGGCTATTGTTTCTGTGTTTTCACGCCGCTGCTTTGACGTATGACGCGCATGCGCCTGGCGGGGCTTCTTCATGTAATCCCTCATCGTAACTCCTCATAAAATAAGGATCAAACTTTGAACTGGTAAGTTGTCGTTTAATCTTACTATTTTGCATGCTATCCAAACTGGGTAGAAATGCCACACGTCAATACAATCAGTTCAATCTCAAGTACAAAAGATAGAGCACAGGGGAAGCTGCACAGTGAAAGGTGAATGAATATTTTGAATGAATACTTTAATGTCACATGTGACAAGTCGCAGTTAAATTCTTTGCTTGCATACCCAAGGTATGCAAATAGTTGCCCATAAAGGGTGCTGACAAAGTACATAGTGTCTGTTGTTCTCCCACCTCCCCTTCCCTCGCAGTGTTCCCCCCACGTCAGGTCCTATAGAAGGGGACATGTATTTGAGATGGAGGTGAATCTGCGACCATACAGTATTTATTTGACTCTGAGCTCAGTGAAGATACTGGACTGCACAACATCTTTTGAAGAGTAATCCAAGTGAGTCAACTGAAGAATGGTTTGGGATAAAATGATCATCAAGCTGCAAGTGGATGTCTTATAAATACCTGACAATGGACAGGGAAGGAAATACGTAAAGTGCTAGAGTAACTCAGTGGGTCAGGCAGCATCTCCGGAAAACATGGATACGTGACGTTTCAGGTCGGGACCCTTCTTCACAAGAATGGGATGGAAACTCATTGACCGCTTACATTCCAGTTTCTGTTTGAAGTGCATAATGAAGAATGTGATGTCAACAAAATACTGGTATCAACATGTCAGTATTGGTTCGGTTTATTTTTGTCATACGTACTAAGATACAGTAAAAATATTTTTAATGAATGACAAATAGACAATAGGCAACAGTCAATAGAAAATAGGCACAGGAGTAGGCCATTCGACACTTCGAGCCAGCACCGCCATTCAATGTGATCATGGCTGATCATCCCCAATCGGTACCCTGTTCCTGCTTTCTCCCCATATCCCTTGACTCCTCTATCTTTAAGAGCCATATCTAGCTCTCTCTTGAAAGTATCTAGAGAACCGGCCTCTACCGCCCTCTGAGGCAGAGGATTCCACAGGCTCACAACTCTCTGTGAGTTCCACAGACTCACAATCAGACATGAAATATCTTAGTAGATAGTTATAAGGTCTGCAAATCCAACTCACCGACACAGTTAAATCTGGATCTGCCATTGATGATCCTTAAAGGTCCGTGAATGGCAGAATAACAGGGATCCCTGCCGCACATTTACATTGCTTGCATTGCCAACAACCCCCCACTTTGCTGCTATTGATAATCCTCCACTTTGCGGCGATAAAAAAAAAATTTAACTTACCGGCAGTCGGTACGAATCTCCAGAAATAGCTCGCACTCCGACAAACTATAATTCCGGTGGCAAGGGGAAAACCGCATTTTAACCCCGCCCCCCCCTTAAAGGCGCCAAAGTCGCGCACATGGCCAGCGGCAGAACTGCAGCACTGCTTAAGGTAAGTTTTGTAACATACCTACCACGGTAGACTCATGAGTCACCAAGGTAAACGTACGGGCCACTACATTATTACAACGAGTTTAAAACCCCTGTCTCACGGTGCGAGTTGACCTACGAGGGAACCCGAGTTTTCACTCGCGGTAATCATGTACAATCAACGTAGCGGGAACGTCGGAACTCGCACATGCAACTTATCGACTCGTGGCGCTAATGGCAGGTACCCTGAAACTTGTTAACTCGTGAAAAAAATCAAACATGTTTGATATTTTCCACGAGTCAAATTTACTGTTCAAGTTAAAAATGGAAACATTTAAACTTGTTGTAATAACGTAGTGGCCCGTGCGTTTACCTTAGTGATTCGTGAGTCTACCGTGGGAACTCTTTAACTCAGCGGGCAGGCAGCATCTCTGGAGAGAAGGAATTGGTGACGGGATGACATAGGGGAGTATTGTGCTGTTTGATCACCCCCTGCTGTCCCAGGGACAGGGAGACACAGCGGCTTTTGAGACTGGTGGGCAATCACTACCAAAGTGTCTGCCCACACAGTCAGCACACCTCTCCTACACTTGTACCTATTATCCATATTTTCCAGGGCTGCTGCCTGGCCCGCTGAGTTAGTCGCTCCAGCACTTTTCAATGTTGGTCTCTTAGTCCCACATTCACGGCCAAACCTTTGGCCAAATGCTCTAATATCTCCTCACCGGATGTTCGGTTAGTTGAGGCACCATGAGGCGTTTTTGTTGTTGGTTTACGACAGGAAGGAAGCTATGTAAATACCAAGTTGCTATAAACTGTCGGGCTTTTACTTGCTTGACGTGAAGTTTTCTCCCTACCTTACCCTCATGATGTGCCACGTTCCGGTTATGTGGTGCACGGATCATGGCTAACTGTCTGAAGAAGGGTCTCGACCCGAAGCATCACCTATTCCTTCTTCTCCAGAGAAGTTGCCTGACTCTGCCAGAGTTACTCCAGCACTCTGTGTCTCTCTTTTGTGTCTTCAGTTGGACTTTCAATGAATAACTCAGTGGGCCAGGCAGCAGCCCTGGAAATTTCACTGAATATTGAAGAAGAGGGCGTTGATCAGGGTCAAGCAACGCGTTATGTGCACTGTGTCGGAAGGAACTGCAGATGCAGTTATCCCTAACCAGTCCGAAGAAGGGTCTCGACCCGAAATTCCACCCAGTCCTTCTATCCAGAGATGCTGCCCGTCCAGTTGAGTTAACTCCGGCTTTATGTGTATATGTTCGGTTTAAACCAGCATCTGCAGGCAGTTCCTTTCCTACATGTTATTCCTTTCTTGGTGTCTTCTGCCACGAACAGGTTGGGGTGTGTGTGTGTGTGTTCAGTTGTAGTTCTAGAGGAACATTGCTTCCGATCGATGTCTCTCATGCACTCCTCAGAAGAAATGGGTGCGCTCTTCACCATCATGGCTCCCAGCCTACAGGTTTTTGATCTGAACAACTAACATCTTCCCTATTTCTCCCCCCCCACCCCCCTATTTCCCTCTCCTCCTCGGCGCTCTTGTTCACTCACACCTTCCCTCCCTCCCTCTCGCAGGGCTTGGTTCAAAGGGGGCAACGAGCCAACGAGGTCAACGAGGTCTGAACCCTTTCTGAAAAAGAGCACAAAGAGAAAAAAAAGTATTGTCAAGCGCTCCCAACTTCCTTTAAAATATGTAACTGCGACCTTGGCTAATAATTAAAAAAGAAAACCTTATACAAAACCTACAAACTCTCTGTCTCTCACGCTGCCTGTTGTCTTGTGTTGGGGGTGGGGGGGGGGGGGGTTGTGTCGGAGGGGGGGGGGGGGTGTGGAGGGGACCCGATGTGAATGTTACCACTATAGGAAGGCGAGGTTGGGCTCTGAGCTGCAGTGAGAGAGAGCAGAGAGAGAAAGAGAGAGAGAGAGAGAGGGGGAGAGAGAGTGCGTGTGCTCGTCAGCAGCAAAGTTAAATACAAAGGGCTTGTACGCGGTGGCAAGAGCGGTTTCCTTTGTTCTCGTCCGGGGCTTGAGCGAGATCGGAGAGAATTAACCCTCCCTCGCACACCACTCAAGGGGACAACCCAAGAGCCTTGTCACCCCAGACAGATTAATGATTCCCGCACATCCCCCCCCAACCACCTCAACTCACGTCTGGGCACCAAAGCAGCTCAGGAGGCGAACACTGAGCTCCGTCTCCCAACAATCTGATGTGCAACTGATGTGAAAGAACAGCGGCTGCAGCCGGCCGGCACCCAGCATGGACTTCTCCAACCCTCACACACGAAAAGTGTGTGCAAATAAACAAAAACAAGGAATAAAACCAAAGTCCGGCTTGAAAGGGAACTAAAAATATATTCCGCTTAGAACGAGCAGGCGGGGAAACATCCGTCCACATTCAAAGATTTCATCTCCTGTCTCCGCGCAGTGTGTAGACCTGGCAGTAAATTCAATTAAAATATAACAAACCTCCGCCCGCTGGTCTTCTAACTACGTGATGTGTGTTTCAAACAAATCATAAGTATAACTGCTCTGGCACTGGAGGGTGCGCATTTTCCCTTTGTCAGTCATATCAATAGATGTGGCTGCGCTGAATTTATCTTTAACTCAAAGCCGCAGGATGGAGATGTCTTCTTTAACATTGTTGACCCTGTCTACCACCAGGGAGACGGAGACGGAGCTCAGGGTTCGCCTCCTGGGCTGCATCGGTCTGGGGTGACAAGGCTCTTGGGTTAGGCTGTGATCATTCTCTGCGGGATGATCTTAGTGCGGGAGACAATGTAGGAGAGGTGTACTGACTGTGTGGGCAGACACTTTGGTAGTGATTGCCCACCAGTCTCAAAAGCCGCTGTGTCTCCCTGTCCCTGGGATAGCAGGGAGCAATCAAACAGCACAATACCCCCCTCACCCTCCACGCCAACACAAAGGGCAACGAGCCCAAGGCTTTTGGTCAGAAACAGCAGGCAGGCGACAATCACCCGCCATAACGTGAGCGAGATCATGCGCTATTGTAGGTCTCCTTTGCACGTCGATGTTTCTGTCTTTCTCCATCTCATTCTTGACACTGTCTGTCGCCACCCCCATACCCACCCCTCTGCTTCCCGGCCATGTGTGTGATCCCTTCCCTCCCCTCTCCAGCTCCCCGCCCATTGCACTGGGCGCGGGGGCTTCGCACCGTCTTCACGTCGGCGACGATCCCAAGGCTTTAGACGGAAGCTGGGGTAACAAGGGTACACAAAAGGCTGGAGAAACTCAGCGAGTGCAGCAGCATCCAAGGAGTGAAGGAGATAGGGAACGTTTCGGGCCAAAACCCTTCTTCAGACCGAAACGTTGCCTATCTCCTTCGCTCCTTAGATGCTGCTGCACCCGCTGAGTTTCTCCAGTCTTTTGTGTACTCTTGATTTTCCAGCATCTGCAGTTCCTTCTTTAACAGCTGGGGTAATAACGCGGGCCAGGTAACATCTCTGGAGAATGTGGATAGGTGACGTTTTGGATAAGAAGGATCTCAACCCGAAAAGTCACCTATTCCTTGTCTCCAGAGTTGCTGCCTGACCCGCCAAGTTACACCAGCATTTTGTGTTGGGCATCAAACAAACCCTCGTCCTGTACTGACTAATCTATTTATTTTAAATGCCAAGCAACATATTTCCTACTGCTTCCCCTAATTCCCATTCCTTGAGAAAGGGTTGAAGCATTAACTTATCACAAAAGGTCACAAAATGTTGGAATAACTCTACGGGTCAGGCAGCATCTCTGGAGAAAATGGATAGTTGACGTTTCGGGTCGGGACTCTTCTTCAGGGCCTTTTGTTTAGTTTAGAAACAGTGTGGAAACAGGCCCTTCGGCCCACCGAGCCCATGCTGACCACAATCACCCAGACACCAGTTCCATCCTACACACTGCGGGGCTATTTACAGACGACAATTAACATACAAACCTGCACGTCTTTGGAATGTGGGAGGAAACTGGAGCACCTGGAAAAAGTCTACGTGGTCACTGGGAGAACGTGCAAACTCCGTACGGCCAGCACCAGTCGTCAGGATTGAACTCGGGTCTCTGGCGCTGTGAGGCAGCAACTCTACTGCTGCGCCGCCAATGTGACATTCCAAGTTTTAGAATGAAGTTAGCCTCAATGAAGTGGCCTCAACTACCTTCTGTGGCAGAGAATTCCAGAGATTCACCACTCTCTGTGTGAAATTTTTTTTTCTCATCTCGGTTCTAAAAAATTTCCCCCTTATCCTTAAACTGTGACCCCTTGTTCTGGACTTCCCCAACATCGGGAACAATCTTCCTGCATCGAGCCTGTCCAACCCCTTAAGAATTATGTAAGTTTCTATAAGATCCCCCCTCAATCTTCTAAATTCTAGCGAGTACAAGCTGAGTCTATCCAGTCTTTCTTCGTATGAAAGTCCTGACATCCCAGGTTTCATGGCAGTTGGTGCTCTGGGATGATGGGAAATTTGATGACGTGATTTTGTGAATCTCCTTGTAAATTGCAATGTCAGCCTGATTCTGCCGAGCTCTAGGGTATCCCATCTGAGAGAAGTCAACATATTATTCACGCTTGATTTGCGCTTGTAGTCATCACATACAAAGCGGGCTGCTCAGCGTTGTACTTTCTCCAGGATGATCTTGTTGTTGTTGTTGAAAGGATCCCATACGGCTCCACAATTCTCCAATTTGGGCCTGACCAAGGACTTGTAGGCATTTTCTTTGACGGATGTATTACATGCATGAAAATTTCTTTTGAGAAGGTCGAGAGTTCTATTTGCTTTGTTAGACACTTAACTAATATGCGTCACCCAACTTAAATCTTTGCTGGTCGACAGTAAGCAATGTATGGCTACCCATGTTGTATTCCGATAAAAGTTGTTTAATCTTGTGTGAGACATGCATGGTATGACATTTGGATGTATTGAATGACATCTGCCAGGTTTTTCCCCACTCACACAGAGCATCCATAGAAACATAGAAACATAGAAATTAGGTGCAGGAGTAGGCCATTCGGCCCTTCGAGCCTGCACCGCCATTCAATATGATCATGGCTGATCATCCAACTCAGTATCCCGTACCTGCCTTCTCTCCATACCCTCTGATCCCCTTAGCCACAAGGGCCACATCTAACTCCCTCTTAAATATAGCCAATGAACTGGCCTCAGCTACCCTCTGTGGCAGAGAGTTCCAGAGACCCACCACTCTCTGTGTGAACCTTCTTTCTGTATTGGTGCACACTCTCTGTGTGATCCAGATCCTTCTGTAAGGACAAGCTGTCTTCTGATGTTTTAATCTCTCTATAAATTACGGCATCATCTGCGAAGAGTCGAACTCTGGATGAAACTGCATTTGGAATGTCATTGATACACAGTAGGTAGAGCAATGGACCTATGACAGTCCCCTGTGGTACACCTGATGTCACAGAAGTTTCAATAGCCATCTCTCCCTCCAAGAGAACTCGCTGATTTTATGAGGTTGCCGTCTAGTCCTACATGGTTGAGCTTGTTCAGGAGCTGCTTATGGGCACCTTATCAGAAGTCTTACTGAAGCCTAATATAAATCAGGTCAGCCTGACCCTTGTTATGGAGTGACCTGGCTAGATCATCGATGAGTCCCGCCAGTTGGGTTTCACATGATCGACCCTGTCTAAAGCCATGTTGGTGGTTTGTTAGTACCTGTGGAAGTCAATATGGTCCATAATATAATGGTGGATTATATGTTCGAGAATCGTGCATGGTATAGAGGTCAGTGAAATTAGGCGGTAATTTCCAGGATTTATCCTATCTTTTTTTTTATAGATGGGGACAATGTTAGCATTCAGCAAATCTTCTGGGGGTTCTCCACAAACCACAGACTTCTGAAAAATCTTTTGGAAGACTGGAGCTATGCTTGCTGCACAATTCTTTAAAACCCTGGCTGGTATCTGGTTTGGCCCTGATGCCTTTTTTGGTTTTATTTCTTCCGATAATTTGTGCAACCAGTTTGTTGTTACTTTAAGATCTGCAATTTTTGGAGTTTGTTGTGAGTTCAATGACGGGAATTCATCTAGGTTTTCTTCAGTAAAAAACGAACAAAACTGCTGGTTTAACATTTCGGCATAGTCTGCTGTCAAAGATACTGTCCGCCCCATTGATATAAGGCTTGAGATTCCAAATACTTCCTGGCTCATTTTCTTGATGTAATGGACAGGAATTATTGGTGCAGAGTTGGACGAGAAGCTAGTTTCGGCCAGAACACACTGCTGATCAGACCTCTCCATTGTGGGACAGCTTCACAGTCAGAGCAGCGTGCTTCAGAGAGGAGTGAGCTAATGCAAAGAAGGGAGGAAATAATTTTTGGTGGCCCCGTGCGCACACACACACAGACGCGAGGCTTCGGCCGTGGACCCTGTGGACAATAACATCGGGAGCTGACCTGGTTGGTGACCGACTCCGAACTGCTGCAACAGCTGCTTCATCCGCACCGAATCGTGGGGCTTCAATCGTCCCATTTGCGGGGCCTTTCGTCGCCCGGCGCGGCTTAAAATCGGCCGCGGGACCTTCTATCGCCCGGCGGGGGCTTGAACATCGGGGACCTCGATTGCCTCGATGCAGCAATTTGAGCGCGGGGTGATGGAAGATCCCGCGGCCGATTTCAAGCCGCACCGAGCGATGAAAGGCTCCGCGAAAGAGTGTCCACCACCTCCCAATGGGGGAGGGCCCTCCCCCCCCCCCCCCCCCCGGGATTTCTGCGATTGCTGTTCACTGCCGCACACTGCAGTGCACCAATCAGTTGTGTTGTAAACAAAGGACAAAATCTTGGAGATCATAAAGTTGGTATTTGGAAATAATTAGTCAAAGTCAAAAGAGTTTATTGTCATGTGTCCCTGACAGGACAATGAAATTCTTTCTTTGCTTAGCACAACAAAACATTGTAGGCATTGACTACAAACAGATCAGTGTGTCCATATACCATTATATACGTAAATACACACATGAATAAATAAATTGATAAAGTGCAAATAACAGATAAAGGGGTATTAATGTTCAAAGTTTTGACCGAGCCAAGTTTAATAGCCTGATGGCTGTGGGGATGTAGCTATTCCTGAACCTGGTCCTTGCAGTCCTCAGGCTCCTGTGCCTTCTACCTGAAGGTAGCAGGGAGATGAGTGTATGGCCAGGATGGTGTGGGTCCTTGATGATGCTGCCAGCCTTTTTGATGCAGCGACTGCGATAGATCCCTCGATGGAAGGGAGGTCAGAGCCGATGATGGACTGGGCAGTGTTTACTACTTTTTGTAGTCTTTTCCTCTCCAGGGCGCTCAAGATGCCGAACCAAGCCACGATGCAACCGGTCAGCATGCTCTCTACTGTGCACCTGTAGAAGTTAGAGAGAGTCCTCCTTGACAAACCGACTCTCCGCAATCTTCTCAGGAAGTAGAGGCGCTGGTGAGCTTTCTTAATAATTGCATCTGTGTTCTTGGACCAGGAAAGATTACTCAGGAATGCAGTGCATCTTGATAGTTTTGTCAGCAGAACATTGAACATTGAAGAGTAGAGCACAGCAACAGGCTCTTCGGCCCACCAGGCTGAACGTAATGACAAGATAAACTGATCTCATCTGCCTGCACCTGATCCATATCTCCATTTCCTGCATATCCATGCGCCTATCTAGAAGACTCTTAAATGCCACTATCGTATCTGCCTCCACCAGCACTCATGGCAGCGCAGCCCAGGCACCCACCACCCTCTGTGTAAATAACTTGTCCCACACATCTCCTTTAAACTTTGGCCCTCTCATTTTAATGCTACGCCCTCTAGTGTTTGACATAGAAACATAGAAAATAGGTGCAGGAGTAGGCCATTTGGCCCTTCGAGCCTGCACCGCCATTTAATATTTCATGGCTGACATTTCCATTCCGAGGAAAGATTTTGCCTCTCTATCCTATGTCTCATCATTTTATATACTTCTATCAGGTCTGTCTTCAACTTCTGTTGTTCCAGAGAAAACCACCCAAGTAATTGCACAACATTTTTTGAGGGATAACACAACTGAATAACTGAAGAATGGTTTGGAATAAAATGGCCATCCGGTTGCAAGTGAATATCTTACAAATACCTGACAATGGACATGAAAGAAAACACACAGTGCTGGAGTAGCTCAGCGGGTCAGGCAGCATCTCCGGAGAACATGGGTAGGTGTCGTTTCGGACCGGGACCCTTCTTCACAAGGAAACGCAATGACTTCCTCCGGCCCAATTTCTGACTGAGGTGTAAAATAAACAATGGGAATGCTGAAAAATGCTGGTATCAACATATTGGTATTAGTATTGGTTTATTATTGTCATGAGTACCAAGATACAGTAAGAATACTTTGCTGAAATACAAATCAGATATGAAATAACTTGGCAGAGTGTTATAAGGTCTGTAAATCCAACTCACCAACACATTTAAATCTGGATCTGCCATTGATGACATTTAAGAAACATTCAGACAGGTACATGGATAGGACAGTTTTAGAGGGACACAATATTCCACCACTCACCGCGTTCCCCCAACGCAACTCGTTCCCAAAAATGAATATTCCACCACTCATGCCTAGCCCCCTCCCATCAAATCCATCCCTCCCTGTCCCCTCTCCCTCTACACCCCCCTCTATCCCACCTTGCCCATCACCCCGGACCCCTTCTACTCCCCTCCCTACCCCCCTGCACTTCACTACCCCTCTACTCCACTCCCTCCCTCTCTTTCCCCCCTCCCTCCTCTCTCTCCCTCCCTCATCCCTCTCTCCCCCTCCTTCCCTCATCCCTCTCTCCCCCTCCTTCCCTCAAACCTCTCTCCCCCTCCCTCCCTCATTCCTCTCTCCCTCCCTCCCTCCCTCATCCCTCTCCATCCCTCATCACTCTCTCCCCCTCCCTCCCTCATCCCTTCCACCCTCCCTCCCTCATCCCTCTCTCCCCCCTCCCTCCCTTATCCATTTCCCCCTCTCCCTCCCTCATCCCTCTCTCCCCCTCCATCCCTCATCCCTTTTTCCCCTTTCACTCCCTCATCCATCCCTCCGCTTCACTCACTCATCCCTCTCTCCCCATCCCTCCCTCATCCTTCTCTCCCCCCTCCCTCCATCTTCCTCCCCCCCCCCCTCCCCCCCCCCCGTGCTGTGGGCCGGGCTGCAGCACTCCCTCTTTCCATGTAATCGCTGCTACCGATCCTGGGACATGCGGTGTCCCTTGCCAGCGGGTAGACAGCGGGGCTCGGCACTGCCCCCCCCCCCCCCCATCTCCCTCTACCACACCGGGTCGTAGAGCAGCACCAGGGCCAGGAACTCAGCCTGGTTCTCGTACTTGGCCCGGCCCTGGCTCTAGGCGGCCGAAGAACTCGTGGACCTGGGCTCCGATGGAGCCGTGCTCGCTGTGCTGGGGGCGGGGTGAGGGTGGCGCCATTCCTTCACCTTGGCGACCTCCAGTCAATTGACAGCGGACACGGCCAATCAGTGCGATGCCCCTTCCTGAGTGACAGGAGAGGGGACCAATCTACGTGGCGGCGACTGACAGCAATATGCGCATGCGCGGTTTTTTACAAATTTTAGACCTCGATAAACTTTACAATATACCATTGATCGGAACGAAACCTGTTGCACTCACAGCACAGGAGAATGGTGAGTAATCAGGCGAAAAAATCACAGCGCTATCGCGTACCATTTTTGCGCAAATAGACAAACCCCGCAAAACAGAAGAGCACAAGATCAGAGTTTTAGAGATAGATAGATCGATAGATAGATCGATAGATAGATCGATAGATAGATCGATAGGTAGATCGATAGGTAGACCAAATGCAGGTGAGACTTGTGTAGATGGGACATGTTGGTTGATGTGGGCAAATAGGACCGATGGGCCTGTTTCCATGCTGTATGACTATAACATTCCCCAGTTGTGCAGTGCCTTTGACTTCCTCTCTCTTCATCACAGAACCAAGCTTTTACTTACAGTGTGAGAAGGAACTGCAGATGTTGGTTTAAACTGAAGATAGACAAAAAATGCTTGAGTAACTCAGCGGGACAGGCAGCATCTCTGGAGAGAAGGAATGGATGACGTTTCGGGTCGAGACCTGGAGAAGGGTCTCGATCCACAACATCACCCATTCGTTCTCTCCAGAGATGCTGCCTGTTTTGCTTACAGTAACTTAGTTCCACCAAAGCAGACTGTAGGGGAGTCAAAGAGTCCTGGAGTCAAACAGCCTAGAAACAGGACCTTAGGCCCAATCTGTCCATTCCAACCAAGGTACCAACTTGATTCCATTCGCCTGCATTTGACCCATATCCTTCGAACCCTTCCTACCCATGTTCCTGTCTAATATCTTTTAACATCATAAATGTTCTTGCGTCTATCATTATCTCATACCCATCTCCATCTGTGTGAAAAAGTTGCCTCATAGTTCCCTTTGGATTTTTGCTCTCTCATCTATGCTCTCTAGTTTTACAATCCCCCCACCCAAAGAAAACGTTAATAGTACGCATATCATTCCTTGGTATTAGCGTTATGGTGGATCATTGTCCTATGTTACTTAAGCTGTTTAAGGGCCTGGCTGCCTTGTTTAATTAATAAATATTATTTTTTAAACTTTGATAATGCTTACAAAATAGAAATAATTCTAAAGCCTTACAAATGTCCATTTGGACAGTGTCTACTGCCATACTCTCATCAATTCCCTTGCTTCCTCTGTGGTTTTCTTTGTTCAAAATAATTTTATTTCAATTAAGTAAAATCACAGAAATATAAAATCAATTCTCAGAGGCCACCTCTCAGAATATAAAATACACATCATACAGCAATCACACAATACATACACACAAAACATATATTTTCACTTTTGGAAAATAAAGTTATTTCTAAAACTTCAGATTTAAACAAAGTCTAATACTTACAATTCTAATTAAAACACAATACACTTTACAAATAATTTCCCTACAACTACATAGTCAAAATACAGTTACTTATGGATTACAAAGATTAAATATGAGTTTTGCCCCATTCTTACAAAGTGGTAAAGACTTCAGTTATTTCCAATAACACAATTCCCAACTCCAAGCAAACAAAGGCCATATACTT
Source organism: Raja brachyura (assembly GCA_963514005.1). Next base: position 25,315,086 of record OY740808.1, read on the forward strand.
GTCACATTTGATAAATTATAATTGTTTCTTACCAAGCTCGGGTCTAGTTTCATTCTGAATTACAACCTCCCCCTTCTAACTCTGGACGAAAGGAATGTAAGGCCTTTACGACCCCTCAATAATAGCATTCCACACAGCAAATGGAAGATTACTATATACAGACCCCAATCGTTTGGCTTGGTCAAAACAAAGTTACTTTCTCAGTTTTCTATAAACATGAGAAATCACCCTTATACAAAGGTCACCCAACCATCACCTACAGTGGCTTGAAAAAGTATTCATACCCCTTGAACTTTTCCACATTTTGTCACATTACAACCACAAACGTAAATGCATTTATTGGGATTTTATGTGATAGACCAACACAAAGTGACGCATAATTGTGAAGTGGGAGGAAAATGATACATGGTTTGCAAATTTTTTTACAAATAAAAAACTGAAAAGTGTGGCGTGCAAAAGTATTCAGCCCCCTTTACTCTGATACCCCTAAATAAAATCCAGTGCAACCAATTGCCTTCAGAAGTCACCTAATTAGTAAATAGAGTCCACTTGTGTGTAATCTAATCTCAGTACAAATACAGATGTTCTGTGAAGGCCTCAGAGGTTTGTTAGAGAACATTAGTGAACAAACAGCATCTTGAAGCCCTTAGGAACACACCAGACAGGTCGGGGATAAAGTTGTGGAGAAGTTTAAAGCAGGGTTAGATTATAAAAAAATATCCCAAGCTTTGAACATCTCACGGAACACTGTTCAATCCATCATCCGAAAATGGAAAGAGTATGGCACAACTGCAAACCTACCAAGACATGGCCGTCCACCTAAACTGACAGGCCGGGCAAGGAGAGCATTGATCAGAGAAGCAGCCAAGAGGCCCATGGTAACTCTGGAGGAGCTGCAGAGATCCACAGCTCAAGTGGGAGAATCTGTCCACAGGACAACAATTAGTCGTGCACTCCACAAATCGGTCCTTTATGGAAGAGTGGCAAGAAGAAAGCCATTATTGAAACAAAGCCATAAGAAGTCCCGTTTGCAGTATGCCACAAGCCATGTGGGGGACATAGCAAACATGTGGAGGAAGGTGCTCTGGTCAGATAGACCAAAATTGAAGTTTTTGGCCTAAATACAAAACGTTATGTGTGGCGGAAAACTAACACTGCACATCACCCTGAACACACCATCCCCACTGTGAAACATGGTGGTGGCAGCATCATGCTGTGGGGATGCTTTTCTTCAGCAGGGACAGGGAAGCTGGTCAGAGTTGATGGGAAGATGGATGGAGCAAATATAGGGCAATCTTGGAAGAAAACCTGTTAGAGACTGCAAAAGACTTGAGGCTGGGGTGGAGGTTCACCTTTGAACAGGACAACGACCCTAAACATATAGCCAGAGCTACAATGGAATGGTTTAGATCAAAGCACATTCATGTGTTAGAATGGCCCAGTCAAAGTCCAGACCTAAATCCAATTGAGAATCTCTGGCAAGACTTGAAAATTGCTGTTCACAGACACTCTCCATCCAATCTGACTGAGCTTGAGCTATTTTGCAAAGAAGAATGGGCAGATATTTCAGTCTCTAAAAGTGCAAAGCTGGTAGAGACATACCCCAAAAGACTTGCAGCTGTAATTGCAGCGAAAGGTGGTTCTACAAAGTATTGACTCAGGGGGGCTGAATACCTTCGCACGCCACACTTTTCAGTTTTTTATTTGTAATAAAATTTGGAAACCATGTATCATTTTCCTTCCACCTCACAATTATGCACCACTTTGTGTTGGTCTATCACATAAAATCCCAATAGAATACATTTACGTTTGTGGTTGTAATGTGACAAAATGTGGAAAAGTTCAAGGGGTATGAATACTTTTGCAAGCCTTATCTCTTATCTCACCATAAATACATTTAAACAGCACAAACCAAATCACAGACTATTATCTAGCTTTGCTGTCTAAGACCCAACATAAACAACTATAAACCCTCTTTGTTACACACCAGAGCTCAAAGATGTGTCACAAAGAAAGAACAAATGGTGCCCATGTCCTGGGAAGAGACCCCATTAACAACCTATACTCTAAACACCAAACTAAACCAAATACAACTCCTGACAGCGTTATAACTGCTTCAAAGCAAACAAAGCCATGCCTATTCAGATCAACATTTCCATGTTATGATAAGCCATCTGTACTCCTGTGTGTGTGTGTTCTTTTTACTTTATTTGTTTGTGGGGACATGTATTTCTGAAAACCCCAAACCCTTCTCTTGCAACTTACCATAAGTTCCTCACACGAAAGTTATTATCTGAGCAATTCTATTATATAATATTTCCTCAACATGAGAGGGGAAAAATTCATAGGGAACCAGAGGCATATTTTTCACAGAGTGTGATGGGTGTGTGGAAGGAGTTGCCGGAGGAAATGGTAGAGACAGGGACAATTACGATGTTAAAATACATTGGAGAGGAGCATATATAGGAAAGATCGGAGGGATATGGGCAAACTAAGGCAAACGGGAACAATTTGGTATCTTGGTTGGTAAGGGCAAGTTGGGCCGAAGGGCCAGTTTCTATGCTGTTTGACTCCAGGACTCTTTCACTCCCCCTACAGTGTGATGTAGTTTTATTAGGTTACTGTAAGTAAAAACTTAGTCTCGTGTTCCAGAGAGAGGAAGTCAAATGCATTGCACAACTGGGGAAAGTACTTACAGTAACATTTATTTTCAATATTGCAGCTGATGGAACTGTTGCCTTACGGCACCAGAGACCCAGATTTGATCCTGACTTTCCTTGCTGCCTGTGTAGAATTTGCACATTCTTCCTGCGACGGCTTGGGTTTTCTCCAGGTGCTCTGGTTTCCTCCCACAGTCCAAAGACATGCGGGTTTGTAGGTTAATTGGTAAGAATGACCCATGGCAGCGTGATTTGTTTAGTTTAGTTTAGAGATATAGCGTGAAAACAGGCCCTTCCGGCCCACCCAGTCCGCACTGGCCAGTGATCCCCGCACATTAACACTAGAGAACATTTTCTAAATATTTTTTATACCAAGTCAATTAACTTTGAAACCTGTATGTATTTGAATTGAACTTCTTTAGCCAGGATTGAACCCAGGTCTCTGGCGCAGCACTATGCCATGTGTTATTCCTCGTGGCAATAAAAACTGATATATATATATTTTGAATTGATGAGAAAGTGGGATTACATAGAACTAGTAAGATCGATGGTGGGTGTGGATTTTGTAGGCTGAGGAGCCTGTTTCCATTCTGTATATCTGAACTAAACTAAACATCTAAATGGTCACAAAGCAATGAGTTCACACATGTCTCCTCCCTCTCTGCTGACCATTGACACAGGACCCGTCCTCACCTCACCACAGACATAAGTAACTCCCATCTCACAGTCAATTGTCGTAAGCTCGTGTTCCTCAACCAGTTCTCACATTCCATCTCCCTGGTGATAATGGAGCAAAGGAACCTTTACTATAGAAGATAGAACAGTACAGTACATGTACAAGCCCTTCAGCCCACAATGTTTGTGCCGAACATGATGCCAAGTTAATCTGATCTCATCTGTCTGTTCATGATTCATATCCCTCTATTCCCTGCACTTCCATATGCCCATCTAAAGGCCTCTAATGCATCATTATTGTATCTTCCTCCACCACCACCCCTCTCAATGCATTCCAGGGCCCCACTAATCTCTGTGTAAAAGTCTTGACCTGCACATTGTGACACACAGTGTGGAAACAGGCCCTTCAGCCCAACTTGCCCATGCTGACCAACATGCCCCCCATCTACACTAGTCCCATCTACCTGCATTTATTTGGCCCATATTCCTCTAAATTTATGCTATCCATGCACCTGTCCCAATGTTTCTTAATCATTGCGATTGTACCTGCCTCAATTAACTCCTCAGGCAGCTCGTTCCATACATCCACCACCTTCTGAATGAAAAACTTGCTCCTCAGATTCCTACGAAATATTTCCTCCCTCACCTTAAGCCTATGCACTTGATTCCCCTACTCTGGGTAAAAAGACTTTGGACATTAACCCTATCAATTCCCTTCATTATTTTATACACCTCTATAATATCACCACTCATCCTCCTGCACTCCAAGGAATAAAGTCCTAGCCTGCTCTACCTCTCCCTATAGCCAACACGGCTAACACGGCCAACACAGCACACACTGCCAACACGGCCAACATGGCCAACATGTCCAACACTGCCAACACTGCCAACACGGCCAACACTGCCAACACGGCCAACACTGCCAACACTGCCAACACGGCTAACACGGCCAACACAGCACACACTGCCAACACGGCCAACATGGCCAACATGTCCAACACGGCCAACACTGCCAACACGGCCAACACTGCCAACACGGCCAACACTGCCAACACTGCCAACACGGTCAACACTGCCAACACGGTCAACATGGCCAACCCAGCCAACACGGCCAACACGGCCAACACGGCCAACATGGCCAACATGGCCAACATGGCCAACACTGCCAACACTGCCAACACGGCCAACACTGCCAACACGGCCAACACTGCCAACACGGTCAACACTGCCAACACTGCCAACACGGTCAACACTGCCAACACTATCAACACTGCCAACACGGCCAACACTGCCAACACGATCAACACTGCCAATACAGCCAACACTGCCAACACTGCCAACACGGTCAACACGGCCAACACTATCAACACTGCCAACATGGCCAACACTGCCAACATGGCCAATTGTCCAGCACGGCCAACACGGCCAACATGTCCAACACAGCCAACACTGCCAACACTGCCAACACAGCCAACATGTCCAACACTGCCAACACTGCCAACATGGCCAACATGGCCAACATGACCATCATGGGCAACATGGCCAACACGACAACACTTCCTACACTGCCAACATGGCCAACATGGCCAACACGGCCAAGATGACCATCATGGGTAACACGGCCAACACTGCCAACACTGCCAACACGGCCAATACGGCCAACACTGTCAACACTGCCAACACTGCCAACACTGTCAACACTGCCAACATGGCCAACACGGCCAACACTGTCAACACTGCCAACATGGCCAACATTGCCAACATGACCATTATGGGCAACACGGCCAATACTGCCAACACTGCCAACACTGCCAACATGGTCAACATGGCCAACATGGCCAACACGGCCAAGATGACCATCATAATTAACACGGCCAACACTGCCAACATGGCCAACACGGCCAACACTGTCAACACTGCCAACATGGCCAACATGGCCGACATGACCATTATGGGCAACACGGCCAATACTGCCAACACTGTCAACACTGCCAACACGGCCAACACAGCCTACACTGCCAACACGGTCAACATGGCCAACACAGCCAATACGGCCAACGCCCATACCCCGGCCACTGTTCTGAGAGTCAATGGGATGCGGGTGTATCAGCCGTCGGTGCAGACCCATCACTGGTCACTGTGGTGAGTCCTGGACAGCGGGGGCGACTCGCCGACACAGTGGATAAACAAGGAGAAGATGCAGAGCAGGAGAAGAAAGGGTGCTGAGCCCTGCCGTGCCAAGCTGAGCTGACTAAGCCCGCTCCTTCCTTCCCTGGTTTCTACTCTGTCTTACACAGTCCAGCACAAACCATCTCTTGGGTAACCCTCACCTTAACTGATCATTGTGGAGCTTGTAATGTGGTAGTTCAGACCACACTGAGCCACCCCCAATGCTCTCTGCCATAAATACACTCACATGTTCACGCTTACATGCACATACACATACTTGCATGTGTCCACGCATACTTGCAAGCACACACGTTTGCATGCACACACATATACTTGCATGCACACACATACATGCATGCACATATATATTTGTATACACACCCATTACATATACACACATACCTACATGCACACACACATACAAGCATGCACACACATTATACACATGCATACCTGCATCTACACACACCTACTTGCATGCACCCACACTTACTTCCATGCACCCACACTTACTTGCATGCACACACACATGCTTCCATGCACCCACACTTACTTGCATGCACACATATACACTTGTGTGCACCCACATAACTTGCATGCATGCTATACACTACACACTACACACACTCACACACCTACATACATACACACACACACAGAAAAGGCAAGCGTTTTCTTCTCTTACAAATGTCCCCAAGATATATGTATATTTATTTAGGAGTATGTGGAAGTGTGTGTGTGTGTGTGCGCAGTAGTGTATATGTATATGCTGATACATGTGCAGATATGTATCGAATTCTAAACATTGAGACCGATTACACTGCAGATGTATTTTGATTCGATGTCAGGCAGATGGATTTCGTAATCATATAATCCCCATTTTATTGGACAATAAGGACAATGTAAACAAACTCGTTTGTGAAGCCAGTAGTAGAGTTGCTGCCTCACAGCGCCAGAGATCTGGGTTTGATCCTGACTATGGGTACTGTCTGTATGGAGTTTGTACATTTTCCCCAGGTGCTCCGGTTTCCTCCCACACACCAAAGACGTGCAGGATAGTAGATTAATTAGCTTTGAATATTGTAAATTGTCCCAAGTGTGTAGGATAGTGCTAGTGTGCGGGGATCACTGGTCGCACCAACTCGGTGGGCCAAATGACTTGTTTCTACGCTGCATCTCTAAACTAAACTAAACATAGAAAGTGCTACATCTGCCTGGCATGTTGTGTTGTTGCTGCCCGGTGCAATGGTTGCCTCACAAGGGTTTTTCTCAGGAGCCCACCAACAAACATATCCCGATGGGTCAACAACTGTGGATCTGTACCTGATCACACTCCCTGGGTAAGCAGAGCTCCCCTCTCAAAGAACATTAGCTGACCAGGAATATTTTTACAATATTAATACACGAAACGCGTACTTTCTTACCTGTTAAAAAACGCTGAAAAGCTCTTTTTTGCGCTGTAAATAATTGTGGAAATCGGGGTAAGCATGAGAGACATTTATCCTACTTCAGAATTGCAAAAGTGAGGAGAAATTATGGTTGAAAGAAGTGAGAGCTGTAGGAACAACAACAGCTAAAGTGCTTGGCGAACATTGGCCATGCAGATATCGAGATTGAAAATATTGGGAATTACAGCGTTTGCTCACTGCATTTCATCAACAGTAAAGGGCCTGTCCCATGAGCATGCGACCTGCATGCGGCAAGCGTGACCAAACTGGAAGCGGGGACCGCGCGGAGGTCGAGTGATCCCCGTACAGGGCCGGTCCCACCAGCATGCGTCTGCATGTGGCGAGCGCGACCAAACCGGCAGCGGGGGCCGCGCGGAGGTCGGGTGAGTGGCGCGAAGTGGCGCGAAGTTGGAGTGAAGTCCGCGGTAAGTTCGCAAGGACAGAGAGGGACACACAGAAAGAGACACGGATGCACACAGAGAGGGTCACGGAGGCACACAGAGAGGGTCACGGAGGCACAAAGGGTCATGGAGGCACGCAGGGAGGGTCACGGAAGCACGCAAAGAGGGTCACGGAAGCACACAGAGAGGGTCAAGGAGGGCAGGGGCACACAGAGAGGGACACGGAGGCACATATAGAGAGGGTCACGGAAGCACACAGAGAGGGTTACGGAGGCACACAGAGAGAGGGTCACAGAGGCACACAGAGAGGGACGCTAAGGCATAAGGAGAGGACACGGAGTCACACAGAGAGTGTCACGGAGGCATGACATTGAGGCAGTTCGTGCGGCGTCGAGGCGGCTGCGGGCCGATAGGCCGTTGCCGCGCGGAATTTTTGAACAAGGTCAGTTTTTTGGAGCCCCGCGCGATATCGGGTGCAGCTCCGCACAACTCCATACGGCTCCGGCGATCGAAGTGGGACCGGCCCCGCGAGGCCGGACGGCTCAAGCGACCACGTTAGGTCGCGCTCACCGCATGGAGTCGCATGCTGGTGGGACAGGCCCTCAAGACATTATTTGTGGGTTTTTTTATTCCTTTGGTATTCTAAAAGTTTCAGAAGTGATAAATCTGGCTTAAACTTTTAAAATCGCCCTTGGTTCTGAAGTCGGTTTTCACATGCAAAAAGAAAATGCTTCTGAAGCTAAATTTATCATTTAATAAATTTCCAGACGTACGAGTGGAGGTTTCTAACGGGCCGGCTACGCTGGAAACGTTTGGTGACCCGACTGCCGTGCAACCTCCCTATAATTAGTGCAAGATAAAGTCCAGTATAGTCGGATGCCTGAGTACTTCCCCAAATACGTACTTCCCTGAATGTTGAAACACCACCCGGACCTGTGATGTTGCAGCCAGACTATATAAGTTTGTTCTTCTTTTATTTACTTGCCAAATCTCGGAGGCAAAGGGTCTGAGATTCCCGCAAATCTGTGAAAATGGAGAATATGGTGAATTTAACCCAGCAGTGCGCTCCCAATGAAGAAAGATTCTCAGCATACAACGCGCCGATCATCATTATTACATGCGTCCTCGGCTTCATTGGCAACTCCATTGCTTTGTGGATCTTCTGCTTTCATGTCAAGACCTGGAAACCGAACACGGTCTATTCTCTGAACCTGGCGATTGCGGATACACTTTTAATCTGCTGCCTCCCTTTCCGTGCCGGCTACTACATACGCAAGAAGGACTGGATCTTTGGAGATGTGGCCTGTCGCCTGAACATCTTCATGATCTCTTTAAACCGCATTAGCAGCATCATCTTCCTGATGGTGATAGCCATCGACCGCTACTTTAAGGTGGTTCACCCCCAGCACAAGGCAAACAAGCTGACCCCGAGGTGTGCAGCCAAGATAGCAGGAGCCCTGTGGGTCATGGCGGTGGCAATTTGCACGCACTTGTTGGTGGAGCGGCACGACTTCCAGCGAAACAACTCGACCTTCTGCGAACCCTTCAACATCAACCACCCTCTGAATCCCACCGCAATTTGGACCGACGCCGTGTTTATTTTCTTCAAGTTCATCTTGCCGGTCTCCGTTATACTTTTCTCCACCTCGTGCATCATCTGGAGGTTAAGGCAGATGGAGAGTGATCTGAGAGGGAAATATAAACGTGCCACCAAGCTTGTGATAGCCGTGGCAGCGGTTTTTATATTCTGTTTCCTGCCCACCAATATTGCTGTGGTCGCCGTTTTGGTCACTCGACTCAGAAGTTCGGTGGACTGCAAGTCCTATGTCATTGCAGTCAATATCTTTTATAATACTTTATTCATGACGTATCTGAACAGCGTTGTCGACCCTGTTATTTACTACTTTTCGAGTTCAGCTTTTAAAGGCGCTTTGAAGAAAGCTCTCGCCCCTTTCAATGTCAGCTTGTCCAAATCAACCACCGATCAAGAAATGGACACACGCGAGTCTAAACCAGAACCCTCGAAAGATCGACACCTCAGTTCTGATATACTTCTCTGATCACCTGAGACCACTGTGTCAACTTTGTAAGAAAATAAAATACCACTGTGCGTTTGGCAGATGTGACAATGAAAGCACAACTGAACCATTAAACCAGATTCTACTGTCAGAGTGTGAAAACGGACACTTCCAGATTCAAGGACAGTTTCTTCCCAGCTGTTATCAGGCAACTGAACCATTCAATAAACAACTAGAAAGCGGTAGCTACTTTCTACCTCAGTGGAGACCCTTAGACTATTTTTAAATTGAACTTTATTGGACTTTATCTTGCTCTAAACGTTCTTCCCTTCATCATGTATCTACCTGGACACTGTGAATGGCTCAATTGTAAATATGTGTAGTCTTCCCGCTGACTGGTTAGCATGCAACAAAAGCTTTTCATTGGAGCGTATTGCACGTGACAATAAACTAACCTAACTAACTATGTGTAGCAAGAAACTACAGATGCTAGTTTATACCGAAGATAGGCACGAAGTGCTGGAGTAACTCAGCGGGTCAGGCAGCTTCTCTGGAGAAAAGGGATAGGTGTCGTGTCAGGTGGGGAGCCTTCTTCTTACTAGATATTGTAATTAAATGCTAACCTGTAAATTAGTACCAAAAAAATCATGTACATTTTAATCCTTTTGTTAACAGGTTGATCTTAAATTCTGAAATAAATTATCATTTACAATGTCACACTTTGATGTTGTGTTCTCTTTAAATTATTTGAAGGGGTTTGTTCCGGAGGAGGTAGAAATGACACTGAGACATGATGTTTAAAGTTCCTCCTTCATCAGAGATGGGTAAGAGAGAAGAAACAGTATGAACATTGACTTCTCCAATTTCCGGTGGCCCCTATTGTCTCCCCCCCTTCTCAGCTCTCCATCAGCCCTCTGGCTCCTCCTCTTCCTTTCTTCTACTGACGGCAAATTAACCTACGAACCTGTCTATCTTTGGGATGTGGGAGGAAACCGGAGCACCTGGAGGAAACCCATGCGGTCACAGGGTGAAAGTGCAAACTTCACATAGAAAGCACCTGAGATGGATCGACACATGTCTCGAGCGCTGTGAGGCAGCAGCTCTACCAGTTACGCCTAACATATACTGGAGAGTGATTATATTTTTACAAGCCAAAGGTTTTTATTGAAATAAAGTATCTGAGGAGTAGTTTACTGCTGGTGACCGAGGGTTATTTTCTAGTCCTGTCCATTTTTCTATTTTTATATAATCGCCTCCACAGCTGAGAAAACACTCGCCTCCGCCTTTGCAACTTTGGACTTGACCATTGGAATTATGAGAGGCATAGACAAGGTAGTTCACCAGAGTATATTTCCCATCATAGAGGTTCTAAAGCTAGTGAGCATAAGCTTAAGGAGAGAGGGAGGAGGTTTAAAGGAGATCTGAGGGGTACATTTATCACACACAGAAATGTTGGTGACTGGAATAAGTTGCTACAGGAGGTGGTGGAGGAATAGTAGCAACATTTATGAGGCGTCTGGATGGGTTCTTGAATGAGCAGGGCGTACAGGGTAATGAAGCTAATGCAGGCAGTGGGATTAGTATGGACAGGCATGACAGTCAGCATAGGCACTATGGGCTGAAGGGATTGTTTCTATGCTGTACAATGGAATAACTAGAACTCCTTGAGCTCTGAAGATGGAAACAAAAAGCTGGTGTAACTCAGTGGTTCAGACAGCATCTCTGGAGAAAAGGAATAGGTGATGTTTCGGGTCGAGACCCTTCTTCAGACAATTTCCACTTTCCCTGAGCTCTGAGCTAGCTCTTCATGTCCAAAGACAATGAAAAGTGGTGTAAACGTTATGTTGTAAGTATCTGTGGAAATAAAACAGTTACCAGAAAATGTGCAATACGTTGTGCAACATTAATTTCAACATTATTTTTGATTAAACACTTAAACACTGCCAACACTGCCAACAGGGCCAACACTGCCAACAGGGTCAACACTGCCAACACGGCCAATGTGGCCAACACTGCCAATGCGGCCAACACTGTCAACACTGCCAACACTGCCAACACTGCCAACGCTGCCAACGCGGCCACCACAACCAACACTGCTAAGACGGTCAATACTGCCAACACGGCCAACACTGCCAACAGGTCCAACACTGCCAAACGGACCAACACTGCCAACATGGCCAACACGGCCAACGCAGCCAACACTGCCAATGTGGCCAACACTGCCAACACGGCCAACAAAGCCAACACTGCCAACAAAGCCAACACTGCCAACACTGCCAACACTGCCAACAGGGCCAACACTGCCAACAGGGCCAACACTGCCAACGCTGCCAACACGGCCACCACAACCAACACTGCTAAGACGGTCAATACTGCCAACACGGCCAACACTGCCAACAGGTCCAACACTGCCAAACGGACCAACACTGCCAACATGGCCAACACGGCCAACGCAGCCAACACTGCCAATGTGGCCAACACTGCCAACACGGCCAACACTGCCAACAAAGCCAACACTGCAAACACTGCCAACACTGCCAACAGGGCCAACAGGGCCACCACAACCAACACTGCTAAGACGGTCAATACTGCCAACACTGCCAACACGGCCAACACGGCCAACACGGCCAACACTGCCCAACACTGCCCAACACGCCCAACACGCCCAACACGCCCAACACGCCCAACACTGCCAACAAAGCCAACACTGCCAACACTGCCAACACTGCCAACACTGCCAACATGGCCAACAAGGCCAACACTGCCAACACTGCCAACACTGCCAACACTGAAAACACTGCCAACACTGAAAACACTGCCAACAAAGCCAACAAAGCCAACACTGCCAACATTGCCAACACTGCCAACAAAGCCAACACTGCCAGCACTGCCAACACTGCCAACACTGCCAACACTGCCAACACTGCCAACAAAGCCAACACTGCCAACAAAGCCAACACTGCCAACAAAGCCAACACTGCCAACAAAGCCAACACTGCCAACACTGCCAACAAAGCCAACACTGCCAACAAAGCCAACACTGCCAACACTGCCAACACTGCCAACACTGCCAACACTGCCAACAAAGCCAACACTGCCAACACTGCCAACAAAGTCAACACTGCCAACACTGCCAACACTGCCAACAAAGGCAACACTGCCAACACGGCCAACAAAGCCAACAATGCCAACACTGCCAACGCGACCAACACTGCTAAGACTGTCAATACTGCCAACATGGCCAACACAGCCAACACTGCCAACATGCCCAACACGGCCAACGCGGCCAACACTGCCAACACTGCCAACATGACCAACACTGCTAAGACGGTCAACACTGCCAACACGGCCAACACGGCCAACACGGCCAACACGGCCAACACGGCCAACACGGCCAACACGGCCAACACGGCCAACATGACCAACACTGCTAAGACGGTCAATACTGCCAACACGGCCAACACTGCCAACACTGCAAACACGGTCAATACTGCCAACACGGCCAACACCCAAACACTCGGCCATTGTTCTGAAAGTCGATGGGATGCGGGTGCATTAGCCGTCGGTGCAGATGCATCGCTGATCATTGTGGTGAGTCCCGGACAGCGGGAGCAACTCACCGACACAGGGGGTGGACGGGGAGAAGGTGCAAAACTGGAGAAGTAAGGGAGCTGAGCTGTGCCGTGCCGAGCTGAGCCGACTAAGCCCGCTCCTTTCTTCCCTGGTTTCTACTCTGTCTTACGCACTCCGGCACAAACCATCTCTCGGGTAACCCTCACCTGAACTGATCATTGTGGGGTTTATAATGTGGTAGTTCAGACCACACTGAGCCACTCCCAATGCTCTCTGCCATAAATACACTCACACGTTCATGCTTACATGCACATACACATACTTGCATGTGTCCACGCATACTTGCAAGCACACACTTTTGCGTGCACACATATATATTTGCATGCACACACATTATGCATGCACATACATGTTTGTATACACACCCATTACACATACACACATACCTACATGCGCACACAGATACAAGCATGCACACACATTATACACAAGCATACCTGCATCTACATACACCTACTTGCATGCACCAACACTTACTTCCACGCACCCACACTCACATACATACACACACACACACTAGACACACTACACACACTCACACACCCACATATACACACACACAGAGGAACGGCAAGCATTTTCTTCTCTTACAAATGTCCCCAAGAAGTGTGTATATTTATTTAGGCGAGGGTGTTTGTGGAAGTGTGTATCTGTGTGTGCGCAGTAGTATATACATGCTATGCAAACTGATACATGTGCAGATATGTATCAAATTCTAAACATTGAGACCGATTACACCTCAGATGTATTTTGGTTTGGTGTCAGGGAGTTGGATTTCATAATCAACTAATCCCCATTTTATTGAGCGATGAGGACAATGTACGTGAACCTGTTTGTGAGGACATGGGCGGCACGGTGGCTAGTAGTAGAGTTGCTGCCTGACTGTGCCAGAGATCTGGGTTCGATCCTGACTACGGGTACTGTCTGTATGGAGTTTGTATGTTTTCCCCGGGTGCACCGGTTTCCTCTCACATTCCAAAGATGGGCAGGACAGAAGATTCATTGGCTTTGGTAAAGATTATAAATTGTCCCAAATGGATCAGAACAGAATTTGGAAATTCCCTTCAAAATGAACATTGAAGATGTTGGACGTGCAGATGCTGGTTTACAAAAAATGACAACGTGCTGGAATACCTCAGCTGGTCAGGCACCATTTCTGGAGAACATGGACAGGTGACAATCTGTCTGAAGAAGGGTTTGGGACCCTTCTTCAGACAGATTGTGGTGGTGGGGAGGGGGTGGAGAGAAAGGAGAGACAGGACAATGCCTGGTGAGTGATAGGTGGATACTGGTGAGAAAGGGGTTTTGATAGGTAAATGGTTGGCCAAAGGCCAGAGATGAAAAGACAAAACGTTTGGGATAAAAAGTGAAGCCAATGGAAGGTGTAGATGGTTTATGCATGCAACCAATAATATATAAGGATTTGGCCTGCCATGTGCCATCATTGTGGATGATATACTGGTCTATGGGAAGGACATTGCTGAGCATGACATGAACCTCCGCCACGTCCTGGATCAGGCCCGAAAGGCTAACCTGAAGCTGAACCCCAAGAAGTGTCAGTTTCGTGTCTCAGAAGTCACGTATGTTGGACATGTTTTCAGCTCTAACGGACTAAACCCCGACCCTCTGAAGGCGGCTGCCATCTCCGAGATGGTAGCCCCCACCGACGTGCCAGGTCTACAACTGTTCCTGGGCATGGTAAACTACCTTGGGAAGTTTATACCTAATCTCAGTGAACTGAGTTCACCCCTGCGGCAACTGACGAAAAAGGATATCGCCTGGGCCTGGCGAAAGGGTGGGGAGGTGACTGATGGGATCCCGTTGAAGGTGGCAGAAATGTCAGAAATAATAATAATAATAATAATAATACATTTTATTTAAGGACACCTTACAATTAAAACAAGCATGATATGTTAGTCGCAGAAGCTGGTGGGGTGAAAGGTGAGGACCAGGAGAACTCCACTGGGGGAAGAGGCAGCGAAAACAGACCAACGAACACGGTGGGGAGGGGGGGGGGGGGGCGTGGGGGTGCACCTATGGCAGCAGTGGGGAAACTACGTTTATTAAAGAATATATTGAACTGAATACCAAGCAAGATAACATTTGATCACATTAACAAGACACTAGAATAACTCTCTTTACCATTGTAGAATAATTGTAATTGACGAAAATTGCTCCCAAATGAGTTCAGTGTGCCAGTCAGTACATTAATTGTTGATGATCCATATTTAATCCTCTCGTATATTTGGAATGGTTTTTTTTCCTGGTAATTTTAAACATAGTTTAGTTTCGTGTCGTGTGTACCAAGGTACAGCGAAAAGCTTTTTGTTGCGTGCTAGCCAGTCAGCGGAAAGACTATACATGATTACAATGGAGCTGTCCATAGTGTACAGACTCCTGATGATTAGTGCAAGATAAAGTCCAATAAAGTCGGATGCCTGAGTACTTCCCCAAATACGTACTTCCCTGAATGTTGAAACACCACCCGGACCTGTGATGTAGCAGCCAGACTATATAAGTTTGTTCTTCTTTTATTTACTTGTCAAATCTCGAAGGCAAAGGGTCTGAGATTCCCGAAACTCTATGAAAATGGAGAATTTGATGAATTTAACCCAGCAGTGCGCTCCCAATGAAGGAAGATTCTCAGCATACAACGCGCCGATCATCATTATTACATGCGTTCTCGGCTTCATTTGCAACTCCATTGCTTTGTGGATCTTCTGCTTTCATGTCAAGACCTGGAAACCGAACACGGTCTATTCTCTGAACCTGGCGATTGCGGATACACTTTTAATCTGCTGCCTCCCTTTCCGTGCCGGCTACTACATACGCAAGAAGGACTGGATCTTTGGAGATGTGGCCTGTCGCCTGAACATCTTCATGATCTCTTTAAACCGCATTGGCAGCATCATCTTCCTGATGGTGATAGCCATCGACCGCTACTTTAAGGTGGTTCACCCCCAGCACAAGGCAAACAAGCTGACCCCGAGGTGTGCGGCCAAGATAGCAGGAGCCCTGTGGGTCATGGCGGTGGCAATTTGCACGCACTTGTTGGTGGAGCGGCACGACTTCCGGCGAAACAACTCGACCTTCTGCGAACCATTCAACATCAACCACCCTCTGAATCCCACCGCAATTTGGACCGACGCCGTGTTTATTTTCTTCAAGTTCATCTTGCCGGTCTCCGTTATACTTTTCTCCACCTCGTGCATCATCTGGAGGTTAAGGCAGATGGAGAGTGATCTGAGAGGGAAATATAAACGTGCCACCAAGCTTGTGATAGCCGTGGCAGCGGTTTTTATATTCTGTTTCCTGCCCACCAATATTGCTGTGGTCGCCGTTTTGGTCACTCGACTCAGAAGTTCGGTGGACTGCAAGTCCTATGTCATTGCAGTCAATATCTTTTATAATACTTTATTCATGACGTATCTGAACAGCGTTGTCGACCCTGTTATTTACTACTTTTCGAGTTCAGCGTTTAAAGGCGCTTTGAAGAAAGCTCTCGCCCCTCTCAATGTCAACTTGTCCAAATCAACCACCGATCAAGAAATGGACCCACGCGAGTCTAAAGCAGAACCCTCGAAAGATCGACACCTCAGTTCTGATATACTTCTCTGATCACCTGCGACCACTGTGTCAACCCTGTAAGAAAAGAAAGTCCGACTGTGCGTTTGGCAGATGTGACAATGAAAGCACAACTGAACCATTAAACTAAATTCTACTGTCAGAGTGTGAAAACGGACACTTCCATATTCAAGGCCAATTTCTTCCCAGCTGTTATCAGCAACTGAACGATTCTATAAACAACTAGAAAGCGGTCCTGATCTACTTTCTACCTCAGTGGAGACCCTCAGATTATTTTATAATGGGACTTTACTGGACTTTATCTTGCTCCAAATGTTCTTCCCTTCATCATGTATCCACCTGGACACTGTGAATGGCTCAATTGTAAATATGTATAGTCTTCCCGCTGAATGGTTAGCATGTAACAAATGCTTTTCATAGTAGCTTATTGCACGTGACAATAAACTAACTAACTAACTAACGATGTGTAGCAAGAAACTGCAGATGCTAGTTTATACCGAAGATAGGCACAAAGTGCTGGAGTAACTCAGCGGGTCAGGCAGCTTCTCTGGAGAAAAGGGATAGGTGACGTTTCAGGTGGGGAGCCTTCTACTTACTAGATACTGTAATTAAATGCTAACCTGCAAATAAGCACAACAAATATTGTCTATTTTAATCCTTTTGTTAACAGTTTGATTGATCGTAAGTTCTGAAATAAGTTATCATTTACAATGTCACACTTTGATGTTGTGGTGTTCTCTTTAAATTCTTTGAAGGGGTGTGTTCCTGAGGAGGTAGAAATGACACTGAGACATGATGTTTAAAGTTCCTTCATCATCAGAGATGGGTAAGAGAGAAGAAGCAGATGACACCACAGATCTTTGGTATACACCCCAGCGGCATGAACATTGACTTCTCTAATTTCCGGTAGCCCTTATTGTCTCCTCCCCTTCTCAGCTCGCCCTCTGGCTCCTCCTCTTCCCTTCTCCCCCCCCCCCCCCCCCCCCCCATCAGTCTGAAGGTGGGTTTAGTCCCCCAAAGTTGCCTGGTTCCTTCGCTCCATAGCCGCTGCCGCATCTGCTGATTTGCTCCAGCACTTTTGTCTACCTTCGATTTTTCAGCATCTGCAGTTCCTTCTTGAACATGGGTAAGAGAGAACAAGCTATTTTTCAGAAGCCCAGGTGGGATATGATATCCCTTTTTTTTAGTTTTTTAGAGATACAGCATGGGAACAGGCCGTTCGACAAAGAGTCCATGCCGACCATCGATCACCCGTTCACACTTATCCAACATTCCCAACCACCCCACACTATGGGGGCAATTTACTGACGGCCAATTGACCTACGAACCTGTCTATCTTTGGGATGTGGGAGGAAACCGGAGCACCTGGAGGAAACCCAGGCCGTCACAGGAAGAACGTGCAAACTACACATAGACAGTACCTGAGGTCAGGAACTAACACAGATCTTAGGCGCTGTGAGGCAGCAGCTCTACCAGTTGCGCCTAACATATAATGGAGAGTGATTATACTTTTACAAGCCTAAGCTGTTATTGAAATAAAGTATCTGAGGAGTTGTTTACTGCAGGTGACCGAGGATTAGCCCTCACCTCCGCCTTTGCAACTTTAGACTTGACCATTGGAATTATGAGAGGCATAGACAAGGTAGATCACCAGAGTATATTTCCCATCATAGAGGTTCTAAAGCTAGTGAGCATAAGCTTAAGGAGAGAGGGAGGAGGTTTAAAGGAGATCTGAGTGATAGATTTATCACACACAGAGTAGTTGGTGTCTGGAATAAGTTGCAACAGGAGGTGGTGGAGGAATAGTAACAACATTTATGAGGCGTCTAGATGGGTTCTTGAATGAGCAGGGCGTAGAGGGATATGGAGCTAATGCAGGCAGTGGGATTAGTATGGACAGGCATGAGGGTCAGCATTGGCACGGTGGCCTGAAGGGATTGTTTCTATGCTGTACAACGGAATAACTAGAACTCCTTGAGCTCTGAAAATAGAAACAAATAGCTGGAGTAACTCAGCGGGTTAGACAGCTCTCTGGCAATGAAAAGTGGTGTAAACTTTGTGCTGTAAGTATTTGTGGAAATAAAACAGAGTTATCCGAAAATGTGCAATACCTTGTGCAACATTAATTTGAAATTATTTTTGATTAAACATCTAAACACTGCCAACACAGCCAACACAGCCAACACAGCCAATACAGTCAACACTGCCAACACGGCCAACACGGCCAACACGGCCAACAGGCCAACACTGCCAACCCTGCCAATACAGTCAACACTGCCAACCCTGCCAATACAACCAACACTGCCAACACTGCCAACCCAGCCAATACAACCAACACTGCCAACCCTGCCAATACAGCCAACCCTGCCAATACAGCCAACACTGCCAATACAGCCAACACTGCCAACACCGCCAACCCTGCCAACCCTGCCAATACAACCAACACTGCCAACCCTGCCAATACAACCAACACTGCCAACCCTGCCAATACAACCAACACTGCCAACACTGCCAACCCTGCCAATACAACCAACACTGCCAACCCTGCCAATACAGCCAACACTGCCAATACAGCCAACACTGCCAATACGGCCATCACTACCAACACTGCCAATATGGCCAACACTACCAACACTGCCCACACTGCCAATGCGGCCAACACTACCAACACTGCCAACACTGCCAACACTGCCAATACAGCCAACACTACCAACACTGCCAACACTGCCAACACTACCAACACTGCCCGCACTGCCAATACGGCCAACTCTGCCAACAAGGTCAATACTGCCAAGACGGCCAACATGGCCAACACTGCCAACACGGACAACATGGCCAACACTGCCAACACGGCCCACACGGCCAACATGGCCAGCACTGCCAGCACTGCCAACACGGCCAACACGGCCAACACGGCCAACAGGGCCAACAGGGCCAACAGGGCCAACACTGCCAACACTGCCAACACTGCCAACACTGCCTACACTGCCAACACTGCTACACTGCCAACTCTGCCAACAATGCCAACACTGCCAACACTGCCAACACGGCCAACACTGCTACACTGCCAACACTCCCAACACTCCCAACACTGCTACACTGCCAACATGGCCAACACTGCTACACTGCCAACACTGCTACACTGCCAACATGGCCAACACTGCTACACTGCCAACACTGCTACACTGCCAACATGGCCAACACTGCTACACTGCCAACACTGCTACACTGCCAACATGGCCAACACTGCTACACTGCCAACACTGCTACACTGCCAACATGGCCAACACTGCTACATTGTCAACATGGCCAACATGGCCAACACTGCTACACTGCCAACATGGCCAACACTGCTACACTGCCAACATGGCCAACACTGCTACATTGCCAACACTGCTACACTGCCAACATGGCCAAGACTGCTACACTGCCAACATGGCCAACACGGCCAACGCTGCCAACACTGCCAACACGGCCAACACTGCCAACACTGCCAACACGGCCAACACGGCCAACACGGCCAACACGGCCAACACTGCCCGCACTGCCAATACGGCCAACTCTGCCAACAAGGTCAATACTGCCAAGACGGCCAACATGGCCAACACTGCCAACACTGACAACATGGCCAACACTGCCAACACGGCCCACACGGCCAACATGGCCCACACTGCCAACACTACCAACACTGCCAACACTGCCAACACGGCCAACCTGGCCAACATGGCCAACCCGGCCAACAGGGCCAACACGGCCAACAGGGCCAACAGGGCCAACAAGGCCAACACTGCTACACTGCCAACACGGCCAACACGGCCAACACTGCTACACGGCCAACTCTGCCAACATGGCCAACACTGCTACACTGCCAACACTGCTACACTGCCAACATGGCCAACACTGCTACACTGCCAACACAGCCAACACTGCTACACTGCCAACAAAGCCAACACTGCTACACTGCCAACACTGCCAACACGGCCAGACTGCCAACTCTGCCAACACTCCCAACACTGCTACACTGCCAACACTGCTACACTGCCAACATGGCCAACACTGCTACACTGCCAACACTGCTACGCTGCCAACATGGCCAACACTGCTACACTGCCAACACTGCTACACTGCCAACACTGCCAACATGGCCAACACTGCTACACTGCCAACACTGCTACACTGTAAGCAAACTTTCAGTGGAATGGGAAGGGAAGTTCAATTGATTAGCAACCGGGAGATCCAGCAGGCCTTGGCGGTCTGAGTGCAAGTGTTTGGCAAAATGGTCGCCGGGTCTTTCCTCAGCAGCAGGCCAGTCTTGCTCACCTCAGAGCCGGGAAACCCATCCCCAAGGGCCGAGATGCCGAATCTGGCCACAAAGACTGAACGGTGGCCGGGTGAGCCAAGGGACGATGGTTCGTTGGCCGACGTGCTGATCCAGATTAAGGTGACGGTGGAGTGGGCCGCCGGAGGCCCAGCAGCAGCCTGGGATTCAATTAGATTGGGGGCCGCCCTAAGAGACTGAGCTCGTGGATTGGATGTGACCTGCAGCTGCATGGAGCAGTGGAGACCGCCAAAGCCTACATTTGGCTGGGCCAACCCTGCAACATCACCAGGACAATGGGCCGTTATGGCCAGGTTAGGGCTCTGCATTTATAAATACTGGGACTTGAAAATGGTGCCACCATTAAGTATGCTGTCTTAATTTGCTCTTCCTTAACACTTGTACTTAATCTAAGATTGTGCCTATGCATCGTAATACTTTAACTGAACTGTATGCAAAAAATAATTGCACTGTACCGCGGCACATGTGACGTTATGGTACCATTGACCGATTGGTCTCACCTATATAAACAAATGGGGAACACACTATCTGTATCTGTATCTTGACGTATAATAGTAAGATTAAACGAGAACTTACGTTTGAAGTTTGATCTTTATTTAATGAGGAGTTACGATGGGCGACTATGTGAAGAAGGCCCGCCTGTCAGCATGCGCGTCAATCTTCAAAGCAGTGGCGTGAAATCACAGATAACAATAATTGAAGTAATATGGTAAGATTAGAAACCTAGAAACTACCAGATGACCTGTGTGATTTGAGGGCTCAGAGCGGTGGGCGCATAATCGCTCATCGTAACTCCTCATAAAATAAAGATCAAACTTCAAACTGGTAAGTTCTCGTTCAATCGTACTATTTTACTTCGGAGTCACGTGAGTGATTCCGTGAAGACTTCAAAGCTCTGTGATTTCATGCCGTGGATACGAGATCCATGCGACACACTGCCATGGTTGACACAGGATGAGTAATAACAAATAAAGCATTCCAACATAATACAGACTTAACCAAATTGGTGCTTTATTTAACATAAAAGAAGCTACAAAACAGAATTTGGAATCGAGTGCCCAAATACCCCCGGTGTGGCAAGAGGTTTGTGATAAAACCTCTGAAACGTCAATTCACTGGACAATCCTGCGGGCGCGAGGATTTGGTCGAGAGGGACATCCTGTGCCCTCAAAGCCGCCCTGGTGGAGTGAGATTTATACACATCAGTGTTTAATCCAGCATAAACCAGAATCTGTTTTAACCACCTTGAGATGGTCTGTACTGACACCTTGTCATGAGGCTTCTTATAACTGACAAAAATAGCCAATTCAGAACCTCTGATGCTCTTGGTGACCTTGATGTACTGCTGTAAGTGTGTGACTACACAGAGGTGAAGGTCTATGGGGTATGCTATAAAATTAAGTCTAAGCCCTGATGTCCCTGGCCCGCTCTGCTTAAGTAAATCATAAATATAAAAGGTTATGTTTTTTACTGACGAAACCATTCTGTCCAGTCGAAGCTTCTGCAACGTTTGGACGTGTTGTGCTGAAATCAGCGCCATGAGCATAACCACTTTGAGAGTCAGTCTGGCCAATTGCAGAGATGTTGCTGGAGCCCATTGGCGAAGCAGCTCAAGAACCACGCTCACATCCTAAATTTCAGTGTATATAGGCCTCGGGGGATTGCAATTAAAAATGCCCTTCATGAACCGAGATACTAAAGGGTGAGACCCAACAGGGTGTTGTCCCATTCCTTGGCACAGGTAAGATGACAAGGCACTCCTGGCAGTATTGGTGACACTGTAGCTTAGTCGCTCATCAAAAAATAACATGGAAAGAAATTCCAATACATCAGGTATGCTAGCCGTATGATATGAAATGTTCGACTGCAAACAGAACATCTCCCATTTCTTGATATGAGAAATATATTGTTTTTTAGTACTATCCCTCCAGGCTGCAGTAATCACGTCCACCGTACACTCTGGTAGTCCGAGCCCCAGGAACGGTCTCCTCAGAATCTGCAAACCAACAGATTAATACGGTCATGTAATGGATGATGTTCCCCAGTTACAGGATGAACCAGCAGGCTACTGCTTTTGGGGATAACCATAAAAGGCTGTGTTTTTAATTTTAAAATCAGTGGGAACCATGGTTGTGTAGGCCAGTCAGGAACTACAAAAATGCCTGAGGCAGGGTCCTGCTCGATCTTGACCAAGCACCGGCTGATGAGGCAAAATGGAGGAAATGCATATAAAAACATTCCGCCTCAGTGTAGCGAGAATGCATCTACCACTACTGCCCCTGGGTCTGGCTCCCATGAAACATACTTTGGTAATTGGTGATTCAATCTGGATGCAAACAAATCAATGTCTGGTAAACCATAACGAGTGATAATTTCTTTGAATATTTCACGATTCAACATCCATTCAGTGTTGTCATTGAACTTTAGTGACCTGGTGTCTGCCACCATGTTAAGTCTACCTGGTAGGTAGATAGCTGAAATCCAGATGTTTCTTGCGATGCACCAGTGCCAGTCAAGGTTAACCAACTTATCACATGATACCGATTTGATTCCACCCATGCGATTAATATAAGCTATTGCTGTAGTATTATCAATCTGAAGCTGCACATGCAAATCATGCATATTAGTACAATATGCTTTTTGGCCAAAGAGTGCTCCCAATAACTCCAAATAGTTAATACTATGTGATTGAAGAAGTAATGCCTCATGCATAATCCATCTGCCAACACAGCTGGAGATGGTATTGGTAGCTCCCCATCCTAGAGCACTAACATCAGTTTGTAAAACAACTGAATGTCTGTCAATCCGCTTTTTCCCGGTGCAATGCCAAACATTTGCTATCCACCATTGTAACTCAGCAACGGCTTCTGCTGGTAACTGCATAGGTCTATCAAAATGCCCTGCATGACTTTTTAGTGCATGCTCCTTTGCACATTGCAAATTTTGATAATGCAGGGGTCCAAATTGTGCGGCTGGAAAAGCAGCCACTAATTTCCCTATTACACTAGCAACCTGCCGAATAGAAGATTGTTGCTCATCAACGAGCTTGCTACAGGCTTTGATTAATTCTGACCTCTTGCCTGGAGGCAGAGTCACAGACATGTGAGTTGAATTAATGGTGAAGCCCAAATAATCAATGACTCTGGATGGGATTAATTTTGATTTAACTGGATGGATGAGAAACCCCAAACTCTCAAACAAGCATTTAGTAGCTGAAACAGATAATTCAGCTGATTTCCGAGTCTTGCTTATGATTAAAATATCATCCAAATAGGCCATTACAATATGATTCTGAGCTTGGAGTAGGCCCAACACTGGTTTTAACATTTTTGTACATAACCTAGGAGCCGAAGTTAAACCATTAGGCAATGCTTTAAACTGCCACAATTGCTTCATCCAGTTAAATTTCAAATACCTCCGATGATTATGATGAATGGGATTACCGAATAGTATGCATCTTTTAGACCTATGCATGCCATGTAGTACCCTTTAGAAACCAGTTGTTTGGCAGGAAGAAAAGTTTCAATTTTGAAATGTTTATACTGCACATAGGAGTTAAGCCTAGTTAGGTCAAGAATTACCCGACATCTGCCATCCTTCTTTTGTCTTGGAAATATATTGGAGACAAATTGGTGAGATTGATGAGAAGTCTTCTCAATTACCCCTTTTTTGGCAAATGTTTGAATCTGAGCTTGTACCTCCAAGGACTCCTGTTGTGAAAAAGACAGCGTCCGGCTAGGTGTATGCTGTGTAGATGGGCATAATTTAAAAATAAACACAATCCGGAAACATAGTATTCTGTGCAGTATAAATTAGCCTGATGTTATACGACTCCATTGATTGAAAAACAAACGTAATCTCCCACCAGGTTGTAACTGGCCACCTACCTCTGTGGTTGGTAGAAACTTGTGACCTCGTGTTCTGGAGGGAAATGGTGGCGTGCGCTAACTGCGTATACTTGGCAAGGACCGGCTTGGTCCTTGACCTGAATTTGATTCAGTGGACCGTTTGTTGGGGTGCTGCCGCCGGAAAGGATTTTTGCTGACAATGCTGTGCTCTAATGAGACCAACTGTCTTTGCCTCATCATCTAGTTCTCTGACCTATTTGGACAGGTCTTCCCCGAACAGCAAATTCGGTGGCTGCACGCTGCTCGTCTTGCACAATGCTGCAAATTTAGGGTTGAGCATTGGCCGGATTGCTGTCTTCCTCAAACAATTTATTTCGAATTGTGCATTGCACATGAGGGCAAGCGCATCCTGCTGAACTGGAGACAGAGCCTCATCATCCACTGACCTGGCAAATGCTGTTATCCCTGAAGCCAGGAGCTTGAGGATCATCTGGAGCCTTAACTCTTGGGCTCTGATTCCTGCTGCCATGTGCCCCCAGATTGGGTGGTTCACAGCTGGGACTTTAAGTGATGTGCAATTACCCGGTGTTTGGTATTTCTTGCAGGTTTCATCCATGGTGAGGTCCTGCAGTTGATGCGAGACCATGTAATTAATGATCCTGGCCTGATCCTCATTGATTGGTTCGCCTGTTCCGGCAGGTATGGCAAATTTGGATGCCATGCTTGGCACCCCTGACTCCTGGTCTCCATGCCTGGAGGTATGCTCATCAGCTATACCTCCAATTTTGGAGTCAGAACAAAACTGACTCCGTGGGCTTGCCTGCTCCAAGAGGGAGCCCTCATGCAGCCTTGTTACAGGTGCTGCTGCCACGGGCTCACGAGGAGAACCGTGGATAAACAGCTCGTCTTCCTCGAGCATTTGTTGATGGAACAACCTCTCCATAAGGTGTTCCATTCTGGATAGCTGCCCCAAAACGGCATCCACTGTGGGAGGACCATCCTCCTGGCCCGACTCGTCAGAGTCAACGGGCCTGTTTGATTATCTAGTGGCTTTCCGACCCACCGGAGTAGCCACGGTGCCTTTCACCGGCACCAAGTTGAAAACCACTGGCCGTGCTGCCAGCGACTCGGAAGGCGAGAGGGACGGCTGCCCGCTACCCGCACTCCAGCAGTCTACTGTAGCTGGTTTTGCAGCGAACCGCCTCGACCTTCCTTTTACAACTTTCTCCATTGCGGTCTCGCTCCTGTAAAACAAGATTTCCCGCCCGGAGAAAGACCTCAGCTAAGTTTAAAAACTTACCTCAGGGTTTTTAACTTACCGCTGGTGGAGCTGCGCCCTCCCAGCCCATCAGTGGCGGGCCTTCTTCACGGAATCACTCACGTGACTCCGAAGTAAAATCACCATCGCTGGTTGTTGCATACATTAGGAGGGTCATGTGCAAAGTCGCAATTAAATATTAAAGTGGGCCTTAGAAGTCAGTGTCTTAATATCGATTGTTTCCAGGTCTTGAAGGTCTTGAAGGTCTTGACGTCGGGTGCAGGGCGAATACCATGGTGGAGATGATTCCATTCGCGAATTGTCTTTGGTTACAGTGAATACCAATAACAGTCTTTATATGGTTGGATGATGTTGTATTTATATGGTTGGATGATGTTGTATTTGAAAACCTCCGATTGCCTGGTCTTTGGTTATCTGGATGATTTTGTAGATTGAAGATGAATCTTGATGTTGCTTGGAATAAACCCGTGTGTTACTCCCCATCTGTTTTGTGTTGTGGATCCCAGACCAAGTCAAGTCAAGTCAAGTCAAGAGACTTTATTGTCATGTGTCCCAGATAGGACAATGAAATTTTACTTCGGAGTCACGTGAGTGACTATGTGAAGAGCCCGCCAACCAGCATGCTCATCATTATCGTCTAACGCATGGCGCAGCGACTGGCTGGGAGGCGCGTTGCTCCTCCAGCGGTAAGTTTAAAATGGCACAACAGGTAAGTTTCACTTAGAATGTCATATTTGTTCTGAAAGTTTGCTTACAGAATGGTGAATTCCCAAAACTTGATGGAAAAGACCAGGGCAAAATCTAAACGGGCAGCGCGGAAACCGGCTACGGAGGACCGCGGGAGTGTGGGTAGCTGGCGGCGGTCAATATCACCACCCGAATCGCTGACAGTGCGGTCAGCGGCTTACGACCTAGTGCCTCTTGAATATCTCTGTGGTTCCCCAGAAAGGGGGTAACGCCAAAAGTAAGTCGGACAGGTCTGTACACTCGGATGAGTCAGGCCGGGAGGACTCGCCTCCTTCAGTGGATAGCGTCCTAGGATGTTTATCCCAGATAGAGCATCTAATAGAAAAGATGCTCTATCCCGATATGCTCCAATGAACTGAGTTATATCAGCGCGGTCTCCTCGGAGGCCCGCGGCGGCGCCTGGTTCAGGGCTGTACAATGTCTCCCTCTCCGAGGAGGGGAGTGTATGGAGTCAGTACTGGGCTGACTCCGAATTTGGTGGAATGGCTGAAGAACATACCAGCATGCATGGGGGGCACAAAGCACAGGATTTGTCTGCCATAGCGTCCAAATTCGCGATACCCTCGCAAACAGGGGAGTCGTTACAGGAGCATCTGGCTGCAAGTATTAACTACCTCACCTCACACCAGCTGCAGGAGCAGGTGATGACAAATACATCTGCCAAATACAAGGCACCTGAAAATTGTGCTTCGTTAAATGTACCGGCCGTGAACAACTCGATTTGGGGATATATTGGCGGGCATCAGGGCCCAAGAAGTAAAACTCCAGAAAATCCTCAAATTGCTGGCCTCGGGCATAACGACGTTTTCTAGGTCCGTGGATGGAGGGCCATTGTCGGATGAACAACAGGATGCCCTAGCACTGATGTGCAATGCACATTTTGTGATCAATTGCTTCCGCCAAAGTGGCATCCGACCTGCCCTGAACCCCAAATTTGCAGGGTTGTGCAGAGCTGGCAACGTTCAGCCACCAAATCTCCTCTTCGGAGAAAACCTACCAAAACAGGTCAAGGACCTTGAAGAAGAGGCGAAGGCTGTCAGGCTGATGAAGGCGCCGTCAACCAGCAAAACCTCTCAATTCCGGCGGCAGCACCCTCATGCATCGACCAGCAGAAAGCGGTTTTCTGAAGCTGGTGAAAGCACGAAGGCCGTATATTTTGGGCAAAGGTCTTTTTTAGGCCAAGGCCCAGGCCAGTCTTCTTGGAAGATGCGTCATTCATACACTCCAGTACCTCTACTCCCCAAAACACGGGGGCAGAAGCAATAACCATGAAACCACTGCTAACCATGGAGGTAGGTGGGTCTGGTTCCTTCCGGAACATGGGGTGTGAGGACGGTTTAAAATTGGTGGGAGATTACACTTGTTTTTGAATGCATGGAGTTTGATAACGTCAGATCCATTTATACTGCACAGTTTCCTGGGGTTCCAAATTGAGTTCCTTCCCAATTCATTACCACCCACACAGCATGCACCAAGCCGGACGTTAGTTCTTTCACAGCAGGAAGGTTTGGATGTGCTAACAGAAATACAGAAGTTACATTCAAAGGGGGTAATTGAGAGGTCGAGGCATGAACCTCACGAATTTGTCTCTAATATATTTACAAGGAAAAAAAATGATGGAGGATGCCGTATCATCCTTGATTTGACTCAGATTAATGTTTTTGTGCAGTATAAACATTTTAAAATGGAAACCTTCGTTACTGCCAAACAACTGATTTCGAAAGGATGCTTTATGGCATGCATCAATCTCAAAGATGCATACTATTCGGTACCCATTCACAGGGATCACCGGAGGTATTTGAAGTTTAACTGGATGGGGCAACTGTGGCAGTTTAAGGCGTTGCCTAATGGGTTATAATCAGCCCCCAGATTATTTACCAAATTATTAAAATCGGCACTTGCGCTTCTCAGAGCTCAAAAATATATTGTTATGGCATAATTGGATGATATCCTAATTATGGGGAAAACGCTGAAATTAGCTAAATTAGTTGTTTCAGCCACTAAACTCTTGTTTGAGAGATTGGGGTTTCTCATCCATCCAGATAAATCTAAATTGATACCATCCACAATTATTGATTATTTAGGGTTTACTATTAATTCTGTTCACAAGTCTGTGACTCTGCCCTGGGGCAAGAGATTAGAATTAATAGAAGCCTGTAACAACCTTGTTGTTGTTGAGCATCCGTCTATTCGACAAGTGGCCAGAGTAATTGGCAAATTAGTGGCTGCATTTCCAGCTGCATAGTTTGGACCTTTGCATTATCAGAATTTACAATGTGCAAAGGAGCAAGCACTCAAAGATCATGCAGGTCATTTTAACAGACCCATGGGATTACCAGCCAATGCTATTTCTGAATTACAATGGTGGACCACCAACATTTGGCATTGCTCCAATACCATTTTAGTCAGAAGACATTCAGTTATATTACAAACTGATGCTAGCGCTCAAGGTTGAGGTGATACTAATACCATCTCTAGTTGTGGTGGCAGATGGGATGTGCATGAGTCTTCATTGCTTCAGTCACGCGGTATTAATTGTTTGGAGATGTTGGGTGCATTCTATGGGCTGAGGGCTTATTGTGCAAATATGCATCATTTGCATGTTCAACTTCAGATTGACAACACCACAGCGGTGGCATATATCAATCACATGGGTGAAATTAAGTCAGTATCCTGTGACAATTTGGCAACCTTATTTGGCACTGGTGTATTGTAAGAAGCATTTGGATTTCAACTACCTACCTACTAGGTAAGCTCAATACAGTGGCGGACACCAGGTCACGGAAATTTAATGACAACACCGAATGGATGTTGGGCCATAAAGTGTTCACCGACATTGTTGCTCGGTATGGAACACCGGATATCAATTTATTTGCATCCAGGCTTAATCAGCAATTGCCAAAGTATGTTGCATGGGTGCCAGACCCAGGGGCAGTAGCGATGGATGCATTCTCGCTACACTGGGGAGGAATATTCTTCGATGCTTTTCCCCCCTTTTGCCTCATCAGTCTGGTCTTGCAAAAGATCCAACAAGACTCCGCGTCAGGCATTTTGGTAGTACCTGACTGGCCTACACAGCCATGCTTCCCATTGATTCTGGGAATGATATCAGAGCCTTGTATAACCATTCCCAAACACAGTAATCTGCTGGTTCATCCTGTAACAGGGGAGAGCCACCCATTACATGACTGCATAAATTTATTGATTTACAGCCTCTGAGGAGACCTTTCCTGGGGCTCGGACTGTCGGAGTGAACTTTGGACATGATTACTGCAGCTTGGAGAGACACCAACCACCAAGAAGCAATACATTTCCTATATTAAGAAATGGGAAACGTTCTGCTCGCAGTCCTACATTACATATGACACGGCACGTGTGACAGATGTTTTGGATTTATTGATGAACGACTGAGTTACAGTGCCATCAATTGTGCCAGGAGTGCACTATCGTCATACTTATTGCTGGGGTCGGGATGCCACGCTGTTGGGTCTCACACACTGATATCCCGGTTCATGAAGGGTATCTTCACAGAAGGTATCAGGAGAGACTGGGAAAAAGAATTAAGTATAAAAATTCCCAAAGAAAGGTGGGAAGAATATTTATTAAACGTGCATAAATGTTCAATTAATGTAAGACACACCTTAATACAATTTAAAATCTTACACAGATTATACTATTCAAAAACTAAAATAAGTAAACTTTTTCCCACCATCTCTCCTATATGTGATAAATGTCAATGTCAAGAAGCTAATATAGCACACTCATTTGTCTTTTGTACAAAAATTCAAACATTTTGGACTGAAATTTTGTGAAACTTTCACAAAAATATTTAAAATAAAACTGACCCCAGAAGCAGACTGGATAATCTTCGGGATAGCGGAAGACTATCCTGAATTAAACGTGTTTCAAAAGACTCTATTTGAATATGGCTTAATAACTGGAAAAAAACTAATCTTAAAATTCTGGAAAAATTCTCCAGTACCCGCAGTCAATATGTGGATTTCATCTATGTTCGAAACACTACACTTGGAAGATATGAGACTCCGACTAGCAGGAAAATCAGACTGTTTCTATAAGACGTGGTCTGCATTTATAAATCTATTACAAGGATAAGGTGCAAGAATACCTCAAAAAAGTACCGGTGTCGGGTCTTGGTAAAGGGGGAAGAAAAATTGTTGAGTTGGTAGATCCCTTTTGCGAGATGTTTATAATAAAGTAACTGGCTTTTCTTTTTTCTTTTTCTATTTTTCCCTCTTTCTTTTTTTGTCCTCTCCAGGGTCTATCTCTTAATTCTCATTTCTAACTCTTCAAGGGTTTCCTTTCCCTCTGCCACGCTTTGGCACTTTCACATCTCTTTTTCACTTTTCTACTTTCTATGCTGCTATTTTTCTCTCTATTCTCTCTTTTCTAAAGCCTTAAAATTAAAAAAAAAATTAAGGGGTACAATGACTGAAATACTAGGGATGTACACTGATGTAACTTACAGTACTGCTAATAAATAGATATTAAAAAAAAAAAAAAGAAGGGTATCTTCAACACCAATCCCCCCAGGTCAATGTACTCTGAGATATGGGATGTGAACATTCTTCTGATGCTGCTTCGGCGGTGGGCTCCAGCTACAACCTTGTCACTGGTCAACTAACTTTTAAAGTAGTTATGCTCATGGCGCTGGTTTCGGTGCAACGAGTCCAGTCGTTGCACAAACTGCGACTGGACACAATGGTAATATCTACCAATAAAATAACTTTCTATGTGCATGACTTAGTCAAGCAGAGCAGACCAGGGGCATCAGGTCTCAAGTTGGACTTTATGGCATACCCCGCGGACCTTCGGTTGTGTGTAGTCACACATTTACTACAATATATTAAGGTCACAAAAAGCCTCTGAACTGAACTAGCAGTGTTTGTTAGTCATAGAAAAACCTCACAAGAGGGTATCAGTGCAGACCATCTCGAGGGGGTTGACAAGCTTGCGCAGGTGTGGACACTGATATTTTTTAATCTCACTCCACCAGGGCTGCAACAACATCAGCAGCGAGGGTTTTGGAGGTTCCACTGGACCACATCCTTGCGGCGGCAGGATTGTTAAATGAGAGAACTTTTCAAACATTCTATAACAAACCCATTATCAGGCCGGGGGTGTTTGTTAATTCAATTTTAAATTCTGTCTTATAATTTACTCCGGATGTGAGGGTCATTATTATTTCATATATATCATTTTTGTTTAATAAAAGCATCAGCATGCTTTAAATCTATGCCATGTCTGAATGCATTATAATTTCACTCCTCCTTGGTCAACTAACGCAGTGTGTGACGCATGGACTTGTTTCCACAGCATGAAATCACAGAGCTTTGAAATCTTCATGTAGTCACTTACGTGACTCCTAAGTAAAATAGTAAGATTAAATGAGAACTTACCAGTTTGAAGTTTGATCTTTATGTTATGAGGAGTTACGATGAGGGATTTTGTTCCTTCCGCTCCCAACCCTCTCTCATAAAGGTCAGGCGGTAGTTTCTCGAATCTTACTATATTCAGTTCAACAACTGTTACCTGTGATTTCACACCGCTGCTTTGAAGATTGACGCGCATGTGGGCTGGCGGGCTCTTCACCTGATCCCTCATCGTAACTCCTCATAAAATAAAGATCAAACTTCAACCTGGTAAGTTCTCATTTAATCTTACTATTCTTGCTTGCTTCAGCACAAGAGTGTTGTATGCAAAAATACAGAACAGTTCAGTTCAATGTACACGATGACCGCGAAGCAATACTCAAGTTTGGGTCTTATCAAAGTCTCATAGGCTATAGACTTGGTTCTGTTGTTGCAATAAAAAATATTTCTCTTCAGCAATCCCAGCATTCTGTTAGCCTTGGTGGTTCTTTGGTTGATGTGAGTAGACCATTTCAAATCTGCTAAGTTCCACTCCCAGGTCGGTATGATGTTTCACCTATTCCAGGGTGGAGTGCCCCATCTTGTGCTTTATGGTAACCGGATTCCCCCTGTGGGTGACCCTCATACTGAAGCACTTAGAAGAGTTGAAAGACATTTGCCAATCTCCTTCCCATTTGATGAAAGCATCAAGGTCTTGTTGGTGTCTCTCCAAGTACTCCATGGATTGTATTCTATTATAGAGAATACAATCGCCTAACCCTTGAGTGGACTTTGGAAGGCAGATCTTTGATATACTCCGAAAATAGAATGCAGTGATGTCAGAGGAGTTGCACGTGAACCTCTATGGCACCTGGAAGGACTGCTGGGGTACTTGGATGGAGGCAAGGGAGGAGGTATAGGGACGGATCTCACAGGGGAAAGTACACAGGGAGGAGGTGGTTTAGTGGGAAGGGATGTGTAAACCAAGGAGTTACATGGAGTAGTCTCTGGTGGGGAGATGTGACTGGTGGTGGGATCACGTTGAAGGTGGCAGAAATGTCAGAAATAATAATAATAATAATAATAATAATAATAATAATAATAATAATAATAATAATAATAATAATAATAATAAGAAGAAGAAGAAGAAATTTTATTTATGGGCGCCTTTCAGGACTCTCAAGGACGCCTTACAATTAAACCAAGCATGATATGTTAGTCGCAGAAGCTGGTGGGGTGAAAGGTGAGGACCAGGAGAACACTGTCTGGGGGAAGAGGCAGCGAAAGCAGAACTACGGACACGAGGGGGGGGGGGGGGGGGGGGTAATTGTAATTGACGAAAATTGCTCCCATATGAATTCAATGTGCGGGTCAGTACATTCATTGTTGAGGATCCATATTTAATCCTCTCGTATATTGGATTTTTTTTTCCTGGTGATTTTAAACATACTTATTTTAGTGTCGTGTGTACCAAGGTACAGCGAAAAGCTTTTTGTTGCGTGCTAGCCAGTCAGCGGAAAGACTATACATGACTAATGGAGCTGTCCACAGACATATGATGATTAGTGCAAGATAAAGTCCAGTAAAGTCAGATGCCTGAGTACTTCCCCGAACGTACTTCTCTGAATGTTGAAACCCCACCAGGACCTGTGATGTTGCAGCCAGACTATATACGTTTGTTCTTCTTTTATTTACTTGCCAAATCTCGAAGGCAAAGTGTCTGAGATTCCCGCAACTCTATGAAAATGGAGAAATAGGTAACCCAGCAGTGCGCTCCCAATGAAGAAAGCATCTCAGCATACAACGCGCCGATCAACATTATTACATGCGTCCTCGGCTTCATTGGCAACTCCATTGCTTTGTGGAACTTCTGCTTTCATGTCAAGACTTGGAAACCGAACACGGTCTATTCTCTGAACCTGGCGATTGCGGATACACTTTTAATGAGGTCTGAAGAAGGGTCTCGACCCGAAACGTCGCCTAACTCCTTCGCTCCTTAGATGCTGCTGCACCCGCTGAGTTGCTCCAGTTTTTTGTGTAACCCTCGATTCTCCAGCATCTGCAGTTCCTTCTTTAACTCTTTTACACTTTTAATCTGCTGCCTCCCTTTCCGTGCCGGCTACTACATACGCAAGAAGGACTGGATCTTTGGAGATGTGGCCTGTCGCCTGAACATCTCCATGGTCTCCTTAATCCGCATTGGCAGCATCATCTTCATGATGGTGATAGCCATGGACCGCTACTTTAAGGTGGTTCACCCCCAGCACAAGGCAAACAAGCTGACCCCGAGGTGTGCGGCCAAGATAGCAGGAGCCCTGTGGGTCATGGCGGTGGCAATCTGCACGCACTTGTTGGTGGAGCGGCACGACTTCCCGCGAAACAACTCGACCTTCTGCGAACCCTTCAACATCAACCACCCTTTGAATCCCACCGCAATTTGGACCGACGCCGTGTTTATTTTCTTCAAGTTCATCTTGCCGGTCTCCGTTATACTTTTCTCCACCTCGTGCATCATCTGGAGGTTAAGGCAGATGGAGAGCGATCTGAGAGGGAAATATAAACGTGCCACCAAGCTTGTGATAGCCGTGGCAGCGGTTTTTATATTCTGTTTCCTGCCCACCAATATTGCTGTGGTCGCCGTTTTGGTCACTCGACTCAGAAGTTCGGTGGACTGCAAGTCCTATGTCATTGCAGTCAATATCTTTTATAATACTTTATTCATGACGTATCTGAACAGCGTTGTCGACCCTGTTATTTACTACTTTTCGAGTTCAGCGTTTAAAGGCGCTTTGAAGAAAGCTCTCGCCCCTCTCAATGTCAGCTTGTCCAAATCAACCACCGATCAAGAAATGGACCCACGCGAGTCTAAAGCAGAACCCTCGAAAGATCGACACCTCAGTTCTGATATACTTCTCGGATCACCTGAGACCTCTGTGTCAACTTTGTAAGAAAATAAAATCCCACTCTATTCTATAAACAACTAGAAAGCGGTCCTGATCTGCTTTCTACCTCAGTGGAGACCCTCAGACTATTGCTAATGGGATTTTTGTGGACTTTATCGTGCTCTAAACGTTCTTCCCTTTATCATGTATCTACCTGTACACTGTGAATGGCTCAATTATAAATATGTATAGTCTTCCCGCTGACTGGTTAATATGGTGACACTAAACGAAACTAACTAAGTAACTATGTGTAGCAAGAAACTGCAGATGCTGGTTTATACCGAAGATAGGCACAAAGTGCTGGAGTAACTCAGCGGGTCAGGCAGCTTCTCTGGAGAAAAGCGATAGGTGACGTTTCAGGTGGGGAGCCTTCTTCTTACTAGATATTGTAATTAAATGCTAACCTGTAAATAAGCACAAAAAATAATGTACATTGTAATCCTTTTGTTAACAGGTTGATTGATCTTAAGTTCTGAAATAAATTATCATTTACAATGTCACACATTGATGTTGTGGTGTTCTCTTTAAATTCTTTGAAGGGGTGTGTTCCGGAGGAGGTAGAAATGACTGAGACATGATGGTGAAAGTACCTTCTTCATCAGAGATGGGTAAGAGAGAAGAAGCTAGTTTTCAGAAGCCCAGGTGGGGTACGATATCCCTTGTTTTTAGTTTTTTAGAGATACAGCATGGCAGCAGGCCGTTCGACTCACGAGTCCATGAGTCCATGCCGACCATCGATCACCCATTCACACTTATCCCACATTCCCATCCACCCTACACTATGGGGGTAATTTACTGACGGCCAATTAACCTACAAACCTGTCTATCTTTGGGATGTGGGAGGAAACTGGAGCACCTGGAGGAAACCCAGGCGGTCAAAGGGAGAACGTGCAAACTCCACACAGACAGTACCTGGGGTCAGGATCAAACACAGGTCTGAGGCGCTGTGAGGCAGCAGCTCTACCAGTTGCGCCTAACATATAATGGAGAGTGATTATACTTTTACAAGCCTAATGTGTTATTGAAATAAATTATCCGAGGAGATGTTTACTGCAGGTGTCTGAGGATTATTTTCTAGTCCTGTGTCCATTTTCTATATCTATATAATCGCTGCCCCAGCTGAGAAAACCCTCGCCTCCACCTTTGCAACTTTAGACTTGACCATTCTAAAACATGCCCGACAATGTTTCCTTACATACATGAAAGAACTTCTATCTTTCTTTTAAAATCTTTTTATTAGTTTTTTTCCCCAAAATATAACAAAACATAAAAAACAGAGCAAAAAGAATAATGATAAACATAACAATGATATTGATACATTGGGATCAGGATTACATTAATAACAGGTATAACCTAATATGAGTCTAGTGTCAAAATACACATTGAATATTGACCTCCCAGTCTCAATGTAAATATAGTTAAATATTTAAAAGAAAACTTATATATGTGGAAAAAAACAAAGATAAAAAGACAAAAAAAGAGGGGAAAAATGAAGAAACAAAACTCCCCTAAACTAAAGAAAAAAAGAAAGGCAAAATAAATAAATAAATAAATAAATAAATAAATAAAAATAAAAACAAAGCAAAACAGAATCTGAACTGAGAATTTCAACATTTTAAGTCTGTTTGTCGTGAAGTCCGTTCCACCATATAGAGGTAAAATAGTTTTTATAACGGTTAGAGAGGGAGCAATTTATGTTGTATGAAAGTGTTGAATACATTTTCCCCAAGTCTTATCAAATTTAACCAAGGGTTCAACAATGTCACTCCTGATTTTTTCTAAATTTAAGCATGATACCGTTTCAGAGTACCATTGGAGTGTGGTTGGAGGGTTGGAGTCTTTCCATTTAAATAAAATAGATCTTCTGGCGATTAGTGTGGTAAAAGCAATCAACCGATGGGCGGAGCGGGACAAATGAATAAAATCTAACATTGGTAGCCCAAAAATTGCAGTAATAGGATGAGGTTGTAAATCAATACATAAGACTACAGAAATAGTATCAAAAATGTATTTCCAATATTTTTCCAAAAGTGGGCAGGACCAAAACAAATGGGTCAGTGAGGCCACTTCAGAGTTACATCTGTCACAGGTGGGATTAGAAACCATAGAAACGAGCCAACTGATCTTTTGACATATGAACTCTGTGAACCACCTTGAATTGTATCAGAGCATGTCTTGCACACATTGAAGAGGTATTGACTAATAGAAGAATCCTCTCCCATTTCTCTATAGATAGAGAAATATGGAGTTCTCTTTCCCAGTCATTCTCAATTTTATCAAATATATCTATTTGTAAAAGAAAATTATTTGTCATTTGGGTGTAAGAATCTCCAAACATCTACCATTCCAGAGTCAAGTAAAAAAGAATTAATAAAACCAGCTGATTTATTTGGAAGCACATGATCAGATGTAGATCTGTCAATCAAGGGGTTCAGACAGCAATTGAAATCTCCACCCATTATTAAAAAGTGTTCATTTACATTAGGAAAGTATGCAATCAACTGTTTAAAAAATTCAGGATGATCAATATTTGGTGCGTAAACATTCACCATAGCAACGTTTTGCTTATAAAGAACACCGGTAATCACCAAAAATCTTCCAAATGGATCAGAAATTGTTTCATGATGAACAAACGGAATTGAGGAGTCAATAAAATAGAGACTCCTTTCACCTTAGCCTGTGAATTTGAATGAAACTGCTGTCCTCTCCAAAACTTGAAGAATCGTTGATTGTCATCTTGCCTTACATGAGTTTCCTGAACAAAGATAATCTGAGCATTTAGTCTGCGAAGAACTTTAAAAAAAAATTCCTCTTAATGGGATGGTTCAAGCCAATCACATTCCATGAAAGGAAGTTAATAACTTTATCCATATTGCTTGTTAAAATCATGTGGGATGTAAAGGGTTAATTTCTTAAAACCTAATAGTTCATGATACTGGAAGAATAAATATCTAGGGCGGAGCCAGGTGACATTTCAGACATTTTTGTAGTTCACTGTAAAGCCCAAAACTGACCAATAGATAGTCAGTAAGTTACCTAATCCCTTCCCTACCCCCATCTCTCCTAGCAACTGCACCTGACATAGAAAATATCATATTTTGACACTCCATAGCCATAACAAGTTCATTGTTATCGCTTGAAAGAAAGAAAAAAGAACATCCTGACAATGGAACTGAAGAGCGAATACTACATATTATTATCCAAGGTCAAAATATGAGAAACAAGAACTGCGTTCCCTTAATTTGTCTAACGACAGGGGAACACAAATTAACAAAGAAATTCTTAAAAATTAGTATATATAATAGAAAAACAACTCGTCCAGTTAAATTCTTAATCATTACCAAACGATATGTTGTCAAAATAGGAACATTAAATCTCCAATTATATCTGAATTAGCTATCAATTACTCCCCGTCACCCTCGTAACTCTCCAAAAAGCTGGAAGTGTCTTGAGGATTGTTAATAATTGAGTGTTACCATTGAAAAGTCATATACGCAGTCTAGCTGGATAAAGTAAGGCTGGGCGCAGCTTTTTCTTAAACAGATCAGACATTGCATTATGAAAGGACTTTCATATTTCCAAAAGCTCGTAACTATAATCAGGAACAAACCGAAACTTGCATTGTTCATATTCAACCACGTCCAACTTTTTTGCTACCTGGAGAATATTCTCCTTCTTTTGCTAAAGGTGAAACTGAATAATCAAGTGTCTCGGTTTATTACCGATTTCTTCCCAATCCTGTGTGCGTTATCCAAAAACGGAAGATTTTCATTGTGCTCAATGTTGAAAGTTTCCTTTATCATTTTAGAAGCATATTTTATAACATTATCTCCTTCCTGATCTTCCGGCAAACCAACAATTCGTAAAGTCAAATGACGGCTTCTGTTGTCCAGGTCCATATTTTTGGTCTTGTACTGCGGAAGTGCTCCAGTATTTTCATTCATTCTCCGTTCCAGTTTTTCAATCTGCAAATCTCTCTCCTGGCCCAGGGTTCGCAAGATATCAATTTGTTCCTTTTGTTCACAAAGTTCATCTTGTAACATAAAGAGTTTTCCTTTTACTTCCTTCAATTTGGTCGAAACTCCTTTCATCATTTCTTCCAAACTGCCAAATCTTGTTTTCATTTCATTTTTCAGTTCATGTTTCAATTCATCATTCATATTCGATATTGTTTCTATGATACTGGAGTCAGAAGCTGTGGCTGTGGTTGTGGCTTTCCCCTGATTCTTCCTTGGGGAGCCTCCTTTCCTTCTTGTCTCCATCCTATTCACGATTAAGGCGTGTAAAAGTGTTATCAACACTTTATGAAAAGTTAGAACGTGTCTTGAAGTCAAATAGTCACTAGTAACATTGAAAAAGTGGTAAGTGGAAGTTAAAAGTTAAGGGAGCAAACGAGTTTGCAACCTTTACAGCATGCTGCCACTAGGAGAGTGTGTCAATTTTATATTTCTATATAATCGCCGCCCCAGCTGAGAATACCCTCACCTTCGCCTTTGCAACTTTAGACTTGACCATTCTAAAACATGCCCAATAAAGTTTCCTTACATACATGATAGTACTTCTATCTATTGGAATTGTGAGAGGCATAGACAAGGTAGATCACCAGAGTATAGTTCCCATCATAGAGGTTCTAAAGCTAGCGATGGCGTGCATATTTCCGAAGATCTCTCCTGGTCCCAGAACACTGATGTAATCATAAAGAAAGCACATCAGCTCCTCTACTTCTTGAGAAGATTGCGGAGAGTTGGTATGTCAAGGAGGACTCTCTCGAACTTCTACAGGTGCACAGTAGAGGGCATGCTGACCGGTTGCATCGTGGCTTGGTAAGGCAACCTGTGTGTCCAGGAGCAGAAAAGGCTGCAAAAAATCATAACCACTGCCCAGTCCATCATCGACTCTGACCTCCCTACCATCGAGGGGATCTATTGCAGTCGCTGCCTCAAAAAGGCTGCCAGCATCATCAAGGACCCACACCATCCTGGCCACACACTCATCTCTCCGCTGCCATCGGGTAGAAGGTACAGGAGCCTGAGATCTGCAACACCCAGATTCAGCAACAAATTCTTCCCCCCAGCCATCAGACTATTAAACACAACTTCAAACAAACTAAAAACGATAACAGCCTATTGCAGCGAATGCAGAACACAAGGGGATGGGGTGCATCTATGACAACAGTTGGGAAACTACGTCTATTAAATAATATATTGAACTGAATACCAAGCAAAATATTTGATCACATTAACAAAACACTAGAATAACTCTCATTACCATTGTAGAATAATTGTAATTGACGAAAATTGCTCCCAAATGAGATCCGTGTGCGGGTCAGTACATTAATTGTTGAGGATCCATATTTAATCCCCTCGTATATTTGGAATGTTTTTTTTCCTGGTAATGTTAAACATATTTTAGTTTAGTGTCGTGTGTACCAAGGTACAGCGAAAAGCTTTTTGTTGCGTGCTAGCCAGTCAGCGGAAAGACTATATATGATTACAATGGAGCTGTCCATAGTGCACAGACTCATGTGATTAGTGCAAGATAAAGTCCAGTATAGTCGGATGCCTGAGTACTTCCCCAAATACGTACTTCCCTGAATGTTGAAACACCACCGTGACCTGTGATGTAGCAGCCAGATTATATAAGTTTGTTCTTCTTTTATTTACTTGCCAAATCTCGAAGGCAAAGTGTCTGAGATTCCTGCAACTCTATGAAAATGTTGAATTTAACCCATCAGTGCGCTCCCAATGAAGAAAGATTCTCAGCATACAACGCGCCGATCATCATTATTACATGCGTCCTCGGCTTCATTGGCAACTCCATTGCTTTGTGGATCTTCTGCTTTCATGTCAAGACCTGGAAACCGAACACGGTCTATTCTCTGAACCTGGCGATTGCGGATACACTTTTAATCTGCTGCCTCCCTTTCCGTGCCGACTACTACATACGCAAGAAGGACTGGATCTTTGGAGATGTGGCCTGTCGCCTGAACATCTTCATGGTCTCCTTAAACCGCATTGGCAGCATCATCTTCCTGATGGTGATAGCCATCGACCGCTACTTTAAGGTGGTTCACCCCCAGCACAAGGCAAACAAGCTGACCCCGAGGTGTGCGGCCAAGATAGCAGGAGCCCTGTGGGTCATGGCGGTGGCAATTTTCACGCACTTGTTGGTGGAGCAGCACGACTTCCAGCGAAACAACGCGACCTTCTGCGAAAACTTCAACATCAACCAACCTTTGAATCCCACCGCAATTTGGACCGACGCCGTGTTTATTTTCTTCAAGTTCATCTTGCCGGTCTCCGTTATACTTTTCTCCACCTCGTGCATCATCTGGAGGTTAAGGCAGATGGAGAGCGATCTGAGAGGGAAATATAAACGTGCCACCAAGCTTGTGATAGCCGTGGCAGCGGTTTTTATATTCTGTTTCCTGCCCACCAATATTGCTGTGGTCGCCGTTTTGGTCACTCGACTCAGAAGTTCGGTGGACTGCAAGTCCTATGTCATTGCAGTCAATATCTTTTATAATACTTTATTCATGACGTATCTGAACAGCGTTGTCGACCCTGTTATTTACTACTTTTCGAGTTCAGCGTTTAAAGGCGCTTTGAAGAAAGCTCTCGCCCCTCTCAATGTCAACTTGTCCAAATCAACCACCGATCAAGAAATGGACCCACGCGAGTCTTAAAGCAGAACCCTCGAAAGATCGACACCTCAGTTCTGATATACTTCTCTGATCACCTGAGACCACTGTGTCAACACTGTAAGAAAATAAAATCCCACTGTGCGTTTGGCAGATGTGACAATGAAAGCACAACTGAACCATTA
Source organism: Raja brachyura (assembly GCA_963514005.1). Next base: position 25,357,024 of record OY740808.1, read on the forward strand.
AACCAGATTCTACTGTCAGAGTGTGAAAACGGACACTTCCAGATTCAAGGACAGTTTCTTCCCAGCTGTTATCAGGCAACTGAACCATTCAATAAACAACTAGAAAGCGGTCCGGATCTACTTTCTGCCTCAGTGGAGACCCTCAGACTATTTTTAATCGGACTTTACAGGACTTTATCTTGCTCTAAACGTTCTTCCCTTCATAATGTATCTACCTGTACACTGTGAATGGCTCAATTGTAAATATGTGTAGTCTTCCCGCTGACTGGTTAGCATGCAACAAAAGCTTTTCACTGTGGCGTATTGCACGTGACAATAAACTAACTAACTAACTAACTAACTATGTGTAGCAAGAAACTGCAGATGCTGGTTTATACCGAAGATAGGCACAAAGTGCTGGAGTAACTCAGCGGGTCAGGCAGCTTCTCTGGAGAAAAAGGATCGACAATAGACGATAGGTGCATGAGCAGGCCATTCGACCCTTGATCCATTCAATGTGATCATGGCTGATCATCCCCAATCAGTACCCCGTTCCTGCCTTCTCCCCATATCCCCTGACTCCGCTATTTTTTAAGAGCCCTAACTAGCTCTCTCTTGAAAGCATCCAAGAACCTGCCTCCACCGCCTTCTGAGGCAGAGAATTCCCCAGACTCACCACTCTCTGTGAGAAAAAGTGTTTCCTCGTCTCCGTTCTAAATGGCTTACTCCTTATTCTTAAACTGTGGCCCCTGGTTCTGGACTCCCCCAACATTGGGAACATGTTTCCTGCCTCTAGCGTATCCAAACCCTTAACAATTTTATATGTTTCAATAAGATATCCTCTCATCCTTCTAAACTCCAGAGTTTACAAGCCCACCTACTCCATTCTCTCAGCATATAACAGTCCCGCCATCCTGGGAATTAACCTTGTAAACCTACGCTGCACTCCCTCAATAGCAAGAATGTCCTTCCTCACAGGATAGGTGACGTTTCAGTTGGGGAGCCTTCTTCTTACTAGATATTGTAATTAAATGCTAACCTGTAAATATGTACAAAAATTCATGTACATTTTAATCATTTTGTTAACAGGTTGATTGATCTTAAGTTTTGAAATAAATTATCATTTACAATGTCACACTTTGATGTTGTGGTGTTCTCTTTAAATTCTTTGAAGGGGTGTGTTCCGGAGGAGGTAGAAATGACTGAGACATGATGGTGAAAGTACCTTCTTCATCAGAGATGGGGAAGAGAGAAGAAGCTAGTTTTCAGAAGCCCAGGTGGGGTACGATATCCCTTGTTTTTAGTTTTTTAGAGATACAGCATGGCAGCAGGCCGTTCAACCCACGAGTCCATGCCGACCATCGATCACCCATTCACATTTATCCCACATTCCCATCCACCCTACACTATGGGGGCAATTTACTGACGGTCAATTAACCTACAAACCTGTCTATCTTTGGGATGTGGGAGGAAACCGGAGCACCTGGAGGAAACCCAGGCGGTCACAGGGAGAACGTGCAAACTCCACACAGACAGTACCTGAGGTCAGGATCGAACACAGGTCTCAGGCGCTGTGAGGCAGCAGCTCTACCAGTTGCGCCGAACATATAATGGAGAGTGATTATACTTTTACAAGCCTAAGGTGTTATTGAAATAAAGTATCTGAGGAGTTGTTTACTGCAGGTGACCAAGGATTATTTTCTAGTCCTGTGCTAATTTTCTCTTTCTATATAATCGCTGCCCCAGCTGAGAAAACCCTCGCCTCCGCCTTTGCAACTTTAGACTTGACCATTCTAAAACATGCCCAACAAAGTTTCCTTACATACATGATAGAACTTCTATCTATTGGAATTGTGAGAGGCATAGACAAGGTAGATCACCAGAGTATATTTCCCATCGTAGAGGTTCTAAAGCAAGCGATGGCATGCATATTTCCGAAGATCTCTCCTGGTCCTAGAACACTGATGCAATCATAAAGAAAGCACATCAGCGCCTCTACTTCCTGAGAAGATTACGGAGAGTCGGTATGTCAAGGAGGACTCTCTCGAAGTTCTACAGGTGCACAGTAGAGAGCATGCTGACCGGTTGCATCGTGGCTTGGTAAGGCAATCTGAGCGTCCAGGAGCAGAAAAGGCTGCAAAAAATTGTAAACACTGCCCAGTCCATCATCGGCTCTGACCTCCCTACCATCAAGGGGATCTATCGCTGTCGCTGCCTCAAAAAGGCTGCCAGCATCATCAAGGACCCATACCATCCTGACCACACACTCATCTCTCTGCTGCCATCGGGTAAAAGGTACAGGAGCCTGAAATCTGCATCATCCAGATTCAGGAACAGCTTCTTCCTCACAGCCATCAGACTATTCAACACAACATCAAACAAACTAAGAACTATAACAGCCTATTGCACTTCATCTGTTTACTGATGTGTGTATACATATATTCTATGGTATGTGGACACACTGATCTGATCTGTATTTATGTCTACAATATCCTGTTGTGCTGCAGCAATACAAAAATTTCATTATCCTATCTTGGACACATGACAATAAACTCTCTTGACATGACGAGCATAAACTTAAGAAGAGAGGGGGGAGGTTTAAAGGGGATTTGAGGGGTACATTTATCACACACAGAGTAGTTGGTGTCTGGAATGAGCTGCTACAGGAGGTGGTGGAGGAATAGTAACAACATTTGTGGCATCTAGATGGGTTCTTGAATAAGCAAGGCGTACAGGGATATGGAGTTAATGCAGGCAGTGGGATTAGTATGGACAGGCATGATGGTCAGCATAGGCACGATGGGCTGAAGGGATTGTTTCTATGCTGTACAACGGCGTAACTCAAACTCCTTGAGCTCTGAAGAGAGAAACAAAAAGCTGGAGTAACTCAGCGGGTCAGACAGCATCTCTGGAGAAAAGGAATAGGTGACGTGTCAGGTCGAGACCCTTCTTCAGACAATTTCTGCTCTCCCTGAGCTCTGAGCTAGCTCTTCTGGTCCAAAGGCAATGAAATGTTGCGCAAACGTGATGTATCTGCGGAAATAAAACAAGAGTTACCAAAAATGTGCAATACGTTGTGCAACATTAATAAGAAATTATTTTTGATGAAAAGATTATTTTCTGTTTCCAGTGCAAATGAGCAAAAAGAACAAAAAAAGTCCTTTAAAGGCTCAAACGTATCTTTTTCCATGTTCTTTTTGTAAGTTGTTGGTTTTGTTTGATGCAGTAATTTAATAACCAGGAACAATATGAACTAGAAATGTGTCTATAATTACTTTCCTTTTCAGCATGACCTCGCTTTTTTCAACAATACATTTTCCGAACAGTAAAAACAGGAATGTATTATTAGTTCAACATGAAATACAGAACTGGAAACTGACAAAGCAATCTCTTCCATTGCTCGTTGTATGAAGATACTTTATTCAAAAATTGAACAGGGGCACGGTGGCGTAGCGGTAGAGTTGTTGCCTCACAGACCCGGGTTCGATCCCGACTATAGGTGCTGTCTGTACAGAGTTTGTACGTTCTCCCCATGACCACGTGGGTTTACTCCAAGATCTTCGGTTTCCTCCCACAGTCCAAAGACATACAGGCTTGTAGGTTAATTGGCTTGGTGTAAGTGTAAATTGTCCCCGGTGTGTGTTGGATAGTGTTAATGTGCGGGGATCACTGGTCGGTGCGAACTCCGCACTGTATCTCAAAACTAAACTAAATTAAACAGCCATCCATCCAACAAGGATGTGGAAGCCAGCCAGTTGGACGTCCTGGTTTTGCACCATTGTAAACTATTCAGGGGCAAACATATAAGTGGATGTTTATGTCAATCGAACCACATTGACATAATGAGGTCAGGGAAGTGCCAATGTATTAGTGTTGCAGCGTATAGAGTTGGTTGATTAAACCAACCTGGGTTCAGAAGTTCCTTCCACAGAGGTGACAGAGGTGTTCGGATGCTGCAGTGTTAGTAGTTCTTGATTTACAGCTTCTCTTTTCCTCTTTGCTTCCTTCAGTTCAGCTTTGCTTCCTTCATTCCTTCATATGAGCGAGCACCGCTTTTTAAATGAGCACGTCAAACAAGATGATCCAAAGCATGTTGTGCATAAGTTCATAAGACTCTCTGCCATCCATTATTCTGGCCACCGTACCATCACGGAGTTGTTGGACAACTGTGATGAATGTTTCTGAGGCAACCGCAATTTGCCCTGTTCTTTACAGAGCCCTTATGGCAACAGGGTTGAAAGCTTTCATGAACTCAACAGAGGTGGTGAACAACTTTGCAGATTTGTTCTTGGCACTTCCCTCAGTAGACATCTCACAGTGATGATCGTGTTTACTCTTTCACGCCCTTGATGGAAACCACATTGACTTTCAGGAACTAGGTCTCCTTCTAGGTGAGTAGTTGGACTCCAGCGAGGATTTTAATGACAGTCGAGAGGAAAGATGTTCCTCTATGACTGTCACAGAATTGTCATTTTAGTTCCCCTTATCATAAAGTTATAAGTGATAGGAGTAGAATTAGGCCATTCAGCCCATCAACTCTACTCCGCCGTTCAATCATGGTTGATCTAGCTCTTCTTCTAACCCCATTCTCCTGCCTTCCATTTGAGTAGTGACAGGATTCGAGTGTAGGAGAAAAGAGGTCCTTCTGCAGTTGTATAGGGCCCCGGCGAGACCACACCTGCAGTATTGTGTGCAGTTTTGGTTCCTAATTTGAGGAAGGACATTCTTGCTATTGAGTGCAGTATAGGTTCATGAGGTTAATTCCCAGGATGGTGGGACTGGCATATGATGAAAGAATGGAATGACTTTAGAAGGATGAGAGGAGATCTTATAGAAACATATAAAGTTATTAAGGAATTGGACACGCTAGATGCAGGAAACATGTTCCCGATGTTGGAGGAGTCCAGAACTAGGGGCCACAGTTTAAGGATAAGGGGTAGGCCAAAGAACTGAGTTGAGGAAAAACTTTTTGAAAGAGAATTGTGAATTTGTGGAATTCTCTGCCTCAGAAAGCGGTGTATTCATTCAAAAGAGAGTTAGTTAGAGCTCTTAGGGCTAGCAGAATCAAGGGATGTGGGGAGAAGGCAGGAACGGGGTACTGATTGTGGATGATCAGCCATGATCTTATTGAATGGCGGTGCTAGCTCGAACGGCCGAGTGGCCTACTCCTGCACCTATTTTCTATGTATTTTGTGTATTCTCCCCATAACCTCGGACACCTATACTAATCAAGCATCCATATATCTCTGACTTAAAAATATCCATTGACTTGGTTCCACAGCCTTCTGTGGCAAAGAATTCCACAAATTCACCACCCTCTGAATAAATACATTTCTCCTCATCTCCTGCCTGAAAGAATGTCCTTTAATTCTGAGGCTATGACCTCTAATCTTAGACTCTCCCACTAGTGGAAACATCCTTGTGCTTGTGTAGGTGAATGATTGAGGCATTCTTGAAGTCATGGGATACATTCTCCTAGTTCCCTTTCCCTAAATCATGAGAGGAATAGATAGAGTGAATGCCTTTATTCTTTGGACTTTATTCCTAGGAGCGCAGAAGGCTGAGGGGTGATCGTATGGAGGTGTATAAAATCATGTGGGGAATAGATAGGATGAATGTGCATAGAATTTTAACCAGGGTAGAGGAATCAAGAACTAGAGGACATAGGTTTAAGGTGATAGGGGAAAGATTTAATAGCAACCTGAGGGGCAACATTTTCAGTTAGAGGGTGGTGGGTATATGGAATGAGCTACCCGAGGAAGTAGCTGATTCCTGAACAATAATAACATTCAAAAGACACTTGGACAGGTCGATGGATAGAAAAGGTTTAGAGGGATATGGACTAAATGTGGCAAATGGAACTAGCTCAGATAGGGTATCAAGGATAAGTTGGGCTGAAGGGCTTTATGATTCTGTATGACTCTATGACCCAAGTTCTATCATTTCTCAATTAACAGTAGGCCCCCTTGTCTGATAACTTCTTCTTGTGTAGTATCTGTTTCTGAAGTTTCTCCACATTTCACTGATGTTTAAACTTCTGCAATCCCAGGGTTTCTGCAAGAGTCAGGCTTATTGGAAGTTGTGGCATGCAACACACAGCTTCATTACCAAGTGTAGATGGTCTATTTTAGGAGAGCGTTGAAATGCTTTGCTCATCTCTTCAAGGTCAGTTTTCCAGGAATGATTCAGAGACATTTCTGATACGAGGGTACAAACTGGTAACCAATCATCTGAGTCCTTCTGGTGATTTACAACAGCAGTCACATGATCCCCCTTCTCTGGCCTCATTTTACAACCTTCATTTGCCTGCGGTTTAACTTTAGAATTACTTTATTTCAACAAAGCAAAACCCCAGTAGGCTCAATTATCAAAGACCACTCCTCAAAATATAAGATACACATATAATACAATGATCACACAAGTCATACAAACAAAACACAATTTCCATACCAAGAAGAAAGATAATTCTATAAATCTAAACAAGGTCTTATGTTTACAATCCTACTTGGACACAGTACATTTCATAAATAGTTTCACTACAATTTTACACAATTTAAAATACTATTACCTATGTATTACAAACATAAATTATATGAGTTCGCCGAATTACACAGCTTGTAAGTTAAAATTCCAAACCCACACACACCTCCCAACTCCAAGCATACATGGGTCGTAAATCTGTCAACTTAATTGATGATAAGTGTTTTGTGCCAGGATACAGCTTCATTCTAACTTACAGCCTCTCCTTTTCCTGCTATCTCTGGGAGATGGAATTTCAATCTCATCTGCAAGGCCTTTTACGAATATTACAGAACAAAGGGTAAATTTACAACTTCAGACCATTACCTCAAAAGTACAGCCGCTTCTTCAACTTTCTATAAACAGAAGGTAGGTCATAAATCCATCAATCTGATTCTTTCCTTCCAAGCATCCGATCCCATATCTCAACCTCATTATAATTATCAAATACAATTTCCTCCAGTGTTATAATTGCCTCAAAGGAATATCCAAAGCTATGCAGGTTCAGATCAGCGTTTCTATGTTTTGATTCATCTGTTCCCTGTATGTGTTTCTTTGTACTTTATTTCTTTAGGAGACATGTGTTTCTGAAAACCTTATGCTTTTCTCTGGCAAATTACCTAGTTTATATAAAAGTCACTATCCGACGGTTCTATTACATAATATTTCCTCACTGGTTCAGACTGAAAATAAACACAAAATGATGAAGTAACTCAATGGGTGACAGCATCTATGGACAAAAGGAATAGGTGACATTTCGGGCAGAACCCTTCTTCAGTCTGAACGATAGAGTTGGGGGGGTGGGGGGAGAGGCGAAAAAGATTGAGGCGAGAAAAGGCCAAAACAAATCAGGGCCGGCAACAGATGACCTCGGGAAGGGTGGAGGCCATAATGGCCCATTGTTTCCTGGGGATGATGTGCTAACGACAGAAAGGATGCTAAGAAAAACATCCTTTTTAGAAATGGATGCAGGATGGATCAGGAATGCTCTGAAAAGTTTGCGTTTCTTGCAAAGTTGAATCCCTTGTTACTTTAATCAAATCAGTTTGTTTGTTTCCATGTCTTTGGTCCAAGCCTCCCGTAGGCAGTTCTGTGTTTGGTGTCTTTGAGCGGTTGAGAAATTCAAGTTCCTAGTTGTAAATATCACCAACAACTTGTCCCTGGTCTAACCACAAAGATGCAATGGCCAAGCAAGAACATCCACATCTCTGCTTCTTCAGGAGGCTAAAGAAGTCCAATGCATATTCAAATCGGTAGTTAAGAAAGCAAACTCCATGCTAGCATTTATTTCAAGAGGGCTTGTATACAAAAGCAGTGATGTAATGTTGAGGCCCTATTTGGAATGTTGTGAGCAATTTTGAGCACCATATCTGAGGAAAGATGTGCTGGCTCTGGAGAGGGCCCAGAGGAGGTTGACAAGAATAATCAGAGGAATGAGTAGGTTAATCTTGGATGATCATTTGTTGGCACTGGGCCTGTACTTGCTGGGGGACCTCATTGAAACCTACAGAATAGTGAAAGGCTTGGATAGAGTGGATGTGGAGAGGATGTGGAGAGGATGTTTCCATTAGTGGGAGAGTCTAGAACTAGAGGCCTAGAGGCCATAGCCTCAGAATTCAAGGACGTTCTTTTTGGAATAGCTTGATATTACTACAATCACATGATCTTTTGATATTATGAAATCAATTATCTTAATATAAAATTAACAGAACAGTTTTAATTTTTCAAAATTTAAGTTCGGAAAGATAAAGTTGTATAATTAGTTACCCTCTCAAGAAGATAGTTGTGCCCTGTGTATGACCACTGCAAGGAAACAGCACTGAACAACCTGACCACTGCCTGAAATGGGGGGTAGAGAAATAGAGAAGGGTGGGGAATGTGCGAGAGAGAGGGGGAGAGAAGAGAAGAAGGAAAGAGAGGTAGAGGACAAGAATGGTATATAGAGAGGAAAAGGGGAGAGTGAGTGGTGGGGGCAGGGAGTGGGAGAGAAGACAGAAAGCAGAGAGGTAGAGAGGAGAGAGGGCAGAGAGGGACGGAGGAAGAGGTGGAGAGAGTGAAGAGTGAGGGGGATATAAAGAGAGGGGAGAGAGGTGATGAGAGTGAGGGCAGAAGGGTAAATAGAGAGTGATAAAAGAGGGGAAAAGAGAGTGAGAGAAAGAGAACACTAACACACTCTGTAGAGGGAAGTATTTTCAAACAAAGACGGAAATTGAAACATCATGGCTTTTGAAACAAATAATGACATTGCAATAATATAGTATGTAGATTTTAGGAAAGTTAAGTGGTGGAAATGTGTAAAAAGAAACACTGAAAAAACTTCAGTCCTTATATACAACGAGGGGTTGTCGTTTTCCTTTTCTGAATATGTTACTTGCAGCAGGTGGCTGTGAAGTTTATGAAGCAAGTATGTGAGTGAGAGATAGCTAGACTCCTTGTAGATTGCTACCAGAAGACACTACTGAGTGTATAGGTTGCAAGTGGCAATGAGGTAGCAGAGGGTACCTGCCTCGTGAGGACTGTCTCATTATTCCCCCCAGATGAAGGAACCAATGAAACAATTATATTGCCCAATTTAACCAATCTTGTTGTGGGTCTAGATTGACGTCACCAGGATGTAAACTGAAACTATAAGACAATGAAAATTTACTGAGGAATGTAAGTAGCTGCAAGCACCCGAGCTCAGAGCATCCGGACAGGGGGGAGAGAAGGGTCACCAAGAATTGAGGGACCCGGCAGGGGGACCGCCAAGATCAAAGGGGGGACTGCTGAGAACGAAGGGGGGACCCGACAGGGGGCCGTTTGCTGCCACGTGCAGCGACAGGCCTGGTTCGCCGCTGCGAGGAGATAAGACTGTTTGATTAACGGTTTGTAACATTGTTGGCAGCAGGGACATGACGATACTTGTGCACTGCCTCGGTGAGGTCTGCTGTATGATTTTACCGGGTTGTATGCAAAAACAAAACATTGCGCTGTACCTAGGTACATGCGACAATAAAGTATCATTGAATGCTTCCAGGAGACTTCTAAATGCTCCTGGCAGCTGAAGTTCCTACTGATCATGTCATGCCCACATGGGTTGGATATGACATGGAAAAGAAAAGGGTTATATGGTTACTGAGATGTAAAGGCATTTGTAAATATATTAAAAACAATTTGGGCGACACTGTGGCGCGCTGGTAGGGGTTCCCAGGTTCGATGCTGACTTGGGTGCTGTCCGTCTGTATGGAGTTTGCACGTTCTTCTTGTGAGCGCGTTGATTTCCTCCAGGTGCTCTGGTTTCCCTCCCACGTGCTAAAGTCGTGTGGGCTTGTAGGTTAATTGGCCTCTGTAAATTGCCCCTCATGTGTTGGGAATGGATACCGTGGGATAACGCAGAACTAGTGTGAACGGGTTATCGAAGGTTGGCGTGGACCCAGTGGCCGAAGGGCCCGTTTCCATGCTGTATCTCTCTAAACCCTCTAAAGAGGATAGGTAGGGGCAAGATAGAATGACTTGAAGGTCAGAGGAGGAAATTGATGCCTGCAACCAGAAGAAATGGACAAGATAGTTAATGAGTATTACACACTGATAATCACCAGGGTGAAGGACATACAGGGCAGTGAGAACAGAGAGGGCATGTTGACATCAATGGAATAAGACCCCAGGTCCTGATGGCTGTCCCCAGAGAGAGAAAGAAGAGATTGACAGAGATCTTTGTTTCCTCTTTAGCCACAGTTGAGGTCTCAGAGGACTCGAGAATGGTTAATGTTCCTTTGTTAAAAAGGACAATAAAGACAAACCAGGGAATTATAGTCTGGTGAGCCATGAAACAGAAAATTGTTGGAGAAGATTCTTGGGGATAAGATTTACAAATCATTTGCAAAAGCAAGGATTTATTAGGGTTTGTCAGCATGGCTTTGTATACGGAAGGTCATGTCTAACAAACCTTGTTGATTTTTTTTGAGGAACTGATGAAGATGATAATGTGCAGTGGATGTAGCTACATAGACTTTAACAAAGGATTCTGCCCCGATCCTTTATATAGGCTGATCCAGAAGATCAAGATGCACGGGATACACGGAGATGTTGCAGAGTGAAATGTAAAGCCAGAGGGAGGGAGGTAGGTGGAAGGTTCCTTGTGCCTTACTTGTGCCTTGATGCCTATGACCCAGAAATGGGACTTGAAAATCAGTGTCAAAGTTAACAACTTACAATAGACCAGCTAATGGGCAGCGCAGTGGCACAGAGGTAGAGTTGCTGCCTTATAGGGATTATGGGAGAGAGGGAGGGAGAGGGGGAGGGAGAGTGGGAGGAAGGGAGGTGGGGCCTGTAAACCTCACAGCCTAGGCATTAAAGACCGATATTGGGCATTAGTGTTCCTGCCATCATGAAGAACATGTAGGAGCCTGAAAACTGTGACATTCAGGTTCAAGAGCAGCTTCTTCCCTACAACCATAAGGCTATTAAACACTACATCCTCGAAATAAGCTCTGAACTACATGGACTTGAAACTGAACTTTTCTTTCGTTGTTTATTGTGGCATTTCTACTTTATTCCTTGGATCACGGGATGTCGAGGTGTGATCTTATAGAGGTGTATAAATCAAGAGGGGACTCATGAGGGTGGCATGGTGGTGCAGCGGTAGAGTTGCTGCCTTAGAGCGCCAGGTTCGATCCTGACTACGGGTGCTATCCATGTGGAGTTTGTACATGCTCCCGGTGACCGCGTGGGTTTCCTCCGGGTGCTTTGGTTTCACATCACATCCCAAAGGCATGCGGGTTTGTAGTTTAATTCGCTTCTGTAAAATTGTCCCTAGTGTGTAGGATAGAACTAGTGCATGGGTGATCATTGGTCGGTGTGGACTCAGTGGACCTGTTTCCATGTTGTATCTCTAAACTCATGCTAAACTAAACTAAACTAAACTAAACTAAATAGATAAGGTGAATGGACAGTCTTTTAACCAGGGTAGGGAATCAAAAACATGAGGGTATATGTTTAATGTGAGAGGGGCATGATTTAGTACAACATTTTTCACACAGAGGGTGGTGGATATAAGGACCTAGTTGCCAGAGGAGGTAGTTGTGGCAGGTACCACAACAGCATTTAAAAGACACTTTGACAGGTACATGGATAGGAACGGTTTGGAGAGATATGGGCCAAACATGAGAAATGATGGGATCTTTGTATTTCCAGGATTAAATAGAACAGGTGATCGATGGTTGGCGTGGGCTCAGTGGCCGAATGTCCTGTTTCCTGCTGTATCTCTGAACTAAACTAAATGAAATTTAGCAAGGGATGGAATTGTTTGCTGAAGAAGGGTCTGAAGAAGGGTCTCAACCAAAACATCACCTATTCCTTTTATTCCAGATATGCTGCCTGACCCACTGAGCTACTCCAGCCTTTTGTGTCTATCATCAGTTTAAACCAGCATCTGCACTTCCTTCCTACACAAATTGTTTGCTTTGTGGTTTCTTCTAACTGACAGTTGTCGCCCCCTGCTGGCATGTTGGCCTTCATAACAAGAAGAGTTGAGTATAGGAGCAAAGAGGTCCTTCTGCAATTGTATAGGGCCCTAGTGAGACCACACCTGGAGTATCGTGTCCAGTTTTGGTCCCTTAATTTGAGGAAGGACATTCTTGCTATTGAGGGAGTGCAGCGTAGATTCATGAGGTTAATTCCCGGGATGGCGGGACTGTCATATGTTGATAGAATGGAGCGAATGGGCTTGTATACACTGGAATTTAGAAGGATGAGAAGATTTTATTGAAACATATAAGATTATTAAGGGATTGGACCGACTAGAGGCAGGAAACATGTTCCCAGTGTTGGGGGAGTCCAGAACCAGGGGCCACGGTTTAAGAATAAGGGGTAGGCCATTTAGAACGGAGATGAGGAAAGACTTTTTCACCCAGAGAGTTGTGAGTCTGTGGAATTCTCTGCCTCAGAAGGCAGTGGAGGCCAATTCTCTGGATGCTTTGAAGAGAGAGTTTGATAGAGCTCTTAAAGATAGCGGGGTCAGGGGATATGGGGAGAAGGCAGGAACGGGGTACTGAGTGTGGATGATCAGCCATAATCACAGTGAATGGCGGTGTTGGCTCGAAGGGCTGAATGGCCTACTCCTGCACCTATTGTCTATTTATATTGTCTATTGTCTATTCACCCCTGTGTATGTCCCTACACAAAGTATTTGGTGGTGTCTATGGACCACATTGCATCCTTAAGATGACCATCCTGTTCCAAGTACTGATGAAAGACAATGTAAAGTCCACAGTAACTTTGTAAGGATTCTGGTGTTTGTAAAATAAAGATTAGGCCCACGGCAATTTATAGCGTTTAACTTAATGTAATATTAATTAAATACTTGACAAAACCTAACAAGGTAAATGTCTGAGGAAGGGCCTACTCTTGACCCAAAATGTAACCTATTCCTTTTCACTAGAGATGCTGCCTGACCCGTTGAGTTACTCCAGCATTTTGTTGCTATCCCCGGTGCAAACCAGCATCTGTAGTTCCTTCCTACAAGAGGCAAATGATTTGATTTACACGACATGAATGAATTGGATAAATAAAACAATGAGATGAGCGATGTGTTGCTGCTGGAGTCTGTGGTCAGTGGATATTTTTGTCCAAGACAGATACATACATCTGAGATTTTGGATGGCCACGGCAGCGCAGGGGGAGAGTTGCTGAAACTGACAGCACTTGCTGCGCCGGAGACCTGGGGTTTGATCCCGACTATGGGTGCTGTTTGTACGGAGTTTGTACGTTTCTCCTGTGACCGCGTGGGTTTTCTCCGAGATCTTTGGTTTCCTCCCACACTCCAAAGATGTACAGGTTTGTAGGTTAATTGGCTTGGTGTATGTGTAAAATTGTCCCCAGTGTGTGTGGGATAGTGTTAATGTGCGGGAATTGCTGGTCCGCTGGTGGGCTGAAGGGCCTGTTTCCGCGCTGCATCTCTAAACCAACCTAAACTAAACTCCCTGGTCCATCACGGGTACTGGCCTCCCCACCATCAAAGGGATCTTATACAAGGCGCTGCCTAAAAAAGGCTGCCAGCATCATCAAGGACCCACACCACCCCGGCCACGCTCTCTTTTCATTCCTACCATCGGAAAGAAGGTAAAGGAACCTGAAAACTGTAACGTCCAGGTTCAGGGACAGTTTTTTCCCAACATCCACCAGGCTATTGAACACTATAAACACCAACTAAACCACGACTGAACTGTTGTATTTGCCCTAGGGACCTCAGGTTTTATTTGCACTAATATTGCTTTATTTCATTGATTGTTTTGTTTATTCTGTTAAGTACGAGTACAGGCACCTTGTATTTTACTTGGGGGATACGTGCTTGAAAAGCAATGTGTAAATCAAAAAACGTGTAAATCAAACATATAGCAGGCACCACTCGGGATTATGGTGCCAGGCATACGTTTGAGCGAGTTATTCTGAAAATAGGAGTACGTAAATTCAGCTTTGGTGCTACTATACTCTGTTCACAGACAGGATACACTGGGTTCGTCCTGACCTCAGGTTCTGTCTGTATGGAGTTTGCTTGTTCTCCATGTGACCTTGTGGGTTTCCTCCGGGTGCTTTGGTTTCCTCCCAAATCTCAAAGATGTGAGGGTTTTGTAGGTTAATTCTGTAAAAAGAAATGTGTGCAGGGAATGGGTGAGAAAGTGGGATAGCATAGAAGTAGATTGAACGCATAATCGCTGGTTGGCATGGTCTCAATGGCTCAAGGCGGCTGTTTCCATGCTGTATCTCCAAAGTAAACTAAGCAAGCAAACTCTGCAGGAGACATGAGGAACTGCAGTGGCTGGTTTAACCAAAATTTGGAGTACTGTGTATAGCTTTGGTCGCTCTTCTATAGGAAGGATGAGTTTAGTTTATACATAGATACATGGATACATAGACAATAGGTGCAAGAGTAGGCCATTCGGCCCTTCAAATTCAATGTGATCATGACTGATCATCCACAATCAGTGCCCCGTTCCTGCCTTCTCCCCATACCCCTTGATTCCGCCAGCCCTAAGAGCTCCATCTGACTCTCTTTTGAATGCATCCAGTGAACCGGCCTCCACTGCCTTCTGAGGCAGAGAATTCCACAAATTCACAACTCTCTGTGTGATAAACCTTTTCTTTATCTCAGTTCTAAATGGCCTACCCCTTATTCTTAAACTGTGGCCCCTGGTTCTGGAGTCCCCCAACATTGGGAACATGTTTCCTGCATCTAGCATGTTCAATCCCTTAATAATTTTATCTGTTTTGATAAGATCCCCTCACATCCTTCTATATTCTAGTGAATACAAGCCCAGCCGCTCCAATCTTTCATCATATGACAATCCCACCACCCCGGGAATTAACCTGGTGAACCTACGCTGCACTCCCTCAATAGCAAGAATGTCCTTTTTCAAAATTAGGAGACCAAAACTGCACATAATACTCCATTGGTGGTCTCACCGGGGCCCTGTACAACTGCAGAAGGACCTCTTTGTTCCTATACTCAACTCCTCTCGTTATGAAGGCCAACATGCCACTAGCTTTCTTCTTTGCCTGCAGTACCTGCATGCTTACTTTCAGTGATTGATGTACTAGGACACCCAGGTCCCATTTTATTTCGAAGTCACGTGATGAGACTGCGTGAAGAACCCGCCAGCCCGCATGCCCGTCAATACGTCGTCGCATGGCGTGGGATTCAGAGCCTTTCGAAAATGATCTGACAGGTAAGCTGTTTTTGTTTTCAGGACAGGTCCGCTGGCTCCAAAAATAGATGCAGCGAGCTTGGAGTGGCTGACAGGTGCAACCTGTACAGCTACCGCCATAGAGGCTCCGGAAGGGTGCAGGCGGCCGGCCTCGGAGTAAACTGACAGGCGTGACCAGCACAGTAAGCTCCGCCAAGGCTCTGGAGGAGCAGCCTGTCGCACCAGGCTTTGAGATGCTGGCAGGCACGACCTGCACAGCAATGTCCATTTAAAGCTCCAAAAGGGAGCAGTTTGGCAAGCGTGGGGCCGAAGATGTGAACAGGCATTGTCTGCAAAAGGAACCGCGCTGAAGCTCCGATATGGAAGGTCGACCCAGGCTCGGAGACGCTGGCAGGTAAGGTCTGATTAATAACCTCCGTAAAAGCTCTGAAATGGAGCAGCCTGGCGACCCGGACTCAGAAACACTGGCAGCATAGTCTGTCTAGGACCTTCCATTGGCTCTGAAAAAGTGCAGGTTGGTGACCCGAGCTCAGAGACGCTGGCAAGGGGGCCTGCACAGCAACCTCTGAAAGTTCTGAAATGGAGCAGCTTGTTGGAACCGGGCTCAGAGACATTGGCAGGGTGGCCTGCACAGCAACCTCTGTGAAAGCTTCCAGGAGGAGCAGCTTGTCTACCCTGGTTCAGGGTAAACCAACTTGAAACTGGCTGTCCAAATGGATCAGGGAAGCACTGCCTCAACATCTATGATTGAGTTGATCAGGCTGTCCACAGGAGTGAGGAAGGTTTATTTCATTGATAGAGGCAGTTAAACTCAGATATTTGTGGATATCTCCTGCTCAGAGGCAGGGAGTTTGAGGAACATCATTTGCCATCCTCTCGTTGATAGGTAAACCAGTAAAGGCCGAACTGGCATGTAGCATTTTTACCTGACTTGCAGGTTCATGTTGTAAAAAGTAAATAAATAAATAATAAAAAAGCAAAAGCTCCGTCAGGGAGCAGTTTGGTGACCCACGTTCAGGGTAGGCCAAGGCCAAAACGGCAAAATGTCCAAAAGAACAATATTGGGCAGGAAGGTACTGCCTCACCATCCATTGAGGATGTCATGGGGACAGAGCCAAGGGGACAGAGCAAAGTCTAGGGTCAGTTGACTCTATTGATCATCCGCCTAAGGCCATTTTTGGTGGTGTCAGTCTCAGGGGTTGCTGGATCTTGGTGGCGGGGGGTGATAATAACCTTTTGTCTGTTATTTTATTCGCAAACTTGCTGGTTTTTATAGTAAGTGCTTTCTTAGAAACTGCCTTGATCACATCTACAGCCACCGTCTGTCTTGTCATGGGCAGCAAAGCGACAATGAGGTGGAGGCCGTTGAGGTATGCAAATATTATTCCATCAGTTGCATGAGAGGTGCTGACGATATTTAAGTCGGAGATAGGTTGAGACGGTTCAACAACAGGTGGGGACTGATAACCTCCGATCTTTCCATTTTACAAATCATAAACAGTTATAAGATTAAGTTTCTGGCTGATCAATTTTCTCCGCGGCAAGAGAAGCCAAGAATTCCGCACATACGGTCTAAAGAGGAAACTGTGGCTATCCAAGTTGAAACAGGGACATTTCACAAAAGGATTAGCAGTCTGCCCAGGAACAATAGGGGTATATTTCTAATATCTTCTCAAGGTTGAAGAAAAGTGGAGGATGCCAAATCATTCTAGGATTTGGCTAGTCTGAACATGTGCTTGGAATAACCATTTTAAGATGGATAATTTTCATTCAGCAAAATAGCTGATTACAGAGGATTGCTTTTGGGCCTCAATCGATCTCGAAGATGCATACTTTTCTATATTAATACACGAGAGTCACAGGATATATCTGAGGTTTATCTGGCAAGGCCAGTTGTGGAAATTTTAGGCTCAACCTAAGGGGTTGACTTCAGCCCTAGGCTATTTACAAAGATTCTAAAGGCAATGTTGCCTTAGTCAGATCTAAAGGGCATTTTGTCATGGAGTTTATATAGGACATGCTTATTGTAGGGAAGAGATCAGGTGTCACAGAGTTAGCTGTTTCAGCAACCAAGGCACTCCTAGAATATCTAGGGTTTGTTATTCATCCAGGAAAGTTCATACTGGAGCCGGCATTATCTATTACATATTTAGGTTTTGTCATGAACTCTGCGGATATGTCTCGGACCCTACCCACAGATAAATCTCAGGGAATTTATCAGTAGATGCCTCTTAAGATAATTCAAGACGAAGCAACATGAAATAGTAGTGCTAAATTGGACTACTCAACCATGCTTCCATTGTAAATAAGTCAGCTGAAAGAAGCTCTAAAGTCCACACCCAACCCTGAATCTCATAAAGATTATTTGGTAAGTCAAGTTTAATTTGGTGCAAGTGGTCTGTGGTTTCATACAGTTGCTTTGAAGATTGGCGCGCATGCAGGCTGGCAGGTTCTTCACGTAGACACTCACTCCAACTTCTCATAAAATAAAGATCAAACTTCAAACGGTAAGTTCTCGTTTAACCTTTCTATTATACTTCCGCTTTCCCTAACCTGACACCATTCAGATAATAATCTACCTTCCTGTTCTTGCCTCCAAAGTGGATAACCGTACATTTATCCACATTATACTGCATCTCCCATGCATCTGCCCACTCACCCAACCTGTCCAAGTCACTCTTCATTCTCATAGCATCCTCTTCACAGTTCACATTGCCACCCAGCTTTGTGTCATCTGCAAATTAGCTAATGTTACTTTTAATTCCTTCATCTAAATCATTAATGTATATTGTAAATTGCTGCAGTCCCAGCACCGAGCCTTGCGGCACCCTACTAGTCACTGCCTGCCATTCTGAAAGTGAACCTTTAATCCCTACTCTTTGTTTTCTGTCTGTCAACCAATTTTCTATCTTTGTCAATACCTTACCCCCAATACCATGTGCTCTAATTTTGCCCACTAGTCTCCTGTGTGGGACCTTATCAAAGGCTTTCTGAAAGTCCAGGTAAACTACATCCACAGGTTCGCCCTTGTCCATTTTATTTGTTACAGTGCCCTCCATAATGTTTGGGACAAAGACCCATCATTTATTTATTTGCCTCTGTACTCTACAATTTGAAATTTGTAATAGAAAAAATCACATGCGGTTAACGTGCACATTTTCAGATTTTATTAAAGGCCATTTTTCTATCCATTTAGGTTTCACCATGTAGAAATTACAGTTGTGTTTATACAGAGTCCCCCCCCCCCCCATTTCAGGGCACCATAATGTTTGGGACACATGGCTTAACAGGCTTTTGTAATTGCTCAGGTGTGTTTCTTTTTTTTTCACTTTAGTTTTTATTGCTTTTATGTATACACAAATAAAACACAAATATAACAACGAAACATACAACATTACAGTGAAACGTACAACAGTGCAGCGGGGGGTTCAGTTTACAATTAATGATGCAGTATACATAACTATTTTCATATGAAAGCATTTTCCAATAACTTACAGTGTTGATGTCTTTATTTCTATAATTAATCGATTTTTCCCACTTTCTATTAAACTTGTCTTCTTTCACTCTTAGACACTCATGTGTGTTTCATTGCCTCTTTAATGCAGGTATAAGAGAGCTCTTAGCACCTAGTCTTCCCTACAGTCTTTCCATCACCTTTGGAAACTTGTACTGCTGTTTATCAACATGAGGACCAAAGTTGTGCCAATGAAAGTCAAAGAAGCTATTATGAGACTGAGAAACAAGAATAAAACTGTTAGAGACATCAGCCAAACCTTAGGCTTACCAAAATCAACTGTTTGGAACATCATTAAGAAGAAAGAGAGCACTGGTGAGCTTACTAATCGCAAAGGGACTGGCAGGCCAAGGAAGACCTCCACAGCTGATGACAGAAGAATTCTCTCTATAATAAAGAAAAAATCTCCAAACACCTGTCCAACATTGGTGGTGGAGAAGATGCTGGAGTCAATTATCAAAGATGTAATAGCGGCGCATTTGGATAGCAGTAACACGATCGGTCTGTCAGCATGAATTTATGAAGAGGAAATCATGCTTGACAAATCTTCTGGAATTTTTTGAGGATGTACTGTATATTTCCCTCTTAACACCATTCTCCTGCCTTCTCCCCATAGGTTCTGGCACCCGTAATAATCAAGGATCTTTCAATTTCTGCCTTAAAAATATCCATTGACTTGGCTTCCACAGCTATCTGTGGCAATGAATTCCAAAGATTCACCACCTTCTGACTAAACAATTTCCTCCTCATCTCCTTTCTAAAGGTACGTCCTTTTATTCTGAGGCTATGACCTCTGGCCCTAGACTCTCCCACTTGTGGAAACATCTTCTCCATATTCACTCTATCCAGGCCGTGCACTATTTGATAAGTAACTCAATGGGTCAGTCAGTATCTCTGGCGAACACGGATACATAACGTTTCAGATCAGGACCCTTTTTCAAATGGTAGAGGTGGGTACATTTACAACATTTAAAATGCACTTGGACAGGTACATGGATAGGAAAGGTTTGGATGTATATTGGTCAAATGCAGGTAAGTGGGAGTTTGGCAACTTGGTCGGCATGGATGAGTTGGGCTGAAGGGCCTGTTTCCATGCTATATTACTTTATGGCTTTATATTAAATGACTAAGGAGATAGAAAGAGCTTTAAATTAAGTAAGAGTTAGGGGCAGCCTGGTGTTGTGAGGCAGCACATCTACGAGCTGAGCCACAGTGGCCACACCAAATGAGAGAGGGAGAGGAGAGGAGAGGAGAGATGGTCACTGTGTGTTTGGTAAATGAATTCCTTCCCAGTTTTCAAAAGATGTCCTGAATTAAGAGAATAGAGAAATGGTTGCTCTGCCCATGGTCTTGTAACTAGGGGAACAAGATTCACTGACATTCCTTTTCTTGTGTTACTAAAAATGTTTGTTGCCATCTTACTTAGGCTGCATGTAACTGGAGTGAAATTTCTATATTTATATATTTTATTCTCTTCGCATTAAAACCTGATGCACAAATTACTTGTTTTCCTAATCGCTTCTTGTGGCAATGTCAACTTTCCATTCTTCATGGAGCATGCCAGAGATCCAGGTTCGATCCTGACTACGGGTGCTGTCTGTGAGGAGTTTGCCAGTTTTCCCTGTGTCGGCGTGGGTTGCCTCCAGGTGCTTCGGTTTCCTCCCACATTGCAATGACGTGCAGGTTTGTCGGTTAATCGGCCTCTGCAAAATTGCCTCTGGTGTGCAGGGAGTGGATGTGAAAGTGGGATATCATTAAACTAGTGTGGACAGGTGATCGATGGTCGGCATGGACTTGGTGGGCCGAAGGACCTGTTTCCATGCTGTATCTCTAAACTCAAAGAAATTTAGCAAGGGATGGAATTGTTTGCTCTGTGATTTCTTCTGACTGACTGTTGTCGCCTCCTGCTGGCCAGATCACCCCTGATATAGACACAACAAGTCGGAGTAACTCAGCGGGTCAGGCAGCATCTCTGGAGAAATGGAATGTGACATTTCGGGTCGAAACCTGCTCACCCCTGATTTATCTTACCTTCCAAAAAGGTTTTTTAATCACAGTAGGTAACCTCATATTTAATTTAGGTTCGAGAGTGACAGAATGGAAACAACCTTCCATGCCCTTCACACTCGTTCACACTCGTTCCATGTTATCCCACTTTCCCATATACTCCCTACACACTAGGGGCAATTTACAGAGGCCAAATTTACCTACAAACCTCCACGTCTTTGAGATGTGGGAGGAAATCTGAGCACGAGTAGGAAATCGATGCTGTCACAGGGCGAACGTGCAAACTCCACATAGACAGCAACTGAGGTTGAGATTGAACCCCGGTCTCTGGCGCTGTAAGGCAGCAGCTCTATCGCTGCACCACTGTGCCACCAAATAGTTTGTCCAAATGATTTCTCAACCAAATCTATGCTGCACATAATGTTGCATCTGCCCTGCTCATGGCCTTCCATTAACCTGTACCTTTATAGCTACTTCACATGTTCCTCAGAAGCTGACTTTCTCACTCAGATATGTATCTGCAAACGTCACAAGGGTCTGGACTTTCTGACCATTGTCATCTGCTGCTGAGAGGCAGAAATATGCTCAGAGGATTGCATGGACCCTGTGGTACCGATTTCCTAATGAGATATGGAACAAGGGGCGAAATGTCAGGGAGCAGTGGAGTTCCAGCGCTGTGTTATCATCAGTGACTGTCCCCTCGAACACACAGACTATTGTTGGCTTGTGCAGGAAGTAACTACAGATGCTGGTTTATGCTGAATATAGACACAAAATTGTGGAGAAATGACATTTGTGATGTTTCAGGTCAAGTCCCTTCTTGTTCAGTCTGAAGAAGGATCTTAACCCGCAACGTCACCTATTTATTTTCTCCTTTCTTTTAAAATCTTTTTAATTGTTTTTTTTCAAAAACAAAACCAAAACAACAACAAAATAATGATAAACATAACAATGATATTAATACATAAGGACAGGATTACATTAATAACAAGTATAACCTAAATATGAGTCCAGTGTCAAAATACACATTGAGTATAGACCTCCCAGTCTCTATGTAAATATAGTTAAGTGTTTAAAAGAGAACTTGTATATATAAAAACAAAAAGATAAAAAGAAAAAAAAGGAATAAAAGAGAAAAAAGAGAAAAACAAAACCCTCTAAACTAAAAAAAAAGCAAAACAGAATCTGGGCTGTAAAGAATTTCAACAATTTAAGTCCCTGTGTGTCGTCAAGTCCGTTCCACCGTATAAATGTAAAATAATTATTATAACAGTTGGAGAGGGGACAATTTATGTTGTGTGAAAATGTTGAATACATTTTCCCCAAGTCCTATCAAATTTAACCAAGGGTTCTACAATGTCACTCCTAATTTTTTCTAAATTTAAACATGATATCTTTTCAGAGTACCAATGGAGTGTGGTCGGAGCATTAGAGTCTTTCCATTTAAATAAAATAGATCTTCTGGAAATTAATGTGGAAAAAACGGGACAGATGAGTAGAATCTAACATTGGTAGCCCAAAAATTGCAGTAATAGGATGAGGTTGTAAATCAATACCTAAAACTACAGGGCTCTCGCTTAAATTTTTTTCCCTGTAACCAGCCGGGCAACCTCGGCAGCTTTTTAGGTTGCCAAATGACAGTTTAGGTGGTCATTTAAGACGGCTTGCATTACACGTGGGATAATGTGCTCGGACGAAGTGCATAGTTACCAGTCGGAATTATGGTCAATGAAGCATTCACATATTATTTCTGCTTCAAATAAAGTCACAAACTAAGCATATTCACCAATCAAGACATGATATATACCACAATGACATGCAGCAAAATTACAATACAGTATCTCATCTCTTTTCACACGTTGCAATGAATGCAATTTCTATTATCTCTTTCCACTTCCAAACAAAGATATGGTTAGTCAGTGTATGATCAACCTCGGTGAGACCAAGCGCAGGCTTGGCGATCACTTCCCACAACACCTCCACTCCGTTCGCAATAACCAACCTGATCTCCCGATGGCTCAGCACTTCAACTCCCCCTCCCATTCCGAATCCAACCTTTCTGTCCTGGGCCTCCTCCATGGCCAGAGTGAGGCCCACCGTAAATTGGAGGAACAGCACCTCATATTTCGCTTGTGTAGTTTACAGCGGTATGAACATTGGCTTCTCCAATTTCTGGTAGTCCTTGCGTTCTCCCTGCTTCCCCTCCCATTCCCAGCTCTCCCACAGCTTACTGTCTCCGCCTCTTCCTTTCTTTTTCCCGCCCCCCACCCCTCCCGATGTCAGTCTGAAGTAGGGTCTCGACCTGAAACGTAGCCTATTTCCTTCGCTCCATAATTGCTGCCTCACCTGCTGAGTTTCTCCAACATTTTTGTCTACCCATTCGTGCAAGTTCCGTTATCCCACTTTCCTCACCCATTCCCTGCACATTAGGGGTAATTTTACAGAGACAAGTTAACCTACAAAGCTAATGTGTCTTTGGGATGTGGGAGGAAACCCATATGCTTGCAGGGAGAATGTGCAAATTCAACACAGATAGTGCCCGAGAACAGGATGGAACACAGATCTCTGGCGTGTGAGGCAGCAAGTCCACCAACTGTGCCACTATATATTATTTTCCACCAAACAAAAAATTATACGTTGAGTTATACGTTGGTTACTAAAAGAAAGAGTATCCATTTTCAGTCTTAAATCTCTAAGTGACGCTATGTCCCCCTTCACAACTACTGTATGTTTTCATTCAGTTCAAGGCTATTGGGGCAGTACATAGGCCATAAATTTGCTGCCTAAAATTTCCAGAGACCCGGAATTGATCCTGAATATGGGTGCTGTCTGCATGGAGTTTTGTTTTCTCGTTTATAACATTGTTTACATAGTCCTATGTTTACACATTCTGTTGTGCTGCTGCAAGTAAGGATTTCATTGTTCTAACTGGGACATGAGAGAATTCTGTAAGAACTCTTGGCTTACGTCATTGATGTGTGGGATAGTACGGGTGATCGGTGGTCGGTGTGGACTCAGTGGGCCGAAGGGCTTGTTTCCACGCTGTATCTTTAAATTAAACTAAAAACACTAAAATCAGAGGAAATGTAAAGAAGGGTTTCTACCCAAAACGTCAGCCAATGTTTTCTATCCAGAGATGCTGGCTGCTCTATGGAGTTCCCCCGCACAATTAAGTTCAAGTTCAAGTGAGTTTATTGTCATGTGTCCCTGATAGGACAATGAAATTCTTGCTTTGCATCAGCACACAGAACATAGAAGGTAGAAGGCATTTACTACAAAACAGATCAGTGTGTCCATATACCATATAATTAAAGCATGGAATAGTCTTCACCCTACCATAGGTACCAACCTGACGCAACTAAATTTAAGGTAGCTTTATTTTTCCCAAGAACCTTTTTTTGCTTAAGTCCAAGTCAAGAATCAAGAGCTTTATTGTCATGTGTCCCAGATAGGACAATGAAATTCTTGCTTGCTGCAGCACAACGGACTATGTAAACATAATACAGAACAGGAGATAAAAGTTCAGTGTGTCTATATACTATAGACCATATATATACACAATAAATAAACAGGTAAAGTGCAATAGGTTGTTATTTTTTCCAGATTTTGGAGTTTGGTGTTGGTGGGTCCACCAGTTTAAATTCCATTTCGAATATTTTTGGAGGACCAGGAAACCAAGTAGCAAGAGTTACTCCAGGGAGTTACTCCAGCTCCAGGGAGTAATTTTGCGTTGTTTTTCAGCGGTCACGGTGAGGCAGCGACCGGACAGAAATGGCGACCAGAACTCCCACAATGCAAAGGGAGGGAGAAAGTGGCCGGCGCCGACCAGTTGCCGTGGCAGTGCGCATGTGCAGGGCCGCACATGTGCACAACCACGGCCGATGATGTGCTCGGTGGCCGGCCGTGCCGAACGGGGACCCGAGACCCGAGAGGAGACCCGAGAGCCTAGCGGCGAGCAGAGACCTGAGAGCAGAAAGCAGAGAGTTAGCGCCGAGAACTGAGCACCGAGAGCCTAGCGGCGAGGGCCTAGCGCAGAGAGCAGAGAGCTAGCGCCGAGCCGAGACCTGGACACGGATGGTGGGCGGTTGCTTGCCAAGCCGGGAAAAATGACATGGCTTTTAGGTTGCCCGGCCAGACTGTTGTTTGCCATTGGCACCCGGGCAACCGCTAATTTCGAGCCATGAACTACAGAAATAGCATCAACATTTTCTTTCCAATATTTTTCCAAAAGTGGGCAGGACCAAAACATATGACTCAATGAAGCCACTTCAGAATTACATCTGTCACAGGTAGGATTTATATGACCATAAAAACGAGCTAACTTATCTTTTGACATATGAGCTCTGTGAACCACCTTGAATTATATCAGAGCGTGTCTTGCACACATTGAGGAATTATTAACTAATTGAAGCATCGTCTCCCATTTCTCTATAAGTAGAGAAATTTGGAGTTCTCTTTCCCAGACATTCTTAATTTTATCAAATGTATCTATTTGTAATTTCAAAATCAACTCATAAATAGTCGTTATTAAACCTTTCTGATAAGGGTTCAAATGTAAAAAATGTTCCAAGATTTCGGTTTGATGTGGTAATGGAAAAAAGAGTAGAGTAGCCTTCAAAAAGGTCTAATTTTTAAATATCCAAAGAAATGCGAGTTAGGTAGATTATATTTATTGGAGAGTTGTTCAAAGGCATAAAACAACCATCCAAAAACAAATCACAAAAAGCTGCTAATCCCTTCCTCTTCCATAACAGAAAGATTTGAAGGTTGGAAGAAAAAATTAGATATGATAGGACTCGATAAGATAAAATCATTCAATCCAAAAAACTTACGAAATTGAAACCATATTCGGAATGTATGTCAAAATATATTCGGAATTGGGTTAGTCGTATATTTATTCAATCTCGTAATTGTAAAAGGTAACGAGGTCCCTAGAATAGAAGCCAATGATAGCCCTTGCATAGAATCACGTTCAAGATTTATCCATCCTGGGCATTGGGTATCTTCTAAATCTTTTGTCCAAAACGTTAGATAGTGAACATTAACTGCCCGATAGTAAAATCTAAGGTTCGGCAGTGCCAAACCAGTCTTTTTTTTTATTTCTGTAAGTATTTTTTCCTTAGTCTGGGATTTTTATTCTGCCATATATATGAAGAAATTTTGGAGTCAATAATATCAAAAAAAGATTTAGCAATAAAAATTGGTAGCACCTGAAATAAATTCAAACATGTAGGTAGGATAAACATTTTAATAGCATTGATTTGGCCGATTAAAGATAAGGACATTGGTGACCATTTAGTAAACTGTTGTTTGATATGGTCAATTGAGGCGTAATATTGTCTTTAAATAGATCCTTGTGTTTCTTGTTAATCTTAATGCTTAAATAAGTAAAACATTTGGTGGTCAATTTAATTGGAAACTGTCCATAATTCGAAATTAGATTGTTTAATGGAAAAAGATCTCTCTTACTAAGATTTAGTTTATAACCAGAAAAACGACTAAATTGATGAAGTTGTGCTACTATTGCCGGAATAGATTTCTCTGGGTTAGAGATGAATAATAACAGATCATCTGCACAGAGAGTAGTTTATGTGTTTTATTCCCACGGACAATACCAAAAATATTAGGCAATTCCCTAATGGCGGTGGCCAAAGGTTCCAAAGCTATATCAAACAGTAAAGCACTTAAAGGACAGCCCTGTCTAGTACCGTGAAAGAGCCTGAAAAAAGGGAATCTCTGATTATTGGTAAGTACAGAAGCCTGAGGTATATGATATATCAGCTTGATCCAAGAGATAAATGTTGGACCAATCTTAAATTTTTCAAGTGTATTGAATAAGTATTCCGATACTACTATATCAAATGCCTTCTCTTCATCAAGTGAAATGACACATTCTGGAGTTTTATTTGACGTTGTATATACGATATTCATTAATCTCCCAATGTTAAAGTATGAGTAACAAATTTTAATAAAACCTGTCTGATCTTCAGAAATAATTTGTGGTAAAATATTTTCCAATCTCATAGCTAATATTTTGGAAAGAATTTTGGAATCTACATTTAATAGTGATATAGGTCTATATGATGTCACTTCAGTAGGGTCTTTATCTTTTTTAAGAATTAAAGAAATTGATGCTTCATAAAAGAATTGTGGTAATCTATTCATTAAAAAGGCTTCTTTAAAAAGCTTGCATAGCCAGAGAGACAGTAAACTTGAGAAATACTTTAAAAATTCCACTGTAAAACCATCTAAACCAGGAGCTTTACCAGAATTAATCGAGAGGATTGCTTTCTGTATTTCTTCCTCCGTAATGGGTTCATCTAACAACAGAGACTCATTATGTGGTAAATTTGGCAAGTTCAGTTTCTTTAAAAACTCATGCATTATTTTTGGAATCAGTAGGAAATTCTGATTGGTATAGGGAGGTATAAAATTCCTGAAAGGATTTATTAATTTCATCATGGTCTACAGTCAATGTACCATCCCATTTACTCACTTTAATAATCTGATGTTTGGCTGACACAGCTTTCAACTGATTGGCAAGTAATGATTATCAATCGGTGATACTAATACCAAATCATGTCTCAATTGAAGTTCAACTCTATTCTTATAGAGCTCTAGACTAGGAGCCTTTGAATATTTTTTTATCAATTTCTTTAATCTCATCAGCAAATATACGTAATCTACATTTTACATAAAATATAATATACGTATTTCATTTTGAGTTTGTTTTTTAATCTTCCGGAGTATGAAATAATTTGTCCACGAATATATGCCTTAAAAGCATCCCAGACTACGCCATTGGATATTTCTTCAGTAGAGTTTGTTAAGAAGAAAAAAACAATCTGATCTTTAATAAAATTAACAAAATTTAGATCTTGAACCAGAGTAGTATTAAATCACCATTGTTTAGCACTAAACTTGGAATCAGGTAGTTTAATTGATAGTTTCAATGGTGCATGATCAGGAATAACAATTGCATCATACTCACACGCAGTGACAGATGAAACTAGCCGAGAATCTATTATAAAGTAGTCAAACCTAGAGTAACTATGATATACATGAGAGAAAAAAGAAAATTCTTTGTCATTTGGGTGTCGGAATCTCCAGACTTCTAACATTCCAGAGTTAAGTAAAAAAGAATTGATAAAACTAGCTGATTTATTTGGAAGCACATGATCAGATGCAGATCTGTCCATCGAGGGGTTCAAACAGCAGTTAAAAACTCCACCCATTATCAAAAGATGTTCATTTAAATTAGGAAAGGATGCGATTAGCTGTTTAAAGAATTCAGGGTGATCAATATTAGGTGCATAAACATTCACCATAACTTTTTGGTTATGAAGAATGCCAGTGATCATCAAAAATCTACCATATGGATTAGAAATTGTTTCATAATGAACAAATGAAATTGCGGAGTCAATAAAAGTAGAGACTCACCTTTGCCTGTGAATTTGAATGAAACTGCTGTCCTCTCCAAAACTTAAAGAACCATTGATTGTCGTCTTCCCTTACATGGGTTTCCTGACCATGGATAATCTGAGCATTTAGTCTACGAAGAACTTTTTAAAAAAAAGTCCTCTTAATGGGATGGTTCAGACCATTCACATTCCATGAAAGGAAGTTAATAACTTTATCCATATTGTTTATAAAAATCATGTGGAATGTAAAGGGTTAATTTCTTAGAGCATAACAGTTCATGATACTGGAAGGCGAAGAATCTAAGGCAGAAGTGATGACATTTCAGACATTTTTGTAGTTCAAATTCTGCCCAGATAGAAAAAACTAAACTGACAGTAAAAGCTCCCCCCCCCCCCCCCCATGCAAAGCCTGAAACTGACCAGTAGACAGTCAGTACGCTACCTAATCCCTCCCCTACCCCCGTCTCTCCTAATGACAGCATCCAACGTAAAAAGAAGGCATTTTTACCACTCAATAGCCAAAACAAATTAATGTTATGGTTAAAAAGTGCATGTTAACTGTGAAAAACAAGAGCTGCTTCATATTATTTATCCAAGGTCAAAATATGAAAAACAAGAACAGCTTCACTTTGTCTAAAGACAGGGGGGAAAAATCCTTCAATGGCCATTTTAAAATAGAAGAGCTAACAAAGAAGATCTTAAAAGTTAATATATAATACCATTATGTTAAATTAACAGTATCTTAGAGAAGGTAAAAGTTATGGTTTGATACCATCATACTAAAATTCTAAAAAGTAATTAAAGAATAACTCATCCAATTAAATTCTTAATCATTTACAAAACGATATATTGTCAAAATAGGAACAATAAATCTCCAATTGTAACTTAATCGACTATCAGTAACTCCCCGTCACGGCTTCAGCGCCATAAGCCTCCAGAAAGCTGGAAGCTTGTTGCAGATTGTTAAAAAATCAGTTGTTACCATTAAAGAGTCGTATACGCAGTCTAGCTGGATAGAGCAAGGAGGGGCGCAACTGTTTCTAAACAACTCAGACATTACATTATGGAAAGGCTTTCTCAATCCCATAAGCTCACAGCTGTATTCAGGAACAAACCAAAACTTGCATCCTTCATATTCAACCATGCTCAACTTTTTTGCTGCTCGGAGGATATTCATCTGCAAAAAGTGAAACCGAACGATCAAATGTCTCGGTTTATCTTGGAGACTAGATTTCTTCCCGATCCTGTGTGTGCTATCCAAAATTGGAAGATTTTCATAGTGCTCGGTGTTGAAAGTCTCCTTTATCATTTTAGAGGCATATTTTATAACATTATCCCCTTTTTGACCTTCAGGCAAACCAACAATTCGCAAATTCAGTCGACGGCTTCTGTTTTCCAGATCCACATTTAAAATCTTGTATTGCTCGAGTGCCCGAGAATTTTCATTCATTTTCCGTTCCAATTTTTCAATCTTCAAATCTCTTTCCTGGCCCAAGGTTCACAAGTTATCAATTTGTTCCTTCTGTTCACGAGATTCAACTGCTCGAAATTCCTTTCATCATTTCTTCCAAACTGCAGAATCTTGTTTTCATTTTTGATATTGCTTCCCAGATACCAGAGACAGAAGCTGCGCTGACCCCACGCTCCTTCCTTGGAGAAGCTCTTTTTCCTCTTGTCTCCATCCTTTACACGATTGCAGCATATAAATGTGTTATCAACACTTTAAGAAAGGTTAGACCATACCTTGAAATCAAGTAATAACAAGTAACATTGAAAGAGTGGTAAGAAAGAAGTTAAAAGTTAAGGGAGCAAACAAAGTTACAAACTTTACAGCATGCTGCCACTAGGAGAGTCTCGGGATACAGTTCTCTATTTTCTCCAAAGATGCTGCCTGACACGCTGAGTGACCAGCACTTTGTGTCTTTCCCCATCATTGACTCCATCCACACTTCACGCTGCCTTTGAAAAAGCAACCCAATGTATCCCACTTAAGATCACACCTTCCCCAGCCTACAATTGGCCTTTCAGTGAACCACCCTGCCTGAGGTCATCTGTTGCCCACTAAGTTGTCCTGGACTTCTATTCCCTCCAGTTTTTTAACCCCCTTTCCCCTCCTACTTACAGTCTGAAGATAGGACCTGAACTGAAACCTCACCATTCCATTTTCCCCAGAGATGCTGCCTGACCCGCTGAATTACTCCAGCACTTTGGGTCTATCTTTGGTATAAACTGCCATCTGCAGTTCCTTCTTATTCCATAATCAAAGACCTTTCTGCCTTTGGTCATCCCTTATTTTCCCCACTCACATCAGGCAGATGGAAAGCAGCTTGAAGGCGCGCACCACCAGAATGAGGAGCAGTTTCTTCCCCTCTGTTACTAATGCGCTACAATAAGGAGAACTATATTCTGCACTCTATCTTTCCCTTTGTTTTACCTATTGTTCTTGAGTTTGGCTTGATTGTATGTATAGTAATATCAGATTTGAAAGCAACAAAGCTTTTCACTGTACCTCGATATATCTGATTATAATAAACCTAAGCCCAAAGAGCCAAGCAGGTTTCAGAATTCTTACAGCAAACTAGGAAACAAAAAAAGACAATATTTTCTTGAAAGGCTTGGATAGAGTGGATGTGGAAAGGATGTTTCCACTAGTTGAGAGTCCAGCACCAGAGCCCGCAGCCTCAGAATAAAAGGACATAGCTTTAGATAGGAGATGAGGAGGTATTTCTTTAGCCAGAGGTTGGTGAATCTGTGAAATTCATTGCCACAGAAGGCTGTGGAGGCCAAGTCAAGGATATTTTTAAGGTGGAGATTGATAGATTATTAATTAGTGCAGATGTCACGGATTATGGGGAGAAGGCAGGAGAATGTGGGTTGAGAGGGGAAGATAGATCAGCCATGATTGAATGGCGGAGTAGACTTGATGGGCCGAATGGCCTAATTCTGCTCCTATAATTTACGAACGAAACTTTTTGAGTCTCTTGTGTCTCCAATAAACCCATTCAACATAATTCCAGGGTCCTCAGTGTGATTTATGGCTGCCGTGTACCTTGGTAGGATTTCACTGCGAGTTGTTGGAAGTTTCACAATGCAACTTATTTTATCTGTGCGGTTTTGGCCGTGGAACCGCCCCAGATCTATGATGCGACGTAGCATAACTCCCCCACCCACCCCCGGTACATATTAGACTTCATCTCATGCATCTCATCTTATTCCTCTTTCAAAGTTTACATCCACGATGGGTGACGAGAACCAGTCTTGCCCATTAGTGAAGGACATTAACTCATCCTACAATCCGCCAGTGCTCATTTTAACATTTATCTTTGGATTCATTGGAAATGCAATTGCTCTGTGGGTCTTCTCTTTGCATGTGAAAACTTGGAGATCAAGCACAGTGTACGGGTTGAACCTGGCCATCGCGGACACTCTGCTAATCTGCTGCCTACCATTTCGAGCTCACTACTACATCCGTGGGAAAGACTGGATTTTCGGCGATGTTGCCTGTCGCCTGAAGATATTCACGATATTCATGAACCGGTCAGTGAGCGTTGCTTTCCTGACGGTTATGGCGCTGGAACGCTACTTCAAGGTGATCCACCCTCACCATAAAGTGAGCAAAATGTCCACAAGCGGTGCGGTGAAGGTATCCGGCATTCTTTGGCTTGTAACGCTGGCGATGTGTTTGCACGTTTTGACTGAAGATCGCACGTTCCCGCACATGAAAGTGACAAACTGTGAGCCGTTCAAACCATTCAAGCCCTTAAATTCCACAGCGATTTGGACTAACGTGGTTTTTATTACTTTCAATTTCATTTTACCGGCTTCGATCATCCTGTTTTCCACTTGCTGTATCGCCTGGAAGCTAAAGCAGATGAAATCTGAACTGAGGGCCAAATATAAACGAGCAACGAGGCTTGTGGTGGCCGTGGCGACGGTTTTCATCATCTGTTTCTTGCCCAGCAACGTTGCTGCAATTGCTGTTTTAATCTCAAACAACGTAAGTAATTGCAAGACGTTCGACATTACCGTGCAGATCTTCGACAACGCCCTGTGCATCACTTACTTGAACAGTGTGCTCGATCCGGTTGTTTACTACTTCTCCAGTTCCACGTTCAAGGAAACTCTGAAGAAAGCTCTCCTTTCTCACAACATCAGACTTTTCAGATCGACCATTCGCCCAGCTCCTCCAAAACCAGAAACACAAGATGAACCTCAACGATCTTCTGTTCTCAACACCTGGGACCATTTACGAACTGTGTCGATAGAGAATCTGTGAACCAGCTCCCAAGGTTGCTGCTTGCTTTCTTCCAACTTGCTCTGGGAAGAAGGGTCTGGGCGGGGCGCTCTCCCAAATATTTTTAAATCGTTTGATCTTAAGAAAGTAATCGTCCTGCAGTTTCTAAGCAAAGTTACTCGTCCGACCACATTTCTAATGCAAAAGGCAACCATAGTACTAAAAATATTGCTAGATGGAACCGCGATGGCCAGTAAGGAGACACAATGAACTGCAGACGCTGGAGTCTTGATGAGAACACAAAGTGCTGGAGGAACTTAACGGGTCAGGAAGCATCTGTGGAGGGAATGAACAGACGATGTTTTGGGGGTTCAGACCCTTCTTCAGACTCACGTCATGCCCAATGTCTAGGAAATCACCGCCAAAGCCTCATTGTTTGCCTTGGACTTTACTTCACAAGTGTGGGGGAGAGAAGGAGATCCTTGGGTGGCTTCAATGTGCAAAGTCCCGCAATCACTCGTTGCCCGATTGGAATGCCTCAAACACTGAGACAGGAGTACCTCCCCAACCTTGCCACAGACAACAGCTGTACTGTGAATGTTCCCTGCACCCAGCATGGTCCTTATCTCCTGCCTCCTCCCGGCTTCATGATAACGCTGATTGCTGGAGTAACTCACCGGGACAGACAGCATCTCTGGAGAAAAAAGATGGGTGACGTTTCCGGTCTGGAAGCTTTGTTCAGACTTCAAGTATGGGTTGGCGGTGAGCGGGGAGAGCTGGAGGTGAGGAAAGACCACAACTCGCCTTCTCTCTCCAGCTCTCCCTCTCCCTCCATCCACCCCTACTTTCAGTCTGAAGAAGGGTCCTGAACCACAACGTAACTCTTTTTCTCCAGAGATGCCACCTGACCCACTGAGTTATTCCAGCACTTTGTGTCCATCGTTGGTGTAATCCAGCATCTGCAGTTCTTTGTTTCTTCGTGATAACGCTTTTGGATAAATCTTGTTAACAATAAAGTAATATTTTGTATGCGGCAACTGGTCATTTTGTGGCACCGGAGAACAAAAGAGGTGGGGGCTGGTGATCAGGCTGATCAATGATGTCTCTCTGGGAGACACTACAAACTGCACAGGTCAGCACAAATTGATTGAAAGATGTAGGATGGAAACAGGTGCTTTGGCCCACCGAGCACACTGACCATCGACCACCCACTCGTACCAGTTCTATGTTAACCCATTGACCTCAGTTGCTGTCTGTATGGAGTTTCCAATTCTCCCTGTCACCACATGGGTTTCCTCCGGGTGCTCCAGTTTCCTCCCACATTGCAAAGACATGCAGATCTAGAGGTTAATTGGACTCTGTAAATTGTCCCAAGTGTGGGCCGATCATCCTGCTTCCATGCTGTATCTCTAAACTAAACAAAGGGCTTTGGATGGTTGGGCGTTGGCCATATCTGTACAGGGCTGAGAATTATTTATTTATGGATGTTATGGAAGGCATTGGTGGAACAGAATTATGGAGTTGGGAATTAAGTCCTGTCGAAAGAAGGATCCCGATTCAACGGTTCAGTGGCTTTCATTGTCACATGTGCAAAGTGCAAACGCACAGCAAAATTATTTTCTTACAGCCCAGTGGAGTATTGACATACCCAAGCACATCCCCAATTAGCAATTGTATAGAAATAGTCTACTGAGCCCGCTTAAGGCGCAATGTTTTGGTGCTATTTTTCAAGTCCAGTCCACTTTCCAGTTTGAAGAAGATCTTCACCCGAAACATCACCTATTCCTTTTCCCCAGAGATGCTGTCTGACCTGCTGAGTTACCCCAGCTTTATGTGTCTGTCCACATTCCAGTTGTTATGGGTGGTGCCCGATTCCGGCAAACCCCAGGCTGCTGCAGGGCATCCAGCCGTCGCTTTCCCTTGGTCGACCAGCAACCAACATACTCTCCTCACTGGTCCACCTTTGTTCCCTGCGGGCTCATCTCCCAGTTGTAACTCATGATTTTCCATGCCTGAATGATCAGGAACTGTTTCTGTCAGAGAAGTAAAACGGGCATTACCCCACTTTTCACCTAAGGGATATATTGGCTTTTAAACAAATTAATATCAATTTTAAAAAGTCTCAAGTGAATTTTGGGCTGGGCCTCTTTCAAATATCAAGTGGTGTTAGAATTTGTTAAGTAAATATGAAGAAAAAAAGCTTCCACATCGTCTGCGGATATTGCTAAAAAAAAGCAGAACTAAATATCAAACTTTGTTTATCAATCCACCAATCTTTCAGCACTGAAAGATGTTTTGATGAAGGACATCCTTGCTATTGAGGCATTGCAGCGTAGGTAAACAAGGTTAATCCCGGGATGGTGGGAGTCTCATATGAGGAAAGATTTGAAACACTGGGGTTGTATTCTGAATTTAGAAGGATGAGAGAGTATATTATTGAAATGCATAAATTATAGAAAGGACTGGACAAGCTAGATGCAGGAAAAATGTTCCCAGTATTGGGGGAGTCCAGAACCAGGAGCCACAGACTAAGAATAAAGGGGAGGCCATTTAAAACTGAGAGGAGAAAAATCATTTTCACCCAGAGAGTTGTGAATTTGTGGAATTCTCTGCCACAGAAGGCAGTGGAGGCCAATTCACTGTAGGTTTATTGTCCTCTGTAAATTGTCCCTAATTTATAGGATAGAAGTAATGTATAAGTGATTGCTGGTCAGCACAGACTCCGTGGGCCAAAGGGCCAAACTAAAACTCAAACAAGATTTTAGTTTGAGTATCTCTCAAACTAAATCTAAAACTAAAACTCAGCAGGACAGGCAGCATCTCTGGGGAGCATGGGGAGGTGACGCTTGAGGTTGGAACCATTTTTCAAAACCCCGCGGTATAAACGTTGATTTCTCTAATTTCTCGTAACTCCTGCACGTCCTTCCCCATCGCCCCCTCCTCTACCCCCTCCCTCAATCCTACTAGTTCCACTGTTCACTTCCTTGTATCCCGGTTGTTGGCACATCTTCCCCACCCAACAGTGGGCCATTATGGACTGCATCCTTCCCAAGGTCATCTGTACCCAACCCTGTTTTGTTCTGGCCTCCTCACTCTTTCAGTTTGAAGACGGGTTTCAACCCGAAACATCACCTATTCCTTTTCTCAAGTGATGCTGCCTGATCCACTAAGTTACTTCTGCATTTTGTATCAAACTGTACAATTCAGGTGTCAGATTTAAACCATATTGAACAATTTTAGCTTTCCTTTACTTACTTTGAAGAGAAAGACTAAGACTAAGTGTCAATCATGATATGGATCACATGCAGGCAGAGGGGATACGTTTAACTTGACTTCATGTTTGGCATGAACATTGTGTGCCAAAGAGCCCTTTGGAAAGAAGGAATGGGAGACGTTTTGTGTCGAGACCCTTCTTCAGACTTCAGTCTGAAATCTGAAAAGGTCTGAAGGGTCTGAAGAAGGGTTCCGCTGAGTTACTCCAGCTTTTTGTGTCTATAGCAACAAACGCACCGCACGATTGGCAGCCCCGCCAACAGTCTGTCTGTTTTTCCATCTTTTAAAAAATATTTTAGTGTCTGAAAAAAGTTTGTGTAAATGTTCTCCGGTTTGTTTTATGTTGGGGGAGAGGGATGGGGAGGGGGAGAGGGATGGGGAAGGGGAGAGGGAGGGGGAAGGGGAAGGGGAGGGGGTGGGTGAAGGGGAGGGGGAAACTTTTTATCAGTTTTTTAACTTGCCGGAGATGCGATTGTTTTCCGGATCGTATCTCCGGTCCCTCTAACATCGATGGAGCTGGAGGCCTCCTCAGACTTACTTTGAACCCCACCATGGAGCGTGGACTTAACATTGGAGCTGGTCCCTTGCCGGCGCAGGGGAGCTGACATCCGCCCCGATGCTGAGGGCCCAAATCATCCCGTCAACGGAGGACTCGAGGCCCCCAACATCGGGAGAGCAAAGAAGGGAAGAGATTTGATCTTTTTTTTGCCTTCCGTCACAGTGAGGAATGTGGAGGAGTCAATGTGGTGGATGTTTATGTTAAAATGTATTTTGTGTGTTCCGTTGCTTTTTATTTTTATGATTGACTTGGCAAATGAAATTCCTTGTATGTTGCAAAACATACTTGGCTAATAAAGCATTATTGTAATTGATTGTGATTTTTTTCTGTACGGTTGGATGCTCTATGTCTTATGTTGATCCAATTAGTTAGAACAAAAAGACAGTCTTGCGCACTAGCTCATTAAAGAGCTTTGCACTGGACAGATAATAAGGTGAGAAACAATCACCTAACGAATAAATAATGAAAAAAGACAAAATATCCTTATTTTCTTCAACAGTCCTGAAACAACCAGCCACAAGTAGAGGAACTAAACCCAGCAATGGTGTAAACTGCAAGAAAAAAGATAATAGTTTATAATATCTTGTGAGAAGCAATTACTTTTGCAATGCTTCTTCTCTGTTTTGTTCCACATTAGATTTTAAAGCAAGATATAATTATTTATAATGTGAACATAACAGTCTTTCAAATTGTCTAGTTTAACTGTCGCTCTCACTGCAGATAATTTGCATTGTTAAATATAATTTTATAATACTTTTCCGCTTTTATAATTTGACACTTGTGCTGAAAGTTATGTTGCAGCTACTCTTTGAGAATTGCTCAGGTTTTACTAAAGTTCTGATACAGCTGAGGATAATTCACAACCGTAGAGCACTGAGGCCATCAATACCAATTATACAAGTAAAGCAAAATTATGAGTAGGGAGGAACTGCAAATGCTGGTTTACATCAAAGATGGACACAGAAACCTGGAGTAACCCAGTGGGTCAGGCAGCATCGAAGCAGGACGACAGTGAGACTAGTAGGACGACTGTGATGGGAGAGGGTCAGAGAGAGAGGGGATGCAAGGGTTACTTGAAGTTAGAAAAATCAATAGTCATACCGCTGGATTGAAAGCTGCCCAAGTGAAACATGAGGTGCTGTTCCTCCAGTTTTCGTTTGGCACCACTCTGACAGTGGAGGAGGCCCAGGACTGAATGGTCAGTATGGGAATCGGAAGGGTTTGGTGGCCGGTAGATCTAGGCGGACTAAGCAAAGGTGTTGAAGTTCCTTTTTTAAATTTAAATATAATTGTGGAATTTCTGTGGAAACATTCTCGCTTTATGTGTGAAATTGCTTAGCTTAACATGAACATATCCGATTCTAGCTGAATTGAGCTGATAATTCATGTTACTTAAACTTTTATTTTGAACTGATCAGAAGCTGTCTGTATACATTTTTTTTGTGAATGTAAAAAAACAATATAAAGTTTGAATATGATTGCACCATCTATGGTTTGTGGTTCCACACAAGTAAAAAAAACCTTTTGTTTTTTGCCCACCATTTGCAAAGTTATAGACCAGCACATTTACTATAGATCAGCATCTGAGATCTGCAATGTCTTTGAATAGATACGGAAGTCAGGAGCCTGTGGTCACAATGTTCTAAGGATGGATAAGGAAATGGCTAGAGCATCAACAACAGTGCAATGCAGTCTCCTCATACAACTTCCAATGGCAACTGCACTTTCCCTAATTTCCCACATGGTGCATTATGTCAATGGCTTTAGAGTCAGTTTTAAGAAATTCTACCCAATTTCATAGCTCAGATGAGCCCAAAGACGGGTGGGTTTGTAGGTTAATTGGCCTCTGTAATTTGTCCATAGTGTGTAGGGAGTGGAGTTGAATGCCCTATATGTTGCACATAACCCACAATTACAATTGGATCTTCATTGCTCCCCCTCTACAGCAAGTGCAGTGTTTCTTTGGTAAGGAGGCCATAACTATAAGCTACTGTGCTATACAAGTTGCAGTGGGGCAGTTTCACTCTGTTGTCAAATCCAATGATAACTACCTCATTTATTTTGCTCAGGAGGAGCCCATCAGCACCATGTGAGACCCCAATTTTATCTTCTCCCCAAAATCCACAAACAGAACTGTCCTGGCAGACCCATTGTGTCTGCTTGTTCATGTCCCACCAAATTAATATCCACATCCTAACCCCCTAATCCAATCCCTCCAAGACACGTGACACGCTCTTCATCTCCTCAATGATTTCTATTTTCCAGGCCCCCACTCCTCATCTTTACTATGGATGTCCAGTCACTCTACACCTCCATCCCCCACCAGGAACATCTTAAAGCCTTCCATTTCTTCCTCGACCACAGAACCAGCCAATTTCCGTTTGACAATACTCTCCTCAACCAAGCGGAGAGTTGAGTTGGTCCTTACCCTCAATAATTTCTCATTCGAATCCTCCCACTTCCTCCAAATCCAAGGTATGGCAATGGGCACTCACATGGGCCCCAGCTATGCCTGCCTTTTTGTACAGTATGTCGAACAATCCCTTGTCCAGGCATACGCTGGCCCTATCCCCGAACTCTACCTCCGCTACATTGATGACTGCATTGGTGCTCTCCTGCACCCGTGCAAAACTCACTGACTTCATCAATTTCATCATTAATTTCCATCCTGCACTCAAATTCACTTGGACCATCTCCGACATCTCCCTACTGTTTCTTGATCTCACCGTCTCCATCGCAGAAAATAGACTATTCACTGAAATCTAGTACAAACCTACTGACTCCCATAGCTATCTTGACTACTCTGCCTCCCACCCTGCATCCTATAAATACTCTATCCCCTTCTCCCAATTCCTCCGTCTACACTGCATCTGTGCCCAGGATGAGGTGTTCCATACCAGGCCATCGGAGGTGTCCTCATTCTTTAGGAAAAGGGGGTTCTCTTCTTCCATTATAGATGAGGCTGTCACTCGGGTATCCTCGATATCCCCGCAGCTCTGCTCAACTCTGCTCCGCCCCCCTCCCCATTCGTAACGAGGACAGAATCCCCCTTGTCCTCACCTTCCAACCTATCAGCTGTTACAAACAGCATATAATAGTAAGATTAAATGAGAACTTACCTGTTTGAAGTTTGATCTTGATTTTATGAGGAGTTACGATGAGCGTTTACGTGAAGAAGGCTGATCAGCCCGCATGCGCGTCAATCTTCAAAGCAGCGATGTGAAATCACAGATAATAATGGTTGAACTGAACATAGTAAGATTAGAGACGAGTAGAACTACCAGATTACCGTAATAGTATGAGGGTTGGGAGCAGTGGGCACGTAAACGCTCATCGTAACTCCTCATCAAATCAAGATCAAACTTCAAACTGGTAAGTTCTCGTTTAATCTTACTATTATACTTCGGAGTCACGTGAGTGACTACGTGAAGATTTCAAAGATCTGTGATTTCATGCCAGAAACAAGTCTATGCGTTACACACTACATGAAGTGACCATGGATGAGTGAAAAAGATTAATGCATTCAGACATGACAATTTGTTAAAATGCTGATGCTTTAATCATCAAAAGAAAATAATAGTGACTCCTTTCATCTGGGAGAAACTACAAAGCAGAATCTAAAATGGAGTTGGCAAATACCTCTGGTTTGGCAATGAGTTATTCAAATTGTTGGTAAAGTATGTTCGGTTGACCATCCTGCAGCTGCGAGAATGTGGTCCAGTGGAACGTACATAACCCTGGGGCTGATGTCGTAGCAGCCCTGGTGGAGTGAGTGTAGTAAATATTACTATCGACTCATGCATTAGCCAAAACCTGATTTTATCCACCTGGAGATGGTAGAACTAATACTTTTTATGAAGTTTTTTGTAACTAACAAACATTGCTAGTTTGGAGCCTTTGAGGCTCTTGGTGACCTATACGTATATTTGTAAATGAGTGACCACACATTACCAAAGGTCCATAGGATATGCCATGAAACTAGTTTGTGAGCTAACGCCCCTGGTTAGTTCTGGTTAATTAAATCAAAAACATAAAATGTTATTTTATTGCAGATGTTACCATCCTGTCCAGTCGCAATGTATGTAGTGACTGGACCTGTTGCACTGTGGCCAGTGCCACGAGGATAAGTACCTTATGAGAGCCGCCTAAAGATGAGGATGTAGCTGGAGCCCCCTGGTGAAGTAATGTTAACATTACGTTAATGTCCCATACTTCCGTGTTACCGGGCCGGGGAGAGCTTGTGTTAAAGATATTCTATATAA
This sequence comes from Raja brachyura, assembly GCA_963514005.1. The sequence continues at coordinate 25,397,473 of OY740808.1, forward strand.
TTCTGGATATCAGAGGGTGAGGCCTGACAGTGTGGGTCCCACTGCTGCAGCAAATATGATGAGAAGGCACGTTGGCACAGTTAATGGCACTTTTAGTTAATTATTGTCAAAGACCCATTTGAAAATGAACTGTAAGACGTCAGTTATCCATGCTATATAGTATGTAACACGTGTATTTAAACAAAACACTTCCCATCTGCTGAAGTGGAAATGTGCTGCCTTTTGGTGCTTTCCCTGCTCTCTGCAGTGAGCACTTCATGGGCCGGTCTGACAACCCGAGCCGCAGGCATAGTCGTCTCAGAGTCTGCAAGTCAATGGATTGATTTTCTTGCAGAGGCTGGTTTCCCGTGTCTCAGGCAGAACCAGCAAGTTATGTTGTGAATAACCATATTAGGTTCTATATTTTTCCCAACATTAGCGGGAACCATGGCTGCGCATGCCAGTCAGGCAGTTTGAAACGCCTGAAGTGGTGTCTTGCTGGATTTATTGCAAGACCCGGTTGATGTTGCAGTATGGTGGAAAGACATGCAAGATACATTCCCCCCCAGTGTGGCGATAGTGTATCTCTCGCCACTGTATGCCCCATATTTACAACTGGTAAATGAGCCTGGATGTAAACATATCGATATTCGGTGTTCTATCGAGCCATGATGACATTAAATACTTTGTGATCCAACATCTATTCTGTGTTGTCATTGATTTCACTTGATGATACAATAGCCTCAAACAAGGTTAGGTAAATATCATGGGATACTTTAACTTTATTGCACCCATGAGACTAACATATGCCACCACCATAGTGTATCAACTTGGAGTTGAGCATGTAGATTATGCATGTTCTCACAATAACCTTTAACCTATAGGATGCACCTAGTGTTTATAGGTAGTTGATACCAATAACTGAAAAATTGGTGACTCATGCAAACTGCATCCGCCTCCGTAACTGGAGATGGCAGTCGTAATTTCTCATCTTTGAGGGCAAGCATCAGTTTGTAATTACTGAGGATTACTGACCAAACTTACTGGAGCAATGCTGAATACTGCCACCATTGTGACATCGGTAGCTTCAGCTGGGAAAGGCATAGGTCTATTAACAATGACCTACATGGTACTTGAGGGGTTAATTCTTTGCACGTTGTAACTTCTGATAATGCAAAGGCCCAATTTGCACCACTGAAACACAGCTGCTATATTGCCGATTACACTTGATGAGTAGAAGGCTGCTTAATAACGATGGGGTTGTTGCAGGCTTCTGTTAATTCCACCTCTTGCCCCAGGGCGGAGTCCCTGTTAAGTTGATAGCTAAATGTAAATCCCAATAGTCAATTTTTCTGATTGGTATCAACTTAAATTTAACTGGATGGATTAAAGGACTCCAATTCCTGAAATATAGTTTGGGCTGCAACAGTTACTCTTAGTAAAATACAGCGTTTAAAACATCATCCAGATAGGTGATAACAAATGTTCTAGAGCTCTGAGCAGCCCAAGCACCGGTTTAACTAATTTGGTAAATATACCTGGGAGCCGAAGTTAACCCATTTTGCAACTGTTAGCATTGACCCATCCAGATAACTTTCAAATATCTCCGGTGATCCCTGTGAATGGGAACTGAATAGCATGCATCTTTGAGATAGATGCTTGCCATATAGCTCCTGTAGAATCAATAATTAGACAGTAACGAAGTTTACCATTTTGAAAGTCTATACTGCACAGACAAGTTAAATCTGGATGAAGTGACATCCTCCATCTTTCACCCTGTCCTGCAAGGCAATCCTGCCCATTATACTGGGCCTGTCTCGAAAGACAACTCCGGCCCAAATTCCAAGCCTGCTTGGAACCTATGTATGTTGTGCAGTATAAAGTAATCACATGTTATCATCAGTTTAATAAACCCAGATCTGAATTTCATGCTATCATTGTCACTTGTACAAAAACACAAGTGTAAATATTACCAACATGTAAATGGTCTGCAGCCCCATGTTTTGGAAGAACCAGACCCACCTACCTCCATGGCTACCGGTGGTCTTATGATACGCCCAAAGGCCGCTGATGTAGGTTCTTTTTCCCCTCCTTGATTGCAGAGTAGGAATGGTAGGGTGCATAGATTCCATATTTCCCCTTAGACTGGCTTGGGCCTTGATCTGAAAACCCTCATCATACTGAGCCTGCCTCGTAAGACAGCTCTGGCCATAATTCTGAGCCTGCCTCGAAAGACAACGCTGGCCATATTTTCGTGCCCAGCTTTCAAGCTGCCATCGGCTTCAGTGAACCGCTGCCCCCGATGGAGGCATGGGGTGTGTCGTTGCCTACCAATGAAGCTTTGCTCATCATCGGTACCTTGATTAGTCTGACAGCTTTTTGCTTCCTCATCCTGGTCTTAACTGTGGGATAAGTCTTACCTGAAGAGAGGATTCGGCGGCTGTTTTCATATCCTGGATTTCATGCCATCCAATGTCACCCGGATAGCGCTGTACACTGCCGGCACTTGTAGCATTTGCGAGTATCTCTTGAAGCCATATGCATGTGCTCCAGTATGTTTCACGGACATACTTTGAATTTGAAATCAGTTGAAATAGTGACCACTTGCACTCCCCTCCACAGAGAGGGAGATTTGTAGGCAGCCCTGAAAACGGGTGCTGCCGCAGGCCCCTGAGGATACCTGCGCTAACATGGCCCCTCCAGCGGCCCTATATCAGTTTTTTTGGTCTGGGTCAAACTGAAACTGACCCTGAATGCTCCCCTCCTCAGACAGGGAGACATTGTGCAGCCCTGAAACAGGTGCCGCTGCCTGCGGGTTCTCCATAATACCCGGGCTGATAACTCCCTCCTTTGGAGTATATCATTGTGAAGCACCTCTCCATCAGGTGCTCCATGTGGGTTTAAACGTTTAAAACCGTTACCCATGTAGGGGGGATCCTCTCCATCAGGAAACCTCCTGGCCTGACTCGCTTTCCTGGGGACCCACAGCGGTCAGGAAGCGGCTGACCGCTATATGTTGGTGGGGTCCCTCCTGGCCTGACTTCGCAGACCTTGCCGGCTTGTGGTTCGTTTTACCCCCTTCCTGGGGAACCACAGCCGGTCTGGAAGCAGATGTCCCCCGTATGTCGGGGGGGAACCCTCCTGGCCTGGTTTACAAACCTTGCCGGCTTGTCGTTAGTTTTACCCGCTTCCGGGGAACCACAGCCGGTCTGGAAGTCACTGACTGTGTTGATTTGGGTGGCGAATCCGACTTCAGCGGTCTCTGCAGCCGGTTTCCTCTCAGTCCCGGTATCCGTGGCCGAGACCGGGATTCCCCGCGGTCCATGACCAGTTTCGCGGCCCGTCCATACTTCGCCCCAACAGTCGTGCAGGTACATCTCTGTACAGAGATTCCTGCAAAAAAGAAAAACTCAAAATCCTGGAAATATGGTAAAACTAACCTTCAGGTTAACTTACCGCTGGACAGGGCAGCACTGCCGCCAGTCGGCTCGTTGCGCAAGCGAGTCAAGGTAATGACGCGCATGCGGCTGAACGGCTTTCTTCACGCAGTAAAAGAGTCACGTAGACTCCGAAGTAAAATCTTCCAACATTTTCGGAACCTCCAATGAGATCCGACCACTGGTCACATGTTCCTATCTCCACCCCTCTCTGCTTTCCGCAGAGACCGTTCCCTCTGTAACTCCGTGGTCAATTCGTCCCTTTCCACCCAAACCACCCCCTCCCCAGGTACGTTCCCCTGCAACCACAGGAGATGCAACACCTGCCCCTTTACCTCCCCCCTTGACTCCATTCAAGGACCCAAACAGTCTTTCCAGGTAAAGCAGTGGTTCACTTGCACCTCCTCCAACCTCATCTACTGTATCCGCTGTTCCAGGTGTAACTTCTCTACATCGGCAAGACCAAGCGCAGGCTCGGCAATCGTTTTGCTGAACACCTCCACTCAGCCCGTCTTAATTTACCTGACCTCCCATTCCCAATCTGACCTTTCTGTCCTGCGCCTCCTCCATTGTCAGAGTGAGGCCCAGCGCAAATTGAAGGAACAGCACCTCATATTTTGCTTGGGTGGTTTAAACAAATATTTGAGATAAACCCATTGAGATAATAGATTATTATCTCAATGGGGTTATGTTAGGTAAGTGGGAGGTACAGCGAGACCTGGGTGTCCTTGTCCACCGGTCACTGAAAAACGATAAAGGGGAGGCCACTTAAAACTGAGGTGAGAAAAAAACATTTTCACCCAGAGATTGTGCATTTGTGGAATTCACTGCCACGGAGGGCAGTGGAGGCCAAATCACTGGATGGATTTAAGAGAGAGTTAGATAGAGCTCTGGGGGCTAGTGGAATCAAGGGATATGGGGAGAAGGCAGGCACAGGTTATTGATTGGGGACGATCAGCCATGATCACAATGAATGGCGGTGCTGGCTCAAAGGGCCGAATGGCCTCCTCCTGCACCTATTTTCTATGTTTCTCTCCTAATGAGATCTGGAACAAGGTGCTAGATGTCAGGGAGCAGTGGAGTGTCCAGCGCTGTGTTATCATCATTGACTGCCACCTCGAACACACAGACCAGACCCCCCACCGTTGGCTTGTGCAGGAAGTAACTACAGATGCTGGTTTACACTGAATATAAACACAAAATTGTGGAGTAACTCAGTGTGTCAGGCAGCAATCTGGAGTAAAGACATTTGTGATGTTTTGGGTCAAGACCCTTCTTGTTCAAAGTCTGAAGAATAATCTTGACCCGAAACGTCACCTATTTATTTTCTGACCCGCTCAGTTACTCCAGCACTTTGTGTCTATCCCCGTCATTGACTCCATCCACACTTCACGCTGCCTTTGAGAAAGCAGCCCAATGTATCCCACATGAGATCACACCTTCCCCAGCCCACAATTGGCCTTTCAGTGAACCACCCTGCCTGAGGTCATCTGTTGCCCACTAAATTGTCCTGGACTTTTCTTGCCTCCAGTTTTCTCCTCCCCTTTCCCCTCCAACTGACAGTCTGAAGATAGGACCTGAACCGAAACCTCACCCTTCCATTTTCCCCAGAGATGCTGCCTGACCCGCTGAGTTACTCCAGCACTTTGTGTCTATCTTTGGTATAAACCTCCATCTGCAGTTCCCTCTTATTCCATAATCAAAGACCTTTCTGACTTTGGTCATCCCTTATTTTCCCCACTCACATCAGGCAGATGGAAAGCAGCTTGAAGGCGCGCACCACCAGAATGAGGAGCAGTTTCTTCCCCTCTGTTACTAGGCTTCTGAACGATCCTTCAATAAGCTAGGGGACCATCCGGTTCACCTCTACCTCATTGAAGACATTTAACTTGGTCTCTGCAACAGACGTGCTACAATGCTGAGAAATATATTCTGCACTCTGTATCATTCCCCTTGTTTTACCAATTGTTCTTGAGTTTGGCTTGATTGTATGTATCGTAATATCAGATTTGAAAGCAACAAAGCTTTTCACTGTACCTCTGTACATGTGATAAATATGAACCTAAACCTAAGTTGACCAAATAGCCAAGCAGGTTTCAGAATTCTTACAGCAAACAAAAAAAACAATTCTTTCTTGAAAGGCTTGGATAGAATGGATGTGGAATGATGTTTCCAATAGAAGGAGAGTCCAGCACCACAGCCCATAGCCTCAGACTAAAATGACATACCTTTGGATAGGAGATGAGGAGGAATTTCTTCAGTCAGAGGGTGGCACAGAAGGCTGTGGAGACCAAGTCAAGGATATTTTTAAGGTGGAGATTGATAGATTATTGAATAGTGCAGGTGTCACGGATAATGGGGAGTAGGCAGGAGAATGGGGTTTGAGAGGGAAAGATCGATCAGCCATGATTGAATGGCAGAATAGACTTGATGGACCGAATGGCCTAATTCTGCTCCTATAATTTACGAACGAAACTTTTTGCAGTCTCTTGTGTCTCCAATAAACCCATTCAACATAATCCCAGGGTCCTCAATGTGATTTGTGGCTGCCGTGTACCTAAGATTTCTCAGTGAGTTATTGGAAGTTTCATTGCAACTTTTATCTGTGCGGTTTTGGCCGTGGAACCTCCCCAGATCTATGATGCGACGTAGCATAACCCACCCCCCCGTACATATCAGACTGCATCTCATCTTATTCCTCTTTCAAAGTAACTGAGTTTACATCCACGATGGGTGACGAGAACCAGTCTTGCCCATTAGTGAAGGACATTAACTCATCCTACAATCCGCCAGTGCTCATTTTAACATTTATCTTTGGATTCATTGGAAATGCAATTGCTCTGTGGGTCTTCTCTTTGCATGTGAAAACTTGGAGATCAAGCACAGTGTACGGGTTGAACCTGGCCATCGCGGACACTCTGCTAATCTGCTGCCTACCATTTCGAGCTCACTACTACATCCGTGGGAAAGACTGGATTTTCGGCGATGTTGCCTGTCGCCTGAAGATATTCACGATATTCATGAACCGGGCGGTGAGCGTTGCTTTCCTGACGGTTATGGCGCTGGAACGCTACTTCAAGGTGATCCACCCTCACCATAAAGTGAGCAAAATGACCACAAGCGGTGCGGTGAAGGTATCCGGCATTCTTTGGCTTGTAACGCTGGCGATGTGTTTGCACGTTTTGACTGAAGATCGCACGTTCCCGCACATCAACGTGACAAACTGTGAGCCGTTCAAACCATTCAAGCCCTTAAATTCCACAGCGATTTGGACTAACGTGGTTTTTATTAATTTCAATTTCATTTTACCGGCTTCGATCATCCTGTTTTCCACTTGCTGTATCGCCTGGAAGCTAAAGCAGATGAAATCTGAACTGAGGGCCAAATATAAACGAGCAACGAGGCTTGTGGTGGCCGTGGCGACGGTTTTCATCATCTGTTTCTTGCCCAGCAACGTTGCTGCAATTGCTGTTTTAATCTCAAACAACGTAAGTAATTGCAAGACGTTCGACATTACCGTGCAGATCTTCGACAACACCCTGTGCATCACTTACTTGAACAGTGTGCTCGATCCGGTTGTTTACTACTTCTCCAGTTCCACGTTCAAGGAAACTCTGAAGAAAGCTCTCCTTTCTCACAACATCAGACTTTTCAGATCGACCATTCGCCCAGCTCCTCCAAAACCAGAAACACAAGATGAACCTCAACGATCTTCTGTTCTCAACACCTGGGACCATTTACGAACTGTGTCGATAGAGAATCTGTGAACCAGCTCCCAAGGTTGCTGCTTGCTTTCTTCCAACTTGCTCTGGGAAGAAGGGTCTGGGCGGTGCGCTCTCCCAAATATTTTTAAATCGTTTGATCTTAAGAAAGTAATCGTCCTGCAGTTTCTAAGCAAAGTTACTCGTCCGACCACATTTCTAATGCAAAAGGCAACCATAGTACTAAAAATATTGCTAGATGGAACCGCGATGGCCAGTAAGGAGACACAATGAACTGCAGACGCTGGAGTCTTGATGAGAACACAAAGTGCTGGAGGAACTTAACGGGTCAGGAAGCATCTGTGGAGGGAATGGACAGACGATGTTTTGGGGGTTCAGACCCTTCTTCAGACTCACATCATGCCCAGTGTCTAGGAAATCACCGCCAACGCCTCATTGTTTGCCTTGGACTTTACTTCACAAGTGTGGGGAAGAGAAGGAGATCCTTGGGTGGCTTCAATGTGCAAAGTCCCGCAATCACTCGTTGCCCGATTGGAATGCGTCAAACACTGAGACAGGAGTACCTCCCCACCCTTGCCACAGGCAACAGGTGTGCTGTTCACTGTGAATGTTCCCTGCACCCAGCATGGTTCTTGTCTCCTGCCTCCTCCCGGCTTCATGATAACGCTGATTGCTGGAGTAACTCACCGGGACAGACAACATCTCTGGGGAAAAAAGATGGGTGACATTTCCGGTCTGGGAGCTTTCTTCAGACTTCAAGTATGGGTTGGTGGTGAGCGGGGAGAGCTGGAGGTGAGGAAAGACCACAACTCGCCTTCTCTCTCCAGCTCTCCCTCTCCCTCCATCCACCCCTACTTTCAGTCTGAAGAAGGGTCCTGAACCACAACGTAACTCTTTTTCTCCAGAGATGCCGCCTGACCCACTGAGTTATTCCAGCACTTTGTGTCCATCGTTGGTGTAATCCAGCATCTGCAGTTCTTTGTTTCTTCACGATAACGCTTTTGGATAAATCTTGTTAACAATAAAGTAATATTTTGTATGCGGCAACTGGTCATTTTGTGGCACCGGAGAACAAAAGAGGTGGGGGCTGGCGATCAGGCTGATCAATGATGTCTCTCTGGGAGACACTACAAACTGCACAGGTCAGCACAAATTGATTGAAAGATAACCATATAACCATATAACAATTACAGCACGGAAACAGGCCTTCTCGGCCTTCCAGTCCGTGACGACCATTTATTTTCCCCTAGTCCCATCTACCTGCACTCAGACCATACCCCTCCATTCCCTTCCCGTCCATATACCTATCCACTTTACTTTTAAATGTTAAAATCGATCCTGCCTCCACCACTTCTGCAGGCAGATCATTCCACACAGCCACCACTCTCTGAGTAAAGAAGTTCCTCCTCATGTTACCCCTAAACTTCTGTCCCTTATTTCTCATGTCATGCCCTCTTATTTGAATCTTTCCTACCTTCAATGGGAAAAGCTTATCCACGTCAACTCTGTCTATCCCTTTCATCATTTTAAAGACCTCAATCAAGTCCCCCTTAACCTTCTGCGCTCCAAAGAATAAAGACCTAACTTGTTCAACCTTTCTCTGTAACTTGGTTGCTGGAACCCAGGCAACATTCTAGTAAATCTCCTCTGTACTCTCTCTATTTTGTTGACATCCTTCCTATAATTTGGCAACCAAAATTGTACACCATATTCCAGAATTGGTCTTACCAATGCCTTGTAAAATTTTAACATTACTTCCCTACTCCTATATTCAATGCTCTGATTTGTAAAGGCCAGCACACCAAAAGCTTTCTTTACCACCCTATCTACATGCGATGTAGCAAGGTACACCCGATGTAGCATGGATGATGGAAATAGGTGCTTTGGCCCACCGAGCACACCAACCATCGATCACCCACTCGTACCAGTTCTATGTTAACACATTGACCTCAGTTGCTGTCTGTATGGAGTTTGCATGTTCTCCCTGTGACCACATGGGTTTCCTCCGGGTGCTCCAGTTTCCTCCCACATTGCAAAGACATGCAGATCTAGAGGTTAATTGGACTCTGTAAATCGTCCCAAGTGTGGGCCGATCATCCTGCTTCCATGCTGTATCTCTAAACTAAACAAAGGGCTTTGGATGGTTGGGCGTTGGCCATATCTGTACAGGGCTGAGAATTATTTATTTATGGATGTTATGGAAGGCATTGGTGGAACAGAATTATGGAGTTGGGAATTAAGTCCAGTCGAAAGAAGGATCCTGATTCAACGGTTCAGTGGCTTTCATTGTCACATGTGCAAAGTGCAAACGCACAGCGAAATTATTTTCTTACAGCCCAGTGGAGTATTGACATACCCAAGCACATCCCCAATTAGCAATTGTATAGAAATAGTCTACTGAGCCCACTTAAGGCGCAATGTTTTGGTGCTATTTTTCAAGTCCAGTCCACTTTCCAGTCTGAAGAAGGTCTTCACCCGAAACATCACCTATTCCTTTTCCCCAGACCTGACCTGACCTGTCTGAGTTGCTCCAGCTTTATGTGTCTGTCCACATTCCAGTTGTTATGGGTGGTGCCCGATTCCGGCAAACCCCAGGCTGCTGCAGGGCATCCAGCCGTCGCTTTCCCTTGGTCGACCAGCAACCAACGTACTCTCCTCACTGGTCCACCTTTGTTCCCTGCGGGCTCATCTCCCAGTTGTAACTCATGATTTTCCATGCCTGAATGATCAGGAACTGTTTCTGTCAGAGAAATAAAACGGGCATTACCCCACTTTTCACCTAAGGGATATATTGGCTTTTAAAAAAAATTAATATCAATTAAAAAAAGTCTCAAGTGAATTTTGGGCTGGGCCTCTTTCAAATATCAAGTGGTGTGAGAATTTGTTAAGTGAATATGAAGAAAAAAAGCTTCCACATCGTCTGCGGATATTGCTAAAAAAAAAAGCAGAACTAAATATCAAACTTTGTTTATCAATCCACCAATCTTTCAGCACTGAAAAATGTTTTGATGAAGGACATCCTTGCTATTGAGGCATTGCAGCGTAGGTAAACAAGGTTAATCCCGGGAGGGTGGGAGTCTCACATGAGGAAAGATTGGAAACACTGGGGTTGTATTCTGAATTTAGAAGGATGAGATGGTATATTATAGAAATGTACAAATTAAAGAAGGGACTGGACAAGCTAGATGCAGGAAAAATGTTCCCAATATTGGGGGAGTCCAGAACCAGTGGCCACAGACTAAGAATTTTCACCCAGAGAGTTGTGAATTTGTGGAATTCTCTGCCACAGAAGGCAGTGGAGGCCAATTCACTGTAGGTTTATTGTCCTCTGTAAATTGTCCCTAATCTGTAGGATAGAAGTAGTGTATAAGTGATCGCTGGTCAGCACAGACTCCGTGGGCCAAAGGGCCAAACTAAAACTCAAACAAGATGTAGTTTGAGTATCTCTCAAACTAAATCTAAAACTAAAACTCAGCAGGACAGGCAGCATCTCTGGGGAGCATGGGTAGGTGACGCTTGAGGTTGGAACCATTTTTCAAAACCCAGTGGTATAAACGTTGATTTCTCTAATTTCTCATAACTCCTGCACGTCCTTCCCCATCGCCCCCTCCTCCACCCCCTCCCTCAATCCTACTAGTTCCACTGTTCACTTCCTTGTATCCCGGTTGTTGGCACATCTTCCCCACCCAACAGTGGGCCATTATGGACTGCACCCTTCCCAAGGTCATCTGTACCCAACCCTGGCTTCCTCACTCTTTCAGTTTGAAGACGGGTTTCAACCCGAAACATCACCTATTCCTTTTCTCAAGTGATGCTGCCTGATCCACTAAGTTACTTCAGCATTTTGCATCAAACTGTACATTTCAGGTGTCAGATTTAAACCATATTGAACAATTTTAGCTTTCCTTTACTTACTTTGAAGAGAAAGACTAAGACTAAGTGTCAATCATGATATGGATCACGTGCAGGCAGAGGGGATACGTTTAACTTGACATCATGTTTGGCATGAACATTGTGTACCAAAGAGCCCTTTGGAGAGAAGGAATGGGAGACGTTTTGGGTCGAGACCCTTCTTCAGACTTCAGTCTGAAATCTGAAAAGGTCTGAAGGGTATGAAGAAGGGTTCCGCTGAGTTACTCCAGCTTTTTGTGTCTATAGCAACAAATGCACCGCACGATTGGCAGCCCCGCCAACAGTCTGTCTGTTTTTCCATCTTTTAAAAAATATTTTAGTGTCTGTTAAAAGTTTGTGTAAATGTTCTCCGGTTTGTTTTATGTTGGGTTGGGGAGGGGGAGGGGGAAGGGGAGGGGGAAGGGGGAGGGGGAAGGGGAGGGGGAGGGGGAGGGGGAAGGGGAGGGGGAAGGGGGAGGGGGAAGGGGGAGGGGGAAGGGTAGGGTGAAGGGGAGGGGGAAGGGGAGGGGGTGGGGAAACTTTTTTTCAGTTTTTTAACTTGCTGGAGATGCGATTGTTTTCCGGATCGTATCTCCCGTCCCTCTAACATCGATGGAGCTGGAGGCCTCCTCAGACTTACTTTGAATCCCACCACGGAGCGTGGACTTAACATTGGATCTGGTCCCTTGCCGGCGCGGGGGAACTGACATCCCCCTGATGCAGGAGCTGATCGCCCCGATGCTGAGGGCCCAAATGCTGCTGGCTACGGGAGTCAAGGTCATCCCGTCAACGGCGGACTCGAGGCCCCCAACATCGGGAGAGCAAAGAAGGGAAGAGATTTGAACTTTTTTTTGCCTTCCATCACAGTGAGGAATGTGGAGGAGTCAATGTGGTGAATGTTTATGTTAAAATGTATTTTGTGTGTTCCGTTGCTTTTTATTTTTATGACTGACTTGGCAAATGAAATTCCTGTATGTTGCAAAACATACTTGGCTAATAAAGCATTATAGTAATTGACTGTGATTATCTTCTGTACGGTTCGATGCTCTATGTCTTATGTTGATCCAAATACAGTTAGAGCAGAAAGACAGTCTTGCGCACTAGCTCATTAAAGAGCTGTGCACTGGACACATAACAAGGTGAGAAACAATCATCTAACGAATAAATAATGAAAAAAGACAAAATATCCTTATTTTCTTCAACAGTCTTGAAACAACCAGCCACAAGTAGAGGAACTAAACCCAGCAATGGTGTAAACTGCAAGAAAAAAGATAATAGTTTATAATATCTTGTGAGAAGCAATTACTTTTGCAATGCTTCTTCTCTGTTTTGTTCCACATTAGATTTTAAAGCAAGATATAATTATTTATAATGTGAACATAACAGTCTTTCAAATTGTCAAGTTTAACTGTCGCTCTCACTGCAGATCATTTGCATTGTTAAATATAATTTTATAATACTTTTCCGCTTTTATAATTTGACACCTGTGCTGAAAGTTATGTTGCAGCTACTCTTTGAGAATTGCTCAGGTTTTACTGAAGTTCTGATACAGCTGAGGATAATTCACAACCATAGAGCACTTAGGCCATCAATACCAATTATGCAAGTAAAGCAAAATTATGAGTAGGGAGGAACTGCAAATGCTGGTTTACATCAAAGATGGACATGGAAACCTGGAGTAACCCAGTGGGTCAGGCAGCATCGAAGCAGGATGACAGTGAGACTAGCAGGACAACTAGGATGGGGGAGGGACAGAGAGAGAGGGGATGCAAGGGTTATTTAAAGTTAGAAAAATCAACAGTCATACCGCTGGATTGAAAGCTGCCCAAGTGAAACATGAGGTGCTGTTCCTCCAGTTTTCGTTTGGCATCAACCTGACAGTTGAGGAGGCCCAGGACAGAATGGTCAATATAGGAATGGTAGATCTAGGCAGACTGAGTGAAGGTGTTGAAGTTCTTTTTAAAATTTAAATCTAATTGTGGAATCTCTGTGGAAACATTAACTCGCTTTATGTGTGAAATTGCTTAGCTTAACATGAACATATCTGATTCTAGCTGAATTGAGCTGATAATTCATGTTACTTAAACTTTTATTTTGAAATGATCAGCAGCTGCCTGTATACATTTTTTTTGTGAATGTAAAAAAACAATGTAAAGTTTGAATATGATTGTACCATCTATGGTTTGTAGTTCCCGCACAAGTAAAAAAACCCTTTGTTTTTTGTCCACCATTTGCAACGTTATAGACCAGCACATTTACTATCGATCAGCATCTGAGATCTGCAATGTCTTTGAATAGATACGGAAGTCAGGAGCCTGTGGTCACAATGTTCTAAGGATGGATAAGGAAATGGCTAGAGCATCAACACCAGTGCAATGCAGTCTCCTCATACAACTTCCAATGGCAACTGCACTCTTCCTAATTTCCCACATGGTGCATTATGTTAATGGCTCTAGAGTCAGTTTTAAGTAATCCTACCAAATTTCATAGCTCAGATGAGCCCAAAGACGGATGGGTTTGTAGGTTAATTGGCCTCTGTAATTTGTCCATAGTGTGTAGGGAGTGGAGTTGAATGCTCTATATGTTGCACATAACCCACAATTAGTCTGTTGGATCTTCATTGCTCCCCTCTATAGCAAGTGCAGTGTTTCTTCGGTAAGGAGAGCATTACTGTAAGCTACTGTAGTCTACAAGTTACAGTGGGGCAGTTTCACTCTGTAGTCAAATCCAATGATAACGACCTCATTTATTTTGCTCAGGAGGAGCCCATCGGCTCCATATTAGTCCCAACGCAACAATCCCTTTAATCCCATAGGAACCATCCTAGCAAAAACTAGAGAGCAGTCCTGAGTTACAATACACCTCAGTGGAGATCCTCGGATTAACTGATCATAATTTAATGGACTGTCTCTTGCACCAAACGTTATTCACATTATTTCCTTAATCGTATTTGTACACTGTAGATGGCTTGATTGTAATCATATAATCATAGCATGCAACAAAAATGTTTAATTGTACCCAGGTACATGTACAATAATAAACTAAACCTAAACTCAACTCAACCTCCCCCTTTCTGATACGGAACGGTCTGTCCTCAGCGGAGGTGCACTTTTGTTCCCCTCCACCCCCACCTCTACGAGTTCCATGTCGGCCATGATGTAGAGCTCTTTTTCTATGGGAAGGAGTCACCACCCGATGAAGACCCCTTCTCCCGTGTCCAACGGACCCCTTCCTCTTGGACTCCCCCGGATGGCCATCTACCTTCTTTAGATCTTTTCATTTCCAATTGCCGGCGGGACATCAACTGCCTCAGATTTCCCGCCCCCCCCCCACTCACTGTAACCTCTCCCCCCCTGAACGTACAGCCCTCCGCTCACTCTGCATTAACCCCGACTGGATAATCAAACCTGCTGGCAAGGAAGGAACCGTGGTAGTCTGGCATGACTGAGGCCATACAACAACTATCTGACACCTCCTCCTACTTATTCTTGGACCATGACCGCACAGACAAGCACTAGGCTTTAATCTCAAGCAACATCACTGATTTCATCACTTCCGGCACTATGCCCTCTAAAGCCTTCAGCTTTATCGTTCCCCAGCCCTGCACGGCCCGATTTTATCTTCTCCCCAAAATCCACAAATAGAACTGTCCTGGCAGACCCATTGTGTCTGCTTGTTCATGTCCCACCAAATGATTTTCCACATCCTAAGCCCCTAATCCAATCCCTCCCTACCCATGTCCAAGACTCCTCACACGCTCTTCGTCTTCTCAATTCTTTCTGTTTTCCAGGCCCCCACTCCTCATCTTTACTATGGATGTCCAGTCATTTTACACCTCCATCCCCAACCAGGAGGGTCTTAAAACCCTCCGTTTCATCCTCGACCACAGAACTAGCCAATATCCATCTACCAATACTTTACCAAGCAGAGGTGGTCCTTATCCTCAACAATTTCACTTTCGACTCCTCCCACTTCCTCCAAATCCAAGGTGTAGCAATGGGCACTCGCATGGGCCCCAGCTATGCCTGCCTCTTTGTACAGTATGTCGAACAATCCCTATTCCAGGCATACACTGACCCTATCCCCAAACTGTACCGCCGCTACATTGACGACTGCATTGGTGCTCTCCTGCACCCGTGCAGAACTCACTGACTTCATAAATTTCACCACTAATTTCCATCCTGCACTCAAATTCACTTGGGCCATCTCCGACATCTCCCTACCATTTCTAGATCTCACCGTCTCCATAATAGGAAATAGACTATTCACCGAAATCTAGTACAAACCTACTGACTCCCATAGCTTTCTTGAGTACTCTGCCTCCAACCCTGCGACCTGTAAATACTCTATTCCCTTCTCCCAATTCCTCCATCTACGCTGCATCTGCGCCCAGGATGAGGTGTTCCATACCAGGGCATCGGAGGTGTCCTCATTCATTAGGAAATGGGGTTCTCCTCTTCCATTATAGATGAGGCTCTCACCAGGGTCTCCTCGATATCCCGCAGCTCCGCTCTTACTCCCCCTCCCCCATTCGTAACAAGGACAGAGTCCCCATTGTCCTCACCTTCCACCCTATCAGCTGTTACAAACAGAATATAATCCTCCAACATTTTCATCACCTCCAACGAGATCCTACCACTGGTCACATCTTCCCATCTCCAACCCATTTCTGCATTTTGCAGAGACTGTTCCCTCCGTATTTCCGTGGTCAACTGGTCCCTTTCCACCCAAACCACCCCCTCCCCAAGTACTTTCCCCTGCAACCACAGGAGATGCAACACTTGCCACTTTACCTCCCCTCTCGACTCCATTCAAGGACCCAAACAGTCTTTCAAAGGTAAAGCAGTGGTTCACTTGCACCTCCTCCAACCTCATCTACTGTATCCGCTGTTCCAGGTGTTAACTTCTCTACATCAGCGAGACCAAGCGCAGGCTCGGCGATCGTTTCGCTGAACAACTCCGCTCAGTCCGTCTTAACTTACCTGATCTCCAGGTGGCTCAGCACTTCAACTCCCCATCCCATTCCAAATTTGACCCTTCTGTCCTGGGCCTCCTCCATTGTCAGAGTGAGGCCCAGCGCAAATTGAAGGAACAGCACCTCATATTTGAGTATAGGAGCAGGGAGGTTCTACTGGTACAGGGTCTTGGTGAGACCGCACCTGGAGTATTGCGTACAGTTTTGGTCTCCTAATCTGAGGAAATACATTCTTGCCATAGAGGGAGTACAGAGAAGGTTCACCAGATTGATTCCTGGGATGTCAGGACTTTCATATGAAGAAAGACTGGATAGACTCGGCTTGTACTCGCTAGAATTTAGAAGACTGAGGGGGGATCTTATAGAAACTTACAAAATTCTTAAGGGGTTGGACAGGCTAGATGCAGGAAGATCGTTCCCGATGTTGGGGAAGTCCATAACAAGGGGTCACAGTTTAAGGATAAGGGGGAAGTATTTTAGAACCGAGATGAGAAAAACATTTTTCACACAGAGAGTGGTGAATCTGTGGAATTCTCTGCCGCAGAAGGTAGTTGAGGCCAGTTCATTGGCTATATTTAAGAGGGAGTTAGATGTGGCCCTTGTGGCTAAAGGGATCAGGGGGTATGGAGAGAAGGCAGGTACAGGATACTGAGTTGGATGATCAGCCATGATCATATTGAATGGCGGTGCAGGCTTGAAGGGCCGAATGGCCTACGCCTGTACCTATTTTCTATGTTTCTATGTTTCTATATTCTGCTTGGGTAGTTTACCCCCCAGCGGTATGAACATTGACTTCTCTAACTTCGGATAGCCCTTGCTTTCTCTCTCCATCCCCCTCCCCTTCCCAGTTCTCCCACTAATCTTACTGTCTCTGCCTACATTCTATCTTTATCCCACCCCCTCCCCTGACATCAGTCTGAAGAAGGGTCTCGACCCGAAACGTCACCCATTCCTTTTCTCCAAAGATGCTGCCTCACCTGCTGAGTTACTCCAGCATTTTGTGTCCACCTTCAACTTAACTCAACTGATTTTCCCTTTATCCCTATAATTTATACTCTCATATTTAGTTTAGTTTATTATTCCCACGTGTACCATGGTACAGTGAAAAGCTTTGTTTGCATGCTATCCAGTCAAAGAAACTACTCGACATGATTACGATCAAGCTGTCCACAGCGCACGGATAAAGAATAAAGGATATAACATTCAGTGCAACATATAGCAATGAAGTCCAATAAAGTCTGTTTAAAGATAGTTCAAAGGTCTCCAGTGAGGTACATGGGTGGTCAGGACTGCACTCTAATTGTTGCCCGATAACAGCTTTGAAGATACTGCCCCTGAATCTGGAGGAATGCGTTCATAAACTTCTGTATGGGAGATGGGAGAAGAGGGAGTGATGGGAGAGGGGTGAAGAGGGAGTGACTGGGGTGAGACTCATCCTTGATTATGCTGGTGGCCGTTCCGAGGCAGGGTGAAGTGTAAATGGAGTCAATGGAAGGGAGGTTGGTTTGTGTGATGGTGACATATTTGCGGATCAACTCACGGCCATGGCCAACATTTAGGGACAATTTACCACAGCCAATTCAAATACCAGGCTATCCTTGGAATGGTGGAAATTAACCAGAGCGCCCGGCAAAAACCCTTGCAATTATAGAGGAAAGTATGAGTTCCTTTCCCTGGCCCCCGAGGTAAGGATCAAACTTGGGTTACTGAAAGTGATCGCTGGAAATTGCCAAATTTATTCTATGAACAATTCACTGAGTCATTCAATCTCAACCTCAGCATGGATGAGTTGGGCCGAAGTTTGTACGCATCACACAGGAGGGCTGGTTCCCCCAACGAAATATTTCACCTCTCCATCAATTCCAATATTGGTGGCCAGTGGATGGGGGGGGTGGGGGGGCAGAATGGATTCTTGGGCTGGTGGCTCAGTCACTCAAGCCTGTTGTGCTGGCAGCTCACTCACTCACGGCTGGTGGGCTGGTAGTTGACTCACGGCTATTCCTTGGTGCAGGGTGCAAGGCCACTAATGACAGTGAGTTGTGATAGGGATTTATAATCCCTCCCCCTCTCCGACCAGAAGGGGTGTGGCCTTCATGGCATGATTGATAGGAGAGAAAATCTCAACATTTTTTAAACACTATTAGGGGTTTAGGGGAGGGAGGGTGGGGGAGGGCAGGGGGTTGGGAGAGAGAGAGAGCATGGGGGGAGAGAGAAGCGGCTTCTGACTTGGGGAAACCCAAAGCTGCAATGAGCGTGCAGGGCTTCACGAGCTGTGCAACAGTCATGAGAAGCTTCAGCGCGTGATCCAATAGCGGAATGGAGCTATGGAATATTTCCTCTGCAGAACTTATGAGTAGATTCAGCACGTGAGCAATCGCTGCCTTGAGATCTGCAGCACAAAGAAGCTATAGCGGAACGGAGTTGTGGAACGTTTGTTCTGCAGAACTTTCTCGATCTTTCTGCGCCTTTAATCTGCGGCGGGGGGGGGGGGCCTGGAGGCAGGTGGGCGTGGTTTGGTGGGCATGTGGGCATTGTGACGTCAGCAGCTGGCAAGCCCCGTTTATATTTTTAAAAATTTAGTTTTGTGACTTCAAAATCTGGGGAAATAATTGACCAAGGAGTGGATTTCTGAACTCATAAGTTAAATCCCTACGCGTTTTTTGCGTTTGGTTTTCGAGGGGGGGGGGTGGGGCGGCATGCAGCATCTCACACACACTAACCACCTCCACACACACACACTAACTACCCCCCTTGATATTATATTAATATTATTCATTTGTTCCTTTTACCCCATAACCGCCCTATCCACTGACGCATAGCCCCCACCTCGCAAGCGCCTCTAGAGAGAAGGGGGGGGGCGTAGAGAGTGTGGGCAGAGAGAGAATGGGGAGAGACAGAGGCAGAAGGGCAGGAGACAGAGGGAGAGGAAAGGGGGGGGGGAGGAGGGGAGAGACAGAGATGGAGAGAGAGGGGAGGGGGTGGTAAGGGAGGGGGAGAGGTGGGGGAAGGGAGGTGGAGGGGAGGGGGTGGATGGGTGTGAAGGGGGAAGGGTGTTTTAGGGGAGGGATGGTGGGGGAGGGGAGGGAGTTGGGGGAGGAAGGAGGAGGAGGAAGAGAGAGGGGGGTAGGGAGATGGGGGGGGCAGGGAGATACATGGAGCGATCTGAGGGCGGTGAAAAGCAGCCGGGGGACCAACCGATTGTTGCTTCCGCCAGCGTGACAGAGCTGGGGGTTGGGGGGCAGACGATTGTGTTTACAGCAAAGAAGCACTGGCTTCTGACTCTGTGGAAACCCACAGCTGGAATGAGCGCGCAGGGGGATGGGAGGGGCGTGCAGGCGGGCGGGGCTTCGTGAGCTGCGCCGGTGGAGAAAGTTCAGCGCGTGAGGATTTTCTGCCCCGAGATCTGAAGAACAAAGAAGCTATAGCGGAATGCAGCTGTAGAATCTTTGATCTGGAGAACTTTCTCGATCTTTCTGCGCCTTTAATCCACAGCGGCGGGGGGGGGGGGGGGGGGGGGGGGGGGGAGGGGGGCCGGGACGCATGCACTCTTTAATATTTATAACGCAAAGTTAAATGAGAAACAATTCAATTAAAAACAAATAAAGAAATTAACAATGAAATTCAATCAAATGTTAATGTGAAAAAATAATATTTTAAATGAAATGCACTCTTTAAGAATTATAAATTAAATGGTGACAGAAAGATAAATTGTCTCCAAATGATATGTTACTGCCAAACAAACGACTGAAAAATTAAAATGAGCTGTATATGACAATTATCTATGGAAGCAGATTCTTATCTGGAGACAAATGGAAATCCGGACTTTGCTCTTCACAAACCAAGTCAGAATGACGGTTGGTGAAGAATTCGCAAAAGAGCTGAGCGCTCAGATGCTGCGCGAGTCTCACGTACTAAAGCTGTTGGTGGGGAGGAGCGCGTGTCGTCACACACAGCGGGACACAGAGGGAGGGAGGTAGGGGGAAAGAGGGAAGGGGGGTGGGGAGAGAGGGAAGGAGGGATGGGGTGGGAGGAGGAGGGGGGAGGGGTGGGGGAGGAGAGAGGGATGGGGAAGGGTTGGAGAGGTGTGGGGGAGGGATGGGGAGGAGTGAGATGGGGTAGGGGAGGGAGGGGGAAGAGTGTGGAGGGAGGGGGAGAGGGTTGGGGGGAGAGAGGGGAAAGAGTGGGGTGGTAGTGAGGGAGGGGGCAGGGTAGGGGCAGTCCATCTATTCCCCACTCCCTATCACCCTCAATCCTCTTTCTCTATTCCCACACACATGATCAAGCGCTTCCACACTTTTTTAAAATGGATTTTTAATGGGGTCTTTTTAAGCATTTAAAAAAAAAATTACTTGTCTAATGTAAATTATAGATATGCAATGAAAACCAGAAAATGAAATAAAATTATCACTTGTCTAAAACAGCAGATTATATAATTGGAAGGTTTTTAAACACAATTATCTGTTCAATATGAATTAAATTGAAAATAAAGATAACATTTGATAACACGGCTGTGGAAATCGGCAAAGAAAAAAGCAATCTCTTCAAAGTGGAGTCCTTTGAATAAAGAGAGAATATTAAAAAAACGGGGTAATGTATGTTAATTTGGCGGAGCAAATAACGGAGAACTTAATAAAAATAATTATTTAAATGTAAATAAATATTGAAAACATCATCTACGTTTACCTTTTGAAAACAAACGTGTCAAATGAAAAATGAAAAAACGGCAGAAATCCAGCGTTTAGATCGATCGCTGTCGGGAAACGAAGTCCGAATGACCGTTGGGGAAGAATGTTCTTGAAAAGGTTTCCAAGGCAACGCAAGCCGGCAATGTCCCCCCAGTCACATGTCCACACATGCTGCGGGGGGAGGGGCCGGGGCTGGGGCTGGGGCAAAGGCAGATGTAAATGAGATCCTTTTGTGAGGGATGGCAGTGTGACATCACACAATGGAATGTGCTGGAACATCAGGCGGGGCTGGGGCTGGGCTGATGCAGATGTAAATGCGATCCGTTCCAATTGGCCATCTGTGAGCCTTGGGCATTGTGACATGGCACGATGGAATGTTTACCACCATTCTATGGGTGAGAGCAGTTTGATTTTCGAAAAAGGGGGGGGGGGGGACGACGGATTTTATTAAAAACGGTGTAGGTAACGACGTCCAAACGTGATGGGGAGCGCCGTCGGGAAAGCGCAAGCGTAACGTCCGGGCCGGTGGGAAAAACGGCGGCGTCCGAGGGTCCTGTTTCGGCGGAGCGCGACATCAAAGGGCGGAGACGCGGCGGACGGTTGTCGGCAGTCGGCCACACAGTTTTAATATATATATGATGATATGATAAAGCACAAACAGGAAGTGGTCAAGATTAGACTTTAAATTATATAGAAGGCAAAGCACCTTTAATTAGGCAAGGCAACTTTAATTAGGCAAGGCAACTTTAATTAGGCAACACAGCTTTAGCATTTCCAAACCAAAGGCAACACAGCTTTAGCATTTCCAAACCAAAGGCAACACCGTTTTAGCATTTCCAAACCAAAGGCAACACAGCTTTAGCATTTCCAAACCAAAGGCATCACAGCTTTAGCATTTACAAAACAAAGGTAACACAGCTTTAGCATTTCCAAACTATATTTTCAAACCACATTAAGGGCACCGACAGGTCAGTAAAACCACTCACAGTTTAGTAGACATGTGTGCAGTGTTATTCACAGCTCAGACTGAGTGACGTGACCCTCTCACTCCCCCATCTTGCAGAGACTGACTGAGGCACTCACCACTTCCGGGTTTTATGGTCCTTCCAGAAGGGGCGTGGCCTTCAGGAGGGAGAATCTCAACATTTTCTAAACATGACTAATTCTTTTATTTTTCATCGATGGGAAGAATCCTCTTGTCCTGCACAATGGAGGGGGGCTCTGAGTAAGATGGTCAAAAATCACAGCCGTAAGTGGCAGCGTTTTTATCGGAAATCAATATACAGAACAACAGGAAGTGGTCAAGATCAGACTTTTAGTAATATAGATTTAAAAGATATTATAGTATTATGTTATCCAAGTTTCACATTCTGCACACTACTCATTAGGGGCAATTTACAGAGGACTATTAACCTACAAACCCGCACGTCGTTGGAATATGGGAGGGAACCGGAACACACAGAGGAAACACATGCGGTCACAAGGAAAACTTGCAGACTCCGTTCAGAAAGCATCCGAGGTCAGGATCTGGTGTTGTGAGGCAGCACCTCCACCAGCTGAGCCACAGTGGCCACACTAAATGAGAGAGGGAGAGGAGAGGAGAGATGGTCACTGTGTGTTTGGTAAATGCATTCCTTCCCAGTTTTCAAAAGATGTCCTAAATTAAGAGAATAGAGAAATGGTTGCTCTGCCCATGGTCTTGTGACTCGGGGAACAATTTTTCACTGCCCTTCCTTTTTCTTGAGATCTTGTGTTACTAAACATGTTTGTTGCCATCTTACTTAGGCTGCATGTAACTGGAGTGAGATTTCTAAATTTATACTAGACTAAGTGGGACCTGCTGGGTCCCAGCATCACACGCTGGGGCTCGTCCCCCAATGCAATATTCCACCTCTCCACCAATTTCAATATTGGTGGCCAGTGGTGGGGGCTTTCTGGAACGCTAGTATTAGTGCTGTTGGCTGAAGAGACTGGTTTCCAGAGGGCTAGTACGGACATTGTGGGCCGAATGGAATCTTGGCTCAGTCACTGAAGCCTGTTGTGCTGGCAGCTCACTCACTCATGGCTGGTGGGCTGGCAATTGCCTCACGGCTATTCCTTGAAATTCCATTTCAAGCAGGGTGCAAGGCCACCAAATTCAAGTGCAGTTTCTTACAACTTCAAGCAGGGTGCAAGGCCACCAAATTCAAGAGCAGTTTCATTCCATTAAAAGCACTAAAGACAGCGAGTCATGACCTCTTCCTCCTCCATCTTGCAGAGACACTGCCACACCCACACATCAGTGATTTATAGTCCCTCCACCCCCACCCCCCCCCCACCCAGAAGGGGCGTGGGCTTCATGGCGTGATTGACAGGAGAGAGAATCTCAACATTTTTAAAACACTAATAACTCTTGTATTTTTCATCGATGGGAAAAATCCTCAGCACCTGATGAGCGGAGGCGGACTCTGAGTAAGATGGCCAAAAAATCACAGCCATACATGGTAGCGCTTTTTCTAAAATCAATATACAGCACTAACAGGAAGCGGTCAAGCTTAGACATTTAATGATATGGAAGGCAAGGCAACGCTAATTAGGCAAGGCAACATTAATTAGGCAAGGCAACTTTAATTAGGCAACACAGCTTTAGCATTTCCAAACCAAAGGCAACACAGCTTTAGCATTTCCAAACCAAAGGCAACACAGCTTTAGCATTTCCAAACTCAAGGCAACACAGCTTTAGCATTTCCAAACCAAAGGCAACACAGCTTTAACATTTCCAAACCAAAGGCAACACAGCTTTAGCATTATAAACTATTTTTCAAACCACATTAAGGGCACTGGCAGGTCAGTAAAACCACTCAGTTTAGTCGACATGTGTTCAGTGTTATTCACCACCCAGACTGAGAGACGTGACCCTCTCAATCCCTCATCTTGCAGAGATTGACTGAGGTACTCAACACTTCTGGGTTTTATAGGCCCTCCGGAAGGGGCATGGCCTTCAGGTGAGAGAATCCCAACATTTTTAAAACACTAATAACTCTTTTATTTTTCATCAATGGGAAAATTTATCTTGTCCTGCACAGCGGAGGGGGACTCTGAGTAAGACGGGCAAAAAATCAAAGCCGTAAGTGGCAGCGCTTTTTTCTAAAATCACTATACAGAACAACAGGAAGTGGTCAAGATCAGACTTTTAGTAATATAGATATTCTATTTTCTTTGCATGAATTCTTTTCTAATGCACTAATTATTTGTCTTCCTTTTCTTCTGTGAAAGTGGGCTAATATAAAACTAGTATGGACAGGTGACCGATGGTCGACATGGGCTTGGTCGGCTGAAGGACCTGTTTCCATGCTGTATCTCTAAATCAAAGAAATTTAGCAAGGGATGGAATTGTTTGCTCTGTAATTTCTTCTGACTGACAGTTGTCGCCTCCTGCTGGTGAGATCACCCCTGATATAGACACAACAAGCTGGAGTAACTCATGCTGCATCTCCGTAGAAATTAAATAAGTGACATTTCGTGTTGAGACCTATTCACCCCTGATTTATCTCACCTTCCAAAAAGGTTTCTTAATCACAGAAGGTAACCTCATATTTAGTTTAGGTTTAAAAATGACAGTATGGAAACAACCTTCCATGCCCTTCAATGATCACCCGTTCACACTCGTTCCATGTTATCCCACTTTCCCATCTACTCCATACACACTAGGGGCAATTTACAGAGGCCAAATTTACCTACAAACCTGCACGTCTTTGAGATGTGGGTGGAAACCGGAGCACGAGGAGGAAACCCACACCGTCAAAGGGCGAACGTGCAAACTCCACACAGACAGCACCTGAGGTGAGATCGAACCCCGGTCTCTGGCGCTGTAAGGCAGCAGCTCTACTGCTGTGCCACTGTGCCACCAAATGGTTTGTCCAAATAATTTCTCCACCAAATCTATGCGGCACATAATGTTCCATCTGCCCTGCTCATTGCCTTCCTTTAACCTGTACCTTTATAGCCACCTCATATGTTCCTCAGAAGCTGACTTTCTCACTCAGATATGTATCTGCAAACATCACAAGGGTCTGGACTTTCTGACCATTGTCATCTGCTGCTGAGCGGCAGAAATGTGCTCAGAGGATTACGTGGACCCTGTGCTCTAATTTTCTAATTACCGATAGGAAACAAAGAGTAGGAGTGAAGGGTCCTTTTCAGAATGACAGGCAGTGGCGAGTGGAGTGCCGCAAGGTTCGGTGTTGGGGCCGCAACAGTTTACCATATATATTAATGATTTGGAAGAGGGAATAAGGAGCAACACTAGCAAGTTTGCGGATGACACAAAGCTGGGTGGCAGTGTGAACTGTGAAGAGGATGTTAGGAGGTTGCAGGGTGACCTGGACAGGTTGAGTGAGTGGGCAGATGCTTGGCAGATGCAGTGAAATATAGATTAATATGAGAGGTTATCCACTTTGGTGTAAAAAATAAGGGGGCAGAATATTATCTCAATGGGGTTAGGTTAGGTAAGGGGGAGGTACAGCGAGACCTGGGTGTCCTTGTACACCGGTCACTGAAAGTTGGCATGCAGGTACAGCAGGCAGTGAAGAAAGCTAATGGAATGTTGGCATTCATAATAAGAGGATTTCAGTATAGGAGTGGAGAGGTTCTTCTGCAGTTGCATAGGGCTCTGGTAAGACCACATATGGAGTTCTGTGTACAGTTTTGGTCTCCTAATTGAGGAAGGACATCCTTGTGATTGAGGCAGTGCAGCATAAGTTCACAAGATTGATCCCTGGGATGGTGGGACTGTCATATGAGGGAATATTGAAAAGACTAGGCTTGTATTCATTGGAGTTTAGAAGGATGAGGGGCTATCTTATGGAAACATATAAATTTATAAAAGGACTGGATAAGCTAGATGCAGGAAAAATGTTCCCAATGTTGGGCGAGTCCAGAACCAGGGGGCACAGTCTTAGAAAAATGGGGAGGCCATTTAAGACTGAGGTGAGAAAAACATTTTCATCCAGAGAGCTGTGAATTTGTGGAATTCCCTGCCACGGAGGGCAGTGGAGGCCAAATCACTGGATGGATTTAAGAGAGCGTTAGATAGAGCTCTAGGGGCTAGTGGAATCAAGGGATATGGGGAGAAGGCCATATCCTAAACATTTTCTATGTTTCTATGTTTCTATCCTAATGAGATCTGGAACAAGGTGCTAGATGTCAGGGAGCAGTGGAGTGTCCAGCGCTGTGTTATCATCAGTGACTGCCCCCTCGAATCCACAGACCAGACTCCCCATCGTTGGCTTGTGCAGGAAGTAGCTAGAGATGCTGGTTTACGCTGAATATAGACAAAATATTGTGGAGTAACTCAGTATGTCAGGCAGCAATCTGGAGAAAAGACATTTGTGATGTTTTGGGTCGAGATCCTTCTTGTTCAGTGTCTGAAGAAGGATCTTGATCCAAAACGTCACCTATTTATTTTCTGACCGGCTGAGTTACTCCAGCACTTTGTGTCTATCCCCATCATTGACTCCATCCACACTTCATGCTGGCTTTGAGAAAGCAGCCCAATGTATCCCACATGAGATCACACCTTCCCCAGCCTACAATTGGCCTTTCAGTGAACCACCCTGCCTGAGGTCATCTGTTGCCCACTAAGTTGTCCTGGACTTTTCTTGCCTCCAGTTTTTTCCTCCCCTTTCCCCTCCAACTTACAGTCTGAAGATAGTTTCTGAACCGAAACCTCACCCTTCCATTTTCCCCAGAGATGCTGCCTGACCCGCTGAGTTACTCCAGCACTTTGTGTCTATCTTTGGTAGAAACCGCCATCTGCAGTTCCTTCTTATTCCATAATCAAAGACCTTTCTGACTTTGGTCATCCCTTATTTTCCTCACTCACATCAGGCAGATGGAAAGCAGCTTGAAAGAGCGCACCACCAGAATGAGAAGCAGTTTCTTCCCCTCTGTTACTAGGCTTCTGAACGATCCTTCAATAAGCTAGGGGGCCATCCGGTTCACCTCTACCTCATTGCAGCAATTGAACCTGGTCTCTGCAACTGATGCGCTACAATGCTGAGAACTATATTCTGCACTCTGTATCTTTCCCTTTGTTTTACCAATTGTTCTTGAGTTTGGCTTGATTGTATGTATCGTAATATCAGATTTGAAAGCAACAAAACTTTTCACTGTACCTCGGTACATGTGATAAATATGAACCTAAACCTAAGTTGACCAAATAGCCAAGCAGGTTTCAGAATTCTTACAGCAAACTAGGAAACAAAACAAAACCAATACTTTCTTGAAAGGCTTGGATAGAGTGGATGTGGAAAGGATGTTTCCACTACTGGGAGAGTCCAGCACCAGAGCCCGCAGCCTCAGAATAAAATGAAATACCTTTGGATAGGAGATGAGGAGGAATTTCTTCAGTCAGAGGGTGGCGAATCTGTGAAATTCATTGCCACAGAAGGCTGTGGAGGCCAAGTCAAAGATATTTTTAAGGTGGAGATTGATAGATTATTGATTAGTGCAGGTGTCACGGATAATGGGGAGAAGGCAGTAAAATGTGGGTTGAGAGGGAAAGATCGATCAGCCATGATTGAATGGCAGAATAGACTTGATGGACCGAATGGCCTAAGTCTGCTCCTATAATTTACGAACGAAACTTTTTGCAGTCTCTTTTGTCTCCAATAAACCCATTCAACATAATCCCAGGGTCCTCAATGTGATTTATGGCTGCCGTGTACCTAAGATTTCTCAGTGAGTTGTTGGACGTTTCATTGCAACTTATTTTATCTGTGCGGTTTTGGCCGTGGAACCTCCCCAGATCTATGATGCGACGTAGCATAACCCACCCTCCGGTACATATCAGACTGCATCTCATCTTTCCCTCTTTCAAAGTAACTGAGTTTACATCCACGATGGGTGACGAGAACCACTCTTGCCCATTAGTGAAGGACATTAACTCATCCTACAATCCGCCAGTGCTCATTTTAACATTTATCTTTGGATTCATTGGAAATGCAATTGCTCTGTGGGTCTTCTCTTTGCATGTGAAAACTTGGAGATCAAGCACAGTGTACGGGTTGAACCTGGCCATCGCGGACACTCTGCTAATCTGCTGCCTACCATTTCGAGCTCACTACTACATCCGTGGGAAAGACTGGATTTTCGGCGATGTTGCCTGTCGCCTGAAGATATTCACGATATTCATGAACCGGTCAGTGAGCGTTGCTTTCCTGACGGTTATGGCGCTGGAACGCTACTTCAAGGTGCTCCACCCTCACCATAAAGTGAGCAAAATGTCCACAAGCGGTGCGGTGAAGGTATCCGGCATTCTTTGGCTTGTAACGCTGGCGATGTGTTTGCACGTTTTGAATGAAGATCGCACGTTCCCGCACATCAACGTGACAAACTGTGAGCCGTTCAAACCATTCAAGCCCTTAAATTCCACAGCGATTTGGACTAACGTGGTTTTTATTAATTTCAATTTCATTTTACCGGCTTCGATCATCCTGTTTTCCACTTGCTGTATCGCCTGGAAGCTAAAGCAGATGAAATCTGAACTGAGGGCCAAATATAAACGAGCAACGAGGCTTGTGGTGGCCGTGGCGACGGTTTTCATCATCTGTTTCTTGCCCAGCAACGTTGCTGCAATTGCTGTTTTAATCTCAAACAACGTAAGTAATTGCAAGACGTTCGACATTACCGTGCAGATCTTCGACAACACCCTGTGTATCACTTACTTGAACAGTGTGCTCGATCCGGTTGTTTACTACTTCTCCAGTTCCACGTTCAAGGAAACTCTGAAGAAAGCTCTCCTTTCTCACAACATCAGACTTTTCAGATCGACCATTCGCCCAGCTCCTCCAAAACCAGAAACACAAGATGAACTTCAACGATCTTCTGTTCTCAACACCTGGGACCATTTACGAACTGTGTCGATAGAGAATCTGTGAACCAGCTCCCAAGGTTGCTGCTTGCTTTCTTCCAACTTGCTCTGGGAAGAAGGGTCTGGGCGGTGCGCTCTCCCAAATATTTTTAAATCGTTTGATCTTAAGAAAGTAATCGTCCTGCAGTTTCTAAGCAAAGTTACTCGTCCGACCACATTTCTAATGCAAAAGGCAACCATAGTACTAAAAATATT
This sequence comes from Raja brachyura, assembly GCA_963514005.1. Next base: position 25,426,269 of record OY740808.1, read on the forward strand.
GCTAGATGGAACCGCGATGGCCAGTAAGGAGACACAATGAACTGCAGACTCTGGAGTCTTGATGAGAACACAAAGTGCTGGAGGAGCTTAACGGGTCAGGAAGCATCTGTGGAGGGAATGGACAGACGATGTTTTGGGGGTTCAGACCCTTCTTCAGACTCACATCATGCCCAGTGTCTAGGAAATCACCGCCAACGCCTCATTGTTTGCCTTGGACTTTACTTCACAAGTGTGGGGAAGAGAAGGAGATCCTTGGGTGGCTTCAATGTGCAAAGTCCCGCAATCACTCGTTGCCCGATTGGAATGCGTCAAACACTGAGACAGGAGTACCTCCCCACCCTTGCCACAGGCAACAGGTGTGCTGTTCACTGTGAATGTTCCCTGCACCCAGCATGGTTCTTGTCTCCTGCCTCCTCCCGGCTTCATGATAACGCTGATTGCTGGAGTAACTCACCGGGACAGACAGCATCTCTGGAGAAAAAAGATGGGTGACGTTTCCGGTCTGGAAGTTTTCTTCAGACTTCAAGTATGGGTTGGTGGTGAGCGGGGAGAGCTGGAGGTGAGGAAAGACCACAACTCGCCTTCTCTCTCCAGCTCTCCCTCTCCCTCCATCCACCCCTACTTTCAGTCTGAAGAAGGGTCCTGAACCACAACGTAACTCTTTTTCTCCAGAGATGCCACCTGACCCACTGAGTTATTCCAGCACTTTGTGTCCATCTTTGGTGTAATCCAGCATCTGCAGTTCTTTGTTTCTTCGTGATAACGCTTTTGGATAAATCTTGTTAACAATAAAGTAATATTTTGTATGCGGCAACTGGTCATTTTGTGGCACCGGAGAACAAAAGAGGTGGGGGCTGGCGATCAGGCTGATCAATGATGTCTCTCTGGGAGACACTACAAACTGCACAGGTCAGCACAAATTGATTGAAAGATGTTGGATGGAAACAGGTGCTTTGGCCCACCGAGCACACTGACCATCGACCACCCACTCGTACCAGTTCTATGTTAACCCATTGACCTCAGTTGCTGTCTGTATGGAGTTTCCAATTCTCCCTGTCACCACATGGGTTTCCTCCGGGTGCTCCAGCTTCATCCCACATTGCAAAGACATGCAGGTCTAGAGGTTAATTGGACTCTGTAAATTGTCCCAAGTGTGGGCCGATCATCCTGCTTCCATGCTGTATCTCTAAACTAAACAAAGGGCTTTGGATGGTTGGGCGTTGGCCATATCTGTACAGGGCTGATAAATTATTTATTTATGGATGTTATGGAAGGCATTGGTGGAACAGAATTATTGAGTTGGGAATTAAGCCCTGTCGAAAGAAGGATCCCGATTCAACGGTTCAGTGGCTTTTAATGTCACATGTGCAAAGTGGAAACGCACAGTGAAATTATTTTCTTACAGCCCAGTGGAGTATTGACATACCCAAGCACATCCCCAATTAGCAATTGTACAGAAATAGTCTACTGAGCCCGCTTAAGGCGCAATGTTTTGGTGCTATTTTTCAAGTCCAGTCCACTTTCCAGTCTGAAGAAGGGTCTTCACCCAAAACATCACATATTTCTTTTCCCCAGAGATGCTGTCTGACCTGCCGAGTTGCTCCAGCTTTATGTGTCTGTCCACATTCCAGTTGTTATGGGCGGTGCCCGATTCCGGCAAACCCCAGGCTGCTGCAGGGCATCCAGCCGTCGCTTTCCCTTGGTCGACCAGCAACCAACGTACTCTCCTCACTGGTCCACCTTTGTTCCCTGCGGGCTCATCTCCCAGTTGTAACTCATGATTTTCCATGCATGAATTAGCAGGAACTGTTTCTGTCAGAGAAATAAAACGGGCATTACCCCACTTTTCACATCTAAGGGATATATTGGCTTTAAAAAATAATATCAATTAAAAAATGTCCCAGGTGAATTTTGGGCTAGGCCTCTTTCAAATATCAAGTGGTGTGAGATTTTGTTAAGTGAATATGAAGAAAAAAAGCTTCCACATCCTCTGCAGAGATTGCTAAGACAAAAGCAGAACCAAATAGCAAACTTTGTTTATCAATCCACAAATCCATAAACTCACCACTGAAAGATGTTTTGAGGAAAGACATCCTTGCTATTGAGGCAGTGGAGCGTAGGTTCACGAGGTTAATCCCCGGGATGGTGGAACTGCTATATGAGGAATGATTGGAAACAGTGTGGTTGTATTGTGAATTAAGAAGAAAGAGAGGGGATCTTATAGACACATATAAATTAAAGAAAGGACTGGACAAGCTAGATGCAGGAAAAATGTTCCCAATTTTGTGGGAGTCCAGAACCAGGGGCCACAGACTAAGAATAAAGAGAAGGCCATTGAAAACTGAGGTGAGAAAAAACTTTTTCACCCAGAGAGTTGTGAATTTGTGGATTTCTCTGCCACAGAAGGCAGGAGAGGCCAATTCACTGGAGGTTAATTGTTATATGTAAACTGTCCCTAATATATAGGATAGAAGTAGTGTAGAAGCAAAATTATGAGTAGGGAGGAACTGCAAATGCTGGTTTACATCAAAGATGGACATGGAAACCTGGAGTAACCCAGTGGGTCAGGCAGCATCGAAGCAGGATGACAGTGAGACTAGCAGGACAACTAGGATGGGGGAGGGACAGAGAGAGAGGGGATGCAAGGGTTATTTAAAGTTAGAAAAATCAACAGTCATACCGCTGGATTGAAAGCTGCCCAAGTGAAACATGAGGTGCTGTTCCTCCAGTTTTCGTTTGGCATCAACCTGACAGTTGAGGAGGCCCAGGACAGAATGGTCAATATAGGAATGGTAGATCTAGGCAGACTGAGTGAAGGTGTTGAAGTTCTTTTTAAAATTTAAATCTAATTGTGGAATCTCTGTGGAAACATTAACTCGCTTTATGTGTGAAATTGCTTAGCTTAACATGAACATATCTGATTCTAGCTGAATTGAGCTGATAATTCATGTTACTTAAACTTTTATTTTGAAATGATCAGCAGCTGCCTGTATACATTTTTTTTGTGAATGTAAAAAAACAATGTAAAGTTTGAATATGATTGTACCATCTATGGTTTGTAGTTCCCGCACAAGTAAAAAAACCCTTTGTTTTTTGTCCACCATTTGCAACGTTATAGACCAGCACATTTACTATCGATCAGCATCTGAGATCTGCAATGTCTTTGAATAGATACGGAGGTCAGGAGCCTGTGGTCACAATGTTCTAAGGATGGATAAGGAAATGGCTAGAGCATCAACACCAGTGCAATGCAGTCTCCTCATACAACTTCCAATGGCAACTGCACTCTTCCTAATTTCCCACATGGTGCATTATGTTAATGGCTCTAGAGTCAGTTTTAAGAAATCCTACCAAATTTCATAGCTCAGATGAGCCCAAAGACGGATGGGTTTGTAGGTTAATTGGCCTCTGTAATTTGTCCATAGTGTGTAGGGAGTGGAGTTGAATGCTCTATATGTTGCACATAACCCACAATTAGTCTGTTGGATCTTCATTGCTCCCCTCTATAGCAAGTGCAGTGTTTCTTCGGTAAGGAGAGCATTACTGTAAGCTACTGTAGTCTACAAGTTACAGTGGGGCAGTTTCACTCTGTAGTCAAATCCAATGATAACGACCTCATTTATTTTGCTCAGGAGGAGCCCATCGGCTCCATGTTAGTCCCAACGCAACAATCCCTTTAATCCCATAGGAACCATCCTAGCAAAAACTAGAGAGCAGTCCTGAGTTACAATACACCTCAGTGGAGATCCTCGGATTAACTGATCATAATTTAATGGACTGTCTCTTGCACCAAACGTTATTCACATTATTTCCTTAATCGTATTTGTACACTGTAGATGGCTTGATTGTAATCATATAATCATAGCATGCAACAAAAATGTTTAATTGTACCCAGGTACATGTACAATAATAAACTAAACCTAAACTCAACTCAACCTCCCCCTTTCTGATACGGAACGGTCTGTCCTCAGCGGAGGTGCACTTTTGTTCCCCTCCACCCCCACCTCTACGAGTTCCATGTCGGCCATGATGTAGAGCTCTTTTTCTATGGGAAGGAGTCACCACCCGATGAAGACCCCTTCTCCCGTGTCCAACGGACCCCCTCCTCTTGGACTCCCCCGGATGGCCATCTACCTTCTTTAGATCTTTTCATTTCCAACTGCCGGCGGGACATCAACTGCCTCAGATTTTCCGCCCCCCCCCCCCCCCACTCATTGTAACCTCTCCCCCCCTGAACGTACAGCCCTCCGCTCACTCTGCATTAACCCCGACTGGATAATCAAACCTGCTGACAAGGAAGGAACCGTGGTAGTCTGGCATGACTGAGGCCATGCAACAACTATCTGACACCTCCTCCTACTTATTCTTGGACCATGACCGCACAGACAAGCACTAGGCTTTAATCTCAGGCAACATCACTGATTTCATCACTTCCGGCACTATGCCCTCTAAAGCCTTCAGCTTTATCGTTCCCCAGCCCTGCACGGCCCGATTTTATCTTCTCCCCAAAATCCACAAATAGAACTGTCCTGGCAGACCCATTGTGTCTGCTTGTTCATGTCCCACCAAATGAATTTCCACATCCTAAGCCCCTAATCCAATCCCTCCCTACCCATGTCCAAGACACCTCACATGCTCTTCGTCTCCTCAATTCCTTCTGTTTTCCAGGCCCCCACTCCTCATCTTTACTATGGATGTCCAGTCACTCTACACCTCCATCCCCAACCAGGAGGGTCTTAAAGCCCTCCGTTTCATCCTCGACCACAGAACCAGCCAATATCCATCTACCAATCTACCAAGCAGAGGTGGTCCTTACCCTCAACAATTTCACTTTCGACTCCTCCCACTTCCTCCAAATCCAAGGTGTAGCAATGGGCACTAGCATGGGCCCCAGCTATGCCTGCCTCTTTGTACGGTATGTCGAACAATCCCTATTCCAGGCATACACTGACCCTATCCCCAAACTGTACCTCCGCTACATTGATGACTGCATTGGTGCTCTCCTGCACCCGTGCAGAACTCACTGAATTCATAAATTTCACCACTAATTTCCATCCTGCACTCAAATTCACTTGGGCCATCTCCGACATCTCCCTACCGTTTCTAGATCTCACCGTCTCCATAATAGGAAATAGACTATTCACCGAAATCTAGTACAAACCTACTGACTCCCATAGCTTTCTTGAGTACTCTGCCTCCAACCCTGCGACCTGTAAATACTCTATCCCCTTCTCCCAATTCCTCCATCTACGCTGCATCTGCGCCCAGGATGAGGTGTTCCATACCAGGGCATCGGAGGTGTCCTCATTCATTAGAAAATGGGGGTTCTCCTCTTCCATTATAGATGAGGCTCTCACCAGGGTCTCCTCGATATCCCGCAGCTCCGCTCTTACTCCCCCTCCCCCATTTGTAACAAGGACAGAGTCCCCCTTGTCCTCACCTTCCACCCTATCAGCTGTTACAAACAGAATATAATCCTCCAACATTTTCATCACCTCCAACGAGATCCTACCACTGGTCACATCTTCCCATCTCCAACCCATTTCTGCATTTTGCAGAGACTGTTCCCTCCGTATTTCCGTGGTCAACTGGTCCCTTTCCACCCAAACCACCCCCTCCCCAGGTACTTTCCCCTGCAACCACAGGAGATGCAACACTTGCCACTTTACCTCCCCTCTCGACTCCATTCAAGGACCCAAACAGTCTTTCAAAGGTAAAGCAGTGGTTCACTTGCACCTCCTCCAACCTCATCTACTGTATCCGCTGTTCCAGGTGTTAACTTCTCTACATCAGCGAGACCAAGCGCAGGCTCGGCGATCGTTTCGCTGAACACCTCCGCTCAGTCCGTCTTAACTTACCTGATCTCCAGGTGGCTCAGCACTTCAACTCCCCATCCCATTCTAAATTTGACCCTTCTGTCCCGGGCCTCCTCCATTGTCAGAGTGAGGCCCAGCGCAAATTGAAGGAACAGCACCTCATATTTGAGTATAGGAGCAGGGAGGTTCTACTGGTACAGGGTCTTGGTGAGACCGCACCTGGAGTATTGCGTACAGTTTTGGTCTCCTAATCTGAGGAAATACATTCTTGCCATAGAGGGAGTACAGAGAAGGTTCACCAGATTGATTCCTGGGATGTCAGGACTTTCATATGAAGAAAGACTGGATAGACTCGCTAGAATTTAGCAGACAGGGGGGATCTTATAGAAACTTACAAGATTCTTAAGGGGTTGGACAGGCTAGATACAGGAAGATCGTTCCCGATGTTGGGGAAGTCCATAACAAGGGGTCACAATTTAAGGATAAGGGGGAAGTATTTTAGAACCGAGATGAGAAAAACATTTTTCACACAGAGAGTGGTGAATCTGTGGAATTCTCTGCCACAGAAGGTAGTTGAGTCCAGTTCATTGGCTATATTTAAGAGGGAGTTAGATGTGGCCCTTGTGGCTAAAGGGATCAGGGGGTATGGAGAGAAGGCAGGTACAGGATACTGAGTTGGATGATCAGCCATGATCATATTGAATGGCGGTGCAGGTTTGAAGGGCCGAATGGCCCACGCCTGTACCTATTTTCTATGTTTCTATGTTTCTATATTCTGCTTGGGTAGTTTACCCCCCAGCGGTATGAACATTGACTTCTCTAACTTCGGATAGCCCTTGCTTTCTCTCTCCATCCCCCTCCCCTTCCCAGTTCTCCCACTAGTCTTACTGTCTCTGCCTACATTCTATCTTTATCCCACCCCCTCCCCTGACATCAGTCTGAAGAAGGGTCTCGACCCGAAACGTCACCCATTGCTTTTCTCCAAAGGTGCTGCCTCACCTGCTGAGTTACTCCAGCATTTTGTGTCCACCTTCAACTCAACTCAACTGATTTTCCCTTTATCCCTATAATTTATACTCTCATATTTAGTTTAGTTTATTATTCCCACGTGTACCATGGTGCAGTGAAAAGGTTTGTTTGCGTGCTATCCAGTCAAAGAAACTACTCGACATGATTACGACCAAGCTGTCCACAGCGCACAGATAAAGAATAAAGGATTTAACATTCAGTGCAAGATATAGCAATGAAGTCCGATAAAGTCTGTTTAAAGATAGTTCAAAAGTCTCCAGTGAGGGACATGGGTGGTCAGGACCGCACTCTAATTGTTGCCCGATAACAGCTTTGAAGCCCCTGAATCTGGAGGAATGCGTTCATAATGTGTGAGATGGGAGAAGAGGGAGTGATGGGAGAGGGGAGAAGAGGGAGTGACTGGGGTGAGACTCGTCCTTGATTATGCTGGTGGCCATTCCGAGGCAGGGTGAAGTGTAAATGGAGTCAATGGAAGGGAGGTTGGTTCGTGTGATGGTCACATATTTGCGGATCAACTCACGGCCATGGCCAACATTTAGGGACAATTTACCACAGCCAATTCAACTACCAGGAAATCCTTGGAATGGTGGAAATTAACCAGAGCGCCCGGCAAAAACCCTTGCAATTATAGAGAAAAGTATGAGTTCCTTTCCCTGGCCCCCGAGGTAAGGATCAAACTTGGGTTACTGAAAGTGATCGCTGGAAATTGCCAAATTTATTCTATGAACAATTCACTGAGTCATACAATCTCAACCTCAGCATGGATGAGTTGGGCCGAAGTTTGTATGCATCACACGAGAGGGCTGGTTCCCCCAACGAAATATTTCACCTCTCCATCAATTCCAATATTGGTGGCCAGTGGATGGGGGGGGGGGGGGGGGGCAGAATGGATTCTATGGCTGGTGGCTCAGTCACTCAAGCTTGTTGTGCTGGCAGCTCACTCACTCACGGCTGGTGGGCTGGCAGTTGACTCACGGCTATTCCTTGGTGCAGGGTGCAAGGCCACTAACGACAGCGAGCTGTAACAGGGATTTATAGTCCCTCCCCCTCTCCGACCAGAAGGGGTGTGGCCTTCATGGCATGATTGACAGGAGAGAGAATCTCAACATTTTTTAAACACTAATAACTCTTTTATTTTTCATCGATGGGAAAAATCCTCGGCACCGGATGAGCGGAGGGGGACTGTGAGTAAGATGGCCAAAAAATCACAGCCATACGTAGTAGCATTTAAATCAATTCTAGACCAAGTGCAGACCCATTGGGTCTGTTCCTCCAACGTGCGGTTGCAGGGGGGGTGGAGGGGGTTTAGGGGAGGGAGGGTGGGGGAGGGCAGGGGGTTGGGAGAGAGAGAGAGCATGGGGGGGAGAGAGAGAGAGAGAGTGAGCATGGGGGGGGAGAGAGATGCGGCTTCTGACTTGGGGAAACCCACAGCTGCAATGAGCGCGCAGGGCTGTGCTACCAGTCATGAGAAACTTCAGCGCGTGATCCAATAGCGGAATGGAGCTATAGAATATTTCTTCTGCAGAACTTATGCATAGATTCAGCGCATGAGCAATCGCTGCCTTGAGATCTGCAGCACAAAGAAGCTATAGCGGAACGGAGTTGTAGAACTGTTGTTCTGCAGAACTTTCTCGATCTTTCTGCGCCTTTAATCTGCGGCGGGGGGGGGGGGGGGGGGCCGGGGCCTGGAGGCAGGTGGGCGTGGATTGGTGGGCATGTGGGCATTGTGACGTCAGCAGCTGGCAAGCGCCGTTTATATTTTTAAAATTTAGTTTCGTGACTTCAAAATCTGGGGAAATAATTGACCAAGGAGTGGATTTCTGAACTCATAAGTTAAATCCCTACGCGTTTTTTTCATTTGGTTTTCGAGGGGGGGGGGGCAGGTCAGCATGCAGTGTCTCACACACACTAACCACCCCCACACACACACACTAACTACCCCCCTTGATATTATATTAATATTATTGATTTGTTCCTTTTACCCCATAACCGCCCTATCCACTGACGCATAGCCCCCACCTCGCAGGCACGTCTAGAGAGGGGGGGGGTGTAGAGAGTGAGGGCAGAGAGAGAATGGGGAGAGACGGAGACAGAAGGGCAGGAGACAGAGGGGGAGGAAAGAGGGGGGGGGAGAAGGGGAGAGAGAGAGATGGAGAGAGAGGGGAGGGGGTGGGAAGGGAGGGGGAGAGGTGGGGGAAGGGAGGTGGAGGGGAGGGGGTGGATGGGTGTGAAGTGGGAAGGGTGTTTTAGAGGAGGGAGGGTGGGGGAGGGGAGGGAGTTGGGGGAGGAAGGAGGAGGAGGAAGAGAGAGGGGGTAGAGAGATGGGGGGGCAGCGAGATGCATGGAGCGATCTGAGGGCAGTGAAAAGCAGCGGGGGGACCAACCGATTGTTGCTTCCGCCAGCGTGACAGAGCCTGGGGGGGGGGGGGGGGGCAGACGATTGTGTATACAGCAAAGAAGCACTGGCTTCTGATTCTGTGGGAACCCACAGCTGGAATGAGTGCGCAGGGGGATGGGAGGGGCAAATAACGCAAGTTAAACTTTTTATAACGCAAAGTTAAATGAGAAACAATTCAATTAAAAACAAATAAAGAAATTTACAATGAAATTCAATCAAATGTTAATGTGAAAAAATAATATTTTAAATGAAATGCACTCTTTAAGAATTTTAAATTAAATGGAGACAGAAAGATAAATTGTCTCACAATGATGTCTTACTGCCAAACAAACGACTGAAAAATTAAAATGAGCTGTATATGACAATTATCTATGGAAGCAGATTCTTATCTGGAGACAAATGGAAATCCGGACTTTGCTCTTCACAAACCAAGTCAGAATGTCGGTTGGTGAAGAATTCGAAAAACAGCTGAGCGTTCAGATGCTGCGCGCGTCTCACGTACTAAAGCTGTTGGGGGGGAGGAGCACGTGTCGTCACACACAGCGGGTCCTTTGTAAGTTCTAAAGAGGGAACTGTAGATGCTGGAGAATCGAGGGTTACACAAAAAGCTGGAGAAACTCAGCAAGTGCAGCAGCATCTACGGAGCGAAGGAGATAGGCGACGTTTCGGGTCGAGACCCTTCTTCAGTGTCAGACTGAGTTTCTCCAGCTTTTTGTGTAACCCTCCTTTGTAAGTTCGTCTGGAGTTTGGCGGGAGGGGCGTGTGTCGTCACACACACTAAGCGTTCCCGCCCCCAGAGTCACACACACTAAGCGCCGGCTCCAGTCACACACTAAGCGGGGACGGGGGAGAGAACTGGAAGAGTAGGGAGGGAGGGGTAGGGGGAAAGAGGGAAGGGGGGTGGGGAGAGAGGGAAGGAGGGATGGGGTGGGAGGAGGAGGGGGGGAGGGGTGGGGGAGGAGAGAGGGATGGGGAAGGGTCAGAGAGGTATGGGGGAGGGATGGGGAGGAGTGAGATGGGGTAGGGGAGGGAGGGGGAAGAGTGTGGAGGGAGGGGGAGAGGGTTGGGGGGAGAGAGGGGAAAGAGTGGGGTGGTAGTGAGGGAGGGGGCAGGGTAGGGGCTGTCCATCTATTCCCCACTCCCTATCACCCCCAATCCTCTTTCTCTATTCCCACACACGTGATCAAGCGCTTCCACACTTTTTTAAAATGGATTTTTAACGGGGTCTTTTTAAGCATTAAAAAAAAATTACTTGTCTAATGTAAATTATAGATATGCAATGAAAACCAGAAAATGAAATAAAATTATCACTTGTCTAAAACAGCAGATGATATGTGCAAGGTTTTTAAACACAATTATCTGTTCAATATGAATTAAATATGATTGAAAATAAAGATAACATTTGATAACACGGCTGTGGAAATTGGCAAAGAAAAAAGCAATCTCTTCAAAGTGGAGTCCTTTGAATAAAGAGAGAATATTAAAAAAATGGGGAAATGTGTGTTAATTTGGCGGAGAAAATAACGGAGAACTTAATGAAAAGAATTATTTAAATGTAAATAAATATTGAAAACATCGTCTACGTTTACCTTTTGAAAACAAACGTGTCAAATGAAAAATGAAAAAGCGGCAGAAATCCAGCGTTTAGATCGATCGCTGTCGAGAAACAAAGTCCGAATGACCGTTAGGGAAGAATGTTCTTGAAAAGATTTCCAAGGCAATGCGAGCCGGCAATGTCCCCCCAGTCACATGTCCACACAGGCTGAGGGAGGGGGGGGGGGGGGGGGGGCTGGGGCTGGGGCAAAGGCAGATGTAAATGAGATCCATTTGTGAGGGATGGCATTGTGACATCACACAATGGAATGTGCTGGAACATCAGGCGGGGCTGGGGCCGGATCTCATTTACATCTGCAGATGTAAATGAGATCCGTTCCGATTGGCCATCTGTGAGCCTTGGGCATTGTGACATGGCACGATGCAATTTTTACCAACATTGTATGGGTGATTTTCGAAAAAGGGGGAGGGGGACGACGGATTTTATTAAAAACGGTGTAGGTAACAACGTCCAAACGTGATGGGGAGTGCCGTCGGGAAAGCGCGAGTGTAACGTCCGGGCCGGTGGGAAAAACGGCAGCGTCCGAGGGTCCTGTTTCGGCGGAGCGTGACATCAAGGGGCGGAGACACGGCAGACGGTTGTCAGCAGTCGGCCACACAGTTTTAATATATATATATATGATGATATGATAAAGCACAAACAGGAAGTGGTCAAGATTAGACTTTAAATTATATAGAAGGCAAAGCACCTTTAATTAGGCAAGGCAACTTTAATTAGGCAAGGCAACTTTAATTAGGCAAGGCAACTTTAATTCGGCAACACAGCTTTAGCATTTCCAAACCAAAGGCGACACAGCTTTAGAATTTCCAAACCAAAGGCAACACCGCTTTAGCATTTCCAAACCAAAGGCAACACAGCTTTAGCATTTCAAAATCAAAGGCAACACAGCATTAGCATTTCCAAACCAAAGGCATCACAGCTTTAGCATTTACAAAACAAAGGTAACACAGCTTTAGCATTTCCAAACTATATTTTCAAACCACATTAAGGGCACCGACAGGTCAGTAAAACCACTCACAGTTTAGTAGACATGTGTGCAGTGTTATTCACAGCTCAGACTGAGTGACGTGAGCCTCTCAACCCCCCCATCTTGCAGAGACTAACTGAGGCACTCACCACTTCCGGGTTTTATGGTCCTTCCAGAAAGGGCGTGGCCTTCAGGAGAGAGAATCTCAACATTTTTTAAACATGACTAATTCTTTTATTTTTCATCGATGGGAAGAATCCTCTTATCCTGCACAGCGGAGGGGGGCTCTGAGAAAGATGGTCAAAAATCACAGCCGTAAGTGGCAGCGTTTTTATCGGAAATCAATATACAGAACAACAGGAAGTGGTCAAGATCAGACTTTTAGTAATATAGATTAAAAAGATATTATAGTATGATGTTACCCAAGTTTCACATTCTGCACACTACACATTAGGGGCAATTTACAGAGGACTATTAACCTACAAACCCGCACGTCGTTGGACTATGGGAGGGAACCGGAGCACACAGAGGAAACACATGCGGTTACAAGGAGAACTTGCAGACTCTGTTCAGAAAGCATCCGAGGTCAGGATCTGGTGTTGTGAGGCAGCACCTCCACCAGCTGAGCCACAGTGGCCACACTAAATGAGAGAGGGAGAGGAGAGGAGAGATGGTCACTGTGTGTTTGGTAAATGCATTCCTTCCCAGTTTTCAAAAGATGTCCTAAATTAAGAGAATAGAGAAATGGTTGCTCTGCCCATGGTCTTGTGACTCGGGGAACAATTTTTCACTGGCTTTCCTTTTTCTTGAGATCTTGTGTCACTAAACATGTTTGTTGCCCTCTTACTTAGGCTGCATGTAACTGGAGTGAGATTTCTAAATTTATACTAGACTGGTGGGACCAGCTGGGTCCCAGCATCACACGGGGAGGGGGGGGGGGGGGGTGGTCCCCCAACACAATGTTCCACCTCTCCACCAATTTCAATATTGGTGGCCAGTGGTGGGGGCTTTCTGGAGTGCTAGTAAGGGTGTTGTTGGCTGAAGGGACTGGTTTCCAGAGGGCTAGTACGGACATTCTGGGCCGAATGGATTCTTGGGCTGGCGGCTCAGTCACTCAAGCCTGTTGTGCTGGCAGCTCACTCACACACTCACGGCTGGTGGGCTGGCAATTGCCCCATGGCTATTCCTTGAAATTCCATTTCAAGCAGGGTGCAAGGCCACCAAATTCAAGTGCAGTTTCTTACCACTTCAAGCAGGGTGCAAGGCCACCAAATTCAAGAGCAGTTTCATTCTATTTAAAGACAGCGAGTCATGACCTTTTCCTCCTCCATCTTGCAGAGACTCTGCCACGCCCACCCATCAGGGATTTATAGTCCCTCCACCCCCACACCACCACCCCCCCAGAAGGAGCGTGGGCTTCATGGCGTGATTGACAGGAGAGGGAATATCAACATTTTTTAAACACTAATAACTCTTGTATTTTTCATCGATGGGAAAAATCCTCAGCACCTGATGAGCGGAGGCGGAGTGAGTAAGATGGCCAAAAATCACAGCCATACATGGTAGTGTTTTTTCTAAAATCAATATAAAGCACAAACAGGAAGTGGTCAAGCTTAGCCATTTAATGATATAGAAGGCAAGGCAACGCTAATTAGGCAAGGCAACATTAATTAGGCAAGGCAACTTTAATTAGGCAACACAGCTTTAGCATTTCCAAACCAAAGGCAACACAGCTTTAGCATTTCCAAACCAAAGGCAACACAGCTTTAACATTTCCAAACCCAAGGCAACACAGCTTTAGCATTTCCAAACCAAAGGCAACACAGCTTTAACATTTCCAAACCAAAGGCAACACAACTTTAGCATTATAAACTATATTTTCAAACCACATTAAGGGCACTGACAGGTCAGTAAAACCACTCAGTTTAGTCGACACTTGTTCAGTGTTATTCACCACCCAGACTGAGAGACGTGACCCTCTCAATCCCCCATCTTGCAGAGACTGACTGAGGTACTCAACACTTCTGAGTTTTATAGTCCCTCCGGAAGGGGCATGGCTTTCGGGTGAGAGAATCCCAACATTTTTAAAACACTAATAACTCTTTTATTTTTCATCAATGGGAAAATTTATCTTGTCCTGCGCAGCGGAGGGGGACTCTGAGTAAGACGGGCAAAAAATCAAAGCCGTAAGTGGCAGCGTTTTTTTCTAAAATCACTATACAGAACAACAGGAAGTGGTCAAGATCAGACTTTTAGTAATATAGATATTCTATTTTCTTTGCATCAATTCTTTTCTCATGCACTAATTATTTGTCTTCCTTTTCTTTTGTGAAAGTGGGTTAATTAAAAACTAGTATGGACAGGTGACCGATGGTCGACATGGGCTTGGTCGGCTGAAGGACCTGTTTCCATGCTGTATCTCTAAATCAAAGAAATTTAGCAAGAGATGGAATTGTTTGCTCTGTAATTTCTTCTGACTGACTGTTGTCGCCTCCTGCTGGTGAGATCACCCCTGATATAGACACAACAAGCTGGAGTACTCTACGGGTCAGGCAGCATCTCTGTAGAAATTAAATAGGTGACATTTCGTGTTGAGACCTACTCACCCCTGATTTATCTCACCTTCCAAAAAGGTTTCTTAATCACAGAAGGTAACCTCATATTTAGTTTAGGTTTAAAAATGACAGTATGGAAACAACCTTCCATGCCCTTTAATGATCACCCGTTCACACTCGTTCCATGTCATCCCACTTTCCCATCTACTCCATACACACTAGGGGCAATTTACAGAGACCAAATTTACCTACAAACCTGCACATCTTTGAGATGTGGGAGGAAACCGGAGCACGAGGAGGAAACCCACGCCGTCAAAGGGCGAATGTGCAAACTCCACACAGACAGCGCCTAAGGTTGAGATCGAACCCTGGTCTCTGGCGCTGTAAGGCAGCAGCTCTACTGCTGTGCCACTGTGCCACCAAATGGTTTGGCCAAATGATTTTGCCACCAAACCTATGCTGCACATAATGTTCCATCTGCCCTGCTCATGGTCTTCCTTTAACCTTTATAGCCACCTCATATGTTCCTCAGAAGCTGACTTTCTCACTCAGATATGTATCTGCAAACATCACAAGGGTCTGGACTTTCTGACCATTGTCATCTGCTGCTGAGCGGCAGAAATGTGCTCAGAGGATTACATGGACCCTGTGCTCTAATTTCCTAATTACCGATAGGAAACAAAGAGTAGGAGTGAAGGGTCCTTTTCAGAATGACAGGCAGTGGCGAGTGGAGTGCCGCAAGGTTCGGTGTTGGGGCAGCAACTGTTTACCATATATATTAATGATTTGGAAGAGGGAATAAGGAGCAACACTAGCAAGTTTGCGGATGACACAAAGCTGGGTGGCAGTGTGAGCTGTGAAGAGGATGTTAGGAGGTTGCAGGGTGACCTGGACAGGTTGAGTGAGTGGGCAGATGCGTGGCTGTTGCAATGAAACATAGATAAATGTGAGGTTATCCACTTTGGTGTAAAAAACAAGGGGGCTGATTATTATCTCAATGGGGTTAGGTTAGGTAAGGGGGAGGTACAGCGAGACCTGGGTGTCCTTGTACACTGGTCACTGAAAGTTGGCGTGCAGGTACAGCAGGCAGTGAAGAAAGCTAATGGAATGTTGGCCTTCATAATAAGAGGATTTCAGTATAGGAGTGAAGAGGTTCTCTGCTGTTGTATAGGGCTCTGGTAAGACCACATATGGAGTTCTGTGTAAAGTTTTGGTCTCCTAATTTGAGGAAGGACATCCTTGTGATTGAGGCAGTGCAGCGTAAGTTCACAAGATTGATCCCTGGGATGGGGGGACTGTCATATGAGGGAATATTGAAAAGACTAGGCTTGTATTCATTGGAGCTTAGAAGGATGAGGGGCTATCTTATGGAAACATAAGATAGCCCCTGCACCTACTTTCTATGTTTCTATCCTAATGAGATCTGGAACAAGGTGCTAGATGTCAGGGAGCAGTGGAATGTTCAGCGCTGTGTTATCATCAGTGACTGCCCCCTCGAATACACAGACCAGAATCCCCATCGTTGGCTTGTGCAGGAAGTAACTACACATGCTGGTGTACGCTGAATATAAACAAAATATTGTGGAGTAACTCAGTGTGTCAGGCAGCAATCTGGAGAAAAGATATTTGTGATGTTTTGGGTCGAGACCCTTCTTGCTCAGTGTCTGAAGAAGGATCTTGACCCGAAACTTCACCGATTTATTTTCTGACCCGCTGAGTTGCTCCAGCACTTTGTGTCTATCCCCGTCATTGACTCCATCCACACTTCACGCTGCTTTTGAGAAAGCAGCCCAATGTATCCCACATGAGATCACACCTTCCCCAGCCTCCAATTGGCCTTTCAGTGAACCACCCTGCTTGAGGTCATCTGTTGCCCACTAAGTTGTCCTGGACTTTTCTTGCCTCCAGTTTTTTCCTCCCCTTTCCCCTCCAACTTACAGTCTGAAGATAGTTTCTGAACCGAAACCTCACCCTTCCATTTTCCTCAGATATGCTGCCTGACCCACTGAGTTACTCCAGCACTTTGTGTCTATCTTTGGTATAAACCACCATCTGCAGTTCCTTCTTATTCCATAATCAAAGATCTTTCTGACATTGGTCATCCCTTATTTTCCCCACTCACATCAGGCAGATGGAAAGCAGCTTGAAAGCGCGCACCACCAGAATGAGGAGTAGTTTCTTCCCCTCTGTTACTAGGCTTCTGAACGATCCTTCAATAAGCTAGGGGCCCATCCGGTTCACCTCTACCTCATTGCAGCAATTGAACCTGGTCTCTGCAACTGACGTGCTACAATGCTGAGAACTATATTCTGCACTCTGTATCTTTCCCTTTGTTTTACCAATTGTTCTTGAGTTTGGCTTGATTGTATGTATCGTAATATCAGATTTGAAAGCAACAAAGCTTTTCACTGTACCTCGGTACATGTGATAAATATAAACCTAAACCTAAGTAGACCAAATAGCCAAGCAGGTTTCAGAATTCTTACAGCAAACTAGGAAACCAAAAAAAACAATACTTTATTGAAAGGCTTGGATAGAGTGGATGTGGAAAGGATGTTTCCACTACTGGGAGAGTCCAGCACCAGAGCCCATAGCCTCAGAATTAAATGACACACCTTTGGATAGGAGATGAGGAGGAATTTTGTCAGTCAGAGGGTGGCGAATCTGTGGAATTCATTAACCATATAACATATAACAATTACAGCACGGAAACAGGCCATCTCGGCCCTTCAAGTCCGTGCCGAACAACTTTTTTCCCTTAGTCCCACCAGCCTGCACTCATACCATAACCCTCCATACCCTTCTCATCCATATGCCTATCCAATTTATTTTTAAATGATACCAACGAACCTGCCGCCACCACTTCCACTGGAAGCTCATTCCACACCGCTACCACTCTCTGAGTAAAGAAGTTCCCCCTCATGTTACCCCTAAACCTCTGTCCCTTAATTCTAAAGTCATGTCCTCTTGTTTGAATCTTCCCTATTCTCAAATGGAAAAGCTTGTCCACATTAACTCTGTCTATCCCTCTCATCATTTTAAAGACCTCTATCAAGTCCCCCCTTAACCTTCTGCGCTCCAGAGAATAAAGACCTAACTTATTCAACCTATCTGTAACTTAGCTGTTGAAACCCAGGCAACATTCTAGTAAATCTCCTCTGTACCCTCTCTATTTTGTTGACATCCTTCCTATAATTGGGCGACCAAAATTGTACACCATACTCCAGATTTGGTCTCACCAACGCCTTGTACAATTTTAACATTACATCCCAGCTTCTATACTCAATGCTCTGATTTATAAAGGCTAGCATACCAAAAGCTTTCTTTACCACCCTATCTATATGAGATTCTACCTTCAAGGAACTATGCACGGTTATTCCCAGATCCCTCTGTTCAACTGTATTCTTCAATTCCCTACCGTTTACCATGTACGTCCTATTTTGATTTGTCCTGCCAAGGTGTAGCACCTCACATTTATCAGCATTAAACTCCATCTTCCATCTTTCAGCCCATTTTTCCAACTGGCCTAAATCACTCTGTAGACTTTGGAAATCCTCTTCATTATCCACAACACCCCCTATCTTGGCATCATCTGCATACTTACTAATCCAATTTACCACCCCTTCATCCAGATCATTGATGTACATGACAAACAACAAAGGACCCAACACAGATCCCTGAGGCACCCCACTAGTCACCTGCCTCCAACCCGACAAACAGCCATCCACCATTACCCTCTGGCTTCTCCCATTCAGCCACTGTTGAATCCATCTTGCTATTCCTGCATTTACACCCAACAGTTGAACCTTCTTAACCAACCTTCCATGAGGAACCTTGTCAAAGGCCTTACTGAAGTCCATATAGACAACATCCACTGCTTTACCCTCATCAATTTCCCTAGTAACCTCTTCAAAAAATTCAAGAAGATTAGTCAAACATGACCTTCCAGGCATAAATCCATGTTGACTGTTCCTAATTAGACCCTCTTTATCCAGATACTTATATATATTATCTCTAAGTATCTTTTCCCTTAATTTGCCCACCACTGAAGTCAAACTAACCGGTCTATAATTGCTAGGTTTACTTTTAGAACCCTTTTTAAACAATGGAACAACATGCGCAGTACGCCAATCCTCGGGGACTATTCCAGTTTCTAATGACATTTGAAATATTTCTGTCATAGCCCCGGCTATTTCTACACTAACTTCCCTCAGTGTCCTAGGGAATATCCTGTCAGGACCTGGAGACTTATCCACTTTTATATTTTTCAAAAGTGCCAGTACTTCTTTTACTTTGAAACTCATAGTATCCATAGCTACTCTACTAGTTTCCCTTACCTCACATAATTCAATATCCTTCTCCTTGGAATACCGAAGAAAAGAAATTGTTCAATATCTCCCCCATCTCTTTTGGCTCTGCAGATAGCTGTCCACTCGGTCTCTCCAATGGACCAATTTTATCCCTTGTTATCCTTTTGCTATTAACATAGCTGTAGGAACCCTTTGGATTTACTTTCACCTTACTTGCCAAAGCAATCTCATATCTTTTTTTAGCTTTTCTAATTTCTTTCTTTAGATTCTTTTTACATTCCTTATACTCCTCCAGCACCTCACTTACTTCATGCTGCCTATAATCATTGTAGATCTCCCTCTTTTTCCGAACAAGATGTCCAATTTCCCTTGAAAACCAGGGCTCTTTCCAATTTTTACTGGTTCCTTTCAACCGAACAGGAACATAAAGATTTTGTACTCTTAAAATTTCCCCTTTAAATGTCCTCCATTTCTCCTCTACATCTTTCCCATAAAACAAAATGTCCCAGTTCACTCCTTTTAAATCATCTCGCATCTCGTCAAAGTTAGCCTTTCTCCAATCAAAAATCTCAACCCTAGGCCCAGTTCTGTCCTTCTCCATAATTATATTGAAACTAATGGTATTGTGATCACTGGACCCGAAGTGCTCCCCTACGCATACCTCCGCCACCTGTCCCGTCTCATTTCCTAACAGGAGGTCCAGCACTGCCCCTCCTCTAGTAGGCACCTCTATGTATTGCTGCAAAAAACTATCCTGCACACATTTTACAAACTCCAAACCATCCAGCCTATTTACAGAATGTGTTTCCCAGTCTATGTGTGGAAAGTTGAAATCTCCCACAATCACTACCTTGTGCTTACTACTAATATCTGCTATCTCTTTACATATTTGCTCTTCCAATTCTCGTTCCCCATTTGGCGGTCTATAATATACCCCTATAAGTGTTGCTACACCTTTCCCACTTCTAAGTTCCACCCAAATAGCCTCCCTAGATGAGCCCTCCAATCTATCCTGCCAAAGCACTGCTGTAATATCTTCCCTGACTAGCAATGCAACACCTCCACCTCTTGCCCCTCCAATTCTATCACACCTGAAGCAACAAAATCCTGGAATATTTAGTTTCCAATCACAGCCCTCCTGCAACCATGTTTCACTGATCGCCACAACATCATACTTCCAGGTGTCTATCCAGACTCTAAGCTCATCCACCTTTCTTACAATGCTCCTAGCATTAAAATATGCACATTTAAGAAACCCGCCATCTCTTATTCTCTGTTTATTTCCTTTTTTTTCTTTCTCCTCTTGTGTCCGAGTGCTTCCCTTTTCTGCTTCCTGCCTCCCATTCTGTCTACTAGCTTTTGCTATTTGCATCCTTCGCCCCAACCATTCTAGTTTAAAGTCTCCCCAGTGGCCTTTGCAAATTTCCCCGCCAGGATATTGGTCCCCCCTCGGGTTCAAGTGCAACCCATCCTTTCTGTACAGGTCCCACCTACCCCAAAAGAAGTCCCAATGATCCAGAAACTTGAATCCCTGCCCTCTGCACCAGTCTTTCAGCCAAGCATTTATCCTCCACCTTGCTCCATTTCTACTCTCACTGTCACGTGGCACAGGCAGTAATCCTGAGATTGTTACCTTTTTGGTCCTTTTCCTCAACTCTCCTCCCAAGTCCTTAAATCCTCCCTTCAGGACCTCTTCCCTTTTTTTACCTATGTCATTGGTACCTATATGTACCACGACCTCAGGCTCCTCTCCCTCTGATTTGAGGATATCTTGGACACGTTTAGACACGTCCAAGACCTTGGCACCAGGGAGGCAGACCACCATCCTGGTCTCCCGACTGCGTCCACAGAATCGCCTATCCGACCCCCTAACAATAGAGTCCCCAATTACTATTGCCCTCCTCTTTTTTTCCCTACCTTTCGGAGCAACAGGGGCGGTCATTGCCACAGAAGGCTGTGGAGGCCAAGTCAAGGATATTTTTAAGGTGGAGATTGATAGATTATTGATTAGTGCAGGTGTCACGGATTATGGGGAGAAGGCAGGAGAATGTGGGTTGAGAGGGAAAGATCGATCAGCCATGATTGAATGGCGGAGTCGACTTGATGGACCGAATGACCTAATTCTGCTCCTACAATTAATGAACGAAACTTTTTGCAGTCTCTTGTGTCTCCAATAAACCCATTCAACATAATCCCAGGGTGCTCAATGTGATTTGTGGCTGCCGTGTACCTAAGATTTCTCAGTGAGTTATTGGAAGTTTCACCATGCAACTTATTTTATCTGTGCGGTTTTGGCCGTGGAACCTCCCCAGATCTAAGATGCGACGTAGCATAACCCCCCCCCCCCCCCCCCCCGGTACATATCAGACTGCATCTCATCTTATTCCTCTTTCAAAGTAACAGAGTTTACTTCCACGATGGGTGACGAGAACCAGTCTTGCCCATTAGTGGAGGACATTAACTCATCCTACAATCCGCCAGTGCTCATTTTAACATTTATCTTTGGATTCATTGGAAATGCAATTGCTCTGTGGGTCTTCTCTTTGCATGTGAAAACTTGGAGATCAAGCACAGTGTACGGGTTGAACCTGGCCATCGCGGACACTCTGCTAATCTGCTGCCTACCATTTCGAGCTCACTACTACATCCGTGGGAAAGACTGGATTTTCGGCGATGTTGCCTGTCGCCTGAAGATATTCACGATATTTATGAACCGGGCGGTGAGCGTTGCTTTCCTGACGGTTATGGCGCTGGAACGCTACTTCAAGGTGATCCACCCTCACCATAAAGTGAGCAAAATGTCCACAAGCGGTGCGGTGAAGGTATCCGGCATTCTTTGGCTTGTAACGCTGGCGATGTGTTTGCACGTTTTGACTGAAGATCGCACGTTCACGCACATCAACGTGACAAATTGTGAGCCGTTCAAACCATTCAAGCCCTTAAATTCCACAGCGTTTTTGACTAACATGGTTTTTATTAATTTCAATTTCATTTTACCGGCTTCGATCATCCTGTTTTCCACTTGCTGTATCGCCTGGAAGCTAAAGCAGATGAAATCTGAACTGAGGGCCAAATATAAACGAGCAACGAGGCTTGTAGTGGTCGTGGCGACGGTTTTCATCATCTGTTTCTTGCCCAGCAACGTTGCTGCAATTGCTGTTTTAATCTCAAACAACGTAAGTAATTGCAAGACGTTCGACATTACCGTGCAGATCTTCTACAACACCCTGTGCATCACTTACTTGAACAGTGTGCTCGATCCGGTTGTTTACTACTTCTCCAGTTCCACGTTCAAGGAAACTCTGAAGAAAGCTCTCCTTTCTCACAACATCAGACTTTTCAGATCGACCATTCGCTCAGCTCCTCCAAAACCAGAAACACAAGATGAACCTCAACGATCTTCTGTTCTCAACACCTGGGACCATTTACGAACTGTGTCGAATGACAGTCTGTGAACCAGCTCCCAAGGTTGCTGTTTGCTTTCTTCCAACTTGCTCTGGGGAAAAAGGTCTGGGCGGTGCGCTCTCCCTAATATTTTTAAATCCTTTGATCCTAAGAAAGTCATCGCCCTGCAGTTTCTAACCTGACCACATTTCTAATGCAAAAGGCAACCATAGTACTAAAAATATTGCTGGATGCAACCGCGATGTCCAGCAAGGAGTCACATGACCAATGTCTAGGAAGTCACGCCAAATCCTCATTGTTTGCCTTGGACTTTACTTCACAAGTGTGGGGAAGAGAAGGAGATCCTTGGGTGGCTTCAAGGTGCAAAGTCCCGCAATCACTCGTTAAGGAAGACTTTGGTGGAACAGAATTATGGAGTTGGGAATTAAGTCCTGTCGAAAGAAAGATCCCGATTCAATGGTTGAGTTGCTTTATTGTCACATGTGCAAAGTGCAAACGCACAGAGAAATTATTTTCTTACAGCCCAGTGGCGTATTGAAATACCCAAGCACATCCCCAATTAGCCATTGTACAGAAATAGTCTACTGATCCCGCCTGAGGCACCGTGTTTTGGTGCTATTTTTCAAGTCCAGTCCACTTTCCAGTCTGAAGAAGGGTCTTGACCCGAAACCTCACCTATTCCTTTTCCCCAGAGATGCTGTCTGACCTGCTGAGTTACCCCAGCTTTTTGTGTCTGTCCACATTCCAGTTGTTATGGGTGGTGCCCGATTCCGGCAAACCCCAGGCTGCTGCAGGGCATCCAGCCGTCGTGTTCCTTTGGTCGACCAGCAACCAACGTACTCTCCTCACTGGTCCACTTTTGTTCTCTGTGAACTCATCACCCAGTTGTAACTCATGATTTTCCATGCTGAATTAGCAGGAACTATTTCTGTCAGAGAAATAAAACGAGCATTACCCCACTTTTCACATCTAAGATGTATATTGGCTTTTTAAAATTTTTTTTAAAAAAGTCCCAGGTGCATTTTGGGCCGGGCCTCTTTCAAATATCAATTGGTGTGAGATTTTGTTAGGTGAATATGAAGAAATAAAGCTTCCACATCCTCTGCAGTGATTGCTAAAACAAAAGCAGAACTAAATAGCAAACTTTGTCTACCAATCCACCAATCCATAAACTCAGCACCGAAAGATGTTTTGAGGAAGGACATCATAGAAAATAGGTGCAGGAGGAGGCCATTCGGCCCTTCGAGCCAGCACTGTCATTCTTGTGATCATGGCTGATCGTCCCCAATCAATAACCAGTGCCTGCCTTCTCCCCATATCCCTTGATTCCACCAGCCCCAGAGCTCTATCTAACTCTCTCTTAAATCCATCCAGTGATTTGGCCTCCGCTGCCCTCTGTGGCAGGGAATTCCACAAATTCACAACTCTCTGAGTGAAAAAGTTTTTTCTCACCTCAGTCTTAAATGGCCTCCCCTTTATTCTAAAACTGTGGCCCCTGGTTCTGGACTCGCCCGACATAGGGAATATGCAGGATAAATGTTCCAAATGTTGTTCCCCGTACGTTGCAAAACATACTTGGCTAACAAAGTATTATTGTGATTGATTGTGATTATCTTCTGTGCGGTTCGATGCTCTATGTCCTATGTTGAACCAATTGCAGTTAGAACAGAAAGACAGCCTTGCGCACTAGCTCATTAAAGAGGTTTGCACTGGACAGATAACAAGGTGAGAAACTATCACCTAACGAGCAAATAATTAAAAAAGGGAAAATATCCTTATTTTCTCCAACTGTCTCTTGAAACAGCCAGCCACAATTAGAGGAACTGAACCCAGCACTGTTGCAAACTGCAAGAAAAAAGATAATAGTTTATAAATACCCCGTGAGAAGCAATTACTTTTGCAATGCTTCTCCTCTTTGTTTTGTTCCACATTAGATTTTAAAACAACATATAATTATTTATAATGTGAATATAACAGTCTTTCAAATTGTCCAGTTTAACTGTTGCTCTCACTGCAGATAATTTGCATTGTTAAATATAATTTTATAATACTTTTCCACTTTTATAATTTGACACCTATGCTGAAAGTTATGTTGCAGGTACACTTTGAGAATTGCTGAGGTTTTACTAAAGTTATGATACAGCTGAAGATAATTCACAACCATAGAACACTGAGCCTATCTTTTATTAATTTTTTAAAAAATTATTATTTATTTTTGTTGGAAGTAAGTACAGTGATGTGGTACCTAAGTACCTTCTCCTTCTTCTTGCATATGGCGTGCAGAGCCTAAAGTTGTCGGACAACTTGTTCTATTTGATCTTATTTGATTGTGCACATCGGGCTGATTGCATTTGTCGAAACAGGGCGGACCATGTGAAGGTTTCAATCTCCCACCCCACCTAAGTACCTGATACATACATACACATTACCATTCTTGTACAACTTCTTATTTTTAATTTAATAATAAAAGAGCAGTGATAGAAAAAGGAAAATAAAGAGTGTCGAGATAGATAGACAAGCGAGTAGAAACAGATAGCGAGAGAGACAGTGAGCAGAGATAAGAAGCTAAGGAGATTGAGACAAAAAGAGAAAATAGAAAGAAAAAAATTAGGAGAGATATACCTATTTAGTATCTTTACCCATCCGTCATCCGGTTCTGAACCATTTAATTTCTAAGGTTATGTTATTTTGCACCATATGCTTGTAAGAAGTCGATAAAACATAGAAACATAGAAACATAGAAATTAGGTGCAGGAGTAGGCCATTCGGCCCTTCGAGCCTGCACCGCCATTCAATATGATCATGGCTGATCATCCAACTCAGTATCCCGTACCTGCCTTCTCTCCATACCCTCTGATCCCCTTAGCCACAAGGGCCACATCTAACTCCCTCTTAAATATAGCCAATGAACTGGCCTCAACTACCCTCTGTGGCAGAGAGTTCCAGAGACCCACCACTCTCTGTGTGAAAAAATTCCTTCTCATCTCGGTCCTAAAGGATTTCCCCCTTATCCTTAAGCTGTGACCCCTTGTCCTGGACCTCCCCAACATCGGGAACAATCTTCCTGCATCTAGCCTGTCCAACCCCTTAAGAATCTTGTAAGTTTCTATAAGAAGACCAAATCTTTAAGAATTGGTCTACTTTGCCCAGTAGGAGGAATCTAATTTCTTCAAGATGTAGCGTTTTCGACATGTTTGAAATCCACATGGTTTCGTTTTTCCAAAATTTAAGTATAGGTTTTTTTTCTGTTATTAAACCATAATTAAAGAGAGCTTCTTGGAACGTAGTTAATTTACGTCCCTCTTCCATTGATCCGAAGATAATCAGTTCTGTATTGGGGTTCAATTTTGTGTTGAATAGTTTGTAAAAGTTCTAAAGATTTCATTCCAAAATTTATGAAGTTTTGTACAAGAGACAAAGGAATGTGCTATAGTGGCATTTTGAGTTAGACATTTGTCACAAATGGGGGAAACATTTGGAAATATTTTATTCAATCTGGTTTTCGAGTAATATAATCTATGTAAATGTTTTAATTGAATTAAGTTATGCCTTACATTAATCAAACATTTATGTACATATAATAGTTTTTTTTCCCATCTGTCTTTCCGAATTTGTATCAATAACTCTTGTTCCCAGTCCCCTCTAATTGACTCTGTCGTTGGTGTTTCTATATTTAAAATTATATTATATAAATATGATATTAAATTGCTTGATTCTGCCTTTCTGTTCATTCCTTCCTCTAATAAATCTGAGGTTAGAGTTTGATATCCTTGTATATATTTTTTCAAATAATCTTGAATTTGAAGGTATTTTAAATATTGGTTACTTTTCAGGTTATATTTTAGTTGTCATTGTTGGAATGATAGAAGTTTTCCCATTTCATACATATCTCCAATCATTTTCATTCCTATTCTTTCCCAATGGATAAACGTTTTATGAATAATAGATGAATGAGGGATTGTTAGCTATTGGGGAAAGAAGCGATAAGTTTCTTAATTTTAAAGTTAATTTTATTTGTTTCCAAATTCGTATTATGCTGTGAATAATTGGATTATTCTTATATATTATATTGTTCAGTTTCAAGCACTGAGCCTATCAATACCAATTATACAAGTAAAGCAAAATTATGAGTAGGAAGGAACTGCAAATGCTGGTTTACACCGAAGATAGACACAGAAAGCTGGAGTAACCCAGTGGGTCAGGCAGCATCTAAGCAGGGTGACAATTAAGTTAGTAGGACGACTAGGATGGGGGAGGGACAGAGAGAGAGGGGATGCAAGGGTTACGTGAAGTTAGAAAAATTATTAGTCATATCGCTGGATTGAAAGCTGCCCAAGTGAAACATGAGGTGCTTTTCCTCCAGTTTTTGTTTGGCCTCACTCTGACAGTGGAGGAGGCCAAGCACAGAATGGTCACTATGGGAATGGGAAGGGTTTGGTGACCAGGAGATCTAGGCGGACTGAGCGAAGGTGTTGAAGTTCTTTTTAAAATTTAAATCTAATTGTGGAATCTCTGTGGAAACATTAACTCGCTTTATGTGTGTAATTGTTTAGCTTAACATAAACATATTTGATTCTAGCTGAATTGAGCTGATAATTCATTTTACTTAAACTTTTATTTTGAAATGATCAGAAGCTGTCTGTATACATTTTTTTTGTAAATGTAAAAAAACAATATCAAGTTTGAATATGATTGTGCCATCTATGGTTTCTTGTTCCTGCACAAGTAAAAAAAACCCTTTGTGTTGTCCACAATTTGCAACATTATGGACCAGCACATTTACTATAGAGCAGCATCTGAGATCTGCAATGTGTTTGAATAGATACGGGTCATGAGAGAGGGCCAGAGATAGAGAGAGACGGGCAGAGAGCGAGAGGGGCAGCGAGAGAGAGGGGCAGAGACGGAAGGGGGGGGGGGAGAGAGGGGGGGAGAGAGGGGTAGAGAGGAGGGGGAAAGAGGGGGGAGAGAGGGTGGGAGAGAGGGGGAGAGAGAGGGGGAGAGAGGGAGAGAGAGGGGGAGGAGGGAGGGAGGGAGAGAGGGGGGAGACAGGGGTGGGGAGAAAGGGAGGCAAGAGGGGCAAGAGGAAGGGCTTGGGAGAGGAGGAGGGGGGAGAGGAGGTTGTAGGGAGGAGGGGGAGGAGGAGGAGGAGGAGGAGGAGGAGGAGGAGGAGGAGGAGGAGGAGGAGGAGGAGGAGGAGGAGGAGGAGGGGGGGGGGAGAGGAGGAGGTAAAATGTAAAAGTGCAACGTCTAGCAAAATGGAAAAAATCGCGGCGGTTGAAGGTCTGGTTTTGGCGGACCATGGAATCAAAGGCCAAAAATCTTATCTGAAAAAAAATGGAATGTGACATACACCAACAAGACACACACACGGCTGGCACACACACACACGCAGAGTTTTAAAAGTATACTAGACCAAGTGCAGACCCGCTGGGTCTGTTCCCCTAACGTGCGGTTGCGGGGGAGGGGGGGGGGGTGGCAGCATGAGGCATCACACACACTAACTACCGCCCCGCACACACGCCAACCACCCCCCTTGATATAATATTAATATTATTAATTTACTCCATTTACCCCACGACCGCCCTATCCACTGACGCATAGCCCCCAACTCGCAGGTGGTCTGGGGGGGGGGGGGGTGTTAGAGAGTGATGGCAGAGAGAGAGTGGGGAGAGACAGAGCGAGAGGGGCAGAGACATAAAGGGCAAGAGACAGAAGGGCAAGAAACAGAGGGAGAGGGGGGTGGAGGGGTGGATGGGTGGGTGAGGGGGAGAGTGGGGAGGAGGGGAAAGAATGGGGAGGTGGATGGGGAGATGAGGAGAGAGTGGGGAGGGGGAGTTGGAGAGAGAGTGGGGAGGGGGAGGAGAGGGGAGGGGGAAGGGAGAGAGAGGGAGATGAGGATTGTGGGAGGTAAGGAGAGCAGGGAGGGTATAGGAGGGGACAGGGGTAGCGGGAAGGGGGTGGTAGAGGGGGGTAGAGAGGGGTGGGGAAATGGAAGGGGAAGGGAGAGGGGGGAGGGTGGGGAGGGGAAGATGGTGAGAGAGTGGGGAGGGGGGGAGAATGGAGGGGGAAGGGATAGAGAGGGGGATGAGGATGGGGAGAGGAGGAGAGCAGGGAGGGTATAGGAGGAGACAGGGGTGGGTTAAGGGGGTGGTAGAGGGGGGAGGGGGGCAGGGTGGGTGAGGGGATAGAGAGGGGTCGGGTAAGGGGAGGGGAGGAGAGGGGAAGAGGAGGAGGTGAGAGGAGAGGGGTGGGGAAGAAGAGGTGAGGAAAGGGAGAGGGGGAGGGGAGGGGAGAGGAGAAGGGGAGGAAGAAGGGGAGGGGAGAGATGGAAAGAGAGTGGAGGGGGACAGAGAGGAGAGGGAGAGAGTGGAAGGGGAAAGAGAGGAGGGGGAGAGAGAGGAGGGGGAGAGAGAGAGAAAGGGGAGGGAGAGAGGGGGTAGGGGAGGTAGAGGGGAAGAGTGGGGAGTGAGGGGGGGAGTGTTAGCAGGGAATGGTGCAAGAAAGAGAGGAAGGGGGTG
Source organism: Raja brachyura (assembly GCA_963514005.1). Next base: position 25,454,882 of record OY740808.1, read on the forward strand.
GGGGGAGATGGGGGTGAAGAGGGGTGGGGTGGGGGAGGGGGGGAGAGGGGGTGGGAGGGGAGGAGGGTGAGGATGGGTGAGTGAGGGTAGAGAGAGAGTGGGGAGAGACAGAGGGAGAGGGGGTGGAGGGGAGGAGGAGAGGATGGGTGAGTGAGGGGGGAGTGCGGGGAGGAGGGGAGAGGGAGATGGGGAGAGAGTGAGGAGGTGGAGGGGGAGATGGGGAGAGAGTGGGGAGGGGGAGATGGGGAGAGAGTGGGGAGGGGGAGATGGGGAGAGAGTGGGGAGGAGAGGGTAGGTGGAAGGGAGAGAGGGGGATAAGGATGGGGGAGGAGAGAAGAGCGTGGAGGGTAAAGGCGGAGACAGGGGTGGGGGAAGTGTGGGAGAGGGGGGAGGGTGGGTGAGGGGGTTACAGAGGGGTGGGGGAGGAGAGAGGAGAGGGGGAGGTGAGAGGAGGGGTGGGGGTGAAGAGGGGTGGGGGAAGGGGGAGAGAAGTGGAGGAGTGGGGAAGGAGGGGGAGAAGGGTAGGGGGAGTGGCGGAAGAGGGACGGAGGGGGAGGGGGAAATAGGGAAGGGGTGGGAGAGAGGGAAGTGGTTGGGGGGGAGAGGGATTGGGTGGGAGGAGGATGGGAGAGTGGTTAGGAGAGGGTGATGGAGAGGGGAGGAGAGAGGGGTGGGGGAGGAGAGAGGGTTGCGGAAGGGAAAAGGGGATGGGAGAGAGAGGGGGAGAGGGGTGGGGGAGGGAGAGGGGTGGGGAAGGGAGAGGGGAGGGGAGGGAGAGGGGTGGGGGAAGGGGGAGAGAAGTGGAAGAGTGGGGAGGAATGGGGAGAGGGTTAGGGGGAGTGGTGGAAGAGGGACAGAGGGGTAGGGGGAAGGGGAGGGGAAAGAGGGAAGGGGGTGGGGAGAGAGGGATGGGGTGGGAGGAGGAGGGGGGAGAGGGGTGAGGAGGGAGATTGCGGGGGGGAGGAGAGAGGGGTGGGGGAGGGGAGGAGAGAGGGGTGGGGGAGGAGAAATTGATAGGGAAGGGGGAGAGAGGTGTGGGGAAGGAGGGGGAGGGAGGGATGGGAGATGGGGTAGGGGAGGGAGGGGGAAGTGTGTGGAGGGAGGGGGGAGGGGTGGGGGAGAGGGGGGAAAGAGTGGGAACGTAGAGAGGGAGGGGAGGGACAGGGGCAGTCCATCTATTCACCATTCCCTATCACCCCAATCCTCTTTCTCCATTCCCACACACATGATCATGTGCTTCAACACAGGCTGCGGGGGGGGGGGGGGCAAAGGTAGATGAAAATGGGATGCATTCCGATTGGACATCTGTGAGGGATGGCATTGTGACATCACACAATGGAACGTGCTGGAACATCAGGCGGGGGGGGGGGGCTGGGGCTGGGGCAAAGGCAGATGTAAGCATTGGACATTGTGACATCACACGATGGAACGTTCACCAACATTGTATGGGTGAGAGCAGTTTGATTTTTTTAAGATTTTGAAATATTGGGGGGGGGAGGATTTTATTAAAAATGTGTATGTAAAAATGTCTAAATGTAATGAGGAGTGCATTAGTGAATGTAAAAGCGTAATGTCTCGCAAAATGGAAAAAAATCACGGAGTTTGAGGGTCTGGTTTTGGCGGACCATGGAATCAACGGCCAAAAATCTTATCTGAAAAAAAAATGGAATGTGACATACACCCACAAGACACACACCTGGTCGGCAGACACACACACACACAGAGTTTTAAAAGTATACTAGACCAAGTGCAGACCCGTTGGGTCTGGTTTCCGAAAATGCTTCAGTCGCGAAAATCGGCTGCGGGGGGGGGGAAATGGCGGCGTTTTTGAAGGAGAGCGGGCTGCAGCAGCTGCCATTATGGTGTCTGGCCAGCAGGAGGCTACAAGATGAGTGTGCGTGTGCGTGTGTGTGTGTGTGTGTGTGTTGGGGGGGGGGTGAAGGATTTTATTTTTAAAAGTGTACATTAAAATGTCTAAATGTAATGAGGAGTGAATGGGTGAAGTAAACGTGTAATGTGTGGCAAACTGGAAAACATCTCGGGGTTTGAAAGTGTGGTTTTGGCGAACCATGAAATCAAAGGGCAAATTTGACACACACCCGGTCAGCAGACACACACACACACACCATTTTAATAGTATATAGATAGATATAGATAGATAGAACAGATAGACAGATAGATAGACAGATAGATAGACAGATAGATAGACAGATAGATAGACAGATAGAGAGACAGATAGATAGACAGACAGACAGACAGACAGACAGACAGACAGACAGACAGACAGACAGACAGACAGACAGACAGACAGACAGATAGATAGATAGATAGATAGATAGATAGATAGATAGATAGATAGATAGATAGATAGATAGATAGATAGATAGATAGATAGATAGATAGATAGAATTATGTTTGTGCTAAGTTTTATCTCCTGTTCCAAACCATTCCACAAATTCACCCCACAGATTGTTATGCACATACTTTTAAGAGTTTTTCTGGCATTGAGCTTTTTTTAATTGTTCCCATCTCAAATTATACCCGCCCTGTCTTTGCATAAACAGTTTTTGTATGTTTCCCGGAAGTGAATTATTTCTTGCTTTGTACACGATTTGTGCAGTCTTAAATTTAACCAGATCGGTGAACTTCAGTGCATGTGACTTTAAGAATAATAAGTTGGTATGTTCAAGTTATCCAGTGTTATTGATGATTCTTCTTGCTCTTTTTTATAATGTGCATAATGGCTGAGGGTTGGTTTTGTAGGCGTTACCCCATATCTCCACACAGTAACTCATATATGGCAATATGAGTGTATTATACAGAGTATGTAATAATTTGTGGTCCAGAATGTATCTTGGTTTTCCCAACATTGCTATAGACTTTGCCAGTTTTGCTTTGACGTGGTTTACATGTGGTTTCCAGCAGATTTTGTGCTCTAATATCACACCAAGAAATTTAATTTCAAAAACTCTTTCTATACTTATGTTATCTATTATCAATTGTACTTGAGGGTTTGTTTTATGTTTTCCAAATAGCATAATCTTTGTTTTGCTTAAATTTAGAGACAATTTGTTGACATCAAACCACTGTTTAAATGTATTCATTTCTGATGTGATTTCTGATATTGCTGCCACAATCCCATGTTTCCATTTAACCAACAGAGGTTAAGGTGTTTTGAGGGTGTTTATGGGACAGCAACAGCTACTTAAAAGGGAGCAAAAATGTTGCTGCCCAGTTTATCCTTTTGACCTGAAGGAGCACTGAGAAGGACATTAGTCATCCTACTATCTGACCGGTCCATATGACCCATGAGCTGCTCGAGGAGGTGGTTGAGAGCTAGATCTTGGGTAACAGCACGAACGCTCATGGAAGATAAGGGTCGTGCAGCAAGCTTTTCGCTCTCCTTTCAACAAGGCTTTCTGATCTTCACACCTTTTCGTGCTGCCTGAGAATAGATTAAACGGTGGTCATTGTGGGGAGGTGAGTTTAACAGTTGTACATGTTCTGCTACCGTGCTTCATAAGTTTGCAGGGTGGGACAAGTTCTTTACAGTGTGATGAGTGCCTGGAATGCACTGTCGGGGATGGTGGTAGAGGCAGACACTTTAGCGGCATTTCTGAGAATTTTGAATCGGAATATGGATATGCAAATTGATGACCAGAGAAAACTCGGTTTTTGCTCTGTTTGGGAGGAGAGGAAGTGAGAATAAACGTGCAGAAAATAGATGCAATCTAGTGATGACTTATTAAACTGTGAAAGAGAAGAAGTGATGATTCAGGGAAAAAGGAAGTACCCACCGAGGCACCCTTCTCAGAGCAGTAGAAAATATTTAACCTCAGAGATTTGAAGTTGAGCATATGATTAAAAAGGTTTGGTTAAAGGCATTCTTCAGAATGGACTGGAGTATTCCCTTTAAAGGTTAATAGTCATAGTGCAGGAGTGATAAAGCATGGAAACAAGCCCTTTGACCTAACTCATCCATGCCAACCAAGATGCTCCATCTAAACATGTCCCACCTACCCATATTTGACCCACATCCCTCTAAACCTTCCTTATCCACGTACCTGCCCAAATGTCTTTTAAATGTGGTTATTGTACCTGCCTCAACTACCTCCTCTGGCAGCTTGTTCCATGTACCCACCACCATCAGGGTGAAGAGGTTACCCCCCTCAGGTTCCTATACAGCTTAAAACATTGCACTTTAGATCTTGATTCCCCGATGCTGGGAAAAGGATACTGTGTCCATTACCCTTATTACTTTATACACCTCTATAGGATCAGCCCTCAGCCTCCTTCACTAGACCGCCATGGGGCCTATGCGAGGATTTTGTTTGTTGATGTTAGCTCTGCCTTCAACACCATTGTGCCTGAGCTACTACACTCCAAACTTTCCGAGTTGACTGCCTGAACCCCTCTGTCGGTGGATCACCAGTTTCCTGATAGGCAGAAAGCAGCATGTGAGGCTGGGAAATCACATCTCGGACCTTCAGACCCTCAGCATAGGAGCACCGCAAGGCCACTCCAAAGATAACGTTCTATATTTCATTAGTTTAGTTTAGTTCAGATACAGCATGGAAACAGGCTTTTCGTCCCACAGAGTCCACACCGACTATCGATCATCCATTCACACTGGTTCTATGTTATCTCACTTGTCATCCACCCCCTTACCACCAGGGGCAATTTACAGAGGACAATTAGCCTACAAACCTGCATGTTTTTGGGGTGTGGAAGGAACCACCATCATCACCCTGGCCACGCTCTCGTTTCAGTCCTGTCGTTGGGACGAAGGTATAGGAGCCTGAAAACCGGGACCTCCAGGTTCTGAAGCAGCTTCATCCCAACAACCATCAGGCTCTTTACACTTTAGACCTTAGAGATACAGTGCAGAAACAGTGCTTTTGGCCCACTGGGTCCATGCCGACCAGCGATCATCCTGTACAACAGCACTATCCTGCACACTAGTGACAATTAACCTACAAACCTGTACATCTTTGGAGTGTGGTAGGAAACCAGAGCACCCGGAGAAAACCCATGCTGTCACATGGAGAATGTACGAACTCCATAGACAGCACCCGTAGTCAGGAATGAACCCAGGTCTCTGTCACTGTAAGGCAGCAACTCTACCGCTGCTCCACTGTGCCGCCTTCACTTGAACTCTACAAACACCAACTAAACTGAAAACTACAAACTGTCTTGGTTGCACTTTTGGTTTTTATTTTGCATTGAACATTGAAAAATATTGAATATTGAACTTTATTTTTTGTTGTGTTATCTATAAATACAGTGTTGACAGATCTGTTAAGTCCCTACAAGGAAGAGGTGAATTGTTGCATTTTCAGTAGATGTGACAAATAAAGATCCATGACTCAATGAAACCGAAACACCCAGAGGAAATCCATGAGTGCTTTTGTTTGGTTCTCCGTAGTTAACTGTGCTAGTTCCAGATGTTTTTCCCACATGGTGTCATTGAGCCATACAGCACGGAAACTGGCCCTTCTGCCCACCCAGTCTGTGCCAACTATTTACACTCAATTCTTGTTACCCTCCCCACATTCACATCAACTATCCCTCATTCTACCACTCACCTACATACCAGGGATCGCCAACCGATTCATCTCCTGACTGACATCTTTGGGGTGTGGTCACAGGGTGTGGACAGGAGAACACAACTCAGGCAGCACTGGAGTATCTCAGGATAGAATCCAGGTCATTGGAGCCACGAGGCAGCAGTTCTACCCATCCATCTAAGTTATCAGGAACTTGAACGCACTGCGCCCACTGTTTGGAAGCTTGTTGAACACACATACTAATCATGAAAAATTTCTAGTATGCTCCTGCTCTGCTCTCCGAGCATGGATTGGTCCTTCCTGCCCATGGCCATGGAGATTGGTGGGACAAAGGTGGTTCCCCTGTGACTAGTTTGGGGAGAACACAAAATGCTGGAGTAACTCAGTGGGTCAGGCAACATCGCTGGAGGACATGAATAGATAGTTTTGAGACAAGAACCTTCTGCAGACCTTTCTCCCCCAAGAACCATCTCCCCTCCCTCTCACTGTCCTCCCCTCCCCTGAACCCTAGCTGACCTTGCACTGGTTTCTCCCTGTCCCCTCCCCATCCCCCTCCCCCTCCTCTTCCATCTTTACTCTTTATAATGGATACACAATAGGCATCCTTCTACCCCCAAGCAAAGCGATTTGCAACTCTTCAACCTTTTTGGGCTCACAGCTGTCTCTTCACCTCTGCCCTTTGACCAACAATCAGCCTATCAAATAACCCCCTCGCCTGTATCCACCTCTTACTGGCCATGAGAATGTCAGCCAGAACAGTGTACTGTACTGCATGTCAGATGTGGGAGGTCATGGTGTCGGATGGCCCTCTTGACGTCCACATCTGCATCAGGTGCAGAGAGATGGGGCTCCTAAGGGACCGTATTAGGATCCTGGAGCAGCAGCTCGATGACCTCTGCCTGGTCAGGGAGAGTGAAAAGGTGATAGAGGAGAGTTATAGGGATGTGGTCACTCCAAAACCACAGGAGAGAGACATGTGGGTCACGCTAAGGAAGGGCAAGGGGTAGAGGCATGAACAAGTGAGTACTCCAATGTCAGTACACCTGGCAAATAAGTACTCCTGTTTGAGTACGGATGGGGGTGACACCTACCCGGGGGTAGCGACAGCGGACGGGCCTTCAGCACAGAGACCGGCCCTGTTGCTCCGAAAGGTAGGGAAAAAAAATGGAGGGCAATAGTAATTGGGGACTCTATTGTTAGGGGGTCGGGTAGGCGATTCTGTGGACGCAGTCGGGAGACCAGGATGGTGGTCTGCCTCCCTGGTGCCAAGGTCTTGGACGTGTCTAAACGTGTCCAAGATATCCTCAAATCAGAGGGAGAGGAGCCTGAGGTCGTGGTACATATAGGTACCAATGACATAGGTAAAAAAAGGGAAGAGGTCCTGAAGGGAGGATTTAAGGACTTGGGAGGAGAGTTGAGGAAAAGGACCAAAAAGGTAACAATCTCAGGATTACTGCCTGTGCCACGTGACAGTGAGAGTAGAAATGGAGCAAGGTGGAGGATAAATGCTTGGCTGAAAGACTGGTGCAGAGGGCAGGGATTCAAGTTTCTGGATCATTGGGACTTATTTGGGGGTAGGTGGGACCTGTACAGAAAGGATGGGTTGCACTTGAACCCGAGGGGGACCAATATCCTGGCGGGGAAATTTGCAAAGGCCACTGGGGAGACTTTAAACTAGAATGGTTGGGGCGAGGGATGCAAATAGCAAAAGCTAGTAGACAGAATGGGAGGCAGGAAGCAGAAAAGGGAAGCACTCGGACACAAGAGGAGAAAGAAAAAAAAGGAAATAAACAGAGAATAAGAGATGGGGGGTTTCTTAAATGTGCATATTTTAATGCTAGGAGCATTGTAAGAAAGGTGGATGAGCTGAGAGTCTGGATAGACACCTGGAAGTATGATGTTGTGGCGATCAGTGAAACATGGTTGCAGGAGGGCTGTGATTGGAAACTAAATATTCCAGGATTTCGTTGCTTCAGGTGTGATAGAATTAGAGGGGCAAGAGGTGGAGGTGTTGCATTGCTAGTCAGGGAAGATATTACAGCAGTGCTTTGGCAGGATAGATTGGAGGGCTCATCTAGGGAGGCTATTTGGGTGGAACTTAGAAGTGGGAAAGGTGTAGCAACACTTATAGGGGTATATTATAGACCGCCAAATGGGGAACGAGAATTGGAAGAGCAAATATGTAAAGAGATAGCAGATATTAGTAGTAAGCACAAGGTAGTGATTGTGGGAGATTTCAACTTTCCACACATAGACTGGGAAACACATTCTGTAAATGGGCTGGATGGTTTGGAGTTTGTAAAATGTGTGCAGGATAGTTTTTTGCAGCAATACATAGAGGTGCCTACTAGAGGAGGGGCAGTGCTGGACCTCCTGTTAGGAAATGAGACGGGACAGGTGGCAGAGGTATGCGTAGGGTCCAGTGATCACAATACCATTAGTTTCAATATAATTATGGAGAAGGACAGAACTGAGCCTAGGGTTGAGATTTTTGATTGGAGAAAGGCTAACTTTAACGAGAGGCGAGATGATTTAAAAGGAGTGAACTGGGACATTTTGTTTTATGGGAAAGATGTAGAGGAGAAATGGAGGACATTTAAAGGGGAAATTTTTAAGAGTACAAAATCTTTATGTTCCTGTTCGGTTGAAAGGAACCAGTAAAAATTGGAAAGAGCCCTGGTTTTCAAGGGAAATTGGACATCTTGTTCGGAAAAAGAGGAATATCTACAATAATTATAGGCAGCATGAAGTAAATGAGGTGCTTGAGGAGTATAAGGAATGTAAAAAGAATCGAAAGAAAGAAATAAGAAAAGCTAAAAGAAGATATGAGGTTGCTTTGGCAAGTAAGGTGAAAGTAAATCCAAAGGGTTTCTACAGCTATATTAATAGCAAAAGGATAACAAGGGATAAAATTGGTCCATTGGAGAGACCGAGTGGACAGCTATCTGCAGAGCCAAAAGAGATGGGGGAGATATTGAACAATTTCTTTTCTTCGGTATTCACCAAGGAGAAGGATATTGAATTATGTGAGGTAAGGGAAACTAGTAGAGTAGCTATGGATACTATGAGTTTCAAAGTAAAAGAAGTACTGGCACTTTTGAAAAATATAAAAGTGGATAAGTCTCCAGGTCCTGACAGGATATTCCCTAGGACACTGAGGGAAGTTAGTGTAGAAATAGCCGGGGCTATGACAGAAATACTTCAATTGTCATTAGAAACGGGAATAGTCCCCGAGGATTGGCGTACTGCGCATGTTGTTCCATTGTTTAAAAAGGGTTCTAAAAGTAAACCTAGCAATTATAGACCGGTTAGTTTGACTTCAGTGGTGGGCAAATTAATGGAAATATACTCAGAGATAATATATATAAGTATCTGGATAAAGAGGGTCTAATTAGGAACAGTCAACATGGATTTATGCCTGGAAGGTCATGTTTGACTAATCTTGAATTTTTTGAAGAGGTTACTAGGGAAATTGATGAGGGTAAAGCAGTGGATGTTGTCGATATGGACTTCAGTAAGGCCTTTGACAAGGTTCCTCATGGAAGGTTGGTTAAGAAGGTTCAACTGTTGGGTGTAAATGCAGGAATAGCAAGATGGATTCAACAGTGGCTGAATGGGAGAAGCCAGAGGGTAATGGTGGATGGCTGTTTGTCGGGTTGGAGGCAGGTGACTAGTGGGGTGCCTCAGGGATTTGTGTTGGGTCCTTTGTTGTTTGTCATGTACATCAATGATCTGGATGAAGGGGTGGTAAATTGGATTAGTAAGTATGCAGATGATACCAAGATAGGGGGTGTTGTGGATAATGAAGAGGATTTCCAAAGTCTACAGAATGATTTAGGCCAGTTGGAAAAATGGGCTGAAAGATGACAGATGGAGTTTAATGCTGATAAATGTGAGGTGCTATACCTTGGCAGGACAATTCAAAATAGGACGTACATGGTAAACGGTAGGGAATTGAAGAATACAGTTGAACAGAGGGATCTGGGAATAACCGTGCATAGTTCCTTGAAGGTAGAATCTCATATAGATAGGGTGGTAAAGAAAGCTTTTGGTATGCTAGCCTTTATAAATCAGAGCATTGAGTATAGAAGCTGGGATGTAATGTTAAAATTGTACAAGGCGTTGGTGAGACCAAATCTGGAGTATGGTGTACAATTTTGGTCGCCCAATTATAGGAAGGATGTCAACAAAATAGAGAGGGTACAGAGGAGATTTACTAGAATGTTGCCTGGGTTTCAACAGCTAAGTTACAGAGATAGGTTGAATAAGTTAGGTCTTTATTCTCTGGAGCGCAGAAGGTTAAGGGGGGACTTGATAGAGGTCTTTAAAATGATGAGAGGGATAGACAGAGTTAATGTGGACAAGCTTTTCCATTTGAGAATAGGGAAGATTCAAACAAGAGGACATGACTTTAGAATTAAGGGACAGAGGTTTAGGGGTAACATGAGGGGGAACTTCTTTACTCAGAGAGTGGTAGCGGTGTGGAATGAGCTTCCAGTGGAAGTGGTGGCGGCAGGTTCGTTGGTATCATTTGAAAATAAATTGGATAGGCATATGGATGAGAAGGGTATGGAGGGTTATGGTATGAGTGCAGGCAGGTGGGACTAAGGGAAAAAAAATTGTTCGGCACGGACTTGAAGGGCCGAGATGGCCTGTTTCCGTGCTGTAATTGTTATATGGTTATATGATTATATGGTTATATGCTCTGTCCTGTTCCTCCTTTCTTCCAGCTTTTTTCCCACTCCCCCTTGTGATCAGTCTGAAGAAAGGTCCCGGGCTGAATTGTCACGTATCTATCTTCACCAGGGATACTGCCTGACCCGTTGAGTTACTCCAGCATTGACTATTGACCTCAGGTCCTGCTGCAGTGGTTCCATGCACTCCGTGCACTTCAGTTCAGCACACTTCCTTTTTTTCTTCTCATTTAAAAATATCTCTTTCTTGGAAAATGAACTAGCTTACATTTTCTCATTTAAACTGAGCTGACTAGATTATCTTTCCAATCCTCTCATTTCCATTTCTAAATTCTAACATCTACTGTACCAACTTTGCAGACTGTGATGCGTGACTCTCAACTTTCTATGGGCACGTGCATGGGCCCCAGCTATGCCTGCCTCTTTGTAGGGTACGTCAAACAATCTTTGTTTGAAGCGGATTGTGGCCCTATCCCCGAACTCTACCTCCACTACATTGACGACTGCATTGGTGCCACCTCCTGCACCCATGCAGAACTCACGGACTTAATCCATTTTACCACTAACTTCCATCCAGCACTCAAATTCACCTGGACCATTTCCAACATCTCCCTGCTGTTTCTAGACCGCAATATCTTAATCGCAAGTAACAGACTACTGGCCGACATCTCCTATAAACCTACTGACTCCCATGGCTATCTGGACTACACTTCTTCCCACCCTGCTTCGTGTAAGGACTCTATTCCCTACTCCCAATACCTCTGAGTCTGAGCACCATGGGTGGCTTGTTCAGATGGGAGGGGGGAGGGCGGTATGATGCCATTGGATCCATAGGCGAGTACCCTCATTACACGTAAATGGCAGCAAAATCTGAAGGTAAATTGCAAAGCTACACCCAGGTGAAATATCTCTATACCTTTGCCAGAGTTTCTTGAATTTGGATTGTTATTATATAATTCACTAGACCCGTCTGGGTCTGTTCCCCCAATGTGTGGGCTGGGATGGGGGGCGGCATGCGGCGTCACACACACTAACTACCCCCCCTGCACAAACGCTAACTACTCCCCTTGATATTATATTAATATTATTAATTTGCTCCGTTTACCCTATAACCACCCTATCCACTGATGCATAGCCCCCAACTCGCAGGCGCGTCTAGAGAGCAAGGGGAGGGGGGGTAGAGAGTGAGGGCAGAGCGAGAATGGGGAGAGACAGAGACAGAAGGGCAAGAGATAGAGGGAGGGGGGGTGGAGGGGAGGAGGAGAGGGAGGGTGGGTGAGGGGGAGGGGAGGGGAGGAGGGAAGCAAGAGATGGGTGGAGACAAAGGGGGAAGGGGGCTGAGAGGAGGGGAAGGGAAGGGGAGAGGGGGTGGGAAGGTAGGGGAGAAGTGGGGGGAAAGGAGGGGGAGGTGGAGGGAAGGGGGTAGGGGAGAGGGGGAGGGAAGGGGGTAGGCGAGGGGTGGAGGGGAAGTGTGGAGGGGGAAGGGGGTTTAGGGGAGGGAGGGTGGGGAGGGCAGGGGGTTTGGGGAGAGGAAGGAGGGCAGAGAGAGGAAGGGGAAGAGAGAGGGAGGGGAGGAAGAGAGAGGAGAGAGAGAGGGGGGGAGAGAGAGGGGGGAGAGAGAGAGAGAGAGAGAGAGAGAGAGAGAGAGAGAGAGGTCGTGTTTTCTTCTCAGCTCTGCTAAGAGAAGGATTGAAGCAGCCTTTCAAGGATTTTGTCGTCGAAGAGGACACAGACACAGGGGGGTTTCATAGGTTAACTTATCGTTGGGCTGTTGAAGCTTTCCTCTGGTCTGGGATGCCTCCAACAGTGAGAGAATTCTTGAGTTTCTCCACATTGTCGAGGGTGCGGTTGTCGTTGGCGGATTGCCAATAGTGCCTGTGATTGTGGGTTTGGAATATTGGCGGTGTCTTTGTTGTTTTTAGCGCCGTTTCTCTGCCCTAAAGTCATTTTGCTCAGTGCGGCTGCCTGGCTTAATGTGAAGAAGGTACTTTTGCTTCCGGCGAGACTGCGATAGAGCTTTCCAAAAGCTGCTCTTGGCTGTGGACGAACCTGGGGACTTTCCTGCTTCAGCTGGAGGTTTCTGTTTTCTGCTGCCTGTCTTTGACTGTGACTGTCTCTGGGACTTAACTTGGAGCTGTGCTGCTGAGGTGCCTGGAGCTGGTTTGTGCCTCTGTGAGGATGGCGATGGAAGGGGCGCGGCCGAAGGTCCGGACCTACGCAGCGATGGCATCAGTGGCGGGTGCGAGGCCATCTGAGCTTGAGCCTCATGTTGACTTGGATGGGGACAGTTTTGGTATTTCTGTTCAAACTGGGCCTATGATGTCGAGGGGGGAAATTACGAAGGCCATGAATGAACTTCTTGGGAGGGGGGCTATTGTCTCTTCTGAGCTCGAAAGAGGAAAGGTGGAGATGATACTTAAGACCCGGGAGTGTGTGGCCCGAGCGTTGGAGGAGGGGATCTCAGTGGGGGGGGTCCACATACAGGTGGATCCGTGGGTATCAAGGGTGAGACCGGTTCTCCTGCGGAGCTGCCCCACTTATTTTTCGGATGCAGTACTTATTCCACACCTGTCCAAGTTCGGGGAGGTGCGGTCTAAATGTTTTCGTCTCTTGCATCCCGGGGGGGACCCGGAGGAAAAAGGGGTCTTCAGTTTCAAGAGGAGGGTGTTCATGAAGGTGGGTGAGGGGGATGGTGCCGAGGGGAGTTTTGAGGTGGTGCATAAGGGTGTCCCCAGAACCGTGCGTTGGAGTTGGGGAAAGGCACGGTGTCATGCGTGCGGCGAATTTGGACATCTCCGTAGGGAGTGTCTTTTTCGCGGGGGCACTGCTAGAGGTTCTAGTGCAGTGGCCCAGGAAAGCACTGCTGGCCCATCTGGGGTGGCTTGTCTAACCTCAGCGGCGCGGGGTGGTACTGCTGACCCGGCTAAGGTTGCCAGTTCTGCCTTGGTGACCCGGGGCGGCAGTGCTAAGCCTTCTGGGTCCGTAGGTTCCGCTTTGGGGACCCTGGGCAGTGAGAGCCCACGCCCCCCACGTCCCCCATGTCTTGCGCCTGTGGCGGCGGATGGAGGTGGGGTGCAGGAGGAGGGGAGTGTTGAGGGGGGGTTTTGGGAGAAGCAGGGGAAGCACAACAAGAAGAAGGAGAGGGATAGGGCCGCCCGAGTGAAGAAAGTGCAATCGGGTGAGTTTAGCTCCAGTGTGGTGCAGACTGCACCTGCTGGGGCCCAGGGGGGAGTTGCGGTGGTTCGGAAGGGGGTAAAGAAGCCTAAACGTGTGGGTGGCAAAGTGGATGGGGGTAATGTGGAGGCGGATGACCCTTCCCTTATGGAGGTTACCGCACCTCCGCATGCGAGTGGGACTAAAAGGAGGCATCTGCCTGGTGAAGGTGAGGAAGGGCGTGGGTCCAGAGCGAAGGGGATGTCTTTCTCCGGGCTTTCCACCACTGAGGTGGCTGAAAGTGGTCTTGACCCGGTGTCTTCTGGGTCGGTGGTTGGGCCTTCTCTTCATGGATCTACAGCGGGTGTCACAGGACTGGGTGCTGAAGTTGATTCCGGTGGAGTTGTGTCCACTGGGCGGGAGTCTGTCCCTTCATCTCAGGGGCCCTCTGAGGGAGTTATCTCGGCGGGTGCTGTGGTTAGCTCCCTTGGGTGTGTACCCTCTGGGTCGGACGAGGTCCCCTCGTTTCAGAGGCCTACTGAGGGTGCTAGCACGTTAGGTGACGTGGTTGGCTCCCCTGGTAGTGTGCCCTCTGTGACGGGGGATGTGCAGAGTCAGGCCGAGGGGGGAGTTTCGGGGGTGTTGTCGTTCAAGTCTGTGCTCCATATCAGTGCCAGTGGAGGTGCTGGGGGGCGGGATGCCTCACCGGATGAGCTGTCTGGGGTGAGTTTAATAGCAGGTGGTGATTCTCTGGGTGATGCCTGTGGAGAGGGCACTCTGGATGATGTGGAGGTCAGGGCTGTTATGGGTCGTGATCCTCTTTCAGACTCCGAGGGTGCCAGTGTTCCACAGGCCCTGGGGATGCCTCTTGTTGTTCCTTCCCCAGGCCCAGAAGAGGAGGGTGATGGTAGCGTGCAGGAGCCCAGCCATTCAGAGGGCTGCGAGTGTCAGGCAGGGGTGTCGGGACTCACCCCCAGCATTGATCCGGGGGGTCGTGTCATGGCTGAGGAGGGGGACAGCGATGCGGCCAGTGGGTGCGGCACAGAGAGTGATTTGTCAGAGAGTTCTGGTCTTTCTGAGGTTGTTGATTCAGGTGCGAGCGGGTTGGCTGTGAGCCCAGACTCCAAGGCCGTGTCTGAGGCGAAGCTTATTGTTGAGGTGCGAGAGTTCCTAAAAACAAGCCGCGCTTCCAAAACATTATGGTTTGCTGCTACAAGGCGGTGGGGGGACTGTCTAGATTTGCATGCGAGTCTCGAGGCTATCCTTAGTAACAAGGATAGTGGTCTTTCTGACTCGGATTTGGGGCAGTTTCGGGGTTTTTTGAAGGTCCTCAGAAAAGGAGTTCTTGAGACTACAGGGAGTGTGAGGGTCTCAATCTAATGTGCCTACACATTCACAGTAGCTACATTAAATTTAAATGGGAGTAGAGCGAGTTTTCGAAGATTTCAGCTCTTATCAGCCCTAAGGGAGGGGAGATTTGCAGTTTGTTATCTGCAAGAGACACATACCGTTGCTAGTGATGAACCTACCTGGCAACTGGAGTGGGAAGGGAGGGTTTATATGAGCTATCTCAGCTCAAATTCGAGTGGGGTGGCTTTTCTGTTGGCCCCAAATTTTCTGCCAAGCATTTTAAAAGTGCAGGAAGTGGTGCCAGGACGTTTGCTCCATCTGGCCGTGAGCCTGGATGGCATGCCGTTGCATTTCATTAACGTGTATGCCCCTAGCTCCGGCACGATGCAGGCCGGCCTACTTCGGGAGGTGAATGCTCTGTTGGGCACTATTGATAGGGGAGAGTGTGTCTTCCTTGGTGGGGACTTTAATTGCACACTTGAGGTGCGGGACCGTTCTGGTACTCAGTGTGCGCCTGCTGTAGCGAAGAAGCTGAGAGGCTTGATTGACTCCTTTGAGTTGGTTGATGCTTGGAGGGACCTTCACCCTGATTCCACTGCTTTTTCGCGGAGGTCTGAGGGCGGTGGTTCCCGCATTGATCGGTTTTATATTTCCCGAGCGTTTGTTTCCCGTGTCTCAGCGGCCTCAATGCGGCTGGTGCCGTGCTCGGACCATTGTCTGGTGCGTGTGGATTTTAATCCAGCGTGCGCTCGGGCTGGGTCCGCGTACTGGCACTTTAACAACAGGCTGGAGGATCGGTGTTTCCGGGAGTCATTCACTCGGTTTTGGGTGAAGTGGAGAGAGAGGCAGAGGTGCTTCTCTTCCCTTAGGCAGTGGTGGGATGTGGGTAAAGCTCACATCCGTCTCTTTTGTAAGGAATATACATGGGGGTCGACTGGGAGGCGGGACTCAGCGGTCGAGAAGCTGGAGAGGGAGATACAGGACGCTGAGTCTCGCCTGGGTCAGTTTGGTGAAGACTCCAGCGAATGGGGAGAGTTTCAGAGGAAGAAGGAGGTTTTGAGGAGTCTGCTGCTTGAGCGATCTCGAGGCGCATATGTGAGGTCTCGGGTCCAGATGCTGCACGAGCTGGACCGAGCGTCGCCTTTCTTTTTCTCTTTGGAGAAGGGGCGGGGAGCTCGAAAACAGCTCGTGGAGTTGCTTGCAGATGATGGCTCCTCTGTCACTGATCCAGAGAGGATTAATGCCTTGGTTAGGTCCTTTTATGGGTCCCTGTTCTCTGCAGAAGGATTCAGTGTGGAGGCTCAGCAAGATCTGTGGGAGGGTCTACCGACCGTAGATAGGGAGGAGGCTGATCTTCTTGATGGCCCCTTATCTTTGGAGGAGTTGACTCGCGCCTTGCATCAGCTCAGGAGGGGTAAGTCCCCCGGGCTGGATGGGATGACGGTGGAGTTTGTTAGAGCTTTCTGGGACATCCTAGGGGGTGACTATATGTTGGTTCTGGGGGAGAGCCTGGCGACTGGAGTGATGCCTCTCTCGTGGCGTAGGACGGTTGTTGTCTTGCTGCCTAAGTAGGGCGAACTCCGTTTGTTGAAGAACTGGCGTCCAGTCTCTCTCCTTTGCACAGAATATAAAATTTTTGCACGGGCAATGGCAAATCGCCTGGGCTCCGTGCTGCATCAATTGATTCATCCTGATCAATCTTATACAGTCCCTGGCCGGTCCATCCAGGATAACATCCACCTGGTTAGGGACCTGATTCATTTAGTCCAGGGTACTGGTGAGTCAGCTGCTTTTCTGTCTCTTGATCAGGAGAAGGCTTTTGATAGGGTGGAGCATGAATACCTATTTGGGTCGTTGCAAGCGTTTGGGTTTGGACCACACTTCGTAGCCCGGGTCCGGCTTTTGTACGCTGCTGCGGAGTGCCTTGTAAAGGTTAATGGCGCGGTGCTAGCTCCTTTTCATTTTGGGAGGGGGGTCCGCCAGGGGTGCCCTATGTCGGGCCAGTTGTATTCGGTCTGTGTGGAGCCGTTCCTATGTCTTCTTCGGAGGAGGTTGACAGGCCTGGCCCTACCTGGCCCGCGGGTTGAGGTGATTCTATCGGCGTATGCCGATGACGTACTTCTTATGTTCACTGATCCTGGTGACCTGCGGAGGATGCGTGACTGCCAGGAGATTTTCTCGGCTACATCTTCTGCTAGGATTAACTGGAGTAAGTGCTCTGGACTTTTGGTGGGTCAGTGGCGGGTAGACTCCCTGCCGGAGGAGATGGCATTGTATGCGTGGAGTACCACGCACCTCCTCTATCTGGGGGTGTACCTGAGTCCCACTGAGGATGTTTGGCCGGCAAACTGGCAAGAGTTGGAGACGAAGGTGGTTGCTCGGCTGGGGCGCTGGTCAGGCCTGCTTGGAGTTCTCTCCTTTCGGGGGAGGGTGCTGGTCATAAACCAGCTGGTGGCCTCTATGTTATGGTACCGGCTGGCTACTCTTGTCCCGCCCTCTATATTTGTAACTGCTATACAGAAGAAGCTGGTGGATTTCTTTTGGGGAAATAGGAAGCATTGGATTTCCGCGGCGGTCCTGAGTCTTCCGTTAGAGGAGGGCGGCCAGTCCTTGGTGTGCGTGCGCACCCAGGTGGCGGCTCTCCGTCTCAGGACTCTGTGGAGATACATGTATGTGGAGAACCCTCCCAGATGGCACGCTCTGGCCACGTATTTTTTTCGTCAGGGTCGTTGCCTAAGGGGGGTCTCGCGGCTCCCGGTGGCGGGCGTCAGTCGACCCGCTCTAAGGGGCTTGCCTGTTTTCTACAGGGATGTGTTAAGAGTGAGGAATTTGGTGGTGTTCAGCCAGAGTGTTGTTCCACGAGGAGAGGGGGATGTTGTGGCTGCGGGTGTGGCTGGTCCTCATCCTGTCATGGTGGTTGTCGAGGAGAGGCGCGAGCCTAGAGTGGTTCAGATAGAGCTTACCCCCGCTCCGTCAGATCTGCTCATCGGGCCTAGGCTCCGGGATATTTCTCGGCCTCCGGCTCCGCATAATCTGAGCTGCCTTTCTGAGATGACCAGCATGCCATTTTGTGATGCAAGGAGACGCGCACTGTATAGGATGCTCCTGCACATTCTGAACCACCGTGCCTTCGTCTCCCGTCCTGACTCACCATGGAGGACGGTGTTACCATCCGAAGGCAGCGGGAGGCCCCAGTGGGGGTCCTTCTATAAGGGAGTCGTACCCCTTTATATTGGGGACCTGGGGTGGAGAGTGCTGCATGGAGCGGTGGTTTGTAATAAACTTTTGAGTCGGTTCACGGGCTCGTCTGCCGCATGTATTTTCTGCGGAGAGGAGGAGACCGTATTCCATGTGTATATGGAGTGTGTGAGGTTACTGCCCCTGTACCAATATCTGAAGGGGCTGTTCCTCAAGTTCTGGCTGCATTTTAGCCCCACAATCCTGGTGTTTGGACACAAGGCAGGGAGTGGGGAGAGCCGAGTGTGGGGTGGGGACTTACCTGTCGGTTTGCTCCTCGGCCTGGCCAAGATGGCCATTCGTGGGTCCAGGCAGCGGGCGGTCGACGGTCAGGCGAGAGTCGGCTGCCTGCCCCTCTTTCGGGCCTACGTCCGTGCACGTGTGTCCCTGGAGAGGGAACACGCGGTGTTCACGGGGACTCTGGAGGCCTTCCGTCAGCACTGGTCACCGCGTGGGGTTGAGGCGATTATAAATGAATGTACTGTTGTACTACAATGATCTGTTCGTTATAGTGTGATTTTTGATTGTGTTTTGATGTGTTGTATTTTATGATGTGTTGAATAAAGTTTTTGAAATGAAAAAAAAAGAGAGAGAGAGAGAGAGAGAGAGAGTTGGAGGAGACCGTGTTCCATGTGTATATGGAGTGTGAGAGGTTACTGCCCCTGTACCAATATCTGAAGGGGTTGTTCCTCAAGTTCTGGCTGCATTTTAGTCCCACAATCCTGGTGTTCGAACACAAGGCGGGTAGTGGGGAGAGCCGAGTGTGGGGGGGGGACTTACCTGTCAGTTTGCTTCTGGGCCTGGCCAAGATGGCCATTCGCGGGTCCAGGCAGCGGGCGGTCGATGGTCAGGCTAGAGTCGGCTGCCCGCCCCTCTTTCGGGCCTACGTCCGTGCGCGTGTGTCCCTGGAGAGGGAACACGCGGTGTCCACGGGACTCTGGAGGCATTCCGTCAACGCTGGTCACCGCGTGGGGTTGAGAGTATTGTAAACAATGAATGTACTGTTGTAATATAATGGTTTTTTGATATAGTGTTATTTTGATTATGTTTTGATGTGTTGTATCATATGATTGTGTCGAATAAAGTTTTTGGAAGGAGAAAAAAAAAGAAGACAAAAAAAAGAGAGAAAGGAGGAGATAGAGGGAGATAGAGATGGAGAGATAGAGAGAGATATAGAGATGGAGAGAGATCGAGAGATTGGACTGGTGCCAGTCAGTGCAGACAGGAGGCTCGGATACACAGAGGGGGGTGCGACCGGTTATTTTGTGTTGTTACTGTATTGAGTTTTCCTGTATTTTACTGGTATTTTGCTTTAATAAATAGTTATTTGTGCTCTTAAAAAAAAAAAAAAGAGAGAGAGGGGGAGAGAAAGAAAGAGAGAGAGAGGAGAGGGGTGGGGCGGTAGCCCGAGCGCGAGGCACTGAGCAATCTGAGGATGGTGAAAAGCAGCAGGGGGACCAGCCAATCGTGGCTTCCGCCAACGTGACAGAGCCGGGCCGGGGGGGGGGGGGAGACAGACGACCATGTATAGGATCTTTGGTAGAGAGGAGAGAGGAGAGAGGGGAGAGAGGGAGGAAGGAGAGGGGAGGAGGTGAGAAGAGGATTGGGCGTGGCGGGGGGGGGGGTGGGGTGGAGAGGAGCCGGGCTGCCAAATGAAGAGAGAGAGAGAAGCAGCTTCTGACTCTGGAAACCCACAGCTGGAATGAGCACGCAGGGCTTCACAAGCAGCGCCAACAGTGATAAGTGCATAACGGAGCTGTAGAATGTTTGTTCTGCAGATCTTATGAGGAGTAGATTCAGCGCGTGAGGAGTCGCTGCCCCGAGATCTGTAGAACAAAGGAGCTATAACGGAACCGAGCTGCGGGGGGACCAACCGATCGTGGCTTCCGCCAGTGTGACAGAGCCGGGCTGGGGTGGGGGGGGGGGGAGTGGAGCAGAGCCTGGCGGCAACAGGCATTGTCATCACGTGGCATGCGATGAGAAGTTGGCCCTGGCAGCCATTACTCCCTCTGGATCTTTGGTGCCTGCGCTTTGAGAGTATCTGCTTTAATTGAGAGCGGGGGAGGAGGGGGGGTGGTACCGCAAGCAAGGGCATTGTGACGTCAGCTGCGGCGGAGATTTGATTTTTTAAAAACAGTACATTTTGTGAACAACATTATAAAAATCTGGGTAAATAATTGATCAGATTTAGGGCGGAGTCGATTTCCGAAATCGTAAGTTAAATCGCCACCGAAATATATAAAAATCTCAGCATATATTCGTCTGGTTTTCGAGAAAATATGTTTCAAAGGCAAAATGACATACATCAACACACACACACACACACACATAGTTTTAATAGATACTAGACCAAGTGCAGACCCATTGTGTCTGTTCCCTCAATGTGTGGTTGCGGAGGAGGGGGGGCTCGGGGGGGGGGGAGCGGCATGCGGCATCACACGTACTAACTACCCCCCCGCACACACGCTAACTACCACCTTGTAATATTATTGATTTGCTCCTTTTACCCCATAACCGCCCTATCCACTGATGCATAGCCCCCAACTCGCAGGCGTGTCTAGAGAGGGAGTGGGGGGGATAGAGAGTGAGGGCAGAGAATGGGGAGAGGCAGAGAGAAAGGGGCAGAGACAGAAGGGCAGGAGACAGAGGGAGGGGGGGTGGAGGGGAGGAGGAGATGGAGGATGGGTGAAGGGGGGGGTGGGGGAGGAGGGGTGAGAGAGATGGGAGGACAGAGAGAGGGGAGGAGAGAGAGGGAGAGGGATGGAGGGGGAGAGATGGGGGAAGGGAGGGGAGGGGATGGGGTGGAGGGAAAGGGGTAGGGGATGGGTGGAGGGGTGGAGGGGAGGGGGGAACGTGGTTTAGGGGAGGGAGGTTGGTGGAGAGCAGGGAGTGGAGGAGAGGAAGGGGGGAGAGAGAGAGGGAGGGGTTACAGAGAGAGAGAGAGAGAGAGAGAGAGGGGGGGGAGAGAGAGAGGGAGAGAGGAGAGAGAGAGATGGGGAGAGAGAGAGAGATGGGGGAGAGACAGAGAGAGCGAAATGCAACCGTGCGTCACGCGTCACGAATGTTCTGGAAATGAAGTGTCCGCGTCTCATGCACGAAAGCTGTCGACAGCTCTATGGAATTCAGGGGAGGACCCTACCCCCTGCACACACCCCACACACACACACAGAGTGGGTCCGATCTAAGCTGTCAATGAAGACAATACATTTATTTTCAAAAAACTGTCAGGTGGCAGTTGGGCCAGGTGCAAAGGCATTGTGAGGTCACAGGGTGGGGCCGGGCGGGGCCATGAGGCAGTTGTGCCAGGTGAAAAGGCATTGTAAGGTTAGTGGGCGGGGCCGGGCCAGCAGCCAGGCTGGCGGGGGTAGGGCCGGGTGGGGCCTGTGGCCGTTGGGCCAGATGCAAAGGCATTGTGAGGTCAGCAGCTGGGCAACCTTAATTTTTTTATAATGTCTGGGAAGGGGAGAGATCGCCCACCCCTGTCCCATTGTGATGTGATTTTTTTAATTATTATTTCAAAATAGGCTTTATTCAAGTAATAAATATATACAATACATGAACCGTACGAAAAATTCATCCGACATTTTCGGAGGCTATACAAATTGTTCCGTACAGTCTATATACATTGCTCAAATTTCACGAATCTATCCCCCACCCGTGCCACTCATGTGGCCCCCTGGCATGGGATTGTGATGTGATTGTACATCTGTGAGATGGCACTGTGACTCATGCAGCAGTTTGGTTTTAGTGGGACCACATGAAGGTTGCAATCTCCCACACCTGTCCCATTGTGATGGCATATGTAAATGAGATCCATTGTGATTGTACATCTGTGAGATGGCACTGTGACTCATGTAGTAGGTATGTTACAAAACTTACCTTGAGCAGCGCTGCAGTTCTGCCGCTCCCCGTGTGCGCGACTTCGGCGCCTTTCAGAGGGGGGCGGGCTTAAAGTGCCGTTTTTCAACAGACATGGAAAATCGATGAATGTCGGGCGATTTCGTTGCGGAAGAAAAATCGCTCTGACATTTGATGAATGAAGGTATTTTTAAATTACTCTAAATTATTTATTAACTAGAGTAATTTAAAAATCACCGTCAAAAGCCGTGAGCACCGACAACCGGAAGGATTTTTCGTAGGGGAGAAAAAAAGGTAAATAGTTTATTTTTATAATAAAAGTTGGTTTTTCGGGAGGCTTTAATAATATTTTCATGTTGCGAAATGGGGTCCAAAAAAATGTATGAACAAACAGTATTTTTCCTCCCGACTTCACCGCTAACCGCAACGTTCTAATCCACTACATTCCACTAAAACCCACTCGCTAGTTGATTTAAATGGCCATTCATTTACAGGCATAAAACACTAAATTCCTTCCATTTGGCCCAGAAATTCATGAAAATTAGATTTAAAAATTATGTTATATTGTGGATCATTGTGTGAATGTTATTTGGACACTTAGGCAATTAAAAAAAAGTTTATATTTTCTTAAGAAATGGATAGATGTTTAGATCTACTCATTGAATTTTGTAATTAGCTACAATTAGATAACTAATTATATGCTTTAATAGTAAGATTAAACGAGAACTTACCAGTTCGAAGGTTGATCTTTATTTTATGAGGAGTTGCGGTGAGGGATTTCGTGAAGACCCCGCCAACACGCATGCGCGGCATCCTTCAAAGCAGCGGTGTGGAATCACAGACCAGACCAAAAGTAAGGATATTAAGATTAACGTTTGAACTAACCAGTTGAACATAATGATCGTGGGTTGGGAGCGGAGGGCACAAAATCCCTCACCGCAACTCCTCATAAAATAAAGATCAACCTTCGAACTGGTAATTTCTCATTTAATCTTACTATTTTACTTCGGAGTCACGTGAGTGACTTCGTGAAGATTTCAAAGCTCTGTGATTACACGCCCTGGACAACGTCCATGCTACCACACTGCCGCAATCCTGATGGAGGAAGTTTGTTAATGCAATCCAGACTGGACAAGCTGAAAGCAAAATAATGGAGATTTATTAAAACAAATCATAAACAACCCCCTGTCTGGGGACAAATTACATTAAGGAGCAGCCCTGAGTACTGCATCCGCATATGTTGCAGGTCCGGCTAATGGCTTGTGGTAGAACCGTTGGAAGGTTGACTGACTGGCCCATCCTGCTGTAGCGAGGACGTGATCCATGGGCACCTCCATGGCCCTCGCTGTTGACATGGATGCAGCCCTGGTGGAATGAGATTTAAAAATGTGAGTGTCAATACCTGCTGCATCCAACACCTCCCTGAGCCACCTGGAGATCGTCTGCACTGTCACCCGGTGATGTGTTTTTTTGTGGCTTATGAGCAGTCTTTGTTCCGAGTTCCTGATTGGCTGGGTTGACTCGATGTAGTAACGGAGGTGGGCGACTGTGCAGAGTGTGGCATCAGTGGGGTACACCTGGAATTCCAATTGCAGCCCCGTAGTCCCGGGTCTATGCTGCTTCAGCAACTCTGCAACGTAAAATGTTACTTTCCCAGGGGTAGAGAGCATATTGTCAATGCGCAACTTTTGAAGCGCCTGTACCCGCTGAGCAGACGTGAGTGCCATCAACATGACCACCTTTAGGGTGAGTCGGTGAAGTGGTAACCCCGCCATGGGAGACCATGATCTTAAAAGGGACAGGACCACTCCTGCATCCCAGACAACGTTATATCTGGGCCGTGGAGGGTTGGTATTAAATACACCCCTCATGAACTTTGACACCAGATTGTTGGTCCCCACTCCTACCGGAAGGTACGAGGACAGCGCACTCCTGGCGCTATTGATGGCACTATAGCTGAGCCCATCATCGTAATGGAGGCCCGCCAGGAATTCCAGGACATCAGGTATCGTGGCAGAATCATAGGAAACATTCTTCCTTGAGCAGAATAACTCCCATTTCCTGATCTGGGTCAGGTACTGCCGTCTGGTAGATGTTCTGCACGATGCAGCGATTACATCCATGGACCTCGATGAAATCCCGGTGTTTATAAGAGGCCTTTTCAGAACCTGCAGATCAACAGGTTTAGACAGCCGTGGCACGGATGCGACGCGCCAGTGACAGGATTAGTGATCAATTGCGGGTTATTTGCAATTTGCACCCAAGGATGTTTCAACATCTGGGAGACCACCGGGTACCATGGTTGTGTCGGCCAGTCGGGTATTACCAGAATGCCTGACGCAGAGTCCAATTTGATCTTCTGCAATACCCGGCTGATGAGGCAGAATGGGGGAAATGCGTAGCAATACCATTTCCCCAGTGGAGCGAAAAAGCATCCAACGCCACTGCCCCAGGGTCTGGTTCCCATGATACATACGTTGGTATCTGATGGTTCAACCTAGACGCAAATAGGTCAATATCTGGCATACCAAATTTTGTTACAATTTCAGCAAACACATGGGGATTCAGCATCCACTCGATGTTATCATTGAACACTCGTGACCTGGTGTCCGCCACTGTATTGAGTATCCACGGGAGGTACTTTGCTGATATCCAAATATCCCTTTTGATGTACCAGAGCCAAATTGTATTTGCCAAATCATTACAAGATACTGACCTGATACCACCCATATGATTTATATAGGCTACCACCGTGGTATTGTCTATTTGAAGGCGGACATGTGCATGACGCAAATTATTGCAATATGCCCGTAACCCATGAAAGACCCCCAGCATCTCCAGATAATTAATGCCTTGTACTTGGAGAAGGGTGTCCCATCTACCACCGCAGCTGGTTATGGTGTCAGTTGCTCCCCAGCCTTGTGCGCTTGCATCAGTTTGCAACAGAACTGTTGGATTTGGGAGAAGGATGGGTTTGGAACTTCCTCTAATACCGTGAACCCACCAGTTCAACTCGGTTTTTTCCCCTATGGCCAGTTGCATAGGTCGGTCAAAATGTCCGGCATTCAATTTTAACGCCAGAATTTTGCTTGTTTGTAATTTCCGGTAGTGCAATGGACCATAATTTACAGCTGGGAACGTAGCTACCAGCTTCCCAATTACCTTTGCAACCTGCCGAATGGTTGGCCTGTTGCTGTCAAGTAAACTGATGCATGCGTGTTGAATGTCCACCACTTTGTCAATTGGGACGGTGACTTTCATCTGGTTAGTGTCTATAGTGAACCCCAAATAGTCCATGACCTGTGAAGGGATGAACTTGGATTTGTCTGGATGGATTATAAACCCCATTCTTTGAAACAAAGAGATGGTGGCTGAGACTGCCAGCTGAGCTAGCGCTAGGGTTTCCCCCGCTATGAATATGTCATCCAAATATGCCATTACGACATGGTTTCGTTTCCTAAGATGTGCCAATATAGGTTTAACAATTTTGGTAAATAGTCTCGGCGCTGTTGTAATCCCATTAGGCAAAGCTTTATATTGCCATAATTGACCTTCCCAGACAAATTTCAAGAACCTTCTATGTTGTTTAGCGATAGGCACTGTATAATATGCATCCTTCAGGTCAATGCAAGCCATAAAGTACCCATGACTGACCAACTGCTTGGCTGTCTCAAACGTCTCCATTTTGAAATGAGTATATTGTATGAAAGTATTCAACTGGGTTAAGTCGATGATAATCCGACAACCTCCATCCTTCTTGGGTCTAGTAAAGATGTTGGATACAAACTCCAGTGGCTCATGCGTCGTTTTCTGTATCACCCCTTTTTCTTCCAATCGTAGTATCTCAACATGAGCCCGCTCCTTCTCTAATTGAGAGAGTGCAAATCTGCGACTAGGCTCAAGTTGCGAAGGGGGATCCCTGCCATTAATAAACTCTATCTCATAACCCTGAATGCTTTGTAAAATAAAAGGATCCATAGTTATGGTATCCCAGGCAGACCGGAATTCCCGTAGCCGTCCCCCCACCGGTGAGGTTACTATTGCTACTTTGTGGAAGGAACCAAGCCCCCTTACCTCCAAGGTTAGCGTCGGGGTCTGGACTGTGGTGTTTTTGCTCCCCGTGTGGTGTGGCCCTGTTGCCGCATCTTCCAAGCCGGCTTGGGCTGGCCTTGGAATAAAAAAGGCTTCTGCTGTTGGGGCCCCGGCGTGGAGTATGTCGTTTGCGGGTATGTTCTGGGGACCTTGTCCGCCGGTGTGCGGGACCTGACTGAGGAATGTGGCTGCTGCCTGGTGTAAACGTGAGCCTTAGATGAATGAGGCTGCCTCATCATCCCCATAGTCTTGGCCTCCTCGTCCAGCTCTTTTACCCGTTTAGGTAGGTCTTCCCCAAACAGCTGCCTTGGTGGTGGTGCGGTGTAGGTGCTGCATAATCCCGCAAATTTGGGATTTAAATTTGGCCGGATGGAGCTTTTCCTAAAGCAGTTTATTTCAAACTGAGTGTTGCACAAGAGCGCTAGTGCATCCTGCTGCTCCTCGGAAACACTCGTGGCGTCCAGAGACCGAGCAAAAGCCGTGATACCTGCCGTCAGCAGTTTCAGGATCTTCTGGAGCTTGCCCTCCTTGATCCTTGTGTTGGTAGACATGTTCCCCCATATTGCTGTATTCACCTTTGGAACATTGAGGGAGTTGCAGTTCGCCGGTGCTTTATATCTCGCCATTGTTTCCGTGAGCACGGTATCCTGGAGCTGGTGCGTAGTCAGGAAATCAACTGAAGCTGCTATCTTGGGATGTAATGGGTCCCCAGCGGTAGCAGGCGACCCAAACTTCGAGACTGCCTCCAACATTTCCTGTGGGGCCTCGAGCTCTCCCTCCTCCTCAGACTCACGCATACTTCCTTGCTGGCTCTCAATAAGCGATGGTGAGATGGAAGGTGGCGGCTGTACGTAGCTCCCAGACCTCTGGGACTGCCGTTCCTGATGCTCCAGGTCCCGTTTATAGAGCACCTCCACCATTTGCTCCAACCGGGCCATACGACCGTCACCGCTGCACGTGGGCCACTGGTCGTCTTCCCCAGCCTCTCCAGAGGAACCGGGGCTTCCGGCAGTTGTCAGCACCCCCACGGAATGCACTGCCAGGAAGTCGCCAGCTCCCACTCCAGTGGGGCTGTGCGACTCCCGCACGGACATACCGCTGGTCCGCCGACGTTTGGACAGCAGCGGCCCCTCTGTCTGGTGGGAGGGAAGAGGGCTTGAGTCAGCGCTTGCACCAGAAGCCAGACTCCTCGATGTCCATGCAGGCTTACCACCACAGTGTTCCACACATAAACGGGAATGTGGCGGCGCATGGTCTGTTATACCCGCCTCAGCAGGGGTGCTGGACCGTACTTTACTGCCACCGGCCCGCACTACGGCAGCCTGTTCCGGTGGTGTGCCGGAACATCCTGCCCCCACAGGGATCCTCGGCACGCCAGCATTGCCACTGGCCTGCTTCCTCGCAGGTTTACGCAGTGGCTTGTCCCTGCCTGCCGCACCGACAAGGCTGGACTTTAGCGAGACTTCCCCCCTGTTCTGCCCACGAGGGACCTCTAAAGGGGGGGATGCACCCGCAGACACGCTTGCTCCAAGAGCCCCACGTGCCTTACCTCCAGCCCTGGACTTGGGCACTGGAGGCCTGGAGTCAGGGTCTCCCAGCCCCTGCTCCTGCGCGGACACCCTCTTCTTTGCCAGAGGGGTTGTGCCGGGTCTAATCAGCTGCCCAGAGCTCCCCGACTGCCGCGACTTCTTCCCCGGTGGTGTCTCAGCTGCTCCCGATGTAGCGGGCAGCTCCGGGGACTTCACTCGCTGAACGCGACCCGGAATCCTCCTTCCTCCTTCCATGGCCCTGCAAAATAATGCAGAGCACAACGAACCAGCTAAAGGTTAACTTACCTGCAGCTGCTTACCTTCTGAAGGAGCCGGTTGAGGGAGCGCAC
Organism: Raja brachyura; assembly: GCA_963514005.1. The sequence continues at coordinate 25,482,712 of OY740808.1, forward strand.
TCCCCCCCCCAGCTGCCGTGAGCAAATGCGCGCGACAATATGCCGCGCATGCGTGTTGGCGGGGTCTTCACGAAGTCACTCACGTGACTCCGAAGTAAAATTTCAGGTCATCCAAGTAAGATTGTTTCATATTTGTTTCAGAATGCTTCAATCTATAATAACTGAAAATTTCATTGAGTTCTCTTAATTTTTAAGAAAGTTGTGGGCTTTTAACTGTTCCAGATCACAGCTTTTGAGTTAAGTCAATTGAAAAGCAATGGGGAACAAGATGCTAATTTCCGAGTATGAAAACCAAGTGCAGACCCATTGGGTCTGTTCCTCCAACACCCGGTTGCAGTGGGGTGTTGGGGGGACTGGGGTGGCGGCATGCGGCTTCGCACGCACTAACCACCCCCAGACACACGCTAACTACCTCCCCTTGATATTATATTAATATTATTAAGAGAGGGAGGGGGGCAGAGAGAGAATGGGGAGAGACACAGAGAGAGGGGCAGAGACAGAAGGGCAAGAGACAGAGGGAGAGGGGAGTAGGAGAGAGAAGGTGGGGAGAGAGAGATGAGAGGAGAGATGAGAGGAGGGAGAGGGGGGCTGAGAGGGGGGTTAGGGTAGCGGTTTAGGGGAAGGAGGGCAGGGATGGGGAGAGGGAGGGGGAGAGAGAGGGGGTGAGAGAGGGGGAGAGAGAGAGGGAGGGAGAGAGAGAGAGGGAGGGGGAGAGGAAGAGGGGGAGGGAGAGAGAGGGGAGGGGGTAAAAGGGGGGAGAAGGGGGGGGTGGAGATGGGTGGGGGGAGAGAAGGGAGGTGGAAGAAGGGAGGGAGGAGAGGTGTAGGGCCACCCAGCAGCCGTCTGCCTCAGAGTGTGCCTCAGCTCCAGGGCCTCGCATCCTCGGTGCATCCTCTCTGTACCCCCATGGCCAGCCAGTTATCTCCGGGTCGTCACAGAGGACCGATTGCTGAATGCTTCAGATCCCGAGTACGGGGAGAGGGGGGGAGGGGGTGGTCCCGTGTGAGCCTGCGGGCCGCCAGCGAGGCATGGAGCGACATGAGGATGGTGAAAAGCAGCGGGAGGACCAGTTGGTCGTGGCTTCTGCCAGCATGACAGAGCCGGGCTGGGGGGAGGAGTGGAGGAGAGCCCGGCGGCAGCAGCCGTTATCATCGTGAGGGCACGCGATGAGAAGGTGGCCCTAGCGGCCATTACTCCCTCTGGATCTTTGGTTCGCAGCACAGCGGGAGGCGAAAAAATGACTGGGTGGGGGGGGGGGGGGAGAAGGGTGGTAGAAAGTGCAACTGCGCATTGAGAGCATCTGCTTTAATCGACTGCGGGGGGGGGGGGGGGAGGGGCCGGGAGCAAGGGCTTTGTGACATCCGCAGCTACTGCAGCTGCCGCAACGGTTTTATTTTTTTAAAAATTCGTTTTGTGAACAACTTTATTAACATTCTGGGTTGTTAAATTGTTGATCAAATTCAGAGGGGAGTCAATTTCCGAAATCGTAAGTTAAATCGCCACCGAAATATATAAAAATCTCAGCGTATTTGCGTCTGGTTTTCGAGAAAATACGTTTCAAAGGCAAAATGACATACACCCACACACACACACACACACACAGAGTTTTAATAGATACTAGACTAAGTGGGACCCGTTTGGTCCCAGCTTCACACGGGAGGGTTGGTCCCCCAATGCAATATTCCACCTCTCCACCAATTCCAATATTGCTGGCCAGTGGGGGGGTGGGGGGCGCTTTCTGGAGTGCTAGTATGTGTGTTGTGGGCCAAAGAGACTGGTTTCCAGAGGGTTAGTATGGACATTGTTGGCCGAATGGATTCTTGGGCTAGCAGCTCAGTCACTCAGCCAGGCAGTTCAGTCACTCAGGGCAGGCAGCTCAGTCACTCTGGCCAGGCAGCCCAGTCACTCTGGCCAGGCAGCTCAGTCACTCTGGCCAGGCAGCTCAGTCACTCTGGCCAGGCAGCATTTTAGAACCAATAGAGACACTTTTTGCAAGCATTTTAGAACCAGTAGAGACACTTTTTGCAAGCATTTTAGAACCAATAGAAACACTTTTTGCAAGCATTTTAGAACCAGTAGAGACACTTTTTGCAAGCATTTTAGAACCAATAGAGACACTTTTTGCAAGCATTTTAGAACCAATATACACTTTCTGCAAGCATTTTAGAACCAATAGAGACACTTTTTGCAAGCATTTTAGAACCAATAGACACATTCTGCAAGCATTTTAGAACCAATAGACACTTTCTGCAAGCATTTTAGAACCAATATACACTTTCTGCAAGCATTTTAGAACCAACAGACACTTTTTGCAAGCATTTTAGAACCAATAAAGACACTTTTTGCCAGCTTTTATAGAACCACATTAAGGGTACTCACAGTTGAGTAGACATGTGTTCAGTGCTATTCAGAGCTCAGAGAGACGTGACCCTCTGGCTTCCTCCATCTTGCAGAGACTGAGTGAGGCACACCACTTCCTGGTTTTATAGTCCCTCCCTCTCCCTCCAGCAGGGGCAGCAGAGAGAATGGCGAATTTTAAAAAACAATTAATATCTCTTAGATTTTTCATCGATGGGAAAAATCCTCTGGTCCAGGAAGGCGGAGGGGGGCTCTGAGTGAGCTGGCCAAAAATGACGGCCATAGGTAGCAGCGTTCTCTCGGAAATCACACCCCAGTGAGCCAAAAGCGGTCAAAATCAGTCTTTTAGTAATATAGATATATGATATGACATGATATGATATGATATGATATGATATGATATGATATGATATGATATGATACCCACTCTTTGTGGAGTTGAGTTAAGTTTAGTTTAGTTTAGAGATACAGCATGGAAACAGGCCCTTCGGCCCAGCAAGTCCACGCAGACCAGTGACCACTTGTACACTAACACTATCTTATACATCAGGGACAATTTACAGAAACCAATGAATCTACAAACCTGCATGACTTTGGAATGTGGGAGGAAACCGGGACACCTGGGGAAAACCCATACAGGTACAGGGAGAACGTGCAAACTCCATACAGACAGATTGAACCCGGGTCTCTGGCGCTGAAAATCATTAGAGCTCATTAAGGATCACATTCATTATAAGGTTTTCTTGTCCCCTGTAGCTCTGAAACTTGAGTAAATTGCATTTACTTTAACTTGGTCTCAGGATGTGGGAAACACATAAAAAATTGCACACACGTGTCTTTTGTGACTGATGGTAGTGTGTAAAACCGGACGGATTGATGGTCAAACAGTCGGTGAAGTAGTGCTCTGGGTGTGCTTAGCACTCACAGTTGTTGCCCTTGGTAGAGGACTTCCCATATCATAGAGTGTGACATTAGCAAACACAGCCAGAAGGCCAGATTCCTGCACTCCACAAAAAATCGCATAAAACAGTTGGCACATTGGCGTAGCTGGTGGGCTGCTGCCTCAAAGCACCACACACCCGGGTTTGACCCTAACCTTGAATGCTGTTCGTGTGGAGTTTGCCCGTTCCCCCGTGACCGCTTGGGGTTCCTCCGGGTGCTCCGGTTTCCTACCACTTCCCAAAGGTTTGAAGGCTAATTGGCCTCTGTTAAATTTCCCTGACTATGTAGGGAGTGGATAAGCACGTGGGATAATGTAGAATGATTAGTAAGGGGGTCTGGGGTTATGGGGAGGGCAGGCTAATGGGGTTGAGAGGGAAAGATGGATCAGCCATGACTGAATGGTGGAGTAGACTTGCTGGGTCGAATAGTCTAATTCTGCTCCTATAACGTCTGAACTTATGAACTAGTGTGAATGGGTGGTCGATGGTCGGTGTGGACTCGATGGGTTGAAAGGCCTGTTTTCATGCTGTATTTCTAAAACTAAACTATGGGACAGGTGCCTATACTGAGTGATATTGCTGCCAGAATCTCATGTTTCCATTTAACCGACAGAGGTTGAGGTGTTTTGAGGGTGTTTATGGGACAACAACAGCAACTTAAAAGGGAGCAAAAATGTTGCTGCCCAGTTTATCCTTTTGACCTGCAGGAGCACTGAGAAGGACATTAGTCATCCTACTATCTAACCTGTCTATAGGACGCATGAGCTGCTCGAGGAGGTGGTTGAGAGCTAGATCTTAGGTAAAGGTAAGGGTCTTGCAGCAAGCTTTTCGCTCTCCTTTCAACTCAATGATATCAGAACAAGGCTTTCTGATCTTCACACCTTTTCGTGCTGCTACATGTTCTGCTACCGTGCTTCGTAAGTTTGCAGGGCGGGACAAGTGTTTTACAGTGTGATGAGTGCCTGCAATGCGCTGTCTGGGGTTGTGGTTGAGGCAGATACTTTAGCGGCATTTCAGAGAATTTTAAATCGGAATATGGATACGCAAATTGATGACTAGTGAAACTCGGTTTTTGCTCTGGGAGGAAGTGAGAATAAACGTCCAGAAAATAGATGCTTAATAGTGATGACTTATTAAACTGTGAAAGAGAAGAAGTGATGATCCAGGGAGAAGGAAATAACCACGGAGGCACCCTTCTCAGAGCAGTAGAAAATATTTTACTTCAGAGATTTGAAGTTAAGCAGTTGGTATATGATAAAAAATGTTTGGTTAATGGCATTCTTCAGAATGGACTGGAGTATTCCCTTTAAAGGTTAATAGTCAGTCCTGGAGTCATAAAGCATGGAAACATGTTCTTTGACCTAACTCATCCATACCAACCGAGATGCTCCATCTAAACATGACCCACCTACCCATATTTGACCCACGTCTCCCTAAACCTTTCCTATCCACGTACCTGTCCAAATGTCTTTTAAATGTGGTTATTGTACCTGCCTCAACTACCCCCTCTGGCAGCTTGTTCCATGTACCCACCACCATCAGGGTGAAGAGGTTACCCCCCTCAGGTTCCGATTCAGCTTAAAACATTGCACTTTAGATCTTGATTCCCCTATGCTGGGAAAAAGACTCTGTGCAGTCACCGTGTCCATTCCCCTCATGAGTTGATACACCTCTATAGGATCAGCCCTCAGCCTCCTTCACTAGGCCGCCAGGGGACCGATGCGAGGATTTTGTTTGTTGATTTTAGCTCTGCCTTCAACACCATTGTGCCAGAGCTGCTACACTCCAAACTTCCCGAGTTGACTGTGCCTGAACCCCTCTGTCGGTGGATCACCAGTTTCCTGACAGACAGAAAGCAGCATGTGAGGCTGGGAAAGCACTTCTCGGACCCGCAGACCCTCAGCATAGGAGCACCGCAAGGCCACTCCAAAGATAAAGTTCTATATTTCATTAGTTTAGTTTAGTCTTAATACAGCATGGAAACAGGCTTTTTGTCCCACCGAGTCCACACCGACTATCGATCATCCATTCACACTAGTTCTATGTTATCTCACTTGTCATCCATCCCTTACACACCAGGGGTAATTTACAGAGGACAATTAGCCTACAAACCTGCATGTTTTTGGGGTGGGGAAGGAACCACCATCACCACCCTGGCCACGCTCTCGTTTCAGTCCTGTCTTCAGGACGAAGGTATAGGAGCCTGAAAACCAGGACCTCCAGGTTCTGAAGCAGCTTCTTCCCAACTATCAGGCTCTTTACACTTTAGACCTTAGAGATATCGTACATACATTAGATAAGATGGGGTTCCATACAAAATTTATAAATTGGGTAAAAGTACTATATTTAAATCCAACGTCAAGAGTGTGGGTGAATGGGTGTTGCTCTGAGATTTTTTAATTGAAGCGGGGAGTTAGACAGGGGGACAGTTCGAGTCTCCTGCTCTTTGATTTATGTTTAGAGCCGCTTGCTGAAACCATTCGGCAACGGGATCATATAGAGGGTATTAAAGATGATAGGGGAGTGGAATATAAAATGTCATTATTTGCGGATTATGTCATGCTGTATGTGAGCAATCCTATTTCCTCAGTGCCGTGCCTAATGCAAGTTTTAAAGGAATATAGAGTAGTATCTGGTTATAAAATAAATGGTTCAAAATCGGAAACAATGATGCTGTCAGGTATATGGCCTTCGCAACTAAATGATCAGGCCAGGTTTCATTGGTCTAGGGAGGGTTTCAGATACCTAGGCATTGTCATCACCCCCTCCATTTCAACATTGTACAAAGCTAACTATGGAAAGCTACTAAAGGGGATAAAGGCAGGTATGCTCAGATGGGAGATTCTCCCTCTATCTCTAATTGGTAGAATTGAAGTTGTTCGAATGAATATTTTGCCCCGACTGCTTTTTTTATTTCAATCTTTGCCAGTAGGGGTCCCTGGGGTGGCAGTCCATTTGGGCCACTGGGGCTGCCTTCATACACTTCGGGATGGAGGAGGCTGCAGAATATGGGGCCCACTTGATCAACGAGACTGACCCCACCACCAAAGGGATTTAATGGAATCTATTCAATAATTCTTCATCGTCTCATGTATCTCGGTATATCCAGCATGGAACTATAAATGTGAACAAATTATTTTCAACTTACTTGTCTCAGGATGTGGGATATACTACTAAAGTTACATATAGGTCTTGCACTTATTTAAGGTAGACACAACACTCTTATCATTATTTTGTAATTTACATTCCTAGGTAATTAATGTCAACATGTGAACCCTCTTTTGTAGAGTAGAAACAAGGAACTGCAGATGCTGGTTTACAAAGAAGGACATAAAGAGCTGGAGCAACTCAGCAGGCCAGGCAGCATGTCTAGAGAACAAGGATAAGTGGGTTGGGACTCTTAGAAATGGGGAAGGCTGGGAAGAGCAGGTGACTTTTGCACAGATCAATGTCTGAAGCCTGCATTTGAACATTTGTCATGATAACATGAAATCTATAAAGTTATTTTTCTTTATTTTTGTAAAGGGTGCAGCATCTCCATATGACTATTTCCTGTTTTTTAGTGCAATTTACACACAGAAACTAGTTAAGCCGAAGCTGAGCTGTGCAGCAACAGAAAGACACCAAAGAGCACAAAGTGCTGGAGTAACTCAGTGTGTCAGGCAGCTTCTGTGGAGAAAAAGAATGGGCGACGTTTCAGGTCAGGACGCTTCTTCAGACTGTTCAGTTTGAAGAAGGGTCTGGAACCAAAGCTTTACCCATCCTTTTTTCGCTGGAGATGTTGCCAGACCTGCTGAGTTACTCCAGCACTTTGTATCATTTTTTGCCATTGGTACTGGCAATAAAACAATTAAATTCTCACTTGCAGCAGCATAACAGGCCTGTATCACACGGCACATAGATTAAGAAACCGCAATGCCCGAATTCTTTAGTGGAACCAAGACAGTTCATAGTTCATAGATTAGTTAATGTTTTGTTATGTTCACGAGCCTGATGGTTGTTGGGAAGAAATCAGGTTCTTGAACTTGGAGGTTGTGGTTTTCAAGCTCCTGTACTTTCTTCCAGATGGTAGGAGTGAGATGATAGCGTGGCCAGGGTGGTGTGGGTCTTTGTTGATGGTGGCTGCCTTTTTGAGGCAAGATTCCTTCGATGGTGGGGAGGTCAGTTAGTTAACCAGAAGCTAGTTAGGCAGGATCTGAGCTATGCAGCAACAGAAATACACCAAAGGACACAAAGTGCTGGAGTAACTCAATGGGTCAGGCAGCATTTCCGGAGAACATGGATAGGTGATGATTTCAGTATGGACCCGGAACATCACAGATCCACGTTCTCCAGACATGCTGCCTGACAAATTGCGTTACTCAAGCAATTTGTGTCCTTTTGTGTAAACCAGCATCAACATCCTTATTTCTATTGAAAGGCACCAGACAGGGTGAACAACTAATCAAATAGAAATTCCTCAGAACAGAAACTAAGGAAAAAAAGCAAGATTTGCGAACAATTTTACAGAAATTACTATTGTTAGTTACATATGAGATGAATGTAAAATATTATAAATAGTCACAAAGAATAGGGCAGCACATGAACAAGCCTTTCAGCTCACAACGTGTGTGTAAAACACGATTCCGAGTTAATCTCCTCTGCCTGCACCTGATCCACAAGTTGCCGAACTCAGCTCTGAAGATTGGAGAGTCGAGAGGGGAGCCGCTGACAATGACGGATGCGAGGAGTGGGCCAGTAGGAGAGGGACCGGGGTATTGCCTCCAGCACCTTCAAGGTTGGCTGCAGGAGGCGGCCCCTGGGACACAGAGGCGGTCGGGCGAGGAGAGGGACGTTGGTCCGTTGGGCGAGCCGGTCGAGGGCGATGGATGAGGCCCTGCAGCAGCCTGGGAGTTATCTGGATCTGGAGCTGCTCCAGTACATCGAACGCATGGACTGGACTTTGGACTTTTGTAAATGGCGCCAAAATATGGTGACGTGCGTGTGTGAGCAATGCAAAAAGAATTTCACTGTGCAGTGCATAAGTGACAATAAAGAACCATTTCAGCTATTACCCTCTAACCAGACAGTATTCTGGTAAACCTCACCTGCACCTTCTCCAAAGTCACTCCATCTTCCTAGAATGGGCTGACCAAAACTGTACACAATACTCCAAATGTGGTCCATGCAAGCTTTAATTAAGTTGCGGCATGACTTCCTGACTCTTATACTCAATGCCTTGACCGATGAAGGCAAGGGTACCCAGTGCTTTCTTTACCACTCTATTTATGTGTTACCACTTTCAGGGAGCTGCAGACTATGGAACTATGCCCAAGACCCCTTTGTACATTAATGCTGTGAAGAGCTAGCCATTAACTCTATACTTTCCCCTTACATTTGATCTCCCAAATACAACATCTCACACTTGTTAGGATTTAACACCATATTCCATTTCTCAGTCCATATCAATACTTGATCTAAATCCTTTGAATCTATTTCATGGGCTGTAACAATCAATTTTGATTTACAAATTTACCAATCTACATTTACAAACTAGTTGGATATCTATCACAAAAAGATTAGATCTTTGCACAGTTCACTGCGGAATACTACATATCATCGACCTTTCACCACTACCTTTTGCCTTTTATGGGTAAGACACTTCTGATTCCAAGCTACGAAGACACCACTGTTCCCATACATTGTAATCTTCAGGATTAGCCTACCACATAGGACTTTATCAAACACCTTACTAAAATCCACGTAGACAATATCAACTACCCTCATCAATCATCTTATCATCTCATCAACAAACTTAATCAAGTTAGTAAGACATGACCTGCCTTGGACAAAGTCATGCTGATTGTCCCTAGTTATCCCATTATTGTCCAAATGTGAGTAAACCCTACCCTGAAGAATCTTCTCCAATAGTTTCCCCACCACTGACTTGTGGCTCACTGGCCTCTAATTTCCTGGATTATCTCTACTTTGTTTCTTAGACAATGGCTGCACTGCAATGCTTGGGACCTCATCTGTGATGAGAAGGATGTACTAAGATGTTCCCAAGGCCACTGCAGTCTCCTCAAGTGCAGTTTCCCTCAATAACATGGGATTGATCCCAACAAGCCCTGGGCATTTATTTCAGGTGGCCCAACTCCATCTCTTCTTGATCTCAAACTGCCCTAGCATAGTAGCATATCTTACACCATTCTCACTGCTGACCACTGGCGAATAACCACAAGGAATGAACAAGCATAAATATAAAGACCCAAGGCTTGTGTCTGAAATAGTGTCTCGACCCGAAACGTCACCCATTCCTTCTCTCCAGAGATGCTGCCTCTCCCGCTGAGGTACTCTAGCATTTTGTGTCTATTTTCTGTTTAAAACTAACATCTGCAGTTCCTTCCTTCATCCTCCGACTCCTTGTATAATTCTCTCCTTTATCCTTAGGTACTCCCCAGTTACCCTCTTGGTTTTAATCTGTGTATAAAAATCCTAAGAATTTTCCTTACTCTGACTTCTCAATGACATACAATGGGCCCTTTTAGCCAATCTAAATGCCTGATTTGAGTGCTTGCCTGCTTGCATTTAAAAATCATTTTAAATCTGTAGATGCATCATGGAACGGAGAACTGGAAATGCATATGTTTCCATGTCAAAGAGGCTATTAACTAATCTGTAGCATAATTAAAAATTCAGTTTCACAAGCTTAGACATTTTTACTGTTTTTTTCATTGAGAAAATGAGTGTAAGAAGTAACACCACATAATTTCACTGTGTTGATTGCATCTATGGAAGTTATGCCACGAATCCAACCTCAAATGTCACAATAAAATGTTTAGAAATATCATGCCCCAGGTGTAAGAATACCAGGTAAATGTATTTCCCTTTTGTTTTTGAGACAACTTTTGTTGACGAAACAAAATCTGGCAATAACATGGAAGTGTGACTGTGCAAGCAAGTAAGAATGTAACTGTTGTGCTTTCAGTACAAGGACATTTAGACACTGTTGACTGTTACTCGACAGTATCTTGAAGGCGGCACTGTGTCTTACAGCACTACGGACCCGGTTTCGATCCTGACAATGGATGCTGTCAGTGTGAAATTTGTACATTCTCCCTGTGATCGTGTGGGTTTTCTCCGGATGCTCTGGTTTCCTCCCACATTCCAAAGATGTGGGTGAATTGGCGTTGGTAAAATTGTTGAATTGTCCCTAGTGTGTGGGATAGTGTTAGTGCATCCCTAGTGTGTAGGGTAGTTACTGTCTGCAGCTGGTCGGCGCGGTCTTGGTGGGCTGAAGGGCCTGTTTCTGCTCTGTATCTCAAAAGGTAATACTTTGGGGCGTATGACAAACTGCAGCCTATTGTTTCACAAAGTTGGTTTTATTGGGATAAGGTATCTCATCGCAATAGGCAAAATAAACAATACCAGCTTCAACTAAAATTTAAAAAACTCAAAAATCTCCCAGAAAATATAGTGAATGAGGCATAGTTAAAATATTTAAATTATATAGGTTTAATGTGAGAGGGGTATGATTTAATAGGAACCCAAAGGGCAATCTTTTCACACAGAGGTTGGTGGGTATATGGAACGAGCTTTCAGAGCAATTTTTTCAGACAGGTACAATAACATTTAAAATAGACTTTAGAGGTATGGAAACAGGCCCTTCGGCCCACTGAGTCTACCGACCAGTGATCAGCCTGTACACTAACACTATCCTACACACCAAGGACAATTTTACCATAGCCTATTAATCTATAAACTTGTATGTCTTTGGAGCATGGGAGGAAACCAGAGCACCCATAGAAAACCCACGTGGTCACAGAGAGAAAATACAAACTGCTTACAGATAGCACCCATAATCAGGATCAAATCCGGGTCTCTGGCACTGAGGCAGAATCTTTCCATCTGCGCCATTGAATCTTTGAGAGGCACATGGATAGGAACGGTTTACAGGAACATGGTCCAAATAGCGATCAATGAAACCAGCTTGGATGAACTTTTTCGTTATGGCGAGTTGGGCTGAACGGCCTGATTGTGTGCTATTGACTCTATCAGTTTAAAATTAATCTGGCTTCCAGTGGAATCAACAAGCAAGAGACCCCAAAATTATTTAAATATTTGTAGCCTATCTGGTTACAATATTGCAACCTAATTTCTATATATGCAGCCTTATTCTTTTATCTGTAAGAGGTGGAATCTGGATAGTCGTGGATACATTTATTTTATATTTCTTGCACAGTGCCATGTTTTACTGCTGGGTGACATCACAACCTGTGATGTGAACTTACTTAAATATACAGCGTGGAAACAGGGCCTTCAGCCCACCGAATCACTGCTCAGCACCTATCACCCCGTACACTAGTTTTATCCTACACATTAGGAACAATTTAGAGGCCAATTAATGTACAAACTTGCCCAATTTGGAAATGTGGAAGGAAACTGGAGCATCCGGAGAAGCCCACACGGTCACAGGGAGAACGTACAAACTCCAAACAGACAGCACCCGTAGTTGGGATTACACCCGGGTCTCTGGCGCTGTGAGGCAGCATCTCTGCCGCCCTGCTGTTGTAATAAAGAGCAATAGAAAATGCTGCAGTCCACATACAGTAGTTGGTTAAATTGGTTTCTCTCTCCATGGATGCTGCCCAACTTGATCATTTTCAGCATTTTCTCTTTTGATTCCGGCATTTGTTCCTTACATGATTAGCTGTGGCTTGGAAATTTGGAGATTTTAGACATCTTCTGCTTTATTTGGAAGATTCCAGATCTTCAAGCATTTTATTGCACCTTGAAATCTTTTCCTTGGTAGACCTGGAACGACCCCCAGTATCACCCCAAGTACCCTGACCTTCCCACTCCACTGAAAACCCCTGACTGTTTACAACCAGCATCTGAAGGGGATTGACTGGAAAGTGTGCACTACCATCATGGTGACTTACTAAACCTCAAGTAAAGCTCCCTGCATCAACGTGCCAGGTGCTTTAATTGCATATTAGACCCTACACTCTTATCATTGGGGACTCGAATGATGTCACTTTCCATTGAGGCATCAGCTGCTCTGGAGACCGCCCATTTCAAGCAGCAGTATATATTATGTTTTCTAGTGGATTATTAACTCAGAAGCCACTGGCTATTTTCACAATTCCAGCTATCTGACTTGTTATGAATTACCTTCACATAAACAGGCTAGATTTGGCATGGGGAAACATCTAGGAAATTACTGTAGAATTGGCAATCCTCTCACTCACGATTACCAGCGCTGACTTGTCCTGGAGTTTCACAGCACAGTAACAGTCTTTTCAGCTGAACTCGTCCATGCTAACAAAGGTGCCCATCTAAGCTTGTCCCATTTACCCACATCCCTATAACAAGGGTCTTGTTAAATATATTGCATTCTGCTAAACCTCCATCAGAAGCACATAGATTTTTCTCAAGTGAGGTTCATACTTCCTTGTTATTCAGCCTATTGAATCATATTGTGGTTGATGATTGGTGCGATGGAGAAATAACACTTCTGAATTTTCTGTCATTTCTTCTTTCTGTGACATTTGTTGGGGTGGAATGAAAGGCAAAAACAGGTTTGGCTACTATATGCAACTGATTTGAAGAAAGCCAACAAGTATCTTGCAAATGGTGCTCATAAACATCTCAATGTATCCGACACAGGAATATTTGTCATCCTCAACTGGATTCACTGAATGTCAAGCTTCCTCCTTCTGTGGGAGGGTCACTTAACATTGACGGTCTTCCACCTGGTACTAGTTCAGCAATGACAGTGGAAAAGTGGATCTGAATCTGAAAGTCCACTTACCAACTTAATGCAGGAACTACCATCCCTTCAGCTAAGTTAGCATCCCCCAACAAGGTGAGTTAACCCTAGTGTTGCAGGTTGTTATTGATAATATGTAGCAAGCATAATTAGTGTATCTGTAACCAACACAGCAGCCATAAATGGAGGTAGTTATGCTACAAGTGGTTAACTATTGCTGCTGTGGGAAGGTTGCAGCACAGAAGTGCAATGTGTGATGATCAAGCAATGATTACCACTGTGCTAATCCTCCATTTATCATATGCAGCTGGATCTTTATGTAAGACTCTCTGATATTGATACTCATGTGAATTTCTCTGCGACTGTATTCTTGGTTTTCCTAGAACCTTTGTCTTCGCTTAATTTCAATCTTCACAGTTTCAAAATCTGTTAATGAGTTTGATCATCTTTGCAATCAGAAAATATTATTTCATGATAGTGGTCAGTTGCAAAGCAATTACCTAGCTCCCACTGAAAGGGTTAATGTATTCTTATTTATTGCATTTGCATGTATGAACAAAATTCACATCCTTGTGCTGTCTGATAGGTGATGCAGAACCACAATGCGTTGGACTAACAATGTTTGAAAACAAACCCCAACTCTAATGATCCACAAGAGATCAAAGCAGATATTTTATTAAACTAAGGATCTTAGTGCACTCAATGTTCTTTTTTTTTAAAGCATAATCCAGAATTTTCACAGGAGCTTTGGCAACCAAAGTACAAGAAAATAGCCTCAAATCCATTGAGGACGTTTGACTAGAGGGGATATCTGTAATAAAAAGCCTTATCACTGTTTGTCCAAATATCTTCCGCCAGTTGAAACGAACAATAAAAGTGCTGGTCACTTCTTCACTTCTCCAAGATCTTCAATTGAGTCATCATCCACCTGCAAGAATTATTTACATTCAGTAACTGGAAAGATGAAGCAGGTTAAACACAAGATTGATTGGCGAGGACCCTTCTTCAGACCCGAAACGTCACCTATCCATTTTTTCCCGAGATGATGGCTAACCCGCTGAGTTACTCCTGCATTTTGTGTCTATCTTTGGTATAAACCAGCATCTGCAGTTCATTGATTGATTTGAGTCCCCTCAGTGTCATTGTTGAATTATGCAGGACAAGCATGCAACACAAGGCGGAAATATTCTGACCCTTGAAATGTTATTGGGTGGTCATTAACCAGAGCCTGATAAAGTTGTTGTAGAGAGGACAAAATGAACCAAGACAGCAGATATTTCCAAACCTTGCACCTGCAGATGCTTCTGCACCTGTCTCAGAACATCTTTATAATAAACTCTATGCCTTGATAGTCTAACTTCACTGAACTGACGTTAGCATGATGTTGAAATCTATCACCGCACTCATGTCATTTTAAAGTTCTCCCCTTTGTCCAGTTTCCAAATTCCTGTTCTACCTGGTTCCTTCCCTTTGGTCACGTCAACTGGGGAAAGCCAGCATGAATCAGCCCTAATTTCAGAGACCCTCACACTGATCTACTACAGTAAATTCACATCACCTTTCTCTCCAAGGTCCAGCCCTGATACTGTACTACAATGTGGTGCATTTTCACCCTGCTGCTTCGAACACAGACCTACATAATACAACTCTTGACACCCCTCTATCTTATTTTACACTAGAAACCAAGATTAATCATTATTTCACCTAACATTTCTTGACATTGCACTCAAACTCAACCTTCAACTCCAAACCTGTTTCTCTCCCCTTACTACGAGATACAAACACGATTGTCATTGTAGAATTCGCACTTCAGCCTGTTCTTTCCTCAAGAACCTTATTTCTCTCTAAAGGTAGATATAAAATGCTGGTGTAACTCAACGGGACAGGCATCATCTCTGGATACACGGAATGGATGACGTTTCGGGTTGAGACCCTTTTTCAGACCCGAAACTTCACCCATTCCCATCCCGAGATGCTGCCTGTTCCGCTGAGTTACTCCAGCATTTTGTGTTTACATTATTTCTCTCGATGGGTCTTTCCTTATCCAGTAACTTCAGATCTACATTTTGACCGTCCAAAGCGTCTAATACACAGTGGATCCAGTTAGGACAGTGCGATCACTCTTCAAGAGGACTTTTTCCTTGAACAAAACCCCCACCAGTTTATACCCACAATCATCTTCCTCTGCCTAAATATATATGTTCTTAAATTGAACACTCCTTTCAATTCCCTTAATACTTCTAAACATAAAATACAACATTACTATCCATGCCTAGCTGGCTGTGGAACCAAGGCATTCCAGCCCTTCACAGTCTTCTTCATCCTGATTCCCACTGACCTTGTCCTGCTTCCCACTATTACCCCAAACTAGAAAATGCAATTAACCTCAGTCCCCCTTTGCCTTTACATTGGTGATCCTTGACATTTCTATGCCATCTCCATCTGGGGAAACGAATCAAACAGTACCCAATATAAACCTACTGGTACCAATAGACACCGTGATCACATTTCCTTCTTCCTTGCTTCCTATAAGAATACTATTCAATTCTATTTATTTTCAATACTTTGGTGATAGCTGCTCTTACAATGCCAGCTTTTCATTCTAATGCTTTGTTGGTCTTGTTTCAACTGTAGTTGACAAGGGCCCAAGTGTGTCTTTTCCTCTATACCTGACTTTTGTTCTCACCTCTGTCATTCCCCCCTGTAATCATAAAACGGTTCACCCTCTAAACCAAATTAAAGATTTCCATACCTAAATGCAGAAATGCTGAAATTGCTGTCATTTTAATTGCAAAATCCAGTAGCTTCATTGTCATTACAACTGCAAAATCGAGGGCAATGTTCTATAATGAAGGACCTTAACGAATGCTTAAAAGATGTCTCGTTGAGGCCAAAAGATAAAATTGTTATACCTTGCTGGATGAGTTTTATTTATATGCCAACCTTTAGTCAGGTGGAGGTTGAACTTTGCGCCAAAGCATGCGGTGCATTAACAGTTCGACTGGCAACTGCCGTATATCGCCCGTTTAGCTGCTCAGCTCATTTTGGACATTGCTCAGACAAAAGCAGATGTCTGAAATGACCCAGGTGTCAGATGCTGGTGCAGCTGACTTTCTGTTCCACGACTGGACTCCGAAGCAGAATTCAACAGAACATTACGTAGAAGTAGAGTTTAGAGATTAGTTTAGTTTAGAGATACAGCTCGGAAACAGATCCTAAGGCCCGCTGAGTCCGCGCCGACCAGCAATTCCTGAACATTTACATTATCTTACACACTAGGTCGGCAACATTGTTCTGCATAGGGGCTGAGACGCATGTCTGTGAGCGGATGGCGGGCCACATCTATCACGTGTACATATGGATCACGCCCCCATCCGGCCCAGAATGGCAGGCATTAAATCACGTGTTCACATAGATCCCGCTCCTTCAAGTACGCCACCTGGAGCACTGGCCCCAAGTTATGGGCAATCACTAACATGGCGTACCTACAGACCATTGCCTTGGCTCTGTCCTGAAGGTGGTGGCTCAAATATCATACTCACTCGCCCCCGGCCTATTGACAACTCCGATCCCGACAGTGAGGCCCAGACACAGAAGGTGCGCGGCCGTGCCGGAGGCTTTGCGCAGGATGCGGTACAGCCAGAGCTCGGTGCTCGGCGGCTCTGCAATTGCGACCGCCAGCGCAGGCCTCCTTGCGTCACTGTGACTGGGCCGGATGATTACGGAAAATTAAATATGGCTGCGGGCCAGCTGATTTCGGGTTACGGGCCGCATTTGGCCCGGGGGCGGTAGGTTGCTGTTCAGGTTGACAACTGGAGCAAACCTAGGCGGTCACAGGGAGAACGTACAAACTCTGTACAGACCGCACCCGTAATCAGAATTGAACCCGGGTCTCTGGCGCTGTAAGGCAACAACTCTACCGGTGTGCCACCATACCGCCCCAAAGACACAGCAAGACAACAGGCCCTTCGGCCTACCAGGTCCACCCGGACCATCAACTACCCGTTCACACTAGTTCTGTTATCACACATTCTCATCCATTCCTTAGACATTAAGGGCAATTTACAGAGGGTCAATCAACCTGCATGTCTTTGGGATGTGGGAGATAACTGGAGCACTCGGAGGAAACCCACACAGTCACAACGACATTGTGTAGACTCCACTCAGACAGCACCCAAGGTTAGGATCGAACCCTGGTCTCTGGCGCTGTGAGGCAGAAGCTCTACCAGCTGTGCCACTGTGCAGATATCACTGTGACAACACAAATTCAGCAGCAGAGCTAGAACGGAGTGCATTTTGTTATCCTTGTGCAAAATGACATGTGTAGGAATGCAGCTCAATTATATATATTTATAATTTGATTTAAAAACAAATCTTATTTTTTAAATTATTCCAACTATTTGAATGTTTTTTAAAAAATCTTCAGCTATCAGACACCAAATAAAATTCAAATTACTTTGACGGCAGCCAGCACCAACGCTACACACCCAAGGGCTATTCACCTCCTACAGCCCACTGCACCATACAGTATGCCTCTCCAATGCAGCAGGCTGGGTTGGCCCTCCATTACCAGAAAAGGATAGTGGGGGTGGAGAGGCAGTGAACCCAAGTTAGATAAGAACAATCTAGTCTTGTTTTTAGTTTAGCTTAGTTTAGAGACACAGCGTGGAAACAGGCCCTTCGGCCCACTGAGTCTGCACTGATCAGCAACCCCTGCACATTAACACTATGCTACACACACTAGGGACAATTGACACTTATACCAAGCCAATTTACCTACATACCTGTATATCTTTGAAGTGTGGGAGGAAAGAAAATCTTGGATAAAATCCACGCGGGTCACGGGGAGAACGTACAAACTCCGTACAGACAGCACCAGGAGTCGGGATTGAATCCGGGTCTCTGGTGCTACAAGTGCTGTATGGCAGCAACTCTACCGTTGCACCAACGTGCCGCCCTAGTATTAGATTTAAAAAAAAATTTAAGAACAATCTAGCAGAGCTCTTTTCCGGAGCTAGATACTCTGGTAAAGTTAAAACCTCAAAATAACAGTGGCGTTGCTGGTAGACTGCTGTCTCACAGCACCAGACACCCAGGTTTGATCCTGATTTCGGGTGCTGTCTGAGGACAGCTTGTACGTTCTCCCTACATGGGTTTCCTCTGAATGCTCTGGTTTTCTCCCACACCCCAAAGATGCGTGACTTTGTAAGTTCCTCCCAGTGTGTAGGAAGTCGATGTGAAAGTGCGATAACAGAATTAGTGAGAACGGGTGATCAATGACCAATGTGGACTGGGTGGGCCAAAGAGCCTGCTTCCATGCTATATCTGTAAAACTAAAATTCCTTTTCCAGATTTGCATTTAAAGAAATAAATGAATCAATGTGTACCAAGAACAATAAATACATCTGCAAATAATGAATAGTCCCTCACCATTGATGGAAAGTGGCAAATTACCTATTTTCTTTCGCCTCCACTGGCAAACCCTGGAGTCTGCAATACCTTTTTATAGAACAGTACAGCACAAGAATGGGACTTTTAGCCCACAATATCTGTGCCGAACATGATGCCAAGATCATCTCTCATCTACCTGTCCATAATGCAAGTGCCTCCATTCCCTGCATGTCTATATGCCCATCCAAAAGCTTCTTAATTGCCATCATTGTATCTGCCTCAACCAACCCATGCAGTGCATTCCAGGTGCTCACCACCCTCTGTGTAAGAAAATGTCCCTCAACATCTCCTTTAAACTTTGCCCCCGTCGACTTGAAGCTATTCTGTCCTGGGGAAAATGTTTTGACTGTCTATCCTATTTATGCCTCTCATTATTTTATATATTTCTATCAGGTGTCCCCGCAATCTCTGGCATTCTGGAGAAAACAATGCAAGTCTGTCTAACCTCCCTCAGTCGCTTATACTTTCTAATGTAGGCAACATTCTGTTAAACCTCCCCTGCACACTTTCCAAAACCTCCACGTCCTTCCTGCAATGTACGATTCTCTCTCCAATTAGTTTTCACACTTTTGATATATCTGGTTGGACCCAATAGGAAGGCAATTTTCCTTGTTACACACCAGAAAGATTTGTGCTTAGAAGTTCTTCAGCATTGTATGTGCATAGATTGCAGTCATTGAACACCCATCAAACCTGAACACTTCCATCAGGGGACTAGTCTTGAACTTGACGTTCATTAACTTCATGTGTGGGAAGGAACTGCAAATGCTGGTGTAAAGATAGACACAAATAGCTGGAGTACCTCAGCGGGTCAGCATCTCTGCAGAAAAGGAATGCGTGATGTTTTGGGTCAAGACCCCTCTTCAGACCTAGGCTTCAGAACAATAATTAGACTCAGCATTGGTGAAGGTTTTCAAAGACACAATCTGAAAATTTTCATAGGGCAGAGAAAAGTAGCTCATAATGTTTGTGCCAAACAAGATGCTACGTTACATGATCTCATCTGTCCGTACATGCTCCATATCCATCAATTCCCTGCACTTCTGTGTGACTATCCATAAGCCCTTAAACACTACCTCCACCATCACCCTGGCAATAAGTTTCAGACCCCCACCACTCTCTGTGTGGCAGTGAACAAAAAGGAAGTCTTACCTCTGGCCATTTCTCTTGAATTACATCCATAATATCGTCTGTTACATCACCCTGAATTGTAATTTCATCTTCTCCTGTAACGGATGCTCCACAGGAGAACTTCTGAGCAAAGAATCGTTGGGCTTCTTTAAGTTCGATCTCTGTTTTATATACAAAGAAAAGAACCATTAATAATAATTTCAACTAAGATTTTGGGCTGAGTTAACCAACTTCCAATTTTAGAACAATGTTGCGTGGGAAATTAAAAAGAATAAAAGGCATTCAGTTAATCCCTCAGTTTTTTCCTCTCTGTATTAAATTATTGCAGGACATTTTGTTCAACTGCAATGATGTTTTGTTTGAGGAGAGGCAATTTTAGAGAAATTAGGAATGAAATCAACATACAGGAAAATTCGAATTCATATTTTTCATGCTTCCCGTATTCAGGAGAATATAAAATGATTAACATCGATACTTGCCAAAAGTTGCAAGGCCACAGACTCTTGTTACATATTTCTTTTTTGCTCTTGGGATTTTGGCTATTGTAACCTTTTGAGGGGCTGTCTTCTTTTTTTGTTTAATTATACCTCTGCCACCTTAAAAACAAAAATTAAACTTTTATTAGAACACGATTTCGATCACTACCAACAATCCACACATGCTCAGCTTGCTTTATGTAGAGGCAAATCACATTTGTAAATTATCTGTAGTTAGAAAATTCAAACTTGTTTGGAGTCGCATCAAAAGAAACTTTGTTCCGCACCTCTATTTGACATTTAGTTATGTAACTTGCCACTTAAGTACAAATCATAAAGTGCCAGAGTAAAGGGCCTGTCTCACTTGGGCGTCATTCACGCGACATAATTTACGTGTCACGACGCGCACGTGATGGCTTAGGCAGTGAGGGCAGTTGCGTGCGGAGCCCCAGGATTTTGGGATTCGCAAAATCTTTGCGCGCCACCTGCATGACACACAAATGACGCCCAAGTGGGACAGGCCCTTAACGCAGCAAGTTAGGCAGCGATTTTCAGAAGGCCTTTGATAAGGTGCATCACAAAGGCTGCTAAACAACGTGAGAGCCCATGGTATTAGAGGGAAGATACAAGCATGGATAGAAGGTTGGCTGTATGGCAGAAGGTAAAGAATGGGAATATAGTAGGCCTTTTCAGGTTGGGTGCTGATGAATAGTAGTGTTTCACAGGGGTCGGTGTTGGGTCCACTGCTCTTCACGTAGTATATTAATGATTTGTATGATTAAATTGATGGCTTTGTTGCCAAGTTTGCAGATAATACCAAGGAAGGTGGAGGGGCAGGTAAGTGTAGTGGAAGCACGGAATCTGCAGTAGAGCTTGGACAGCTTGGGAGAGTTGGCAAAGTGGCAGATGGAACACAGTGTAGCAAAGTGTGTGGTCATAGAAACATAGAAACATAGAAAATAGGTGCAGGAGTAGGCCATTCCGCCCTTCGAGCCTGCACCGCCATTCAATGTGATCATGGCTGATCATCCAACTCAGTATCCCGTACCTGCCTTCTCTCCATACCCCCTGATCCCTTTAGCCACAAGTGCCACATCTAACGCCCTCTTAAATATAGCCAATGAACTGGCCTCAACTACCTTCTGTGGCAGAGAATTCCAGAGACTCACGACTCTCTGTGTAAAGAATGTTTTCCTCATTTCGGTCCTAAAGGAATTCCCCCTTATCCTCAGACTGTGACCCCTTGTTCTGGACTCCCCCAACATCGGGAACAATCTTCCAGCATCTAGCTTGTCCAACCCCTTAAGAATTTTGTAAGTTTCTATAAGATCCCCCCTCAATCTTCTAAATTCCAGCGAGTACAAGCCGAGTCTATCCAATCTTTCCTCATATGAAAGTCCTGACATCCCAGGAATCAGTCTGGTGAATCTTCTCTGTACCCCCTCTATGGCAAGGATGTCTTTCCTCAGATTTGGAGACCAAAACTGTACGCAATACTCCAGGTGTGGCCTCACCAAAACCCTGTACAACTGCAGTAGAACCTCCCTGCTCCTATACTCAAATCCTTTCGCTATGAATGCTAACATACCATTTGCTTTCTTCACTGCCTGCTGCACCTGCATGCCTACTTTCAATGACTGGTGTACCATGACACCCAGGTCTCGTTGCATCTCCCCCTTTCCTAATCTGCCACCATTCAGATAATAGTCTACCCTCATGTTTTTGCCACCAAAGTGGATAACCTCACATTTATCCACATTATACTGCATCTGCCATGCATCTGCCCATTCACTCAGCCTATCCAAATCACCCTGCAGCCTTAGTAGTCATGCACTTAGTGGTCATGCACTTTAGTAGTATAAATAAAGGTGTAGACTATTCTCTAAATGGAGAGAAGATTCAGAAATTGGAGGTTGTTCAGAAAGAAGATGAAGAGGAATTTCTTGATCCAGAGGGTGGTGAATCTGTGGAATTCATTGCCACACATGGCTGTGGAGGTCAAGTCATTGGGGATTTTTAAAGAGGAAATTGACAGATTCTTGATTAGTAATAGTGTCAAAGGGTAAGGGGAGAAGGCAGGTTAATGGGATTGAAAGGGAAAGACAGATCAGCCATAACTGAATTGCGGAGTACTCAATGGGCCAAATGGCCGAATTCCGCTCCTATGACCTATGAACTTATCTGTGGAAGAAATGGATAGGTGATGCTTCAGGTTAGGACCCTTCTAGTCCCAACACAAAATGTTGTTTATACATTCCCTCCATCAGCGCTGCCTGACCCACTGAGTTATTACAGCACTCTTGACAAGAGTTTTGACAAGAGTTTCCAGCATCTGCAAGTACATCTTTCAAGCACAAATCATACTGCTTGTGTTGAATATTAAAAAATATTGTTTTACTCTGGAGGGCAAGAAAATGGCATATCAGTTATGATAATGAATCTTTAAACTGCATTTTAAAAAGAAAATGGATAGAAAATAATATTTTATTTTTTGTGCACTAATTGCAATTCAGGAAACTAAATGCGGTGTTCCAACTCCTCTCTGTGCGTTAAACCTAGAAGAGTAGGGAATAAGATTAGTATAAATACATCACTTCTGGTCATGGTCCAGGGAAACTATGAAACTACATTAAGCGTTCGTAATAAGTGCGAAAAGGAAAGGATGGAATTCAAGACCATCTCCACATTTGGGTAGCCAACATTCACAGGGCTACACATGGACAATTGCCCAAGCATTGGGGATTGTCTATTCACAGAAAAGTATCTCTGCGAATGGTCAACAACTTCTTCAGGAGAAAAGCAGTTGAAGATAGAAATATATAATTTGAAATAGAATCATAGTCTTACAGCGTGGAAACAGGCCCAACTTGCCTACACGTGAAATGTACACTAGTCCCACCTACCTGCATTTGGACCATATCCTTCTAAACCGGTCCTATCCATGTACCTGTCTAAAAGTTTCTTAAACGTTGCAATAGTACCTGCACAACTACCTCCTCCGGCAGCTTGTTTCATACACCCACAACCCTTTTTGTGATAGAGCAACGCAGAATTCAGATGTGGTAACACACTGAGAGAGCTGGCTTCTGCCAACTAGGCTCACCTGTGATCCCATCCGATTACTTAACGAGGCAACATTCTCTTTGAAAAGTGCCAAATGGAAAACTGTATTCAAACCTAGAATATTCCAACTATTAATTATTTGTGAGGGTTGTTTTATCGATGAAGCAGCAGTTCAAGGTTAACACATTGACAATAATATTCAAATTAAACCAAAGTACTAGCAAAACAGAAAACGGAGTGGACATGTAGCAAGCTTTAGTTTTCCACGCAGAGATAAACGCCCAGCTTTGATGCTAGTGCACGGATGTGTAAACCGTAACTATTAATAGTTACACCAATGACACATCGCTTTTTGGTCCAGCAGAACTCTCTCACTCTGCACTACTGAAGTGGAAGAAATTGAGTGTGCCTGGAAACGGGAGGTCTTGGGGTATACACAAAGCTTAATTTAAATGGATGGAATGTGTATTGAAGTTAGTCTGAATATACAAGTCGACATATATGCAGTTCGTTCGCTCGTGTGTCAGATGACGTTCTGCCATTGCTTTGCCACAGCCTGTGCCACTTCTGTGCCTCTGTGGAGATCAACCGAGTGGAAAATTACATTCAGATTCAGAAAAGGCTATCTGCTCACCAGAAAGTACAGTGCAACTGTGGATCTCACTCAGAATGGGACCTGTAAACCCATCATTTACTTGGAAGCAGATCAAATAGGTAATAAAAAGGAACTACAGATGCTGGTTTATACCAAAAATAGGCATAAAATGCTGGAGTAATTCAGCGGGTCAGGTAGCATCTCTGAAAGAAATTGTTGATGATGTTTTGGGTAGGGACCTTTCACATAGGTTGCTGGAAATCAAGAGATTCATAAACATTTTTATTTAATGACCGGTGGCTACTTCAGTGATGTTTTAGCTGCCTCCTACTGATTATGTTGTTTTGAATGTTTGTAAATGTTTGATATAAAAGGCACAGTAACCTCGTCTTTGTTTTTTCTTTTCTTCCTCCTCTCCAGCTGGCGGCTCTCCTCCTCCTGAATCCGGTTGTGTAGTCTGATCTATTAAATAAAGAACAAAGTTAATTTTCAATGGAAAATCTTGTCTCAAATTAATTTTTGATGTAGATTCTGAGTTTCAATTGTACACTTTGTTGACATGATCTAGTTGAGAAAAACTGCTCAAGCAATTTAGGGCGACACAGTGGCGCATCAGTAGAGTTGCTGCCTTACAGCGCCAGAGATCCGGGTTTAATCCTGACTAGGGTGCTGTCTGTACAGAGTTTATACGTTCTCTCTGTCACCGCGTGGGTTTTCACTGGGTGCTCTACACTACAAAGACGTACTGGTTTATAGATTGGCTTTGGAAAGTTGTAAAATTGTCCCTAGTGCGTGTAGGGTAGTGTTCAGGGATGATCACTGGCACGGACTTGGTGGGCCGAAGGCCTTCTTTCCATGTCTAAACTATATAGTTTGTAGATAAAACAATGATCGCTTAACACTTTTTAAAATCTCTTTCAACTCTTTGTAAGCAAAAGTGAAATTATAAGAATGATATGATGCAAAGACTGCCTCATTATTACGTTAATTTATCCAGTGCTTGTTAATTCTTGCAAGACCAGGAAGGTTCTTGGACAGTTTACTGACTGCAGGAAGTTTTCAGCTAATTGCAAATCAAGAAATTAATTGAGGTGCTCCAGAGAGCAGACAGGCACTTGCATTCAAGATTTACAAGCCAAGCTAGGTGGAGCGGAAGCATACAGGGTCAGCATTCACATTATGCGCAGTAAACAAAGACTAGTTCATTTTGTCCAAAAATGTTACAACTGTGTACAAGCGAGTACATCTTTTACAATAACATTTTAATAATGCCACTGCTGAAAGACTGTGGATTATTTGAGCAATACAAATTAGAAAAGATCTTCATGCAGCATATATTGATGGGGAGAAACATCCTTGGTTGTGTTCAGATTCTAAAGATGTCTTCATAATTGATTTGTGATGAACTTGTGTTTGTCTTGTGCCTATTCTATGTGCCAAGACAGATAACATTGTTTTGTTTTAACCCATTTCTTCCATCAAAGTATCAAATACTGCTGGAATTCTATATAAATGCATGTTATATTTATCGGTCCATTCTTGGCACAATAACAATATTATTGAATTCTGAAAGTAATTTTTTTAATCTTAGTTTTTCAAGAGGTTCATAGCAGTGGAAGGCAAAAAGGGTGGCTCAGTAGCGCAGCTGGTAGAGCTGCTGCCTCACAGTGCCTGAGAACTGAGTTTGCTCCTGACCTCAAGTGCGGTCTGTGTGGTATTTACACATTCTTACTGTGATCGTGTTGGCTTCCTCTGGGTGCTCCAATTTCCACCCCCATCTTAAAGACGTGCGGGTTTGTAGATGAATAGGACTCTGTAAAAAACAAAATGCTCCTAGTGTGTAGGGAGTAGATGAGAAAGTGGGATATCATAGAACTAGTGTGAACACGTGATCAATGGTCGGCACGGATATGGTGGGCTGAAGGGCCTGTTTCCATGCTGTATCTCTAAATTAAACTGTGAAATAAATGTTTCTTCTCTCTCCCTTATCTCCCCACCTCTGAATTCATTTACAACTTATGGGCGTTATCTCTGTTAGGATATTAAATGATCAATTGTGGGTTGGGAATATTGGGCACTTTAACACAGACAAGCTTGTGGATAAGCTAGCCTTTCTTACTAATCATTTATTTTGCTTTAAACTACAGTGATATATTTCAAGTGTTTTATTGTCATTTGTACCGAAACAGAACAATGTAATTCTTACTTGCAGCAGCATAGCAACTTTGACTGGAGATAGTAAGGCCAGTGTCTGTATCATGGCAAAACATAAAGGCAGGAGATAGGGTGCTGTATTAATACCTTTGGAACTGATACAGAACATAGCATATGCACCACATAAGATGCTTCAAAAATTAGTTTCCCCAAAGGGAGCTCACATCAACATCCTGAAGCACAGATCTTTATATTTAAAATACTACATGAGAAATGATTCTTTCATACCTATACTGAGTTTTGCAAATTCCTCTGGGCAGTTCTTCTCCAGCCATTGCCTGCACTTGGTATACTGGGGCATATATTCACAATACTGTCAAAACAAACGGCATGTATATAATAATTTTAGAAACATTATTGAGTTAATGAAGATTTCCCATTTGGAGAGTCAACATTATAAGTACCAATGGTAGAATCAAGAAGCCAAGCAGCCAATATTGATTCAGTGATAGAAAACGCCAACCCATTACTAGTTTTCATACGAGGTAATGCATCATACAATTTTGGAAAGAAACATCAAAATCTTCAAATGTTGTCAAAATTCAAACACATAATAGAAGAATTTTGAGCTTATACTCTGTAACAGCAAAGTTTTCCGGTTCAAACATGCCCAAATGGACTCGACATAAACACACCATTTAACAACCTAAAACCAATAACGTCTGAGGAAAGGCCATTGGCCTGAAATAACGGCTCAAGTTCTCTCTCTACAGACACTACTGGACCTACTGAGTATATGTTACATTTATTAGTTCATTCAAGGCACAATAACAATAAACTTAATAAATTCCGATAGGAAAATTAATGTTTATAATAATTTTCAAGAGGTTCACAGCAGTGGAAGGCAAGAAGCAGTGGTTCAACAGCACAGCTGAGAGAGATCCTGCTCCATAGCGCCAGAGATCCGGGTTCGATCTAACCTTGGGTGCTGTCTGTATGGAGTTTGCATGTTCTCCCTGTGTAACTTTGTGGGTTTCCTCCAGGTGCTCCGGTTTCCTCCCACATCCCAAAGACATGCAGGTTTGTAGGTTAAATGACCTCTGTAAATGACCCCCTAGCTTGTAGGGAATGGGGTTACGTAGAACTAGTGTGAATGGGTGATCTATGGGTAGCATGGACTCAGTGGGCCAAAGAATCTGCTTCCATGCTATATTTCTATACTATGTCAGACAAACCTAACCCACTGACTCAGTCAGAAGTATTGACTGTGTGTGGTTATTAAGATCCTCTATGGACTGCCTGCCACTAAAGTGCAACATATTTAAATGGCACAGTACTGACCTCTAATGGCAGAAAATTGGTACACTAGCCAAATGTGAAAATAAATTGAAATGCATCATTTTGAAAGGAAGAGGCCTTAAGTGCTCCAAAGTGGGAAAGGTTATTGAACTCCGTACTCACTGAGAAACCGTTAGCAAAGTCCAGACAATCCCCTCGGCGTGGGCAAGTTGGGCCAAAGGGCCTGTTTTCATGCTGCCTGACTCTAACATGCTATTGAATGCAGAAGCCACGAACCTGCTGCCAGTGATTTCCTGCACCTCCCCGGTTACATTGCTATGTAAACTACTCTCAAGTCAGCAACAAATAAAAACCTTGAATTGATGTGAATTCAGAAATGTCTACAACGTGGCCTCACTGTAAAGTACTCATAAAGTAACACAAGTTTGTTGCACAATTTGACAATCTTTAATACTCAGTTATACTTCATGTATTTTTATATACACGGTTGAATGTTGTATGGACAAAAATGGACATCTAGAAATAAGGAACTGCAGATGATAGTTTGACAAAGAAGACACGAGTGCCGGAGTAGCTTAGTGGTCAAGCAGCATCTCTGGAGAACTTGGATAGGTTCCGGTTCGGGACCCTTCTCAGACTGCAAAAGGAGATCTATCTGTACTGTCTGCACGGAGTTTGCACATTCTCCCTGTGATTGCATGTTTACCTCTGGGTGCTCCGGTTTCCTTCCACATCCCATAGACATGTCGGTTCATAGGTTAATTGGCCTCTAAATTGCCCCCGTGTGCAGGGAGCGGATGGGAAACTGGGATAATATAAAACAAGTATATGGGTGATCGCTGGTCAGCGTAGACTTGGTGGGCCAAAGGGCTTGTTTCCACACTGTATTTCTAAAAGTAAAATCTAAACTAAAACCAATATATATATATATATATATATATATATATATATATATATATATATATAAAATAGTTAAAGAACGGTTCTGACCCAAAACATCACTGATCCTTGTTCTCCAGAGATGGTGCCTGACCCGCTGAGTTACTCAAACATGTGTGTTATTTTTTGTAAGCCAGCACCTGCAGTTCCTTGTATCTCTTCTCTTCCCCCCTCTAAAATATTTGATGCCCGTCTTATTTGTAGCATAGACCATGGTTTCGGAGTATGAAATCATTGATAATTTAACCATTGAAACAAAGAAAATAGGTGCAGGAGAAGGCCATTCGGCCCTTCGAGCCTGCACCGCCATTCAATATGATCATGGCTGACCATCCAACTCAGTATCCTGTACCTGCATTCTCTCCATACTCCCTGATCCCTTTAGCCACAAGGGCCACATCTAACCCTCTTAAATATAGCCAATGAACTGGCCTCAACTACCTTCTGTGGCAGATAATTCCAGAGACTCACCACTCTCTGTGTGAAAAATGTTTTCCTCATCTCGGTCCTAAAGGAATTCCCCCTTATCCTTAGACTGTGACCCCATGTTCTGGACCTCCCCAACATCGGGAACAATCTTCCCGCATCTAGCCTATCCAACCGCTTAAGAATTTTGTAAGTTTCTATAAGCTCCCCCCTCAGTCTTCTAAATTCTAGCGAGTACAAGCCAAGTCTATCCAGTCTTTCCTCATATGAAAGTCCTGACATCCCAGGAATCAGTCTGGTGAACCTTCTCCGTACCCCCTCTATGGCAAGAATGTCTTTTCTCAGATTTGGATACCAAAACTGAACGCAATATTCCAGGTGTGGTCTCACCAAAACCCTGTACAACTGCAGTAGAACCTCCCTGCTCCTATACTCAAATCCTTTTGCTACGAACCATGGAGTGTGCTTGATTGGGATATAAAAATGTCTTAAGGTACCATTTACATATGTATCAACACTTTATTTGGTATAACTGAATATTTGTACAGTCCGAGTAAAATGCAGATAAAGGTCACTTAAAAGCTAAGCAAATAGAAATATGGGTGCAGTAAAGTTTAATTTAAAAAGTGTAACTTCTCCATAAACCTATCTTTTCTTTCATTGTATTGCTGTGTAAAACAGGAATTGTAAATCGCTATCTATTTACACCATCCAATCAACAGTGGCTCCGAGAACTTGAAAAATACCGTTCAAAATAGGAAAAAAAGTGTAAACTAAAGTAATAAACAAAAATAAAAAGAAGCTTGATATGTTTGGTAATTATTTGTACTTACCTCGGTTGGCAATGAACAGACTAGAAAGAGGGAAAAAACAATAGTAATTTGAGTTTAAACAATTATAACATTTTGGAACAAGTAATGTACGAAGAATTTGAAAATTTTTGCATGCAATTAAATCAATTAACCAAATTGATTAAGACGCCAATTATAAAGACATATGCCTTCGAAGCGGCAAGTTCAGTAAGTGCAATTTAAATTCATATTCAATTAAATGTTTAATTAGAATCATATACAGGGAATAAACAACTTCATCATATTTTTGCTAGATAAGTTAACTTCCATTAAAAGATTTTTTAAATAAAAAAACCCATGATACTTTGTAATAGGGAATGTCATTGCACTGGGCATGTCTTTGGTTTAGATGTTTAATGTAAATAAGTAAAACATTTTATGTATATTGTATTATTAAATGTTTTTTTGTTCCACACTGATGTATTTTGAAAACACATTTTTAGGCTTAACTTTAAGTTATTTCCCTTCTCAGTTTTGCTGCTCGTCCTCCTTCTTCCCATCTCCCCTCACCTCATAATGAAAAGGTTTATCCAAACTTTACCATAAATCCTGTTGTGTGTGATCATGGTTACATTTTCATTTTCCATATTTCTGACAACATGACTAGATGTAGAACTGTTTAAAACGTTATCCTTTCAGCCGGTATTTCATCACATCAAAATAATAAGATACTCATCATGTTAAGGGCCTGTCCCACTTTCACAACCTAATTCACGACCTCTGCCAAGTTTGCCCTCGACTCATACTCGCAGCATGGTCGTCACGAGGTCGTAGGAGGTCGTAGGTAGGTCGTAGCAGGCAGTGATGCTAGTCGTAGATACTCGTGGCATCAAGTCGGTCGGGGCATTTTTCTAGCATGATGAAAAATGTCCACGAGTAAATAAGATCATGAATTAGGTCGTGAAAGTGGGACAGGCCCTTTACTGTTTTAGCACATAGTACTTGTCAAACTTACTTCCACAGTAGAGTACTTTTAACGGACATTGCACCTTATTGCTGACTGTTTTATCTCCCATTTTGTTTCCTGATTCAGCAGTTTCAGTAGTGGCCATCTCATCAATCTAAAGAACAGATTGATCCAAACCAAACAAGATAAACATTATTTCTCGTTTTCTATTCATAAATTATATATATTTATCCTGTTGTTAGACTCTCCAATCGGCAGAAAGAAATTATCTTATCTGTCTTATCAATTGCTATTGCCATAGATAACATCTGCTACAAAGAACAAGAACAAATTTCACACGCTGTGAATCAGTTTCATATTGTACTTCTTCACCCCATGATTATGACACGACCGCACGTATCATCAGTCTGAAGAAAGGTCCTGACCTGAAACATTGTCTGGCCATTCCCTCCACAGATGCCCGACCCACTGAGTTCCTCCAGTAGTTTGTTTTTATGCTCAAGATTCCACTATCTGCAGTTTCTTGTGTCTCCAATTAATAGCAGGTTTTGTATTATCAAAGTTGTGTTTATGCCAAATTTAGTCTATACCAATGGTTTCTCTATTGTCATGTGTACCTGGAACAGTGAAATACATTTTTTGCATTCAGCTCAGCAAGACTATCCCAGTACTACCATAAACTCTTGCTGCCCAATCCTTCTCCTTCCCTGGTCAACTGCACAGGTTAAAGCAAACAGCGTGAACCTTATCATGAGCTTTGACAAAACCAGGCTTCAAATTCTCCACTCACGCTCTGTTATCGATTTCTGGCACTACCTTACCCCACTACTGGCAACATAATTATGTCTGGACACAATTTCTCAAACTGCTTCTTATAATACAGCTTTCTAGCTTTTTAAAACACTCAGGCCACTTCCTCCACAGCAGTACATCCCATACTTCAAGTACCATGTCTTCATTGAACCACATTGTCTGTGTCCTCTAATGCATGGGTTTAAAATTCAGGTCCTCCTCCATGGCCCTGCTCATGACCATTCTTGTAATCTTCTCTGCCTTTTTATTAACCTTCCTTCACTCCTCCAGCATTACCTTCTACAACTTATACCAAATGTCTGTCCCCGTCTTTCCTGCTTCACCCACAGTGACACACTACAGGTGCGGATACTAGGATTGAACACCGTGGCCCCCCCTTTGCACGGCGCCTGTTTAGACGCACCCTGGTCTCCAACTCGTTGTAGTAGACCCCATCTCCAACACGCAAGGTGAAGCAGTAGTTTTCCTTGTATCCAGAAGAGAGGAGTCTTCAGACGTCGCTCACAAATTAACTACCTGAATATCTATCTCCCTTTCCAAGGGAGTCTGCCGGGATTAAGGATTCTGTGTTCGGAGGTTGGTGAGAGGCCAACGTGGCATCCACAGATCCTTCCAGAGATGGAGTACAATATACTTTGGATTAATCTGGTGGTGTCCAAAAATATCCTACTCTATTGACATAAAGGCACTTCATGAAACAGGCTTAAAACATGCATAACTTTTAGTTAATACTTTCAATGGTGCTGAAACTAAAAGGGATAGATTTATTTAAGTCTGAAGAAGGATCCTAACCCAAAACATCACCTATCCATGTTCTCCAGAGATGACTGGCCAACTGAGGCACTTTGTGCCTATCTTTTGTAAACTACCTGTAGTTCTTTGTTATTACGGATTTATTTATGCCCCTGGTCACAGCCACAGGACAGCCCAAAATGTTGTACAAACCATCAAAAGCAAATTGAGTAATAACATGTTTTGATGAATACTGCCTAAGAGATAAATATTGGTTAGCACACATGGCTGAACACGGCTTTCGCAGTTTGGAGTTTCCTCACTGTTATGTTAAGGTACAAGTATATTTTTTGCAATAGGACTTGTATTTAAAGATGAGAAGGCTAACCATTGAATGGCTTATGAAGGGTCCAGGATAAAATGGGCACACAAACAGATTAAATGGCTGATGAGATTCTGGCCTTTCTACTCTTGTTTAAATAAGATACACTTGTGAAATGGTTACAGCTGTGAAGAACAGCACCTCATATTCCGATTGGGGAGTCAGCATCCAATGGGCTTAAACATTGAATTTTCTCAATTCTGTTAACCCAGACTGCCTCCTCCCCCTCCCCACCTCTCCCTCAGCCCTCGGGCCCTGACATTCCTTCTCCATCTTCCCCCCCCCCCACCCAAGTCGCACTAGCTTCTCATTTTCACACTACAAACAGCTTACAATGGCCTGTTTCCTTTATCATCAATACTTTTTTGCATATCTTTCATTCATTGTTCTTTATCTCTCCACATCACTGTCTATATCTCTCGTTTCCCTGATCCCTGACCAGTCTGAAGAAGGGTCTCAACCTGAAACGTCACCTATCTCCTTCGCTCCTTAGATGCTGCTGCACCCGCTGAGTTTCTCCAGCTTTTTGTGTAACCCACAGCTGTGAAGAAGTCTGGTATTCGCCCCCTGCTGGACAGTTCTCGACACTTCAGCCCTGAAGTGATATACTGAACTTGGATTTACAAGTTGCAAGGGCTCAAAGAAGACAATAGCAAGGACAGGCACAGGTAAAGTTGACATGCCTGTGAGATTAATCAACAGAATGGAGTTACAACAGCTTTAAACCTAAACACACTATCTAGGTGACCATCCAGTGTAATACGATGCGCACCACAATGTCAGATACCATTATGGAACTGAATGTAAAAGATCCCTATACTCTATTTGAAGAGTAGGAGTAAGAGTCTCCCAATCAAGATTTTGCCTCCAACCAAAACCCTTCAGGGTTTATCAAGTCAGTTGTGCATTGTGAGGAAAGACATTTTTGCCATAGAGGGAGTACAGAGAAGGTTCACCAGACTGATTCCTGCGATGGCAGGACTTTCATATGAAGAAAGACTGGATAGACTCGGCTTGTACTCGCTAGAATTTAGAAGATTGAGGGGGGATCTTATAGAAACTTACAAAATTCTGAAGGGGTTGGACAGGCTAGATGCAGGAAGATTGTTCCTGATGTTGAGGAAGTCCAGAACAAGGGGTCACAGTTTAAGGATAAAGGGGAAGTCTTTTAGGACCAAGATGAGAAAAATATTTTTCACACAGAGAGTGGTGAATCTGTGGAATTCTCTGCCACAGAAGGTAGTTGAGGCCAGTTCATTGGCTATTTTAAGAGGGACTGAGTTACATGTGGCCCTTGTGGCTAAAGGGATCAGGGGGTGTGGAGAGAAGGCAGGTACAGGATACAGAGTTGGATGATCAGCCATGATCATATTGAATGGCGGAGCAGGCTCGAAGGGCCGAATGGCCTACTCCTGCACCTAGTTTCTATGTTTCTTTCTTATGGTGCTAGCAATATGGATAACATGTGTCTTAAAAATGAGTAAACAATATAATTCATTGTTTGCAAAAACCCATTATGACATCCAGAGGGTGTAATCAGGTGTTATGCAGATGAACAGTGCTTGTTTCCAGCCTAACAAATGTGAAATTTCAGAAGCACAAGGAAGAAATATTGTAGTTTTAATATTGCACAGCTCATATGCAGGTTACTACATAATATTACAAGTGTGGATTAGCTCGCTTTACTGTAGCAGGCACTTAGATTATTTGCCACCTGCTATAAACGATCAAAATTGTTGGGGAAACCCCATTAATGATAGATACCTTCCACAATAATTACATATTTTGGTGGAGCGGAAGGCATCGTAGGAAATGTGTGGAAAGGGGTTTGGCAAAGATAATTGCCATGAAGATAAACTGACTACAACAAGTTACATTTATTCAGCATCTTTAACAGAGCATGATCTCCCATAGCTCCCTCACAACAATGTAAGCAAACAGAAATTGACGGTGAGTGACATCAGAAATATTTAGGCTAAAGACACATTTTGGTTGAAGAAACTGAGTATTTGCTAATATGGAGGAGTCAATGTGGTGGATGTTTATATTAAAATGTATTTTGTGTGTTTTGTTGCTTTATATTGGTATGACTATGGCAAATCAAATTACTCGTATTTGCAAAACATACTTGGCTAATAAAGTATGATTATGATGATCAAGAGAGACAGTGATGATGCACAGCTATGTATCATGCCAACTTCAACATGATCATGTTTGAGATAATACATCTTGAGTCATGGAGAGATACAGAACAGGAACAGACCCATCAGCCCACACAGACCATCAACCACCCATTCACCCGAGAATCATGACATAGGCCCCTGACATAGGCCCCTCGGTCCAATTCATCCATCCATTCCGACAAAGATGCCCTTCCAAACTTTTGCCATTTGCCTATGTTTCTCACATATCCCTCGGCACCGTTCCCATCCATGTACATTTCCAGATGTCTTTTTAATATTTTTCTTGTATCTGCCTCAACCATTTTTCTTCTGGAAGCTCATTCCATATATCTACTAGGCACTGTGTGAAAAAGCAGTTCCTCGGGTTTCTATTAAATCTTTTCCCCTCTCCCTTAAATCTTTTCCCCTGCTTGGCCTTCAGGATTTTATACTTTTGTAAGATGACCATTCAGTCTCCTATGCTCTAAACCTCTCCTTATAACTTCGTCCCAAGTCTTGGCAACATATGGTAAATCTTTTTGGCATTCTTTTCAGCTTAATGACATATTTCCTGAAGCAGAGTGACCAGACCTGAACAGAATACTAATAGTGCAGTCTCGTACAACACCCCAACTTCTATGTAGAAACAAGGAACTACAGATGCTAGTTTACAAAGAAAGACACAAAGTGCTGGAGCAACTCAGCAGATCAGGCAGTACTCAGGCTGAGTTAATCCAACATTATGTTGTTTTTTCATCTCAACTTCTATACTTAATGACATGAGTGATGAAGGCCAGCTTGCTAAAAGCTTTCTTCATCACCCCGTCTACTGGTGACATAATTTACAGAAAACTATGTACTAGTACACCAAGATTCTTATATTCCACATATACCCCTGAACCCTACCATTCACTGTGTTTGACTTCCCAAGAAGCTACACTCTACAAATTAAAGTCAATTTGCCATTCCTTGGGCTACTAACTGTTCAAGAACCTGCCAATTCTTGACAACGTTCTTCACTGCCTACAATACTACCTATTTTAGTGTCTTATAAAAACTTACTTTTACCTTCCTGCCACAGAACATGCCTTCTATATTCTCATCCAAATCGTTGATATAGATGACAAACAAAAACCTTTAAACCCAATTTTGAAGGCAGACCACTAGTCACAGGTTTCCAGTGCGAAAAACAACCTCCCACCATTACCCTCTGGT
Source organism: Raja brachyura (assembly GCA_963514005.1). The sequence continues at coordinate 25,518,358 of OY740808.1, forward strand.
TCCTACCATCAAGCCAGGGAAGAGAGGGAAATGCCAAGTCATTGCCAAGTCTCCGGGTGTTGTCGCCGCTTCACTGACACACATTCTCACACACTACCTAACACATGCCCTTACACACACACTTTCACACACAAGGTTTAAAGGGCTATGGGCCAAATGCAGATAAATGGGACTAGTTTAGATGGGGCATCTTGATCTGCATGGACAAGATGGGATGAAGGGCCTATTTCCATGCTGTAAGACTATGACCCACTGTAGAAAGGGTGCAATTCCTCTGGCGAGGATCCTGGGGCGATTTATGAACATATTGGCAACATTGAACATTTATTTTCACTTTGAAGAAAGATTTGATAACTGGGATTGTATTCTCTGCAGCATGGAGGTGAAAAATATACTTAGTTGAGGTGAATAATATTAAGAGAATAGGACACTCTTTGTTTCACGTAACAAAGAGTGCAGGAAGGAACTGCCTACAGTGAAGATAGACACTAAAAGCTGGAATAATTCAGCAGGACAGGAAGTATCTCTGGAGAGAAATAGGTGCGGTTTTGAGTCGAGACCTTCAGACCTTCAGTCTGAAAACCAGCCATAAAACACAATGACTGGAGATGTGTATTATCCAACTAAGGGCAGAAATCAGAATCATGTGTTCCTTTTTATTGATGTGACACCATAATAAATATATTACAACAATTTTTTTTTATGGGGTGGCACAGTGGCGCAGCGGTAGAGTTGGTGCCTTGGAGCACCACAGACACAGATTGGATCTTGACGACGTGTGCTGTCTGTACAGTATTTGTACATTCTCCTTATGACCACATGGTTTTCTCAGGATATTTCAGTTTCGCCCACATCTGAAAGAAGTGCAGGCTTGTAGGTTAATTTGCTTCTGTAAATTGTCCCTGGCGTGTAGGATACAACTGGTGTATGGTAGATTGCTGGTCGGTGTGGACTTGGTAGGCTGAAGGGCCTGCTTCCATATATATGTTTTACATATACATCTTAATTTCATTGAACCATATACAGTTGAATAGGTGGCATTATTTTCATCTTGTTTTTATTGTCAAAGGGCAAGGTTGATTGGTTTATTTGTGCAGAACTGTGATGGAAGTCTGACTCCTCTTGCCTTGTTTCTATGTTTTTGTTCCTCTATAACAGCAAGAATTATAATCTGAATTCCATACATGAATATACTGAGGTCATTCATGTGCAGTGCCTGTTGATCAGAGCCTGGATCTACTTTGGAATGTAATGTATTCTAATCTTATTCATACCTAATCCAATTTGAATCATAAATGTTGCATTCAAGTAAGTTAAAAGACTCACTACAGTATGCAATTTCAAGCTGAGAAATGGAAAAGGTCCCTACCATAGGAGAGGGGGGGGGGAGGGGGGGGGGAAGAGACACACCCCCCTCCCACCCTTGGTCACTATGCTCCCTCATAATTTCTCACTCTCACCCAATGGCAGCTCTGTCTTATCCCTCAGAATCCCCTCCAGTAACTCACCAACCACAGATGTTAGGTGTATAGGCCTATAGCTCCCTGTGTTTTCTTTGCAGCCTTTCCTAACTAAAGTATAATTTCCAGTACCTCATCCTAATCCCATATTATTCCATACACAGGAACCCATAAGGCAGCAATAAGGTCAAGTTAAGATGCATACTTCATGGTTTTAGAATAACTGCACATTTCAAAATGATTTAAAATTTGATGAGAATGTTGCAACAATCCATCTAGCACATTTTGAAGGTAGTAAGGGAGTTATTTTAGTCCTGATCTATTTTTATCCCATGTTTAGGTTTACAAAGGACATATTTCCAGTTAATTTTTATATTCAAGTTTGCGAGAAATGGCGAGCAAATTGGCGAGCAACTGCTCACCCCATGTTACACCACTTCCCACAGTTACAACCGTTGATTCAAATCATTTGCTGTGTCGCTCTTCCAGGGAGATGCTAAATGCATTTCGTTGTCTCTGTACTGTACACTGACAATGACAATTAAAATTGAATCTGAATCTGACTGTACCGCTACCCACAGTTACAACTGCTGGTTCCACGGCTCTCCACAATTGCAACTGTTGAGTACATTTTAAAAAATGTCACCAGCTATGAAGGCATTTGGAACACCCTGTGGAAGAAAACACACACCCCACAGACGAGTGAATCGTGCAGGAAATTGTCATTATAGCAATTCGTATAAAAGCAAATGGAGCAATAATACTTCAACCCCGTGCAGTAAATGTTGTCGGATTGCACCGAAAACATTTTGGTTTCAATCAGAGGGGGGAGGGGGGGAAGCAAAGTAAAATAATTGCAGCAACGCATGGCTCGGGCAGCAGCTGGAAAGCACCGCTGCCCCCAGGAGGTTGGGAGTGAACAGGTGTCCGGCCGCACCCTCACACAGTGAGCTGCAGAAGCCCCATACCTTTGCACCAGTCGCTGAGTTCCAGTGTGACCATCAAACGCGCATCATTTATTCCTCATGGAATGAATCAAACTGTCCCCGTGAACCAACCGTCGGTCCGCGCGGCTTCCCGCACCGCCCGACGCACACACCGCGCCAAATAGGCTTCCTGCGCCAAGCCGGAACTAATTCCTGCAGCGTGCAAACACCATCTGTGTCTGGATGTTGTCGTCGGCATTGCAATGCAGTAGTGGGATAAGTCGGTATCGACGGCGAACATTGCTGCGGGTAGTTTTCGCTGTGGGTTTGTGCAGGCGGAGCGGTGGCAGTTCCAAGGGGGGGGGGCCTTCCTCACCAGTCGCACAGACAATGGCGGCCCCGGGCAGCGGCGAGAAGGGTGAGAGTCGGGGAGAGGGAGGGAGAGGGAGGGAGAGGGAGAGGGAGGGAGAGAGGGAGAGAGGGAGAGGGAGAGGGAGGGAGAGGGAGGGAGAGAGAGGGAGAGAGGTCATCTTCTTCTTTCGTGTGGCGTGCACAGCCGAAAGTTGTAGGACAACTTGTTCTATTTGATGGTACACAAAAATGCTGGAGAAACGCAGCGGGTGCAGCAGCATCTATGGGCCGAAACGTTGCCTATTTCCTTCGCTCCATAGATGCTGCTGCACCCACTGCGTTTCTCCAGCATTTTTGTGTACCTTCGCTTTTCCAGCATCTGCAGTTCCTTCTTAAACACTTGTTCTATTTGATCTTCCGTTTGTGCACATCGAGTTGATTGCATTAGTTGAAACAGCGCGGACTACTTGAAGGTTGCAATCTTCCACCCTGGAGAGAGGTGTGGGAGACAGCGGCCGGGGAGTGAGAGGGGTGAATGGCGGGGACACCAATGTGAGTTCTTCTGGTTTGTCGCCGACGACTTTAATTTTAGACCGAACTGACTCGGAGCGATTGGGAAACCCTCAGGGTCGGTTCCAGCTCCAGTTAACTGAAGGGGAGATCTCAAAAGTTGGCTGGTCTTGATTCACACCATCACCAAAAACAGTGAGAAACCATCTCCACCACACAGATCAGTCTGAAGAAGGGGCTCGACCCGAAACGTCACCCATTCCTTCTCTCCAGAGACGCTGCCTGTCCCGCTGAGTTACTCTAGCATTTTGTGTCTGCCTTCAATTTAAACTTCATTTCAATTTCAATTTAAAGTTCTTTCCTACACAGACCACAGTATCATCTTATTAACATTCATCACCACCCACACACACACACATACAATCTCCACCACACACACACACACACACACAGCACTATCCCTATCACCATTCATCACCACCATTGTAAACAAACATCCCCTTCATCATCTACACACACACCAATTATCACCATACAGACATACACAGAGTGAGAAACCATCACCACATCCCTCTCTACAGCACCACCATCCCTATCACTCAACTGTCATGAGTAGTGTGGTTTCATCATGCCGCCACCCCAACATCACCTTCCCACACCTCCCACCACCCACCTACCTACACTACCACAATCACCACTACCCACGTACACCCACACCATCCCCAGTATCATGCCCATCACCATCACCACTATCGGGATGTATACACACATTCCACCATTCACACCAGCACATACACAACATCCCACCACCACATGCCATTGCCACCACCACAGGCATACACCCAACTCCCTGATTGAAAGGAGGGTATTGAAAGATTTTCACCTCCATCAATATCTTGGTGCATTCATTGGTTTGAACCTTTTTCTGCTTCGACCCATTCAAAGTATTTTCCGGATCAATAGTTTCCATACCAATTTCGACGCACTTCCACAGATTATTTCACACATTTCTCTGAAGGCTGAAGAACTTATTTTTGAGTCTTGGTGTCTGAAATTAATATTTATGTATTTAATAGTAATATATATTGGGTTAATATAATCAATAAAATCACGTTTTTCTTTTTATCAGTTTAGCAAAATAAAGCCCTTGCTGGGTTTTTTTTTGGTTTAAATAAGAGTTCTGGTCTAACTGAAAGTATACCCGTTACACTGCATCTAAATGTTTACAAAGTGTACCTAGTATACTGCTTCTAATGATCCTGGGCATTCAGTTTCCCTGAGTGCATTGGATCAATATTTTCTTGGTCCCATGCACTCAGGAAAACTGCCTGTACAATTCACCTCAAATAGTAACACGGGCCAGAGGCAGACCAAAGTCAAATTTATTCGTCACATGAACCCGAAGGTGCATGTTTAGTAAATTGTTTATGATACGGGTGATGATATAATTTGATAGAGTCGAGGGTTCGGTTGGTTCAACATTTAGACAATCTGTTGGTTGAACCAATCCTTGAGTTTATTGTGTCGGAAAGAACTGCAGATGCTGGTTTAAGTCTGAAGAAGGGTCTCGACCAGAAACGTCATCCATTCCAGCATTTTGTGTCCACCTTGAGTTTATTGTTTTAAGCACATTGGTACAGCTGACTCACTGTCTAATGTCGAGTCAGATTTATCAGAGGATATTTTAATTATTTTGTTGAGATGATGATTTTGATAATTAATCCAGAAATGTTAATAGCTAGCCAGAAGGGGGGCTGACCAATGCGAAGGTGAGCTCAGGGTAACTGTGAGCTGATTGGCTGGCCAGTACCACTATGGCATCATAACTGAAGTGATAACACATCACGTTGTGATTATTTGTAAAATGTCCTGGTATCATTCAGTTAAATAAACTCGCATCACGACAGTACAAACTATCTTGCATGCATCAGGAATATTTATAGGTTAGCCTTTACCCTTTTTTTCATCTGTAGGAATTATTTAATTAGACAGCTTTCATTTTTAGAATAATGGTGAGTATATATAATGAACTGATTATCTTTTCTAATTACGATAATTATGAGTCAACATGCAATGAAATTTTGATCATCAAGACCCATTTGATGAATGCATGCCTTCTAACTGTTGCAAGAATTAAATGTGAACAGTTTATCTGTCCCATTCGATTCATGCACTATTTTATGATTGAAACCAGGTAATCAGAAGGAAAGAGATCAGGCAAGATTGAGGTTATGTACTCTATGAATATGTTTTAAATTGAGTTTGTTCAAGTGAATGAAATGTGCTGTATGCTGTAATATTTTCTATGATTGCATATGTTTAATTCAAACCAAATATATATTTCCACTTGGATTACTTTTCCTCAAGGCACTTTAGTATTGTTGCCTTTCTTTCACCCAGCGCTTCCACTCGTTGTGAATTGTTTCTACTTTGTCGCTAAAGTGGCCCCACTGTCTTTTTTTCCAATTTTGCTCAATTTTCTACTTGCCCTTCCCATGACACATGAATACCTGAGGTGGTCGAACAAAGTGAATTTCAGAAGCAAAGTTCAGTAACCATACGTAACGGTCATATTTTTGGCATTACACACTCTGTATTGATAATTCACACTATTTAAAATGAATTTCATATTTCAAATTCATCGGGTTTTCTCCTTGTGGGTTGGTGGTTCATATGAATTTGGTAAGGAGTTTTAAGCTCATTTAAAGAAAAAAAATCTCTTTGCCACAATTATGTTGGAAAACTGGGGTTTGAAATATATCCTAGTTAAGGTCTTAATACACCTTAGTTTTGAATTATTTGGTTTTAGAGGTTGTAGCTTGGTTGTGAGATATTTTTATAATACATTAATTTGACTTAAACTTTCTTTGACCTCATTGCGGTATATAATTCTGCACTTCTGTTAGGCACCAGGTGTCGAAATGGAAGGAGACATCCCTTCAGGAGACTCTACCCTTATTAACCCTAGGAATACAGTAACTGCTGCAGCATGTTCCGCCTCAGGTATAATGCATGATAGATCTTTATTTTGATATGACTTACATACTTCAGTACCATTAAATGACATTTCTAAATCTTAATTGATTGAGGTATTAATAGATTATATTTGTGTCCATTATAGAATGTCACCTTGAACAGTGGCGAAGCACTCCTAAATCTAAAGTAAGAAAGCTATCTAAAATAATCACCAAGTGTATAATTTGTCTATCATTATTTATATTAGAGCTTCATTTTTGTCAACTGATGAGAGCGGGAAGCCAGTTCATGTTACCTGAAAGAGCTATTGGCCCAGGGTTACTTTACTTGTACTTTCAATAGCCCCGTGTTTGTCTTCCACTCAATTACCTTGATTTTTTTTCTCACCGCACCCCCTCCACCTTGCCCAACAAGTGCAAGAGAAAGATTAGTCTGAGTGGGCTGTGGATATACCTATTTTGCTCCGCGTGGTTGCCAATATTCAGTTAGTTGAAGAAGAGTCAAATAGGCTGAATAGATCCTGACGCAAGAAGTCGCCTCTCCATTCCCTCCACAGATGCATCTGACCCACTGAGTTCTTCCAGCACTTTGTGTGTTGTTCAGGATTCCAGCATCTGCAGTTCCTTGCGCCCTCAGTTATGTTGAGACAGATGTAAGACCGGATTGAATGCATGCCTCCGAATCAATTTTTGAGTTTACAAGAGCCTCCCACTACCGAAAACCAATTTTTTTAACACCATCTGTACAATTGTTATCTCACTCTCCCATTCCAAATATTGTTCCCCTCCAGGTCTCTTGCCCACTTACTGATGGGGTTTATTCCCAGCAATGTCCGGCCGCTCTGCCCTGTAGGTAGGTCCACTGAGCAGGCGATGCATCAGCCTTGGTTCCGATTACTGCAAAATTCCACATAATGGTTCCCATCCTTCCATTAAAGTTTACCAGGCCTTATTTCCCTGGACTCTGATTCCATGACCCACTTTGGAATTGTCACTATTCTCCTCTTTAATATCGGGGCCAGTGTCTCTTCCTCCAGCATGGATGAGATTGGGATTGGATGCTTCAAGACATAAAGTACATTATGAGTGGAACCAAAATATTTGTCTACCTTTATAATGTTTCAAATATGGTCAAACTGCAGATCTACTTAGTGATGTATTCCTTTATTATAATTAACACTAAATATAACTCTCATTGCTCATTAAGTCTCCTGGTGACTTTCAACAAGGACATTGGCGAGTAGAAAATTCTACCATCTTTCGTATTCTTCAGACTTACTGAATTAAATGGTTTTGTTCTAATATTGATTTTAATTTATTTCAGCCTTCATTAGAGAATGTTAGCTGTTCAAAATCTATTGGAGATTCAAAAATGAACTTTGGAAAAATGCAAGACTTTGCACCAAGGTATAAAACTGGCCCGACTAAAGCCATTCATGCAATTCCAACACTTAATGGCTCTTCCAAAAATGTGAGTAATACATTTTGTTTTGCCCAATTACGTTTTTACCCAAAGAGCATAATTTAGATTATCTTCTGTACAAGGTCCTTTTTATATTTGGGCAGAGTGAGACCTTCTTGAACTACTGCTGTCTTTCTAGTGAAGGTGCTGTCATTGTGCTGTTGGGCAGTGAGTTCCAGTGCTTGGATTGATCTCTTTCCATGTCGGGTCGATGCACGACCTGAAGAAGAACATTTTGCTGAACACTCAATCTGCCTTGGCCTACATGATCTTCCGGTTGCCAAACATTTTAACACCCCTTCCCATTCCCAAATGACCTTTCTTTCCTGGACCGTCTCCACTGTCAGAGTAAAGGGACTGTGCCACTGCAGTGACCTAATCCGTGAGTTCAGACGAGTGTGCCCTCGACTCATACTCGCAGCATGGTGGACACGAGGTCCTAGGAGGTCTTTGTAACTCTCCTTCATGCTCGGGAGTAGTCCCCACGTACTTGAGGCCTTAGCTAGGCCGCGGCGTATTTTTAAACATGTTGAAAAATGCCCGCGAGAACAAAAAGGTCGCCATGGAAAATATCGATGCTTTTTTTACTCGTAGATTTAGTCGAAGTATGTCGTAGTATGTTATTCGTAGGTAATCGAAGGTAGTCGTAGATAGTCTTCAACATAGTCGAAGGGAGGTTGAAGGAGATCGAAGGAGAGGTCGTCTTCACTCTCCACTTTTCGGTGTCCAATGTTCCCGAAGCTAGTCTTCAACATAGTCGAAGGAGGTCGAAGGATGTCTTCTACATAATCGAAGGAAGTCTTCAACATGACTTTTTTTTTTCAAACTCTCCTAAACTCGCCAATTAGGTCGCTGCAGTGGGACAGCCCCTTTAGGCCACTGCTAATTGGAAGAACACCACCTCATATTTTGCTTGGGCAGCTTACATTCCAGCGGTATGAACGTTGATTTCCCTAATTCCTAGTAACTCCTGCTTGTGAGCTTGTGAGTTTGTACGTTCACCCCGGTGACTGCATGGGTTTCTCCGGGTGCTCCAGTTTTCTCCCACATCCCAAAGACGTGCAGGTTTGTAGGTTAATTGGCTTACATAAATTGCCCTTTGTGTGTAAGAAGCGAAAGTGGGATAACATGGAACTGGTGTGCGGGTGATCAGTGGTCAGCGTTGACTCGGTGAGCCTCGGGCCTGTTTCTGTGCTTTATCTCGAAACCTAAAAAGCCCAAATTTAGAACTTTTAACTTCTCCGGAAAGCTCCCAAGTCATGTGGGAATGTTGAATGGTGTAGTGGGAATGGATTAAAGTAAAAGGGAAAATCTACGTTACAAATGCAACTGTACAATAATAACATTTTCTAAACTCCTCCTTAGAAACATTCACAAAGCAAAACTTATCAGTAAGCAGCATAAGGAGATAGCAGTGAGATTTCAGCTTTAGTAATGTAGCAGCATTCAGATTGCTTATGGGGAATCCAAAAAAAAGGAAAATTATTTTATAATTATTAGGTGTATGGGAGTGAAACGTGGAGGGCTTTGTCACACAAATGTTAGGGAAATTTTGGAATTTGAACTTTTCAATTTGAGTTTGGCAGATTTTGGTGAGGTAAAGATATAAAAGGATGTCAACATTTATTGGAAGTATAAAAACAGGGAATATTTGTTCACCTGTACAGGGCATCGGTAAGACCACACTTGAAGTTGCATGTAGAGTTTTGGTCCAATTTAAGAGGAATGTTTGCCACAACGATGCTGGGGATAATTGAGATGTCCCATGAGGAAAGGTAAAAGGTTCAACAGGTTGAGTTTATATTTATTGTCTCAGAGGTTTGAGAGGTGATCTTACTGTAATGCATAAGATTCTGAGGGAAGAATTTTGAAGTAAGGTGCAGTTTCAGTTTAAGCGATTGCCCGTTTTAAAATTGTGAAGAAGAGTTTCTGCTCTCAGATGATCATGAATTTTTGCAATTCTATGAACTTTGAGTCATGACTGTTAAAGTAAATGATACTTAATTTCTGCTATATATTCTATGGAGACTATTGAACATAGTTGCCATGATTTCTAATAGAATTAGATTCTATTATAAATCATGTTCTAGTTAATGTTATTGTTGCCAATAACTCAACTAGGATTGCAATTCTGTATACTCTAAGGAAAGTTTAATAATTTTCTATCAATGCAAGAAAAGATGCTTTATAACATTTATTTCCAGAATGCGAATATAGATCTGGAGAATGCTACAATCCAGAAACAACGCAATGAACTACAGCTGCTTGTTGCAGAACTCAAAGATCGGGATAAAGAATTAAATGAGATGGTGTCTGCGCATCAGAAGCAGCTCCTGGCCTGGGAGGAGGATCGGCTTCGCATACTCGGCCTGGAAGCGAGATGTGCCAAAGTGGAGCGTTAGTACTCTTTCTAAACATTTAAACAGCATCTCAGTGTCTTGTGCACAAAAGCTCTGTGTCAATAAGTTAATTACTTTGTGGTTTGTTACTTTGAAACCCCCTATAATACTGGATCCCGGAGATGATTCACATTGATGGGAAAAGTAGAATTGGATTTAGACTTGGATTCAGTATGGAAACAGCACCCCCCCCCCCCCCGTACACTAACACTATCCTACACGATAGGGACAATTTTGCAAAAGCCAATTAACCTATAAGTCTTTATGTCTTTGGAGTGTGGGAGGAAACTTGGAACACTCAGAGAAAACCCACGTGGCACAGAGAGAACGTACTTTGTACAGACAGCATCCGTAGTTGGGATCAAAGCCGGGTCTCCAGCGCTTAAAGGCACTCTACCACCGTGCCACTGTGCCGCCTATAGTGATTTAAGATACAGTGCCCTCCATATATGTGGTTAAAGTGCACATTGCCAGATTTTATTAAAAGCCATTTTTATACATTTTGGTTTCACCATGTAGAAATTACAGCTGTCTTTATACATAGTCCCCCCCATTTCAGGGCACCATAATGTTTGGGACACATGGATTCACAGGCATTTTTAATTGCTCAGGTGTGTTTAATTGCCTCCTTAATGCAGGTATAAGAGAGCTCTCGGCACCTAGTCTTTCCTCCAGTCTTTCCATCACCTTTGGAACATTTATTGCTGTTTATCAACATGAGGACCAAAGTTGTGCCAATGAAAGTCAAAGAAGCCATTATGAGACTGGGAAACAACAATTAAACTGTTAGAGACATCAGCCAAACCTTAGGCTTACCAAAATCAACTGTTTGGAACATCATTAAGAAAGAGAGCACTGGTGATCTTACTAATCGCAAGAAACTGGCAGAAGAATTCTCTCTATAATAAAGAAAAATCCCCAAACACCTGTCCGACACATCAGAAGCACTCTTCAGGAGTCAGGTGCAGATTTGTCAATGACAACTGTCAGCAGAAGACTTCATGAACAGCAATACAGAGGCTACAGTACAAATTTCAGTTGCCATTTGCAGCACACCAATAACAATAAAACACAACATTAAAAAACTTGGCATTAAACATAAAAACATCCCCCCACAATGGCCACAATTGAAGGGTCTCGACCCGAAACGTCGCCTATCTCCTTCGCTCCTTAGATGCTGCTGCACCCGCTGAGTTTCTCCAGCTTTTTGTGTAACCCCCCCCACAATGGCAGGAAGGCAGGAAAGTCCAGTCCTCTTCCTCTTGTTCACCCGTGGTCGGCGCCTATTTGAGGCCTCTGCAGTTGCCGCGACGGCGGCCCGATGTTTCAGTCCCTCTCGCCGGATGATGGAGCTCCGGGGTCGGAGGAACACTCTCATCGGACTGGAGTGTCTGGAACAGCCGCTTGCTGCCAGGGACCGTGGCTCCCGAAGTCCACAGGCAACAGCGAGAGATCCCAGGCTCCGCGGTGTTTAAACTCAGCGCCGTCCGCAGCTGGACGCTCCGCGGCCACAGCTCCGCGATGTTGGAGTCGGTGGTCCCAGCATTCCGGAGCTTACCACCAGGCGACCCGGGTAAGGCATCGCCCGCTCCGTGATGGTGCTTCAGCGCTGTGCCACCGCCGAAGCTGAGGTTCCAGCAGGAAACGCCCCTCGTGTCCCGCTGGTAGGCCGCAAGGAAGGGGCAAAGATGCAGCTCGGAGGAAAGCCACAACTCCAACCAGGTAGGGACCGAGAAATACAGTTTTCCCCCCTTCCCCCATCCACCCACCACATCAAAAGACTTGACCTCCAAAAACAAAAACTTTTGACACACTAAAAATTTTTAAATGGGTGAAACGACGAACAGCTGCAGGCTCCGCAGCCGTACATGACGGTGCCTCCTTACAATTGCTGATGGTAGTGGCATAATGAATTCTGAAGTGTATAGACACATCCTATCTGCTCAAATTCAAACAAATGCCCCAAAACGCATTGGCCGGCAGTTCATTCTACAGCAAGACAATGATCCCAAACATACTGCTGAAGCAACAAAGGAGTTCTTGAGTGGCCAACCCAATTGAGCATGCCTTTACATCCCCCAAAACAAGCATAAGCTAACGATGGCTGCAGTACGGGCCTGGCAGAGCATCACCAGAGAAGATACCCAGCAACTGGTGATGTCCATGAATCGCAGACTTCAAGCAGGCATTGCATGCAAAGGATATGCAACAAAATACTAAACATAAACCAGGTGTGGACCCGTTGGGCCCCGTCCCCCAAGGTAATATTCCACCACTTACCTATAGCCCCCAACTGCGCTGGCGCGGCTGAGGGGTTCCCGTTCTGATGCCAAAGATCCCCGTTGTGACGCGAGTCATGGCAACCCTCCCCAACTGTGCCTCTCCTTCTTCCTACCCCTATTCCCCTCCTCCATTCCCCCTCATCTCCCAGCACTCACTCCCCCTCCTCTTCACTCTCCCTCTTCTTTCCCCTCTCCTCCCCTCCCCTCTCCCTCTCCTTTCCCCTACCCTCAGTCACTCCCTCCCTCTGTAACCCCTTTCCCCTCCCTACCCCCCTCCTCTCCCTCTTTCTCCCTGCTCCCCCACTCCTCACCTCCCCCTGTATCGTACTCCACCCACACTCACTCCTCATCCCCCCCACTGCCCTCCTGTCCCTCTAGCCCACACTCCCTACCTCCCCCAATCCACCCTCTCCCTCTATTCCTCCTCCTCTCCCTCCTCACTTCCCCCAAATACCCCTCCCTCCCTACCCTCCTCCCCTCTATCCCCCTGCTCTCCCACTCCTCACCTCCCCCATCCCACCCCTAACAATGAAAATCGCGTTTTAAAAAAAAGATGAAACCTCCGCCCATCCCCCTCAATGAAAATCGCGATATTTTAAAAAAGAAAGAAATTCTCAATGAAAATCGCGTTTTTTCTTTAAAATAACTAATGGTATTAGGTAAAAATAACTGTTAATGAAAACTGAAGAATTTGATTCAAATGAAGTTTTTATTTAAATTGGGATTAAAAATAAATGTAAATGAGATTCGGGATCCCATTGTGACGTCATTGTGAATGAAAACGGAAGAATTTGATTTAAAAGTTTTTTTTGAAAATCACGATTTTTAATGTAAATGAGATTCGGGATCCCATTGTGACGTCATTGTGACATCGAAGGCGGCTGACGGGCAGGGCAAGTGGAAAAGTGGTTTGAAAAGTGAATATTGTAAAGTTTTAAATGTCAATAACTTGTAAAATATAACATCAATCCAAACAAAATTTGTTTCATTTACATCCCAGGAAAATGGTGAGTACGTTTATCGTGTTACGTTTTTGCACAAATAGAAGTATTCACAAACCGGCAAACAAACAAACAAGATTAGAGTTTTAGGAATATATATATCTATATAAAACCAACTGTTGGGTCTGCTCCCAGAACGCACCCGTTCCCTAGCCGTAGCCCCCATGGGAGGCATGGTCCTCCAACTCTAGCCATTTCCGAACGTAAGATTCCAGCACTACCTTCCTGAGCTGTGGCTTAAAAAAAAAATCCAATTTCACTACCCCTGCCTGTTGCAATACCAATTTGCGTTCCCCCTCCTGTAAGGTGAAAAGCAGAGTGTTTCTGTGTGGTCACTGCTAGCCGAACCATTGTTACGTCATCAGTTGAAACTGGTCGTTTTAAATTCAAAGTCTTTTGATTTTTTTAAAACTTTAATCAGTAATAAGTCGAGAAATAAAGCATAAAATGTTCAGTGAAATTGATCTCTGCCTAGAGGGGAAATATGTGAATCAGAAAATGTAAAAATATTTTTTAAGTTGGCATTAAAACCTTAATCACGAATAACGTCAAATATAGGATGAAATCTGCAGTGAAGCTGATCACTGCTAGCCACGCCATTGTGACGTCATCAGTCGTTTTACATTCAAAGTCTTTTGAATTTTTAAAACTTTTAATCAGACGTCCTGAATAAGTCGCGAAATAAAGCATAAAATGTTAAGTGAAGGTGATCTGGGCCTAGAGGGGCAAAATGTCAATCAGAATATGTAATAATGTTTTTTGCAAAGTGTTTTTGCGAAGATGTAAAGACAACTACATATACACATATACACACATACAAGATCAAACTTTTAATAAGTATATAGACCAAGTGCAGACCCATTGGGTCTGCTCCTACAACGCATCCGTTCCCTATCCGTAGCCCCCAATGCACTTTCCCTGCTTGTTGCAATAGCAATTCGCCCTCCCTCTCCTATGAGGTGAAAGGTTCAGAGTGTTCCTGTGTCGGAAGTTGAAACAAGAATCATTTTAACAGTAAAAATCTTGTGATAGTTGTGAAATCTTGTTAAAGCTTTAATCGCGAATAATATGAAATATAGGATGAAATCTTCAGTGTAGCTGATCACTGCTAGCCAAGCTATTGTGATGTCATCAGTTGAAGCTGGTCGTTTTAAATTCAGTATTTTGATTTTTTTTTAAACTTTAATCAGTAATGTCGAGAAATAAAGCATAAAATGTTCAGTGAAGGAGTTCTCGGCCTCGAGGGGAAAAATGTCAATCAGAGCATATAAAAATGTAATCGTTACCACGTAGTGTTTTTGCGAAGATGTATAGACAACCACATGTACATATACACATATACACACGTACATGATCAGACTGTTAAAAAGTATATTATAAGATAGATGACTACTTTCATTTACATGACATTGCTGTGTCCCAAACATTATGGTGCCCTGAAATGGGGAGTCTATGTATAAAGACTTTAACCACATGTGATTATTTTTATATTACAAATCTCTATTTGTGGAGTACAGAGGCAAATAAATAAATGATGGGTCTTTGTCATTATTAAACATTATGGAGGGCACTGTAGGCTGTTCATGAATCACAAAACTAACACATAGGTATAGCAAGGAGTCAAGAAGACACATGGTAACCTGTGCGCAATTTATATTGCAAGCTCTTTAAAACCTTATTGCCATTTTATTTTCCCAATACTAGTTTCATTATTGATGCTTAACTGCTTTATTCTGTTTTTGTCCTTCAATATTTTTTTGTACTCTTTGAATTTTGCACTATAATTTTGCACCATTCACCTGTTTTACATTCACCGTTGTACTTATTTTCGTATTTATCCCCACTTGTATGTATGTTGTTTACTTCAAGCTTCATGTGAATCAAGAATTTCATTGCACTCTGGTGTGTATGACAATAAACTAATCTAATCTAATCCTTGTTCATTTGTAATTTGCTTTATTCAGCTTTAAGACCCTAGTTTTAAATTGAACAAAATTACTTTCAGGTTTTATATTCAACTCTATTATATTGTGTTCATTATTCTCCAAAGGCCCCTTAACTAATTAATCCTGTTTGCTTGATCCTGACATTGTGCAACCAGTATATATGAACTCAGGATAAGGTGTACGGCGTATAACCTATTCTTTGTAAAATTGTCCCCTGACAAAACCTGGCTTAAAGAATTAGAAAAGCATTCTCCACAGACCAGTAGTGTGCAAAGGAAATTGCATTAATGTGTTTAAAAAAAAAAGACACTTAATAATATTCTTTGTAAAATAGTCCCGACAAAACCTTGCTTAACGAATTAGAAAAGCATTCTCCAGAGACCAGTAGTGTGCAAAGGAAATTGCATTAATGTGTTTTAAAAAAAGAAAAGTAAAAAAAAGACACATAATAACATTGTGTTTAACAGATGAACTGCGAAACAGGAATGAGATTATCAGAACTTTAAGTACACAGCAAAAGATTTTAGAATCTCAACAAGCTGATTGTTTAAAAACACTCAACTGCACCCAGCAAAAGCTGAAGGAAATGTCTGAGAAAGCAGCAGAGTCTGTTAACATCTGCGAAGAGCTAGAGGTAACAAAAAATACAATTATTGACACTTTCGCCCCATAAATATGTATTTGAATTCAATTAATTGATTTTGTTTGCTTCTACTAGGACAGGAACAAAAGTCTGAATTCCTCTGTAATGGAGCTCTCTGCCCAGGTGGGACAGTTACAAGCGCATGAACAGGAGCTCGCTACAATGCTGGAGTTAAAGGTACTACGTGATCAGTAAAATTTGCACCACATCTGCTCTATTCTCCTAGTTTCCATTCAAGAGAAAAAAAAGGTGTCAATGAAATGAACGAGATGTTATTACTAGACCAGATGTTATTGAAGCCAGGTTTTTGAAAAGTGATTATTAAAATTTTGTAAACACAAGGAACTGCAGATACTGTAATTTTGAGCAGAAAACACAAAGTGCTGGAGTAACATCCATGTCGTCAATCTATATCCATTGAGATGGATATCGACTTCACATTGAAGAAGGGTCCCGATCCGAAACCTGATCCCGATCCATATCCTCTACAGATACTGCCTGACCCGCTGAGTTACTCCAGCACTTTGTGAATTTCAGCATCTGCAGTTTCTTGTGTCTTCTTGAAAATGTTCTAAATGGTGTCTTACATAAATGCTGCAATAACCATGATGCTAATATAATATATCTTGTCTAGGACAAAGATATGGTTGAAGCTACCAATCATATCATGGATCTTACAGCTAGGTTTAAAACCTTGGAAGGCGCATTACGAGAAGCCAGATTAAATGAAACAAATTCCAGGAAAGAGGTTCATGATTGTAAACAGCATTCAAAGAAACTGCGACATGAAATCTGCAAGCTTAAGGGTAGGTATAAAATACAATTATTTAGGAATTGATGTTAGTAAAGGGCGGTTCTGTGGCGTAGTGGGGGGTGGAATGGGGCTAGATCCCCGTTTCATTGTGTGGGGGGGTGTGTGGAATAGGGCAGAAGTTTCATTTATTAAAAAAAAGACACTTCTGGGGGGATGGGATGGGGGAGGAGGTCCCCATTTCACTCCTTCCCCCCACGTGTGAGTTTTTATTGTGGGGTGGGGATTGACATTTACAATAAAAAATTCCAGGTTTCCTTGTAGGGGGGTGTGATGGGGGGAGGTGTTTTCCCTGTGGGGATGATTGGTTGCCTCTGTAAATTCCGGGGGCGAGGAGAGGCCGCGCCTGGGCACTGGGGTTGGGTCTGGGTGCGGCGGCACTGCTGCTCCGGGCCCGCGGGGAGAGGAGCGGGACCTGGGGCAAGGACTAGGCCGCAGCTTCGGCCACTCCCTCCCCCTCCCCCGGCTCCAGGCCGCTGGCCCATCCCCCCACAGCCCCCGTCTCAAGTGCAACTTCATCGCCGACGTGATGGAGAAAATGGGGCCAACAGTGGGTTACATCGAGATCCTGAGGAGGGAGAGTGGGCGAGGAGGGGGGATGTTGGGAGAGGAGTAGGAGAGAGAGAGAGAGGGAGAGAGGGAGAGGGGGAGAGGGGGAGAGGGGGAGAGGGGGAGAGGGGGAGAGGGGGGAGAGATGGGGAGGTATGGAGGGGAGAGGGGTTATGGAGGGAGGGAGTGACTATAAGGGTAGGGGAAAGGAGAGGGAATGTGGAGGGGAGGAGGAGAGGGGGCAGAAGAGGGTGAAGAGGAGGGGGAGGGGGTGCTGGGGGATGAGGAGGATAGGGGTAGGACGAGGGATGGCAAGGTAATGGAGGGGAGGGGAAGAGGGAGGATGGGATGGAGGGTGAGGGGAGGAAGCAGAAGAGGGTTGGTAGGGAGAGGGAGAATAATGGAGGAGGGGAATAGTGGACTGAAGAGGGGAGAGTGAGATGAGATCACATTGATCTTATATTTTACTGGTTATTGCTATTTTGATCTTTAAAAACGTCGCAGGCGCTCTCCCACTTTCCGGCCGCAACCGCGCAGTTGGGGGAGGGGTTTCACAATGGGAATCTCTGGCGTCACAACGGGAACCTGTCAGTTGCACCTGCGCAGTTGAGGGTTATTGGTCAGTGGTGGAATATTGCCTTCGGGAACCGGGCCCAATATGGGTCTGCACTTGGTCTAGTTAAAATATAGGTTTGAATGAACCAGGTAGGTTTAAATGAAGCCGGGGTCCTGGTGAGTTTAAATGGAGCACAATAACCTGGACTTAGGTGAGTGGAATTGGGGTTCTGGTGGGTTGAAAGGGAGCTCGGGAATGGAGGCTTCAGTGAATTGAAAGGGAACATTGGAGCCAGTGTCTCGATCAGAGGGACAGATGCATGAGAACCAGGGCCACCAGCAAGTTGCGAGTGCATGGGAACTCTCGTGAGTCAAAAGAGAGCATGGCAAATCATCAGAGAGCAATACAAATGTCACATACATTACTTGTGGATGCATCCCCTTTATTAAGGTAGATATTTGTTATTTGAAACCGTTTCCTGTACTAATGGTATAGCATCACAAAACAGCCATAAGTTCAGAAGATGTAGGTGCAGAGTTAGGCTATTTGGCCCATCAAGTCCACTTGGCCATTCAATCATGGCTGATCTATCTTTCCCTCTCAATCCCATTTTCCTGCCTTTTCCCTGTAATCTTTCACCAATTAATTCTTACCAATTTAAAAACCTGTATATCTCTGCTTTAAAAATATCCAATGGCTTAGCTTCCATAGCAGTCTGCGGCAATGAATTCCACAGATTCTCCATCCACTGGCTAAATACATTCCTCCTCCTCTTTCCTAAGGTACATCCATTTATTCTGAGGCTGTGTCCTCTGGCCCTAGACTCTCCCACAAATGGAAACATTTTCTCCACATCCACTGTGTCTTGGCCTTTCACCATCTGGTCATTTTAAACGAGATTTGCTCTCATCTGTCGGAAACCCCGTGAGTACAGACCCTATGCTGTCTAGCACTCCTAGATGCAGATTCACCACCCTCTGGCTAAAGCTGTGCTGATGTAAGGATTCCTGTGTTTGAGTTGCATGTTTTCAGGAAAACTATTAGGTCCAATGTCATGATTTTCTTTTGCCATTCCCTGCATTGACCAGCAGAGATTACTTTCCGGACAGCATCTGGATTCGTAGCATCAGATGCACTATTTTCAGTGGGAGGTGATGGTGGTGGGTTTTTTTCCAGAGAAAAAAAGTTCTAAATCAAGGATTGTAATTGAAAAGCAAAACAATCTCTCAAAAGCAAATTGAAACTAAATCTGTCTAAATGAGTATTTGCCAGGGATTGAGAAAACTAATGATTTAAAGGTAGAGGCTTGATGTCAACATCAGACTGCAAAATTCTTCAACACTTTGAGTCTAATCATTTTCTGTCCTATGTCCTGTATTTTCACCAGTCCACCACTGATGACTTTTTACCTTTTTTCTGTTTATTTAGATGAGTTGGATGAAAAGACAGCAGAAAATAATGAGCAGAGGGAAGACATTATTCGCCTTAAACAAGAAAGACAATATCTTGGAAATGAGCTCACTTTAGCTGGTGAGTAAATAATCCTACAGAATTAACAAGGGTGCTTCTACCTGTCTTAGTTTTGCTGCATGATATTTTATGACCCGTCAGGGATTCCAGGTTGGTCACGACACGCAAACTAAAGCAGAAATCAGCACTAACACCCGTGTATTCTGGGACTTGTTGAGAGAAAATACAGTGCTCACTCACCTAATCCATTATTCATAGAACTTGGAATAATACAGCACAGGAACAAGCCCCCTTCGGCTTACAGTGTTTATGCCAAACATGATGTCAAGTTAAACCCATCTCATCCAAATCCCTCTATTCCTTGCGCTTCCATGCGCCTATCTCAAAGCTCTTAAACACCTTTATTGATTCTGCCTCCACCACCACCCCCATGAATGCGTTCCAGGCCCCCATCACTTTGTGTAAATAAAAAAAACTTCCCCCACACTTCTCCATTAAACATTCCCCCTCTTACCTCAGTGATCAAAGGGCTAAAGTGTGGTGCTCCCAGGGGTGGAGTGCTGCTGGAGCTCATCGGAACGCCGCTCCACCTCGGGCACCTCTGTTAAAAAAAACCGGGAATTTTAACTAGCGGATGTGTGGTCGGGTAACCTGATTAAAAGAAGGGGAAGACATCACTACTGATGGGTCTTCCCTGTAGGGGGGGGCACTAGGACCCACCCAGCAGTCACACCACGTGCTGTCTGCAACATGGATGGTGGAGGTTGTGGGCCTAGTGCTGCGCCTGGAACTCGGATGAGATGAGAGAGGCGAGGGTTGGCGGAGTCACTGGTGGAGGCCCATGAGTAGAGATACGGGTCGGTGGCAGCAGCATCGGTGTCCGGGGAGACAATGAAGGTCGGCGGCGGCAGTGGCCTCTCCGGGGGAGGTGATGAGATTCAGTAGTTTCGGTGGTCCGACTCCGGGCCTGGGTTTGGCCAGGAAGGCGGTGAAAGTCGGAGAGGCGGTGGATGTTGCTGCTTCTCGTGGTGGCCATCTCGATCTTGTGGTGGTCGGGGAGGCGGCGCTGTGGTCCAGTGGTGGAGCTCCAGCCTGTTGCCGGGTTGTCGAGTCAAGGAGTGTCGATGGAGAGACCAGTCTGGAGTGGGTGGGTGGGTGTGTGTGTGAGTGAGGGGGTGTGTATGAGTGGGTGCGTGAGTGGGTGTGTATGAGTGGATGAGTGAGTGGGTGCGTGAGTGGGTTGGTATCAGTGGATGAGTGAGTGGGTGCGTGAGTGGGGGGGGGGGGTAGGTGAAAGTGTGGGTGTGTGTGAGTGGGCTGGGGTATGTGTGGGTGGGTGTGTGTGAATGAGTGTGTGTGAAGTAGCGATGTTACAAAACTTACCTTCAGCGGCACTGTAGTTCTGCCACTGGCCGTCTGCACGACTTTGGCGCCTTTGAGGAGGGGGTGGTGGGATTAAAATCCAGTTTTCTACTGCCTGTTAGAGGCAGATCGCAAGAACGGGACAAAACAAAGGTAAGTCGTCTATTTTACATATAATCTTGCTTCTTGGGATGGCTTTAATCTCATTTTACATTGCAAAAATGTGATTTGGCCCCCATACGAATTAGCAGTGTTTTTCCTGCCGATATGGAGTTCAAATTCACCGCAAATGCAACGTTCTAATCGATTGCGTTCCAGCAAAACCTACTCGCAAGACTTAAATGCTCTTTTCTTTGGACAATCATGTCATAAGAGCATCTAAATCGTCTATATTTTGTGTTATTGTCTATTGTCAATATTTTTATACTAAATATCAGTTTCAGTCCCATGTATTGTGCAAAAAAATTCAAGATTTTGATTATATTAAGTGGATGTTTCTAGATTAATTTATGGGAAATAAACATTAAATTCCATCTGGCATATAAATTCATGACAGTGAGATTTAAAAATCATGTTATATTGTGAATTCTTGTGTGAATGGGATTTGTTTGTTATTTGGATACTTAGGCTATTTAAAAAAAAGATCATTTTCTTAAGAAATTGAATCTACAGGACATTCTTAATGGGAAAGTAGTGGGCATGTCATAGTTTGAAGAGCAAAAACTAGTAGTTTACAATGCCAAAATTGAAAAGTTGAAGAAAAACAAGGTGTACAGAGTTGCTTATTGGTTACAATCTAAGGAGTATGATGATGCTACTGACTATGATATGCCAATGTACCAGCTAGCAACTGATCTTCTCCATAAAGTCTTGGCCCATTGCTAGAAATTGTTATTTATTTACCTACCTGTTATGGACACGGCATATAATACAATAATATGAAAGTTCTGATCCTGAGAATTTCACATTTTTTAATTTTCAAGGCTGTCTGGGTGTTTATTACTATTTCCATCACAATGGTCAATTTTGTAATTAGCTACAGTTAGGTAATTAACTAATTATATGCTTTAATTTCAGGTCATCCAAGTAAGATGTTTTATATTTGTATCAGAATGCTTCAATCTATAATAACTGAAAATTTCACTCAGTTCTCTTGATTTTTAAGAGAGTTATGGGCTTTTGTGTTAAGTCAATGGAAAAGCAATAGGGAACAAGTTGCTAATTTCCGAGTATGAAAATGGCCATAACTTTTTTAATACTGAAGATATGAAAGTGAATTAGGTGTCAAATTAAACTTCTTTTTATGCTTTATCTGATGGGATAAATTGAAGACTTGATTTCTAAAATCTCAGAATTTTGTAACTTTGCTATATGAAGGTCCAGAGCTGAAGGAGAGTCAGGGCGAGTTGGTGCAGGACATCCTCCTCTATAAAAATATATGATCACCATATTTTTCTGTACTTGCTTGATAATTATATTTCATGATAATTAGTGAGTGCAACTGTGCAATATTTTGTCATATTATTAAATTAAGTACAATATATTTTATTGTACTAGCTATATACTGGGATGTAGTGATAGGCTATAATCTTGGGTAATTATTTGAGTAAATAAATTGAGTTATTTTGCTAAATCAGCTTAAAGCCAACATCTCAGCTGAAAAACTGGGAGGAAGGTAAATTGTGAAAGGGCCTGAAGCAGAAGCTGCAGGGTTTGTCTGGCCCCCATCTTTCTTTTGCAGCTTTATCCCCCATTTCAAACAGTCTGAAGAAGGATTCCAACCCAAAATGTCGTCTGTCCTTTTCCACCGCAGATGGTGCTGGAACACGGTATTTTGCTTAATACTTTAATATTGATTGAACATGGAACAGTATAGCACATGGAACAGGCCCTTCGGCCCAGAATATCTGTGCGCGTGATGTCATGACCATCTCTTATTTGCCTGCACATAATGTATAGCCCTCCATTCCTTACATTTCAATGTGCCTGTCCAAAGTCTCTTAAATGCTACAATTGTAAATGCCATTGGTTATGTTTAATTTCATTTTCCAATAATTTTAGTACATTAAAGAGAAATTCAGTGCCTGGTTTTGCAATTCTATTTTAGTCGAACGAGAGAAGAGAAAAGACCAGATTCTGGAACTGGCAAGATCAAAGCAGGAGCGAGCTGACACTGAACTGCATGGTCTACGCCAGGTAAGACAACCTGTAACCTGTTACTTACCTCAGGATTTACATTGTGTACCACAAATTTGCTTTGAGGTACTCAGGTGAACACAAAAAGAAGGTTGGATACCTTCAACTGCGGATGCTGGAAGAAAGGGTGTACTCAATCATCATGTGTATAAATATAATTGATTTCCACATTCAGTAATCTGATCGTATAAATTAATTATTTTACATATTTTTTTTAAATGGAGCATAGAAGCTCAATTCGTATTTAAAATGAACACTCCAATGCAGAAGATTGATCTGGAATTATTATGCCTTCTACTTTG
Source organism: Raja brachyura (assembly GCA_963514005.1). The sequence goes on from OY740808.1 coordinate 25,541,559, forward strand.
CTCAGTGATATATGTGGAAAAACTTTGTGTGCAAAGCTGAAAGTGCATTACACTTGTCTCTCATGAGATGTGCACAAATAACTTCTAAAAGACAAAACATTACATAGAATAAATTGCATACAAAAGCACAATAAATTACATTAAAATGTACAGTAAATTACTTACAAAAGCACAATAAATTACATACAAAAGCACAATACATGGTTTAAGATCAAAAATTAAAAAAATCAGTGCAACAAGACAACTATACCAATGTCTCCACAGCTGGGGTTGGTAGCGGGTAGGGCTAAACCTTATGTTAGATGAGGCCAAGATGATTTCATTTTCAGAGTCATCAATCCGGCAAATAAATTTATACATAAGATTTCTTATTATAATATTTTTTTTATTTGAAGTAAATAGTTTACAATATATAGCTTACTTTATAAACTAACACCTTAATTCAGTATTACTACAAATAGCATATCAATACATAATATCTTCTATTTTTATGGAAATAAAGAAAAAGATATATAAAAGAATAAAGAAAAAAGGAAAAATAAAAGGGAATAAAATAAAAATAAAAATTTTCGCACATATATCAATTAAAAATTAAAAAGATAATTTGAAAAACAATAATATTACATATATATATATATATATATAAACAAAAACTAAAGACATTGTACGAGATACTATTTCATTCAGAAATATCTCTAATAAATACACAATATTATCAATTATAGGTAAGTTATTCGCATCGGATCCATAGGGTGCCCGTCGAAGCCGTGATTCCAAGAATAGCTACTTCTCTAAATACTGTATATATGGAGACCATATCAATTCAAAAGAATTATACTTGTCCAAAAGGACAAATCTAATTCTTTCCAAATTCAACGTCTCCAACATCTCTGCTTTCCACATTTTAATTGTTGGGGATAATGTTCCCTTCCAAAATTTAAGTATCATTTTTTTCCCAATTATTAAACAATAATCAAAAAAATTTCTTTGATTAATTGTAAGTACCAAATTTGGCTCCGGGATTCCAAATATTATTAATTTTGGGTCTGGGTCAAGTTTAACCTTAAGGACTTCCGAAATAACTTTAAAAATTTCAATCCAATAAAAATTCAACCGTGGACATGTTACAAAACTATGTATTAAATTTGCTTCAAAATTCTTACATTTATCACAAATAGAGGAAAGGTTAGGAAAAATACTTTTTAATTTGGTTTTCGAGTAGTGTAATCTATATATAACTTTAAATTGTATCAATGTATGTCTGGCATTCAAAGAACACCAATGTATTCTTTGTAAGCTTTCTTCCCAAGTTTCTTTCGTTATAGGTAATCCAATTTCATTTTCCCATGCTTGACGATATGTTTCAGTTGTTGGGTTCTCTTTATCTAAAATAATATTATAGATATAAGCTATAAGCTTATCCGTATTTGGATGTAAATTAAACACTTCATCTAATAAGCCTGGTCCTTTATTTTTATAGTCGTATGTGTTACATTTAATAAAATCTCTAATTTGTAAATACCTAAAATGATGTTGTGAAGGTAATCCAAAAATATCTTGTAACTCTTCAAATAATAATAATTTTCCATTTCTATAAAGGTGTTCTATTCTTTTAATTCCTAAATCCTCCCACAGTCTAAAACCCGCATCTAAGATTGAGGGTTTAAACAGTGGATTATTCCTAATTGATAACCTAAAAGAAAGATTATCCAGATGTAAGGTCTTAACTATCTGTTTCCAAATACGCCTAATATTATGAATGATAATGTTGTCCCTATAAGTCTTTTTTTGTACTTCCTTTGGTGCGAAAATAATCGACTCTATAGTGAAGGGTAAACAGTCTTCCTTTTCCATTTTTAGCCACATTGGTTCAACATCCATATTTACCCACCAAAAATTCATATTCTTAATCTGGACTGCCCAATAGTAATATAAAAAATTTGGAAGTGCCAGCCCTCCATTTATCTTCGACTTACATAAGTGTTTTTTACCTATTCTATGGTTTTTGTAATCCCAGACAAAATTATTAACTATGGTATCAATTTTTTTTAGAAAACTTTTTGGAAGAAAAAAAGGAATTGCCTGAAATAAATATAACAATTGTGGTAAAAAAATCATCTTTATAGCATTAATTCTACCGATCATAGATATAGGAAGTGTTTTCCAATATAAAATGTTTTTTTTAAGTTTCTCTAATAATTGATAATAATTAGCTTTAATTAATAATTTATAGGATTTAGACACATTAATTCCTAAATATTTAAATTTATCTGTAACTATTTTTAATGGGTATTTTTGTAATATATTTACATTTATACCAGTTATAGGCATTATGTCACTTTTACTCCAATTAATCCTATATCCTGAAAATACACTAAATTCATTTATAACATTGAATAGCTTTGGAATACTACGTTCCGGTTTAGTAATATAAATCAGAATATCATCTGCATATAAAGATATCTTATTATTTGTTATGTCAGTGTTGTACCCATATATTTCGGGTTCTGATCTGATTCTTTCAGCCAGAGGTTCTATCACCAAGGCAAATAATAAAGGGGATAACGGACATCCCTGTCTGCATCCCCTAAAGAGATTAAATTTAGGTGATAATATTTGATTGGTTAAAATTCTTGCAGTAGGGTTAGAATATAATATTCTTACCCATTTACAAAATCCATCCCCCAGTTGATATTTTTCCATTATATTAAATAAATATGACCATTCCACCTGGTCGAATGCTTTTTCAGCATCCAACGATATAACTGCTAATTCTATATCTCTCCTTCTTCTCGAGTAAATAATATTAAACAAGCGTCTAAGATTATGTGATGAGTAACGTTTTGGAATAAAACCTGTTTGATCATAATGTATTATTTTGGAAATCACTAAACTTAGCCTCCGAGAGAGTACTTTAGTTAGTATTTTTTGATCAGTATTTAAAAGGGCAATCGCTCGGTATGATCCAGGGTCTTCCAGGTCCTTATCTAATTTAGGAATTAATGTAATTGTAGATTCATTTAAAGAGTCTGGTAATTTTCCTAATTCATAGGTGTGTCTGTACACTGTTTGTAATCTAGGTGAAAGTAGATCGTGAAATTTTTTATAAAATTCTGCACTCAGGCCATCGGGGCCCGCTGTTTTACCATTTTTTAACGATCCAATTGATTCTTCGATATCTATTACAGATATTTCAGCATTTAATAATTGCCTACTCTCAAAATTTAACTTATTAAAATGACATTTTTCTAGAAATGTTTCCATTTCATCTGTTTGCCCTGTTAATTTAGATGAATAAAGATTTTGATAATATTGTAAAAATGTATCATTAATGTCTTTTGGTATAGTCAACGTATTTCCCTGCGCCGATCTAATACTATGTATAGTTTTTTCATCGTCTAATCTTCTGAGTTGTCGTGCTAATAATTTTTGAGGTTTATCACCGAATTCAAAATGAACTTGTTTAGTTTGTTGGTATAATTTTATCACTTGGTCCGCATAAATTTTATTTAATCTATATTTTAATATTGCAATTTTATTACTCAACTCTTTTGAAGGGTGTATTATATTTTCACTATCTAATTGGTTTATCTCTTTTTCTAACTTTTGCTCCATCTTTCGATTTTCTTTATTAAAATGAGCTTGTGCTGATATTATTGCACCACGCATAAATGCTTTAAATGTGTCCCATAATAGTAATGAGGAAGTCTCAGGTTTATCGTTAGTTTCAAAAAATAATTTAATCTGTTTCTCCACATAGTTACAGCAGTCTTTATCCTTTAATATCTGTGTATTGAATCTCCAAATATTAGTTTTATTAACCATATCTTTTAATTTTATCTTAAATGTTAAAGGGGCATGATCTGAGATAATAATATTATGATACTTTGCATCATATGTAAAGGGGAGTAGTTTTGAGTCTACTAAGAAATAATCAATCCTCGAATATGTTCCAAATACCGGCGAGAAAAATGAATATTCCCGTCCGGTAGGATTATCCAATCTCCAAATATCTTTAACATTCAATGTCTTACTAAAGGAGTTTATAAGCTTGCTTGATTTAGAGAGAGCCTTAATTTTTGTAGAAGATCTATCCAGATAATTATCTAAAGTACAATTAAAATCACCTCCAATTATTAAATTATATTGGGTGGATATAGGAATACTATTAAATATTTTCTTAAAAAATAGTGGATTATCAAAATTAGGTGCATATATATTCATAAGAATTACTTTTTTTTGAATGTAGTTCCCCTGTAATTATTAAATATCTACCCTCCTTATCCTCTATTAATGAATTAAGTTTAAAAGGTATACCTTTACGAATAATTATTGCAACTCCTCTAGATTTGTGTATAAACGAAGAGTGATATACTTTTGAAATCCATTTCGCGGTTAATCTATATTGAGCATCTTTTTTAAGATGTGTCTCTTGAAGAAACATAACTCCAGATTTCAATCTATTCAACTGAGCTAGTACCTTTCCCCTTTTAATTGGTTCATTGATTCCTTTAACATTCCAGCTACAGAAGGTGATTCCATCATCTCCATTCCTTACATTCATATCCTGCATTTTATTGTTAGGGTGGCTTTTTTTGGAGTAGCCTTCTTGGCTCCTCCAGCCCGACACTACACCCCAACTTCAATCCGATGCGAATTTCCAATTCCGTTAAACCATATTCATTTAATCTGATTATATAAAATAGATAAAAGTCATGATTATATAATATATAATATAATATCAAGTATGTGTTATGCAAAAAATAACAAAAATAATAACAAATGCGAATATAAAAAAAGTAAAGGGTGAAAAAAAGGTGATCAGAAAAAAAAGAAACTACACTTATATAATGTGTAGTGAGTGCAAGTGAAAGCCACACTAACATGGCTACTAATCTAACGACTTCCGTATTAAAAAAAAAAGATGTTAAATATTCCAGCTCTTATTTGAAATACTGTGTATATTGGGGTGGGGGTGCTAACTTTATTTTCTTAATAAATTTTTCTATTATTCATATTACTAATTTTTAGTTGTTAATCTCAGCTATAATTATTATCATAATTAGTAATACTATATAAGGGGAGTAAGGGAAATCAAACCAATTAGTAATTAATAATTAATAATTAAAAATTACAAATTAGTATTTATTAATTAATTAGTAAACATTATAAAACTACAAATCGATGTCCATTATTCCGCCTTTTTCTCAGTAAATGATTCACAGCCACAGGTCCATAAAGTTCATTCATCCACTACCCAGTTGGGTCTACTCCTTCTTCCACAGCGTCTCCTTCTTCTCCTTCTTCTCTTTCTTCTGCCTCCTTCAGTATTTTCCGAGCAAATTCCAGTGCCGCTGTATGTTTGGTGAAACGAAGATCCTTATTCTCGTAGGTAACTCTAAGTATTGCCGGGTACACCAAACCATATCTGATCTCCTTTATTCCTTTTATGTCTCTCAAGATGCGTCTTGTTTCTGTAAATAGAGCTCTTCTTTTAGCCACTTCGGCCGGGTAGTCTCTGAAGATACTGATGTTATCTCCTTCGTATTTCAGATTTCTTTTTCTTATGATTATCTTCATCATATCCTCAAAGACACTGTCATAAACCACCTTTACAATTACTTGTCTTGGTGGTGCACCCCTCCTAGGGACCGGTCTTAAAGCCCTGTGGGCACGGCCCAACAGGGGTTCTTCATCCAAATCCAAAATGTCCTTTAGGAGTTTTGCAAAGAATTTACGTGGGTCATAGTTTCCTTCGCGTCCCTCAGACAGACCTACTATGCGCAAATTCTTACGTCTTTGGCGCCCCTCCAAATCAATACATTTCTCATTAATTTTACGTAATAATTCAGAGAGGCGTTTGTTCTCTTCGTTTATCTTCTCATTCTCTCTCGCAGTTGTTAGAGCAGCATCAGTTAATTCTTTAATCGTATCATTTTGTTGATCCAGTACAGTTGACATAGGGCTTAACCTCGCCTCTATTTTCGCATCCATCATCTCTTCCATCAATCGCTCCATCCCAGCAATCTTATCAGTTGCCTCGATCAGTTGATTGTGTATGTCCTCCTCAATTTCTGTTTTCCAATCCAACATCATGGTTTTTACCATTTCTTTAACTTCTCTTGTTAATTCATCTTTGATATTTCGAATATCCATTTTTAAGGCCTTCATTTCATCCTTAGTTTCTTTATAATCTTTCTTCATTTCTGTTTGTGTTTCCTTCAGCATTTTCTTCATATCTGCCAGTAAAGACTTTTTAAAATCTTCCATTTCAGCTTTTCTTTGTGAAATCTCTTCTTGGGAGGCAGCCTGTCCCGAGCCTGAAGCTTTGGTAGGGCCTGCCTCCCTTCTGGAACTTTTCTTCGGCTGTGTGGGGGAGGAGGGATTCATTTTAAATTTCTTACCGGAGTCGCTAAAGTCGCGCGCCTGATGACGTCACGCAGCTTACAATCGCACCCGGAGCCGTTTAAAATCGATCTCCTACGGTAAGTAGTGTTAGCAGCCTCCTCTAACCCCGTTTTTTTTCCAGATTTTTTAAGAGCTGGTCTGGCACTGTTCTCTCCTAGAACATGGCGCCACCGGAAGATACATAAGATTTCTTAAGACAGTTTGTAAAGTATTGGCTCTTGCAGCCACAAACATTTCACTAGCACTACACCATCTCTTAAGTAATATTCTCATGGCATCATTATAAGCTTGCGTTTCTGTAGTTTGACCATAGGTGTGCAGTGTAGAGTGGTGTACAATATGCTCTGAACAGAGACAACTTCACTTCATCAGTGTACGCACTAAACTTGCATAAATAGAATTGCATTCATCATACGGCGTTGCCTATAAATATCCTCATCATCTGTCAACACGAGGACCAACGTTGTGCCAATGAAAGTCCAAGAAGCCATTATGAGACTGAGAAACAAGAATAAAACTGTTACGGACATCAGCCAAACCTTAGGCTTACCAAAATCCACTGTTTGGAACATCATTAAGAAGAAAGAGCACTGGTGAACTTACTAATCGCAAAGGGACTGGCAGGCCAAGGCAAACCTCCACAGCTGATGACAGAAGAATTTTCTCTATAATAAAGCAAAATCCACAAAAACCTGTCCGACAGATCAGAAACACTCTTCTGGAGTCAGGTGTGGATTTGTCAATTACTACTGTCTGCAGAAGACTTCATGAACAGAAATACAGAGGCTACACTGCAAGATGCAAACCACTGGTAGCTGCAAAAATAGGATGGCCAGGTTACAGTTTGCCAAGACGTACTTAAAAGAGCAAACACAGTTCTGGAAAAAGGTCTTGTGGACAGATGACATGAAGATTTACTTATATCAGAGTGATGGCAAGAGCAAAATATGGAGGAGACAAGGAACCGCCCAAGATCCAAAGCATACCACCTCATATGTGAAACACGGTGGTGGGGGTGGTATGGCCTGGGCATGTATGGCTGCTGAAGGTACTGGCTCACTTATCTTCATTGATGATACATCTGCTGATGGTAGTAGCATAATGAATTATGAAGTGTATAGACACATCCTATCTGCTCAAGTTCAAACAAATGCCTCAAAACTCATTGGCCCGCAGTTCATTCTATGGCAAGACAATGATCCCAAACACTGCTGAAGCAACAACAGAGTTTTTCAAAGCTGGTCAATTTTTGTGTTTGAAAACATAATTTGAAATATGTTGTTTCTATTACATATTTCAAATTGTGGAGTACAGAGGCAAATAAATAAATGATGAGTCTTTGTCACAAACATTATGGAGGGCACTGTATGATCTGTTTGGATAGAATGCAAAACAAGGCTTTTTACTGTACCTTAAAACATGTGACAATAATGTGACTATACCTTTGGCACCAGGAGAGGATGGTGACATTTTAACTGCATGCTATTGGGTCTTATTCAGAGAAGTCAATAGCTATTGAATCTTTATTTCAGCTACTTAATATCTTACTCTATCCATGTAGGTAATTTAGGCTCTATAACTGAGCTTTTCCAACCTACGTCTAGCATTGTCTTAGCTCTGCAGGAATCTTGCTTGCATTTGGAATACCCACTCTGTGTTGAGTACATGAAGATTCAGTAGTTAATGATTTCTCAGTTAACTGAACTTAATAAAAAAATTACCATTGTTCTTAGTTACAATGCATTATTATGTTCGTACACCATTGACAACGTAGAGATTCAGTGTTCATAAGCCAAAATTATGATGAAAATAACTGACATTAAGGAAGACTATTTTCTTAGTTCATTCTAGCATGTCGTAACTCGGCACTCCTTCCAGAGGTCTGTATGCTTGTGTACATAAACTTTATTATGATTTGAGGTCTAGCAATTCTGTTTCTTGTGATCAGGTAAATGAAAAACAGCAACATGACTTGCAGCTTCTTCATTTGAACCTTGAAAGTTCTCAGGAATTGATCCAAAAACAGGAAGAGAAAATTCTTGAAATTAGGTAGGTCAACAACTTTGATTTTGTGTTTTTAAGTATCAGTCTCGTGTGCCAACTCTACTCTATACTGTCATAAACCACCCATCATAATGGTCTACGCCATAATTAGCACAATCTACTGAATATGCAGTGGTGTGCCACATATGAACGGAACGTACATGGCCGTGGGGTTACAATGACCTTATTTATTAGAAGATAAGTCATGAATCTCATTGAGACTCGCATCAACAGTGTAGAAGGTGTTAGATTTCCGAAAACTGTCCCATACTTGGAGATTTGTATGTTTGGTCTTGCATGACTAATATTTCCTTTCTTCTTTATTTCCTTTCTTCTTTCTTTTTCTATTTTAAACTAAAATAGAAAAAGGCCCTTCGGTCCACCAAGTCCTTGCCGACCGTTGACCACCAATTCACAGCAATTCAATGTTATCCCGCTTTGCATGCACTCCCTACACACTTGGGGTAGTTTACAGAGGTCAAATAACCAATAAACTCTCAGCAAATCAGAGTACCATGAGGCAACCCACGCAATCACGGAGAATGTGCAAAGTCCGCACAAACGGCACCTGAAATCAGGATGGAACCGGCCTCCAGCGCTGTGAGACAGCATTTCTGCTATCTGTGCCGTGTTCTCAAGAAGGGGAAAATGCATAATATCGAATCTTTGATAGTATTTGGCACAGGTTTTTCAGTGGACAAATTTAGATGCTTCTCCATATGCCTCATTGGTATACCACGCGTGGTGTTTTAGTGAGATAACTATCAATGCTGTATTTCTGGTTGTGTTAATGTGTCCATTCTTGTGAACGATTTTCAATGTCATAATTGTGAATGGTTTCCCAAGTCATGTTAGGATAGAAGTAACTATCTCATTAGAACTATTTCATTTTGAGGGCAGCAGATGAATATTTGACTGATCATTTTGCTGTATTGCAGCACAAAATAATTTATATTTTTTAGTCGTAGTCTTTATATCTGAACCCGAGCAAAAATTGGACTGCTGGATTATATGGCTTGCCATTAAACTGGGCATAAAGGAAAATTGCATGGTTTCTTTGTGCTTTTCTAAATACTTACATCTTTACAAAGTTTCTGATCTAACCAAGTTGTTTAAAAAGATACACAATAGTGAGGTAGTTTCATGTAATGTGATGTTCAGAATAAGGATGTAATATTGATGAGGACTAGTCTAATCAGGTGTAAAATAAGGAGGCATTTTTCACACAAAGTCTGCAGTTGATACAGTTAATGGAAACCTCCAAGATTCAGATCACCCAAGGTTAAATAAAAACCTTGAAAAGGTGTATGAATAGATTTAAGCTGTAGAGACATGGGACTCAATGGCCGACTCCTGCTCTGATTTTTCTATGGTGTTGTACCTATCAATGTGAATCATTTTGATAAAAGTCCTGAAGATTTCCGTGCCCAGTTGAAGCTAGTCTGGCTCTGATCATGGCTCAGCATGATCTTATCCTCAGCTTAAAGGGGCAGTTCCTCGTGGTTCTGTGTGATTCCTGGCAGAGTTCACTCAATTGAGAATGCAAATACTTACTTTATATTTGCCTTTTTGGGTCCAGAAACTCAAGCCAATTGTCTGTTGGTTTTTTTTAATAATTACAAATAGTTAAGACATGAACGTTGAAATTATGTTGTTAATAATGCAGCAATGGAACAGAATTTTGATAATAGAGTGTACAATGCATGGCTGCCACTCTTTTAGAAACATAGAAATTAGGTGCAGGAGTAGGCCATTCAGCCCTTCGAGCCTGCACCGCCATTTAATATGATCATGGCTGATCATCCCCAATCAGTATCCCGTACCTGCCTCCTCTCCCTCTGATCCCCTTAGCCACAAGGGCCACATCTAACTCCCTCTTAAATATAGCCAATGAACTGGCCTCAACTACCCTGTGGCAGAGAGTTCCAGAGACTCACCACTCTCTGTGTGAAAAAAGTCTTTCTCATCTCGGTCTTAAAGGATTTCCCCCTTATCCTTAAGCTGTGACCCCTTGTCCTGGACTTCCCCAATATCGGGAACAATCTTCCTGCATCTAGCCTGTCCAACCCCTTAAGTATTTTGTAAGTTTCTATAAGACCCCCTCTCAATCACTTAAATTCTAGAGAGTATAAACCGAGTCTATGCAGTCTTTGTTCATAAGACAGTCCTGACATCCCAGGAATTAGTCTGGTGAACCTTCTCTGCACTCCCTCTATGGCAATAATGTCCTTCCTCAGATTTGGAGACCAAAGCTGTATGCAATACTCCAGGTGTGGTCTCACCAAGACCCTATACAACTGAAGTAGAACCTCCCTGCTCCTATATTTACTGTATTTTGTGTATTTACTGTTTTGAGCTTGCTGGGGATCAAGGGATTGGGCATTTAAAGGGATGAATTTACTACTTTAATGTGTTTTTTTAAGTTTGGAATGACATTTTATAAAAATGGAGAATTTGTTTAATGATAATATATTATGGATGCTGAATATTGACTATAAAACAGCAAATTGAAAAAATGATGGCTATTCGATTTTACATGTTTCTGTACCAAACATTTTAACCGTGAAGCAGATAAGGTTCCACTGAATTGTTAGTATAACAGTATAGATTTTCTAAATGTGACAATTTTGTGTTTACCCATATAATTCCTTAATCAGAACTTGATTTAAAAAAAATATGTATTAGTATTAACATTTTGAAAAAAATATAAAGGGACTACTCAAAGTTAATCTTACCGTTGTTCCTGTTGTACCTTTTTTTTTTAGTTCTGATAGATTTCTATCAGACTCCAAATATATTATACAGAACAACAATGGACACAATAAAGTAGAGGGACAAGAACATAAAAATGTCTTTAAATGGAAAAAGGGGCCAACTAAAGATCACAAAGTGGAATCCATGACCAAAAGACACACAGAAGTACCTACCTCAACTCAGAACCTTGATACTGAATTAAGTCCTATGAGTACCAAAGAACAAGGCCACTTAATGGGCACAGAAGGGTGCAATGCTGTCGATTCCAGATGTTACAGCTCGAATGATGGTGCAAATACTCAAACGGCCTATCCTATTGACTTTGATCAATGTAGTAATGGAAATCTACCATTCAAGACCCAGAGTCCACAGTGTAACAGCAATGATTCCAATAAGAAGCCGACAAAATACGTGGTGCCCAAGCAAAATTGCAGGTATAAGACTGCAAATGATTGTGGCTCACCTCAGGGAAGAGAGAACAACTTGCAGCAAATGTCGAGGAAGCAAAAATGGAAGTATGAAGGCTCTTGTGATGCCCCCACATTGGAGCATGAAAACTTGGCATATGTAAACTCTGACCAACGCAGTCCCAGCTGCGGCACCTCTTCCCGTTGCAAAGGCAGCATTTCAGCAGACAGCCATCAACCTCTTTGCACAAAGCCAAGTATGACCTCCATCACATCCACAAAAGAAGCTGCAAGGATTTCTGAGAGTCATAGCCTGGAAGACAGATACAATAATGAACTGAGTGAACATGGAATGAATGACGAAGTCACTCAGTCCCCTGCAAGGAATGAAGCTGACCAGGAGGCTCCAATTTCCGAACAAGATTGGATGAAGCTTTATCAGCCAGCTGTTGATGTAAAAGATTTGTGGTGGCTGTACCTTAATGATGGTTCAGTATCATCACATGGGTTAGGTAGTCCTACTTGTATGGAAAAAAAGAGGTGCGATACTCTATTTAACTCTCTACATTAATTAGAAAAGGAATTGTTTACATTGACCACCATTTTTGGTGCCTTTGGCTCGTTAGACACTTGTGCTAGCTCAGTATTTGGGAAGTATTGAGTGAGTAGAATTAGATTTGAAAGTAACTTCCTAACTTGGAAAACTCCAGAGACTTGTGTATCAGGGAAGAACACTTGGGTGCTTCTGTGTTGCTTGAGTTATGACATTTTATTCTATGATTTGTCACCATTAACAATAAACAAGAGAAAATTGGAGAAAACTTAAAACAATAAATATGAGGAGAACTGAGGGGGGGAAAAACTGCAATTACTGGAAATGAAAAATTAAAGCAGAAAATGTTGGTAATACTCAGTAGATTAAGCAGCATCTGTGGAGAGTTTAGTTTTAGTTTAGAGCTAGAGCATGGAAACAAGCCCTTTGGCTCATTGGGTCCACAAATGCTACTGATCACCCATTCACATTAGTCCTATATTATCCCACCTTCTCATTAACTCCCTGCACACTTGGGGCAATTTACAAAGGCCAATTAACCTACAAACCTGCACGTCTTTGGGATGTGTGTGGATACCAAAGCACCTGGAGGAAACCCACATGGTCGCAGGGAGAACGTGCAAACTCCGCACAGACAGCACCTGAAGTCAGGATCGAACCTGGGTCTCTGGCGCTGTGAGGCAGCAGCTCTACCAGCTGCACCACTCTGCCACCCTCATTGCCAGAGAGCCAATGATCAGTCATCGACCTGAACTATTGACTCTCTTTCCCTCCCTATGTACATTGCCTGACCTGCTGAATATTTCCAGCACTTTCTGTTTTGGTTTTATTTGTTAACGGGACCTTGTAGCTAGACTTCATTCTGCAAAACATAGAACTTTGTTAAATTGGTGTTTGGAAATTGTCACGGTTTTTCCTTATTCATTTTATTCTTGTACCAATAACAGTGATGAGAGACTGGACCTGAATGCCTACGGTTTGGAGTCACCACTACGTTCCATGACTTCCTCACCAGTGAGAGAAAGGTCGAGGGGAAAGAGCAGCCTCCATGGTGAGCTTTGCGACTCTGTGTCACCGTCAAGACTGAACGCCAACGAGGACAATGCAACGGCGTCTGCTACTAATGTAAGTTGTTGTAGTCTAATGAAGATTAGTGGCTAAAGAAGAAAACCATTACCGTCAGTAGGACCTTGCGCTGGCTTGGATTTCCATCTTTACAAACGTAAAACATTATGGAATTTTCTAGAAGATCACACAATGGCAACTTTAACAGACCAGTGTGAATCATATTTGAACACCAGTATATTTTGAAACAAAAGATAAAGTGATAAAAAGAGATATAAAATTGCATTTGCTACAGTTCGGAAATGCTTGGCAAATTGAGTCTGACTTCATTTATATCGTAAACAGGCGAGATTAAGCTTTGGGTGTAGACTGTCAGCCAGAATATATAAGCAATTAATTTCAACTTTATGACATGCAATTGAAAAGACTTTGTACCCCATGAAGTTATGACCTACATAAACATCAACTCCGTGCTTATCCAGTATTCGCTGAAATATTGCTACTGGGAATGTAAACTTTCCCTGCTTGTAAAATGGAAGGGAAGAGCAAATGTTTAACATTTTGTTGTACCTGTAGTATCCTTAAAAATTACCATTATCAACATCCTTAAATTTCAGAAACTTAACTTGCCAAGCTAGTAAATTGCATATTTGACACCTATTTTAGTGAGAACAAATAGCATGGTTGATGGAAAATTACTTGCATGAATTATGTAATTTGTATTGTGAATAAAAGCTACTAATTGTTGTCACAAAGTGCTAGAGTAACGCAATGGGTCAATGTCAAAGTTAATTTTATTTCTCACATGCACCCGAAGGTGCAGTGAAATTAATTTGCCAGCAGCGATACACTTAAAAAGTACACACCATACACAATAAAATTTAACACAAACATCCAACACGGCATTCTTCACTGTTGTGGAAGGCAGCAAAGTTCAGCCAATCCTCCTCCTTGTTCACCCATGGCCGGGGCCATAAACCCTCCGTAGTCGCCACTACGGATGGCCCGATGTACAGGCCCTCTCGTCGGGATGATTGAAACTCCGACGTCGGGACGGTTGAACACGCTTCGCAGCTTTAAGGTCCCAAATCGGCACTTTCCAACTGGAGATCGCGGCTTCAGGATGCTATAGGCCGGCGGTCGGAGCTCTTCTCCGGCGATCCCCAGCGAGGGTAAGTCCACACCCCGTCTGCAGACCAGTCCCATGATGCCAAAGTCACCAGGCCAGCATTCGGAGCACTCCTCTCTGGCGATCCCTGGCAAGGGTTTGTCCGCTCTGTGACGGAAAGTCCACACTGCTGCTGATGCTCTGGGCCCGACTCCGGGAAAGGCCGCTCCTATCCATGTTGTTAGGCTGCGAGGGAGGCGACATGGAAAAAGTTGCCTCTCTGTGGAGGAGGCGACCGAAAATGGTTCCCCCCTTTCCCCTCCCCACAACCCCCCAAACAAGACACACCGAGAGATACACAAACCAACACTAGACACACCAAAAAAACACGCTGCTGGCAGGGCAGCTGACGCGCAGCACCCCCACCGACCGGTCAAGCAGCATCTCTGGAGAACATGGATAGGTGATGTTTCAGATCCAGATACATCTTTAAAAGAATGGTCTTCTAAAACACAGTACGGCACAGTGGCACAGCTGTTGGAGCAGTTGCTTCACAGCGTCAGAGACCCGGGTTTGATCCTCACCTTAGTTGCTATCTGTTTGGAGTTTGCGGGTTTGTTGGTTAATTGGTCTCTGCAAATTCCCTCTGTTAAGTAGAGAGTGGATGCAAAAGTGGGATAATGTGAATGGGTGATCGATGTTCGTTGTCGGTTCGGTGGGCTGAAGAGTTGCATGCTGTGTCTCTAATAGAAGAAAGGGCCCGAAGTGAAGCATAACCTATCCATGTTCTCTCCATGGATCCATGTTCCATGAGTCTGAAGAAGGGTCTCGACCCGAAACGTCGCCTATCTCCTTCGCTCCTTAGATGCTGCTGCACCCGCTGAGTTTCTCCAGCCTTTTGTGTACCCATAACCTTTCCATGTTCTCCAGAAGTGCTGCCTGACCCACTGAGTTACTCTAGCACTTTGTCTTTTACTGGTAAACCCACATGTGCAGTTCCTAGTGTGCACTAATGTTTGTTCTGTTAATATTAACAAGGCTTACCGTGAGGACTGTTCACCCACTAGTAAACTGCAACGCCTCCTTGCTGAATCGCGGCAGATGGTTGCCAGCCTAGAACGCAGCACTCAGCTTCCTCTTGGCTTGTCCTCCTGTGCGAGTAGCAATAGCAACTTAAGGGTGAGTGAAGTTTTTGTATAAACGCACTACATTGTTGGGGGAAAAACCCATCAAGCAAATCGGGTTGTGGCACAGTGGTAAAGTTGCTGCCTTACAGTGTCAGAGACCCGAGTTCGATCCTGACTACAGCCGGCGCGGACTTGGTGGGCCGAAGGCCCTGTTTCTGCGCTATATCTCTAAACAATTAATTTTTCAATTAAAGAATAAGTAACACAATTTCCACTTAAGTCTTTCTGACCTAAATAACTGGAGCATAGAGCATTATGGTTGATGTGGATGAATGGGTTGGTGTTGTGTGTGTGCCATAATTAAAGTGTGGTGCTCATTCCCTCTGATCTGATTACGCCTGTTGTTGAAGCCATCATTGCTGTTACTTAAATTGCGAGATCATATGTCACCACTTGTCTCGCATGTTCGGCATTAAGTTTTATTTACATTTGGTTGCAAAACTCTCGTTGCCATTTTTGCTGATCATTTTGTTCCAGGAAAATAAATAGCAAATTTCCAAGATTAATTTATTCCTATCCCGATTGAAAGCTGCTTGCTGGTGAATGTTTGGATTTTCTGCTGTGCTTCCAGGACAACTATTTAATCCTCAGTCCCTTAGAATGATCTTTATCCCATCACCAGGCATGCAAACATACATGGCCTCAAATGTCTCAAACCACAAGTTTCATGGAAATAACTTTTTCCAAACTCGTGAATTGAAACAGTCTGTAAATTACTTGCACTAAGGTTTACTTGGGGAAAATATACATTAAAATGTGGTTTGTTTAATTAAAAGATAATGTAAAGAGAATTGTTAGAGTTCAAGTTAACATTGTACAAATCATTTGACTTTAATGACACCATCTTATCAATTCTGATTCAACGTTATACTCTTCTCTCAGTTAAGGCTTGTTGGAAGTCATTAGTGAACACAGCGCAGATGCCATTACCACCAACAATCCAATTTACCAATTTCCTTTCCATTCCCACAAATTGCACCCATTCACTATTCAAACAACACTGCAGAAAACTGTTATAATTTCCTCTGCTTGGGAGGTACAAACATAAAGCACAGATATTAGAGTAATTTACTGTACAAATAGAAACTGATCATATTTGCAAAATGTATTTACGGGATAATCCAGAAATCTGTGAGCTGATGTGTTTGGGGTGAAGGAATACATGATGAATGGAAGGATTAATAAGATCATGTGATAGGAGCCGAATTAGGCCATTTGGCCCATCATGTCTACGCCATTAAAGCATGGCTGATCCATCTCTCTCCTAATCCCATTCTCTGCCTTCTCCCCATAACTGACACCCATACTAATCAAGAATCGTATCTATCTCAGCATTAAATATATTTACTGACACTGCCTCCACAGCCTTCTGTGGCAAAGAATTCCACGGATTCACCAACCTCTGACTTAAAGAAATTAATCTTCATCTCCTTCCTAAAAGAATGTCCTTTAATTCTGTAGAGGAATAGAAAGATAGTAGGCTTGTACGAGGCTTTTGAATAGGCACATGATATGTAGGGAAAGGAAAGATATGGATTACATGCAAACTGAAGAGAGTAATTTAACTTGGCATCATGTTCAGCGGGGACATTATGGGCGAAAGGGCCTGTTTCTGTGCTGTACTGTATTATGTTCAATATTCTATGGATTAGTATTGAAGCAAAAATAATGAGGTTCAGTTTAACTTTGAATATAGGTCAGATTAAAATTTAAAGTTTATAATTTAGGTCGGGTAACATCATTTAACATGTTGTAAATGTCACCATTCTGCAATCTATTGAAATCTGTCCTGATTAAATTGTCACTATTCAATTTTATTTTTGCAGGATGGCGGTTCACTGTAGTGTAAGAAAAATCCATTCAGTAAATATTACTCCTGCTTGATGAAGTAAAATTGTAAAGTGGAGTAAATGCTAAAACAAGACTTCGGCTGCAAAGCAAAGGATATTGAGCTTTCAAGGTGAATCACAATTAGGCAATGTTTACCAATGGACCAGATACTGATGTGTTTTAGGACGCAGATATGAAAATTGCAAATAAATACACAGAAGCAATTGTCATTTGTGCACAGCAATAACTAAGGTAGCATTTCAAGTTAGACACTTGGTTTTCTTGTGTACCTCACTTTTTCACGTGTATATCGCAACTGATCAAGTTAACCATGACATGTGAAACCTCTATTGCTAGTGGCGCTTTGAGCAAAATCTCCACATCTACAAGTTGCGAGGTAAATGTATATAAGCTACAAAATATCATTACTGTTTGTGTAATCTGTCTCAACAAGTGTTGGACGATAAGATGTTATAAAATAAGATATCGGTCTGAAGAAGGGTCTCGACCCGAAAGGTCAACCATTCCTTCTCTCAGCCTTATTTTGGGTTGGAGCCCTTCTTCAGAAGTCTTCCCAAAACATCGTCTAGTTTTCTCTAGCGATGCTGGCTGACCCGCTGAGTTACTCCTGCATTTTGTGTGTATCTTCGGTATAATCTAGCATTTGCAGTTCCTTCCTACACCTGTTCTAATAATCTAGTTTTCAATTATGTGATATAAACTTAAAATGAAACAATTTCTGATGCGCATTGAAAGAATTTCAAGCAAGAACTCAAGAAGGCCGCTAAATTAAATGATTGCATGAATTCATTATGCAAATTAAGTTAATTCCATTTGCTCTGACAAGAGTTTATTGAAAGTTTATCATTAGACCCACTCGTTATGCTTTACACTCTGGAGTAATTACTTTTCCATCCATATTTTAAACTCCTGAAAATTGATATTTGCATTGAAGTATGTTTGCTGTTTTACAAGATATCAGAGCCCAAACAGAGCATTTGTGCCTTGAGGATGTTATGGCATTCAACTACATCGTGGGCAACTTTTGCAACTAAACTCCACTCCAATCATATCTATTGGCTTCGTTAGATTCCAAAGGTTTATAGATTTTGATCTTGAATATACTCAACAACTATGCTCCACAATTATCTGGCAGTGAATAAGAATCCTCTGTAAAGAGATTTGTTAGATCAAAAGAGACAGTCCTGAGAGAGAAACCCCTGGTTGTAGACTTTCCAGTCGGAGGAAACATCCACAATAGGCCACTGATGTCTTGTCCAAGTATCGGACCATACATGAGAGGATAGGTATCTGGCAGACCAGTAGAGGGAAAGGCAGTACGTCAAACTCAAACTGGATTCTCTAATCACTTACAATCCACAGTCTAGTATGTGCTGAATAGTAATGAGGAGCAGTGTTGTTCCAGCACAGTCGGCAATTATTGCAGAGATTGGCATGTGCTGGGGGTGGAAAGGATTAGTTCCCAGTTCATGTAGATTGTTCCCACACTGAAATGCACACTATATGCTGTATTTAAATGGCCTTTCTGCCAGTTCACATTCCCAGTCCTTGTAGATTGTTCCCACACTGAGTTGTACGCTATATACTGTATTTAAATGGACATTCTGCATGATTTTTATTGAGATGTATTGTCTTTGGACAGAACACTAAATACTGACCTGTAAATGTTGAACTATTTTAATCTTAAAAAAAAATCTCTGTATAAATTGTAAATATTTTTTTTATTTGGTGGTCCCATTATTGTATAATTAAAATGCTCCCTCAGTTGCATGTCTACATGCATGTATCTATGTAATATAATTAATGATTAAAACAAATCTGTCTTTTTCAAATTTGAAGTTTCCCATATTTGATGGGAATCAAATGTTTATATATCCACTCATGTTGTTAGCAAATGTACGTTCACATTTTTAAGCAAGCCACTATCTCTAGTATTGGAGTGATCAATCCAAGATGAGGATTTTGCCTCTATTGTGTGGACGAGTGTCTCTGATTCCCTGCCAGAATGCTCTTGTGTGTGAGCTGGTGGAGTAATCATCATGTAAAGGGGAATTAAACTACAAGGACATTTGCTATGCAATCCCCTGCAACCAATTGTGCCTCTTCCTAACTTGGCATTTCCAACAATGGTAAAAGTCAACTCACACAGGCCTTCCCTTCCCAATTGCAACTGGGAAGTGAGGGTTTCAGCAAGAATGCATACATTAATTATGAAGATATTTTATTGCATGGAACGACAGAGTAATGTTTATAGTATGTATTTAATTTTTAAATGTGTCCTTTTGTATCCTTTGTACATTTATTAGAAATCAAGCTACACAATTTGTTTATAGTTTTTTAAAGAGAAACAAATACTTAATTTCACTGTTTTGTGCAGCATTAATTCTACCAGCAAAATTAACTTTTTTTCACATAAAAATTTCTAAACATAACTGACTTATTTTGAAGCAATGTAATTGCAAGTTTTGTACTTGGGTTTTTTTTTAACATAAAAGATTATTTAAGTATGAAAAGAAGTATACATGTGGTTATTTTGTTGCACCTGGCAACTCAATATATTTTCCACCCCCAGAACCATGTAAAGATTGTGTTGCAAATAATAGTCTGAACTTTGACGGCGTGGAAGGAATTAGATAAAAAGTACTGAACAAATTCCCAGTGTAATAATAGATTTTTTTTTTAACGGTCTGTTTACTGTTCTTTTTAGCATAACTTTAAACAAAAATATCTGTATACATGTGGATACATTT
Organism: Raja brachyura; assembly: GCA_963514005.1. The sequence continues at coordinate 25,561,685 of OY740808.1, forward strand.
CATTTATATTTCTCATAGTTTTCAAGCTCCTGATATGCTTTGCTGGGATAACATTTGTGTAAATACCATTGAGCAGTCTCAAATGTTATGGGATTCATTGTAGGTGGAACCCAGTCGACCATCCATATGACCAAATGTAACGGAGTTCTAAAGTAATTAGATGACCCATGTGCAATTTCTATTTAGTTTTTAGTTTAGAGATACAGCATGGAAACGGGCCCTTCGGCCCACCGTATCTGCGCTGACCATTATCACCTGTACACTAGTTCTATCCTACACACTAGGGACATTTACAGACGCCGATTAACCTACAAACCTGCACGTCCCTGGAATGCGGGAATAAACCGGAATATCCAGAGAAAACCCATGCAGTCACAGGGAGAATGTGCAAACTCAGGCAGCTTGTTTGTACAGATGTACAGACAGCACCCAGAGCCAGGATCGAACCAAGATCTCTGGTGCTGTAAGGCAGCAACTCTACCGCTGCCCACTGTACCGCCCTTTGTTTTACCCCGATACCAAGCCCAGTATTTAATTTGAGAGGGTTTGTGTAAGACTGTTGGTTATTGGAAGGAAATCACAACAACGTATTTTGGTCACAGCCATGCGGCCTGCTTTTCTGCTTATGCTGAATAAGTAACCAGGTTGTACGGTTTATTTCCTGCCCTTATTGGATGGAGTGCATTCTTTCCTCGCCCAGAAGGAAATATTTAAGCTGTTTTTCTTTTTCAATTATACATCCTTCTGCTCCTTACAGTCTTTAATTCTTTCCTTAGATAAAGACTAGCATTAATAATTTCAGGGGCATTGCTGCCAAGGCTGGCCTTTATTGCTCATTGCTAATTGCCTTTGATAAAGTAGTGGCGAGCTGCCGCCTTGAACTGCTGTGGTTTTGGTTGAAGGAACTCCAGTGGTGGGGAGCCTGGTCTGAGATTCATTTCCATTGACCATGTATGAACAGTAACATTTCCAAGTAAGGATGGTGTGGGCCTTGAAGGGACACTTGTGGTGGTATTCCTTGTGCCCTCTGCTCTAGGTGGTGGTTTGGAAGCCTTGGAGAATAATTGCAGTGCACTTTGTGAATAATATAGCGGGAGGACAGGAATGCAAAGAATTGTGGAATGGTTCAATGGTACTTTATTGTCACAAACCTAGACCCAGTGAAATTCCTTGTTTTGCATACAATTTAGTAAAATACCATACATAAGCACAGTCATACCCAACTATAAGTACAATGATCATAGTGTAAGCATAGTCGATTATACTGAGGCAGTACACAAAGAGTTGCCACATTTCCAGCTCCATCTTGAATGGGTGACAGTAAGCCATGTAACCTGTCGTAAATGTGTGTTGAGCTGTTGGAAGAATTGTCAGATTCAGTCAAACAAATTATGAGAATTGCATTGTACAGTGTGCAGCGGTAGAGTTGTTGCCTTACTGTGCAAGAGATCCAGGTTGATTCCTGACTACGGGTGTTGTCTGTATGGAGTTTGTACGTATCCCTGTGACTGCGTGGCTTTTCTCCGGATGCTCCGGTTTTCTCCCACATCCTAAAATCGTGTAGGTTTGTAGGTTAATTGGCTTCAGTCAATTGTCCCTAGTGAGTTAGGATAGAGCTAGTATGGGTGATGGCTGGTCGACGCAAACTCTGTGGGCCGAAGGGTCTGTTTCCATCCTGTATCTCTAAACTAAACTATACTAATGAGAATTGCATCACACTCCTGACTTGCACTTTTGCAGATGGTGGAAAAGGTTTGGGAATCAGAACATGACATTGACTTTGTCTGCAGGTTGTTTTGTTTTACCTGAAGCTTTCTCTCAACTAATGGTTAATATGGTGGGTTTTCAAGATGAATCTTTCTTTTTAAGCTGCCCCTAAAACCTACTACATTGACCAAGCTGCCAACAGCTCCAAGGACCCAGGTTTGATACTGACTGGATAGAATTTGTAGGTTCTACTCAAGACCGTATAGTTTTCTGTCAAATGCTGTGGTTTCTTCCCAGATCTCAAAGTGGTGCCAAATAATCAATTGTCACTTGATTATTTCTTTGCGAGGATATGTGGCAGAAGGATTAAAATGAGTTGGTGAGAATATGAGTGAGAATAAGATGCAGTTTTATAGGGAAAGAGCAGGGGAATAGGGCCAATGTTCCCTCGAGATCTGCCACGCACCAGATGAAACGAATGGTTTCCTTAACATAGAAACATAGAAAATAGGTGCCGGAGTAGGCCATTCGGCCCTTCGGGCCTGCACCGCCATTCAATATGATCATGGCATTAAGAAGACACAGTGCTGGAGCAGCTGAGCGGGTCAGACAGCATCTTAGCAAAATGTGGATAAACAATGTCTTGTGTCAGGATCCTTTTTCAGATTGATTTCCTTCTGAATGGTTTCTTGTGTTAAGTAAGCCATGGCCACCCACCTTAGTATCTCTGTGATTCTCTACTAAAATATTTCCTTGTTGCATTTCTGTCAACTGATTTGAAATGCTTTTTTAAATTAAATACAAATTACTGTTCATGTCACTTTGTTTGAGGTATCAGTGTTTGATCTGTAAAAGATAACGTATTCCCCTTCCATTTTCATAACCTTTAAGGCATCACAAAGTGCCATGAAGTCGTTTGGAAATGTCACTATAGTTGAAGGGTCGTCAACAGCTGGCCACCACAAACAGCATGGTTATGGTTTCTGCTTGTGCCAACTAAAGAATAGCAACTACCCTGGAGAGAAGGAATGGGTGACATTTCGGGTCGAGATGACTCCTCTCCGACAAGAGTTCAACAATATCCTCTCTCACTGCTCCCCCTCTGTAATTCCCCCTGCCCTCCGACTTCAGAAGAACGGTCTCAACCCGAAACATCATCCATTCCTTCTCTCCAGAGATGCTATCTGTCCTCCTGAGTTACTCCAGCATTTTGTCTACCTTTGATTTAAAATGGTATCTGCAGTTCTTTCCTTCACAATAGTAATTTTCCTGTTTTCCTTCAGATTAGTGCCAATTCAAAGGTCAGATGAGTCCATGGTTTAATTCACATCTGAAAGGAGACATTAATAATACTCTGCATTGCATCTTAATTTTGCTACTCAAAGTCTTGGAATGAATTTTAAACTAAATTTTCAGAATTTTCACTGATTTATATGACTAAAACATCAGATTACCAGAATATTTGAAAGCACCATATGCTGCAAGTCTTCCTTCATCCTGAAAAGATATATATATATATCTTTATAGATATATATATATATATATATATATATATATATATATATAAAAAGAAAATCTTTCCTCATCCTTGTCCTCCCTCTCCCCCAGAGTTTGTATTGAATCCATATATATATATATATATATATATATATATATATATATATATATATATATATATATATATATATATATATATATATATATGGATTCGATACAAACTCTGGGGGAGAGGGAGGACAAGGATGAGGAAAGATAATCCCTATAGTATCCACAAGGTGGTGCAATCTCATACACTTGTATCGCTCTGGTCTGGTAATTTTATTGGGAAAGACTAAAATAAGCAACAAAAATTTTGAAGGAAATGTGGAAAATGTGTTTTCCCTAAGCACTCTCAGGATTTTGTTTAACATAACACACCAGCTATCTGTACAACAAAGGGTCTCAACCCAAAACCTCACTTGCTACGTTTAACATGGATGTTCCTCAATCCAGGAGAATTTCTTTCAGCCAAACTCTTTCCAACTGGTTCAGAGTCTGACACAACTCCTGGTGGTAATGTTGTAATGTGTCTCTGATATTTCAACTGTTCATGTCACCTATTCCAACTACTTCAAATCCTACACTGTCCAGGTTTTCAGTTTTAGTTGAGTAAAATAAAACTTGCCCCACATACGATATAACTTTATTTATCCTCGGAGGGAAATTGATCTGCCAACAGTCATAAAATACAAAATTATACAAAATAACATGAAATTAAAGTGATGAGTGGAAAGGATTGGGGATGTGCAACAGAAGGGGGAGAGAGTGGTTCCATTTGATAGCCACAGGGAAGAAGGATCTCCAGTGGCCTATCTGTACTGCAACTGGGTGCAGTGCTAAGATATTTGAACCAGACTGAAAATGCAGTGTTTTCTGGATACCCACCTGCATATTCAGTCTGGTTCAACACTGCACCCATGCCATAGAACAAGGAACAGTACAGCACTGGACCAGGCTCTTCAGCCTGTAATGTCTGTGCTGAACGTGATGAAAGTTAAACTAATCTCACCTGCCTGCTCGTGATCCATATGCCTCCATTCCTTGCATATCCATGTGCATACCCAAAACCCTTTTAAATGCCGCTATTGTATCTGCCACCCCTGACAGCACATTTCAGACACCCATCACTCTGAGTTTGAAAAAAACACCCCACACATCATCTGTAAATGTTGCTCCTCTCACCTTAAAGCAAACCTTTATTGTCATTGACATTTCCATTGAGGGAGGGGTAGGGGGACCTTCTATCAGGTCTCCCCCTCAGCCTCTGATGCTCCAGAGAAAACAATCTGAGTCTGTCCATGCTCAATTGTCCCATTTCATTCATTTTCATGCAATCATGAATTGTTTTATTTTTTATTGTTAACCCTTTTACCATTAAACATTGTGAGTGCTTCTTGGTATTATAGTCATCATACTTTTTAAGTACTCTAAATGCTGAAAACTTAAGAAATTGTGAACACAAAAAAGACACAAGGTGCTGGAGTAACTCAGCAGGTCAGGAAGCATCTCTGGAGAACATGGATAGGTGACATTTCGGGTCAGAACCTTTCTTCAGGCTGAAGATGAGTCCCGACCCAATGCATCACCTATCCATGTTCTCCAGAAATTCTGCCTGACCTGCTGAGTTACTCCAGCACCTTGTATCCTTTTGTGTAAACCAGCATCTGCAGTTCCTTTTTTCTACATCACGAAAGTTTGAGCACCTTTGTTTAAGTTCTTGCTTTCATTTCATTTGCTCAATTTTACATAATGCTTATGCCTACAAATTCTGATGATGTGGCCTTTTACACCACATGGCAAGCACTCAGATGGCATTTATTTCCTCTCACGATGCTAATAGTCTTTGTTTACTTAAAATGACATTCAGTTTGTTTCTGAACAGTGTGTTTGCTGTGTGTGCAGTCTCATTTGCAAATCCTTACATGCTCATTCCATTGTCTGGCATCTCTGGTAGGTTGCCTCGTGTTTCATTTATGAGTATAGGAAATAAACTAAGACCAAACAAATGTGGCAGATACAAGGAACTGCAGATCCTGGATTACAAAATAGACGCAAAGAGCTGGAGTAAATCAGTGGGTTCGGCAGCATCTCTAGAGAACATGGATAGCTAACCTTTCAGGTTGGGACCTTTCTTCCCCGAAATGTCGCCTATCCATGTTCTCCAGAGATACCCGCTGAGTTACTCCAGCACTTAAACTATTTTTCAGGCTAGTATTGGATACTTACAAGGTTAGTCATTAAAAAATGACAGTGCAAATCATGTTTTGGGTGCATTTAAGGTTTAAATTTAGGTTTGTATGGTGTAGCAAGGTACAGTGAAAAGCTTTGCTTTTAATTACTTTAATTTTTAATTAAATTTAAAACCAGATCAGTTAATAGAATACATAAAACAAGCCAAACATGTAAAATAGGTTGGATACAGAGCGCAGCATATAGTTCTCAGCACAATAGCACAACAGTTCCAGAGACAATATGTACTGTATTTCCAAATGTTTAAATCATGAGTCCATTTTGAGGTCTGAAGGAAAGCAGGGTTGAACAACTGTTACAATGCACATCATGTAGAAACACCCCCACATGTAGATTGTCTCATGTTCAAGGTTAGTCATTACAAGTTGACTGTGGAAATCATGTTTTGTTTGTGTTTTATTTTTATTGCCACGTTCTGAGGTACAGTGAAAAGCTTTGATTTGCATATTCAATTATATCATACATAAATACAATCAAGTCAAACTCAAGTACAAGTAGAGCAAAGGGGAAGATTCAGAGTGCAGAATATAGTAAGCATCGTAGCACATCAGTTCCAGGGACAAAGTCCAATGTCGGCAATGGGGAAGAGGTGAATTGGACAGTACCCGAGCTAATGGAAGGACTGTTCAGAAGCCCGATTTTGGAGGGGGGGGGGAAGCTGTTCTAGCACCACTGATTTCAGTAACAGTTTATATTGTCATAACAAGCCTTAGTAGCCTTATTTAAAATAAGAACATGTTTCAGTGTTAGGGCGTGACTGAGATAGGAATCCAAGAGAAAATCAGTTACAGGAAGAACTGCTTAGAAGCTTGATAACAGAGGGGAAGAAGAGTGGGGTAAAAGTGTCCTGCCTAGGTAAGGTTTGCTGTATGATTTTACGTAATAACAGAATTTCACTGCATCTAGGTACATATGACAAAGTATCGTTGAATCATTGAACCCAAAATATATATTTTCAATTCTCAATAACGCTTATTTTTTTAATTAATAAAATGCTTCATCTATGCATGTGTTTCCCTAAAGCTAAAAAAATAAACTTTATTCAGAATTTAAAAGTGTATACAAATGGTTTTTTTTTTAAACTGGGAAAACAGCTCACACATTCTCAGTGTCTACAGTCACTGAATGTGTGGACACTGAGAATGTGTGAGCTGTTCAGGAGTCACAGTGAGTGAGGAGTGTGGGCAGGGCAGGTTGCCCCAGTGCAGATCTCAGCTCGCCTCCTCCCCCTCCCCCCCCCCCCCCCCCCACCCTCCTGCAGCCGTGGCCGCTCCGCCCCACGCCGCCGTCCTGCCCCGCCCTCGCCCCGTGCACGCGGACGCACGCGCACGCCGTCTCTCGCTCGCGAGCTGTTTCCCGGGGACGCGGGCACGCGCGCCGCCACCACCACCAGCAGCAGCAGCAGCACAGACACCGTCGCCTGTGCCGCATCGGGCGGCAGCCTGGAAGACTTTCCCCATGAACACCATCAGACAAGTGCCGGCCAAGGTGCTGCACCGCCGCTCGGTGCACAGCCTGGAAGCGGAGCGGGAGCAGTTTGACAGGCAGCAGGTAGTGTACAAATACAGGGGGGGGGGGGGGGGGGGAGCGCGGCCAGGCGGCAGGTACAATGCAGAGGGAGAGAGGAGAGAAAGAGAGATAGAGAGGGAGAAGGAGAGAAAAGAGACAGAGCGCGCAGGCAGGGGAGAGATGGAGATGTAGGGAAAGAGAGTGGCGGCGCAGGAAGACAGGGGAGAAAGACATGGGGTGGGTAGGGGAGCAGAAAGAGGGAGGGGGAGCGCAGGCAGGCAGGGGAGATATAGAGATGGAGGGAAAGAAAGAGAACACAGGCAGACAGGGGAGATTGAAATACTAGGGGGGGAGAACACAGGCAGGAAGGAAATAGTGAGAATACAGTCAGGCAGAGGAGAGAGAGCACAGACAGTGGGTGCAACACAGCACGCTCCCTCCCTCTGTGGATAGACTAACGCCTGGGTACACTGCAGGAGAGCTCAGGTAGGCAGGTGTGCAGAGAAAACCCGGGCAGGCAGGAGGGAGAGGCATGGAGAGGAAGAAATCGCACGGACAGTGGGGATAGTGTAGTGTAACCCGGTGTTAGGACATGTAGAGAGACTGAGGGAGAAAGCACAGAGATATATAGAGGGAGAGAGAGAGAGCACAGAGTGTGCACAATGCGGAATGTACCCAATACAGAGTATACTCGGGCGTTAGGAGGGAGAGCACAGGCAGTTTTCCTTTTACAGATATAAGAAACAAAGTGCTGGAGTAACTCTGGGTCAGACAGCATCTCTGGGGAACGTGGGTAGGTGACATTTCGGATGGGGGCCCTTCAGACCAATTAAACAAAATTAAACCAATTGACTAATTAAATGAATGCAAAGAGAGTTCGGGTTGACAGGGGGGAGATGGAGAGAGTGGCAGAAAGCATGGTGCACCCAGACACAAGGATACCCACTGTGAGGGAGAAAGCACAGACAACGAGAGGGAGCTCAGATAGCACAATGAGATTGTATTCAGTTATTGGAATAAATCCAGGGAGCGGAGGGGAAAATCAAGGAGGGAGGGAGGCAGTTGATGCAGGTAAATAAATGGCACAATTGTCACAAGAAATCACCCTCGCTCCAACATTCGCCATCTTCCAGCTTATAGTTCAGCTTTGAGTAGTTTTACTCCCGTATATTTATCTTGTTTAAGCAATGTTAGAGAGTTCTGCATGAATCTAGGTGACACCTGCAGATGCGATGTTGACGGGGACACACCGGAGGTTCGTCATAAACTGCCGCCATCCGTTTATTTCACCCGGTTTCGCAAACCTTTGGACGTGACGTTAGCGCTTCTCTCTGCCCCCGCCTTTGTCGGCTGCAAATATTGACATTGCCAGTGTCAGTTTTCAAACTGCTCTGCCTGGATTCAACCCACCTCGCTGAAGGTGACAGGACAGGGGGAGTCACGTCTCTGTTATGGGGGTCTCTTGCTTCTCACTGTGAAATGGGCAGGCACTTGTCAGACAGAAGCTTGGACTCTCAATTGTTGCGTGTTCATTCTGTCCAGGAGCTGGTCTGTCAAGTCTCCAGCTACGTGTGGTCAGATGTTGCTAAATGGTGCCGGAAATGACCAATTTAATGAGTCCCTTAACCATTGACAAAATAAATGTAGAAACAAGGAACTGCAGACGCTGGTTTACAAAAAAAAACAAAGTGCTGGAGTAACTCTGGGTCAGGCAGCATCTCTGGAGAACGTGGATGTGACATTTCGGATGGGGACCATTCTGACCAATTAAACAAAACCTTTAACCAATTCACTAATTAAATGAGTCCCTGGACGAATTGAACAATTAAATGAAAAGATAGACACAAAATGCTCGAGTAACTTGGTGGGTCATGCAGCATCTCCTGGAGAAAAAGGATAGGTGACGTTTCAGGTCGAACATCACCTATGTTCTCCAGAGATGCTATCTGACCCATTGAGTTACTCCAGCATTTTGTGTCTCTTTTGTATAAACCAACATCTGCAGTTCCTCTTTATTACATGACCATTATGAGTTGCATAACCAACTGAGCAATTAAAATCTGCTTGCCCCTTGTATTGTCATGACCAGTTGCATCCATGTCTAAGGATAGGTGCTGCAAATCATATCTGTAAAAGTAGCATCCAATGCTGCCCTGTTGTAACATTAGCTCCCTGTGCATGTGATATCTTAGCAGGATATTTTTAAATGAGGATGTCAAAGGCCAAGATTTGGCTTTAACCAATTCAGAATTTAGCTCGGCTTGAGTTTGATGTTCAGCCTGAGAGGTCCAAGGGTTTAAAAAAAAAAATTCCTAATTTCCATAAAGCACTGGCTTTTAATGCTAGATATTATTTTATAGCAAGGCAAAATGTCACTTCATAGAACCATACAGCCCCTGGAACCAGGCCCGTAGGCCCAACCTGCCCATGCTGACCAACATGCCCCATCTACGCTAGTCCCACCTGCCTGCACTTGGTCCATAATCCGCTAAACCTAACCTTTCCAAATGTCCCTCAAATGAAATGATTGGACCTGAATCAACTACCCCTTCCAGCAGCTTGTTCCAAATACCCACCACCCTTTGTGTAAAAAAAACCTCTCGGGTTCCTATTAAATCTATTCTCCGCTCACCTTAAACATATGTTCTTTTGTTCCCGATTCGCCAACTCTGGGAAAGACTCTGTGCATGCACCCGATCTATTCCTCTCATGATCTTGTACACCTCTATAAGATCACCCCTCATCCTCCTGTGCTCCAAGGAATAAAGTCTAAGCCTGCTCAACCTCTCCCTATAGCTCAGACCCTCGAGTCCTGGCACATCCTTGTAAAATGTCTTGGTCTTAGAAGGAGGATGAAATGTTGCATATTGAACAGAGATAATACAATCACCTAAATCCCATTTATTATCATAGGTTGCAAATTATTTGTTTCCCTATCAGTCTAGTTTTGCATGCCGCTGGACCAGTGTGGTTTATGTTGCTTACTCATTGCAGAGGTATAACCTTGGCTAATGACAACCTTTTAGAATCTTGCTTGAGAGGCTGTTTTTTTATTGTTGAGCCTTCAGCGCTGACCATCCAGTAGTAAGTGATAAGGGTTGCTTGCTTTCTGTCATTAACTTTAAGGAAGTGGTGTTGAGGCCCATGGTTTAATGACTGAGATTTAGCACTAATGGAACTGATTCACTGGAACTGATGCTGTGAGGAGTTACATCTATGCAATATCTTCGATCATCATTTCCCTGACGTTTCTGTCAATTTAAATCCTGAGTTTGAATTAATTTATCCCTGAATCAGTTTCCCTGAATCTTTGTTACATTCCTAGTTCAGAAGAAGGCTCTTATCATAATATCATAATACATAGGAGCAGAATTAGGCTATTTGGCCCATCAAGTCTGCTCCACCATTTGATCTATTTTCCTCTCTCAGCCCCATTCTCCCGCCTTCTCCCCATAACCTTTGACACCCTTAAGGGCCTGTCACACTAGCGCGCGATTAGACGCGACAAGCGCGACCTACCGTGGTCGCTTTAGTCGTCCGGCCTCGCGTGACCCTGTCCCACTGCGATCGCCGGAGTCTCGTGGAGTTCCGCGGACTCGTGTGGAGCTGGTGTCGACATCGCGCGTAGTGTCCAAAAACCGACACTGCTTAAAAATTACGCGCGGCAAAATCCTGTCGCGCGGAACGTGATGACGTTTTGACGTTGTGCGTCTTCAGCGTGGCGTTGCGTGATGACGTCACTGCCCGACGTCGTGCAACGCGCATGCTCATGCGCATCGTCACGTGATGAAAAATAACGTCCTTCCTTCGGACGTCGCGCGTGTAATCGCGCGCTAGTGGGACAGGCCCTTCACTCGCACCGGGATCGCCTGACCCCCACGCGACCCCCGCGTCCGAATTTGTCGCGCTTGTCGCATCTAATCGCGCGCTAGTGTGACAGGCCCTTAACTGATCAAGAACCTGTCAATCTCCGTTTTATAAATACCCATTGACTTGGCCTCACAGCCGTCTGTGGCGATGAATTCCACAGATTCACCACCCACTAGCAAAATATATTCATCTTGATCTCCATTCTAAAGATACATCCTTTTATTCTGAGGTTGTGCCCTCTGTTCCTAGACTCTCTCACTACTGAAAACATCTTCCCACATTCATTCTACCTAGGCCTTTCATTTTCCAGTAGGTTTCAATGAGATACTCCTCAACCTGAAACGTGATCTGTGTTTTTCTTTTCTGCAGTTGCTGTCTGACTTAGGGAGTGTTTCTAATTTTACTTTTCCATTCCACTTAACATCAGCCTCAACCACAGCTTCATTCTTTATGCCAGGCCCTGCTCATCCATCAAGTGCCACAGGTTATGCGGAGAAGGCAGGGGGATGGGGTTAAGAGGGGATGACAGATCAGCCATGATTGAATGGTGAAGTAGACATGATGGGCTGAATGGCCTAATTCTGCACCTATCACTTATGAACATGAACATCACCCTCTTGCTTGCCCTGACACTTTGGCTGCTGGTTAAACATTGAACACAGGACAGGAACAGGCCCTTCGGCCCACATTATCTGTACTGAAGATGCTGTGAAGTTAAACAAATATCTGCCTGCACGTGATCAATATCCATCCATTCCCGCGATCCACATGAAAATGCTTTCTTAAAATAAAAAAATCTCAATTCACATGCTTCAAATCCCTTCAAGATTTCTGCTTCTCCTTTTCCTCCATTTCTGCATCTAAAATATCCACACTACCGTCTCTATTGTGATTTGTTCCTCACCTAATTTCCTCCGGCATTGTTGGTGGCAGTGCCTTCATCTGCCAGCTCCCTCAGCTCTGAAACTTTCTCCACTCCATCTACCATACTTTGTTGCTCAATAAACCATTCTTCTCTGACCAAGCTTTTGGTCACCATTCCTTAATGGGTTGGAACTAGTTTGTGTTTGATTATATTCCTGGGAGGCACATTCATATGATAGACACAAAGTGCTGGAGTAACTCAGCAGGTCAGGCAGCACCTTTCGAGAAAAAATATGGATGACGTTTCGTATAGAAATATAGAAGGGTCCTGACCCGAAACGTCACCCATCCTTTTTCTCCAGAGATGCAGCCTGACCCGCTGAGTTACTCCAGCACTTTGTGTCTTATCTTTGTTATTGCATTTAGGCACATTCATATATTTTATTGCTGTGCCATATAAATGGAAGCTTTTGATTGCTTACTCTCTCAGATGAAAATAGAGGCACTTCTGCTTTCCTAGCGTACGTACACTTGGGACATTTTTCTCCTCTGAGCTTTATCACTTGTTCTTGGCTAGGTTATTATCTTAATGTTGAGGGCAGTGAAATATGTAGGACACAGCCTTGGGAACAGGTTACACTGGATTTCTGATGAATAGCAAACAAAAATTTGAGCAGAATTTGATTGTACGGGAACCTCTCACGAATAATGAGCATAACGTGAATAGATTTGCCATGGGGTGTGAGGGGAAAATTAAGATTTTGAATAATCCTACAAATTAAGCAGTAAGGTGCTTAGGAAGAACTATCTGATATGATACGGGAAAGTAAGGGAGGCTGATTAGAAGTATATTAGAATCTGAAGTAGGATCCTGACCCGAAGAGTCATGATCCATGTTCTTCTGAGATGCTGCCTGACCTGCTGAGTTGCGCCAGCACTTTGTCTTCCAGTATCTGCACTTCCTTGTTTCTACATTAGAACTCATACAGCATGAAAACAGGCCCTTCGGCCCAATTAGAGCATTTAAGTGAACAAAGTCAGGGTAGAGAGCTGAGACAGCATGCCGAAAAAATATATTAAGAAAAGTGCGATGTCCTGAAATATACTGATTCTTGTGCCTTTAGAAATCTGTACTTTTACAGTCCTGGTTTACTGTTGAAGTATGATGTGCTATGAAGCTTTTGAGAGGAAAGCCACATAAATAAACAAATGGAAAATCAAGCTAACTGGAGAGCTATAAAAAGCAACAAGGGGATGCAAAGGGACTTCTGTAAATATATTAAAGGAGAGAGTCCACATGTGAGTCCATATGAAGTATGGCTTGCATGAAATGGACAGCGAGCGGTTGCACACACGTTAATTGCAAACAGTTCATCCATTTTCACATGGGAGCAAAATGCTTGAGGTCCAAAAGAAACTCGAATGATTACTGGGGCAGGTTGGTGTTGGGTCTTGGTGGTTCGAATGTGAGAGAGAAAATAACAATCTCAATGAAATGAGAGAAATGAAAATAATCGCTCGCAATTGAAATGGGAAAATTGACATCTCCGATAGAGAAATTTAAAGAAAATGATTGAAAATTGCAGATATTAACTATCATTTTCTAAAACACTCTCAGCTCAGGAACTGCTTTGAGAGGAGAGAGCTTGAGAGACCAGTGCAGTTTAGAATCAGTTGATGTGTGGAGAAAGTTATTAGATGTGTCTTTGAGAACGTAGACAGACAAAATTTGAAACCGGCTCAGAGACCGCAGTAACATTTGTGGAAAATCACATTGTTTCAAATCAATGCAGTTGGTGCTCCTGGCAAGATGCCTCTGGATGTTGTCCACATAGACCTCTTGAAAGCATTTGGTCATGAATAAACATCGAGAGCAATTGAGAATGAAGGAAACATAGCAGAGGTTTAGAGGGATATGTCCCATCTGCACTACTCCCACCGAACAGTCACGTGTAGATAGGGCATCTTGGTCAGCATGGGCATATTGGGCCGAAAGGCCTGTTTCCATCCTGTGTGACTCTATGAATCTACCTGGCGTGAACTGACAGTATTTTGAGCATGTGCACACAGTGGGTTCCCTGACTGGCCAGTCTGACTTGGTGTACCACACGGATCCATAGTTCAGTTTCAGGTTCCCAATGTAAGAGCAAAGAATTGTACATCAGAGTGCAGACACTGCAGTTAGAAAGACTGGAAGTTCCAAAACGCAAAAATTGTAATAGTGGATAAAATTGTGGCAGGTGCTGTGTTCAATTATCTTCCACTTTGGACTTCCGGTGTACAAATCAGTGTCCTTGATGTTGCATGTTTCAATATTTCCATTATTCATTTTCAATTCTTGAAATGGTCAATAATTTATACTACTAATAAAGATTTTTTGTGAAGCAGCACGCAGAGCTAATATGCTCCTTTTGGGATATTGTTTGTCACCAAATGCTGCTGGAACACCTGAAACAGTTATTCATATGAAATGATCTATGAAAGAGTGAGAGCATTAAAGGAATAGATGTTACTAGCGATAGATGAAGAGTGCTGGAATAACTCAATGGGTCAGGCAACAACTCTAGTGTTTCCACCAGTTGGAGAGTCTAGGGCTAGAGTTCATAGCCAAAGAATTAAAGGATGTCCTTTTTGGAAGGAGATGAGGTGCTACAAAAGGTTGTGGAGGCCAAGTCAGTTTACGGCAGAGATAGATAGATTCTTGATTAGTACAGGTGTCAGAGGTTATGGGGAGAAGACAGGAGAATGGGACTAGGTGGGAGAGATACATCAGCCATGATTGAATGGGGAAGTAGTGATGGGCCAAATGGCCTTATTTCATCCTATCCCTTATGACCTTATGCATTTCTGATGAAAAAGGATGTGACGTTTCGGATCCGGACCCTTCTTGCGAGTCTGAAGAGGGGTCGCAACCCGAAACGTCATCTTTCCTTTTTCAACAGAAATGCTGCCTGATCTGTTGAGCTATTCCAGCAATGTCTGTGTCTATCTTTGGTATAAACCAGCATCTGCAGTCCTTTGTTTCTACTAGATTTTACTAATGTTACATATGACATGCATTTTACAGCGAGACAATAGAATTATTAGAGATAAATAGTGATTTAGTGGCCCCATTCCACTGATTACAAGAAGTTAGTAGAAAGATGCAAGAAGTCATCAATATAGCTAACATAATGTTGGTATTTATCCTAAATGGATTGTAATTAGGAAGCAACCAAGTGATGTTACACCGAACCCTGGTCAGAATATCTGGAATATCTTGTTTACATTTGAGTTGTACACCTCAGGGGGAAAGTGCACATGGATCTTGGAATGGGTAGGCTGCAGATACATGTGGAGATAGATATCCACTGCCGTTTCATGTTTTGCCTATCTACATTCCCAATGACACCTCGAATAACTTTCTCCACACTGCAACTGATGCTAAACTGCGCTTGTCTCTCATGGCCTCTCCTCTCAAAGCAGTTCCTGTGTCGAGAGTTATAGAAAATTATAGTTAAAAAGCTGCAATTTCCAATGCTGCCTGACCTGCTGAGTTACTCCAACACTTTGCGTCCTTTTGTGTCTTAACTAGCATCTGCAGTTCCTTGTTTCTACATTGAGTATAGGAGTTGGGCCATCATATTACTGCTGCAGAAGGCTTTGGTGAGATCCCACCTGCAATATCGCTGTTCTATAGGAAGGATGTGATTAAACTAGAGAGGATGCAAAAATGATTCACAGGGATGTTGTTGGGACTGGAGGACTTGATTATGAATGGAGACCGGATGGGCTGGGCTGTTTTGCCTGGAGCAAACAAGGTTGAGGTGTGATCTTATAGAGATTCATAAAACAATGATGAGCATAGACAAGATATATGGTCACAGTCATTTTCCCAGAGTAGGGGACTCTAAAACTGAAGGACATAGATTTAAGCCAGGAGGGAAAAATATTTAAAGGGAGCTGAAAGGCAAGTTCTTCACACACAGTATGTGGAAATATGGAACAAACTGGCAAAGGAAGTGGTAGAGGTGATTACATTTACGTTTAAAATATTTTTTGACAGGTTTAGAGGGTTATGGGCCAAACGCTGGCAAGTGGGATGGGAAGGAAACTTGTTTGGCATGAATGAATTGGGCCGAAGGGCCTTGTTTATGCATTGTATGGCTCTACACTGTTCATAAATAATACCTACCAAGTTTTTAAGGGCCAAATTATGAGGATAGGTAGCAACATTATAGCATATTTTCATGGGTTTAGGAGGTTGAGGGGATGACCTGGTCAATGTATTTTCAATATAAGGCAATTGAATACATTGATTGAGGAAATTAATAAATAGATTTCAGGGAATGGTTACAGACAAATTATTTGCTCTGGTGTGGTATGCAAAACATTTGAGTTAAATTGGGAACATTTTTAAAAATAACCATCTTATCTTTAATTAAGAATGTTAATAGCCTAACTGAAGGTTAAATACACCAAGAAATCAATATTTATTTTCGCTGATGTGAATTGTAACCCATTCAAGTTTCTGTAGGAGGGGAGGTTTAATTCTCATTTATCCATAAGCATTATCTTGTTGTAACACTTCATGTTTGCAATTGATTAGAAATGAATTTTCTGGTGAATATTTGTACCAGCATTAGGAAATTAGTCTAAGTCACCTTCCACTGGCATAAATAAATCATTTATGTAACTACTATGTGGGAAATGCCAAGTCACTCACGCTAATAATACTACAAAACTGCTTCAAACTTTTGCTTGAACCATGAGTATTAATTAAAGTCCCTTGCTTAGGTTGGAAACGTACTTTTCTGCATATTTGCGAACTATCCTCATGACTTAACACTTAAATCCTTGGTAAAAGTTATGTCTATGCAGTATAGTGATACAACACAAAAACAGGCCCTTTGGCCCAACTCGTCCATACCAACAAAAATGCCTTCTGTTCCATTATGTTGTTAGAATAAGTGTTTTAATACGCTGAAGTGCAAGAACATGTTAATATTTCACTAAATAAGGCACTTTGAAAGACATGGCCTTACATAATTGGAATGGACGCAAGCCATCCTAACCCTGAGAGACTGTAAAGGATAGTGAACGAAGGCAGACGCAAAAAGCTGGAGTAACTCAGCAGGACAAGCAGCATCTCTGGAGAGAAGGAATGGGTGACGTTTCAGGTCGAGACCCTTCTTCATTCTGAAGAAGTCCTTCTCTCCAGAGATGCTGCCTGTTACCCGCTGAGTTATTCCAGCTTTTTGTGTCTATCTTTGGTTTAAACCAGCATCTGCAGTTCCTTCTTACATATAGTGAACAAAGGCACCAATATCATATCTATTGCTTGAAAAGGGACTGTAGATTTTGACCCTGGCTTTGTAATTAATAAATAGAGACACTTCATGTCTCGTGGAGATAATTGCTTACACTCATTTGGAATTTTATTTCAGACCAAATAATTTGACGCAGAGGATATTAGAATTTATTGGTTGGCGCAGAAGAAAACTATCTTCTATATATTATAATTAGAATGTGTCATGGTTTAATCATCTATATTGTTGCTTTATCTGTGGATGTTTATTGTATGTCACATACATGCCACAGAGTCATACAGCGTGGAAACAGGCCTTTCGGCCCAATTTGCCCACACCGACCAACATGCTCCATCTACAGTAGTCCCGCCTGTATGTGTTTTGTCCATATCCCTCTAAATCTGCCCTATCCACATACCTGTTTAATTGTTTCTTAAATGGTGTAATAATCCCTGTCTCAACGACCTCGCTGGCAGTTCATTCCTTACACCCACCACCGTTTGTGTTTAAAAAGTTAGGGTAATCCAAAACCAACCATTTCTGCTTTTGAGTCCAATGTGTCTCCGTCTTTCTCCATGTTATGGCGACTTGCTGAGGTTGAATCTGCTCGAGCGCAGATACAGGAGTCAATGTGCCCCATACCTGCTCTGTTGTGGTGTCCTATTCTTGTACTTTTGGACCATGCCTTATCCAGATTCCATCTATTCCTTTCAGATGTTGCACCCTTTAATTGTGAAGTAATTCCTTCAGCAATTGCTATCTCTAATACATCTTTTGACAAGGACCATGAATCCAACTATCCTTACAAACTGCAGCTCATCGAGACTGTTGCGTTCCAGGTTCCTTTCTATACAATCCAGCACATTTCCCGTGACTCAACAAATCGTGTCCAAATCCTTCTCATCGCTCATTTCTATTCCACCTGATCATTTGCAACTATATTCCCAACAACAGCTATTGGTCTCTTTGCTGCTTTATGTTCATCTCCAAGGCAAAGCAGTCTTGAGATGTCCTTTGTTTAAAGCGGATATTGTAATAATTGTTGGAATCAGGACTTTAACATTCAACATCGAATATTACATTCACCTATTATTAAAATATATTTTGACAGTCATATGGAATGGAAGGGTTTAGAGAGCTACGGGACAAATGCAGGCAACTGGGTCAGAATGGACAAGGTGCGCTGAAGGGCCTGTTGTACATCTCTCCATCCCATAGAGAATTGTAGATATTGTTGTCTTTATATAAATACAGTTTTATTGAGGAATGGAATTCATAAATCTTAATATGCTTGTCCCTAAAATGGCTTGCTTATATTGCATACACAGCTGTGTGTGTGTGTGTGTGTGTGTGTGTGTGTGTGTGTGTGTGTGTGTGTGTGTGTGTGTGTGTGTGTGTGTAAAAAATACATTTTTGGAAGATGGATCATAGGTGAAATTCTTCATTCTGGAAAATAATTTTGTAGAAATGGTTAAATGGTGACCTTTAAAACAATACCTCTCCTAAGATTTAGAAGGTTGCAGATGTTAAAGTGAATCAGAAATGACGCAAATGATGTACTCTATTGTATGGTAGAAACAAAAGGAAATTGTTCATGGTTAAATTGTGGGTAGGTGATGTTTCAGCCTTTGATGTTCTGAGAGGGAAAAATAGAAAGTGAAAGTATACAGACAATGATAATCTTGTGATAGCAATAGCGGCCATGAGACAAAACCAACAATACTTAAAACTATTTCTTTATCAGAGTGGGTTTTGGCTCTTGTCGCTTTGCTCAGTTATTCCTTTCCCATTTCCTTCTATTGGCAAAGCAAATACCCACAGGATTGCATCCACATAAGCAAGCGTTCTTTCTTTGAAGCAGCATGATAAACATCAGGGATGTGCCCATCACAGCTGAGCCAAATTCTACGCTCACAAGAGCAGTTTCTTTGCTCTTTACACCTTCCAAATCGAGCAGTTAATGAGACCAGATGTGGCGAGGAATTGAGGAAATGTAGAAAATCAGTTGCTGTTTCTAATATATTTCCTCTTCCTCAGAACAATAGTTCAGCTACTATTTCTACATTTTGTAATTATTATGTACACTAAGTATGGGAGAAAAATTATATTTGAACGCTGCAATATTTTAGCATAATAGTCCACGCCGACCATTGATTACCCGTTCACATTAGTTTTTCATGTTATCCCAGTTTCACATCCACTCCCAACACACTTGGGGTCATTTACAGAAGACAATTAACGTACAAACCTGCGGGTCTTTGCAATGTTGGAGGAAACGAGAGCACCCGGAGAAACCCATGCGGTCGGTCACAGGGAGAACGTGCAAACTCCACACAAACAACAGCTGATGTCAAGATCATACCCAGGTCTTTGGCGGTGCATCGCTGTGCTGTTCAACGTTACAGTGAATGAGAGGATATTGTAAATTGTACATTGAACAATTGAATTT
This sequence comes from Raja brachyura, assembly GCA_963514005.1. The sequence continues at coordinate 25,581,161 of OY740808.1, forward strand.
ATTTTTAAAACATATTGGAATGGTTCCCAACTGCTTAGACTGAGTGCAATGAGGATTGTTAAACACAAATTACAATAAGGTATTTTAGAAAATGCAATTAGTGTGAAAAAACAGGCTGCTTGTAAAATCTCTATCTTAATGTAGGAGGCCACTATCATATCTGCCTCCATCACATACAAACATAGAAAATAGGTGCAGGATTAGGCCATTCAAGCCAGCACTGCCATTCAATTTGATTCATGGCTGATCATCCAAAATCAGTACCCCATTCCTGCTTTTTCCCCATAATCCCTTGATACCTTTAGCCCTAAGAGGTAAATCTAACTCTCTCTTGAAAACCACCTGTGAATTGGCCTCCACTGCCTGGCAGTGCGTTCCAGGCACTCGCCACCCTGTGTAAAAAAAAAGTTGTCCTGCACATTTCCTTAAAACTTTGCCCCTCTCACCTTAAATCTATGTCCTTGAGTATTTGATTTTTAAATAAAAATAAATATTACACACAGACAACCTTGGATTATGATTAGGAGAAATCCAACCTGTGTTTTGTAAGAATCTTGCACTGTCGGATTTCCACTTACATCTGGGCTTAGTTAAACTTGGTGCTGTGAATGCAAGTCAAAGGAACCTCATTGATACTTCTAAACATAAGCTCGTGTGTGCTGTTGAGTCCTCGATTGTGGAGTAGTAAAAGAAAAGGAAATGAGTGTGCAGGAAGGAACTGCAGATGCTGCTTACACCGAACATAGACACTAAATGAAGGAGTAACTCAAAGAGACAGGCAGCATTTCTGGAGAAAGGGAATAGGTGATGTTTCGGGTCGAGACCCTTCTTCGGACAGAGAGTCTGGGGAGAGGAAAGCTGGAGATATGGAAGGTTACAGAGAATGTTGTTTTCTCACCCACCATTCTCTTTGTACCCTTCCAAATCTCCATCTGACTCTACGTACGATGAAGGGTCTCGACACGAAACCTCACCCGTTCCATCTCTCCAGAGTTGCTGCCTTGCTGCCTGTCCCGCTGAGTTACTCCAGCATTTTGTGTCTATCTTCGAAAGGAAATGAGTGTCTCAGTTAAAAAATAAACATCTGACTTCCAGTATCCGTAGCCACTGGATACTGTTGACTGTTGACAAGGGTGTGTTTTAATTAATACTCTAGTGTAAGAATCCTTCTCTTGACTTGCACACAATATTCTCTTGTTGCTGGAACTGTTTGGAATCTGATATTTTTGCAAGCTAAACTTCCGGACAGAATGTTGTGTGTCTCTATTGAAAAATAAATGCGTGAATGCTCATGCTAAGAATTGACACCGGTGATTGAAGAAGTGTGAAAGCAAATATCCCTGCTGAAGAAGTGTGACGTGACCAAGCCTGACTGAAGGTGCAAGGTTGGGTCCTGAGGACACGATGTGTTGCTGTTTCTTTGTGGGCTTATGAGCCTGTAAGCTACTCGTGGAGGAGGCCACGTAGAGGCTGCCTTTGTCTCCCCAAATGTCTTTACCACGTCTGCAGACCGCTAGAAGCCATGCCTCCCCAGGCCAGGCGGCACCGTTAAATGTTGCCAACTGTCGAGGTTTAGCACTACTGCAGATCAATGTTGAAGGCCTGACCACCACCAAGCTCAACGTCATCGATCAGATTGCCATTAAAAACAAGGCGACTATAGTTTTACTGCAGGAGACTCACACCGAAAACAAGAACTCCCTGAAACGTCCTGGGTATACCCTGGCCGGTCACACCGCCGACAAACATCGTGGCATAGTTACGTTCACTCGTAACGACATGGCCTGGTCATCCATAGCACAGTCCGCAGAGGATGCAGAGGTAGAATGGATCACAACCAAAGTGCAAGACACTACCATCGTCAACATTTACAAGCCGCCTCCGAGCAGGTTGGTCCCAACATCTCTGCCAGATGTCCCAGCCCCTGCCGTGTATGCTGGTGACTTCAACAGCCATCATACAGACTGGGCATACAGCAGCTCCAACGCTGACGGCGACTTCCTGGCAGAATGGGCCTCGACTGCCGATGCTACGCTCCTATACGACCCAAAGGAGCCACGCACCTTCTACTCTGCACGCTGGAACAGCACCACCAACCCGGACCTGGCCTTCGCAAAATGTCGCAACAACGAACCGCTCCCAGTATGACGCATCCTGGACAGGTTTCCCCGGTCACACCATCGACCATCGCTCACAACCATTCCATCTCCGGTCCAGCCCGTGGAAGGGAAAGACGTCAAGAGGTGGAACTTCCAGAAAGCAAACTGGGTCGGCTTCACACAACAAGTGAATAAGGTAGCCGCTGGCCTCCCACACCCACACCCACGCCCCACCAACCTGAACAACGCCTACGACTCGTACTGCAAGATGCTGCTGGCCGCTGCCAAGAAGAAGGTCCCCCGCGGTGTACGTAAAGCCTATGTACCCTGCTGGGATAACGAATGTGAAGACCTACTTCGCGCCCACACAGAATCACAAACCAGGGAAGACAGGGACAAAGCAGCGAATGACCTAATCTGCAGACTAAATGAGACACGCAGGCAAAGATGGACGGAGACAGTGGAATCAATTGATTTCACACACTCCAACCGTCAGGCACGGCAGACCATGAACAAGCTGATGGGCAGGTCGACAACCCCACCCAGCACAGCGTCCCATCGCTGCAAATTCCATCACCTCGCTACTGCTGTGCAACGGCCGCTTCCCCAACGCAGACAAGGACTTCACCAGAACAACATCGGCGAGAGTCCACGAGCTGCGCAGGGCCCCGAGCTGCGAGTCCAACCTATCCCACAACACAAGAAATCGAGCAGGCCATCCGATGGCTGAAAACCGGCAAGGCACCAGGCACCGAAGGCATCCACCCGGAATACATAAAACACCAAGGCTAGAAAGCAAATGACCGGCTGTGCTCCTTCCTCTCCACGTGTTTCCACTGCCTGAAGCAGCCAGAGATCTGGCGCCGTGCCGAAGCCAAACAAGCCTAGCTATGACCCCAAGGGATACCGACCCATCTCACTGCTGTGTGATCCATACAAGCTCCTGGAACGTCTCCTCAACACACATCTCAATCCACTGATCGACCCCCAGTTGCCTAAAGAACAGGCTGGCTTCCAAAGCGGTAGGTCAACGGCGGACCAGGTGGCCCTCCTGCGCCAAGACGTAGAGGACAGCTTCCAGGCAGGGGAGAAGGCTGGCGCTGTCTTCTTGGACCTCACAGCTGCACATGATACTGTCTGGCAGCGTGGACTACACATGAAGCTTCTGCAAACCATCTCAGACAAGCACATGGTGAGCTTCATCATGCCGATGCTGAGCAACCGCAACTTCAGGCTACACACTTAAATGGAGCATCTTGGGTGGAATGGGTGAGTGGGGTTGTTTCTGTGCTGTATGATTAGCTCTATAGTCATAAGAGTCATACAGCATGGAAACAAAACCTTCAGCACAACTTGCCCATGCCAACCAAGATGCTCCATCTACACTAGTCCCACCTGCCAGCGATAGTCATAGTTATACAGCATGGAAAAAAGCCCTTTGGTCTGAATAGACCAAAATGACTGATAAATGCGGCAATTAATAGCACGATATTGGAAAAGTATTTAGATAGCACAAATACATGCATAAAGACCAAATATTGGAATGAGCTCTTTTTAAGGTTGTCGAGTTGTATGTGTGTAAAAAAAAATGTTTTGGATTTGTTTTGTTTTCTATTCCCGTTGAGTCATTGTAACAGTTTTGTTTGAGGTGCGGTGCTTTATTCCTCAGGGGGATCTGGTTTTCTCTGGTAGACAGTGGAGGAGCGGAATCAACAAGAGAAGATGCAGTCACTAATTTGAGATGCCTCGGTGATTTTTGTCATTATAAATTTCTAATTTGGCTTTTTTGCTGCATTGGGGGATTGGTGTTGCTGGGCTGGTTTCCTCACCCTCACGATAATACATATTTAGTGCCATTCAGGCAAAGAAACCTCTTTGAAGCCATCAAACTGCATAAAAAACACTCATTTTAAATCATAAATGAAAATCTGTTGTACAGCTGTGAACTTCCCTTAAGTGAGAAAACCTATTGAGATTCAACAATTCATTGACAATTCAGTATGCTTCACAGTGGGTTGATGAGATGCAGATTTAATCTGTTATATGTACATATGATGAGTTCTTCTTGTCTATCTTCATAGAATATGGGTTCATGGTCATAACCTGCAAAATAAAGGAAGGTGAAAGATTTTTTTAAAATCTGCACTTTTTCTGTATCTGTAACTCCATGGTATATTCTGCACTGTTTATTTTCTCTTTTGCACTATTTGACATACTCAGGGAGCACAGGAGGCTGAGGGTACACAAAATTGCTGGAGAAACTCAGCAGGTGCAGCAGCATCTATGGAGCGAAGGAAATAGGCAAGGTTTCGGGCCGAAACCCTTCTTCAGACTGGAGGCTGAGGGGTGACCTAATATAATTTTATAAAATCATGAGGGGAATAGATAGGGTGAATGCACAAAGTCGTTTACTCAAAGTAGGGGAAACAAGAACAAAAGGACATAGGTTTCAAGTGAGAGGGGAAATATGTAATAGGAACCTGAGGGGCAACTTGTTCACTCGCAGAGTGGTGGGTTTATGGAAGGAGCTGCCAGGGAAATAGTCGAGGCAGGTACTATAACAGCATTTAAAAGACGCTTTTCAGGTAAATGGAAAGGAAAGGTTTAGGGGGATATGGGCCAAACATGAGCAGGTGGTACTAGCGTAGATGGAGCATTTTGGACAGCATGCGGAAGTTGGGTCGAAGGGCCTGTTTTCATGCCATAGGACTATATGACACTATGTATTGTATGATTTGCCTGGATAGCATGCAAAGCAAAGTTTTTCATTGTATCTTGGTACATGTGACAACAATAAACCAATACCCATTGGCAATTTTCTTTGGCAGCTTCTAGGGGGATGGCTGTAGAGCATCATTGGCCTGTCATGTGTATACTGATTGACAGTATCAAACACAATGGTGGCAAGATATGATTGAAGCCATTGACGTATTTAATCACTTCCGTCTGTGTGTCCCTTCTGCCCAGAAAGATCTTTAGTCATCCTTATCCTGTATATTCTTTTGATGTGGTCTCTCTTCTTTGCTCTCATTTAATCCTTTAACTGTACCTTCATCATCTCCAGACACACACACATATATATATATATATATTCCAGTGTTGTCTGAGCTAATCACCTACCCCATTAATCAGCAAATTAAAGCTGTTTCAAATGCATACAGCTTGTGTTCTGTTCACTTATTTCTCCCTTCTTGCCAACCTAAAGTCCCTTATGGCTTTAATGCACACCTTGAGTCTCGAGGTTTTCCATGTTGACATTCCTTAGTGTGATAACTTCCTCTACTTCAAACACTGCCTGTATTTTCTGTTTCTGTGAGTGGTCACTTTATGCATTCCACCTTCTCTTTACCCTGTTAATGGTAGCCACGTCTCTCTAGGCTCTGTGCCTCTTTAAATATCTCCATTCCACTTCTAACATTCTCCTGCTGAAAGAGCAAAGAACACAAAGTGCTGGAGTAACTCAATGGGTCAGGCTGCATCTCTGGAGAACATGGATAGGCAAAGTTTTGGGTCGGGACACTTCTATAGACCTTATCCCGATCCGAAACGTTGCCTATCCATGTTCTCCACAGTTGCTGTCTGGGCCACTGAGTTCATTTGCTTTAGACCCCAGTGTCTGCATTTCCCTGTGTCTCCTGCTTCAAGATTCTCATTTCAACACCTTCTCCATTGATCAAGCTTTTCTTAACATTTATGCCACTTGCTGGGAAATTCACTTCCACAATTCAGTTTTGTCTTGCTGCAGATTAAAACAGATTGTCTATGTATGAATTAAATGTACCCATGACCAGTTGTTGGGCATTTCATGTCGTATGGAAAACGTGACAAGGCTTTTCATCAATAACAAGGAGTATTATTAATCCCCTTGTGGCCCTTTTGAAGCCTTGCAGGGGAACTTGGGCCAAAGTGTTTGGTTCCACTGACTTTTTGGATTGTTACCCTTGGGACAATGTGGTCTTCATCCCATACTGATGCTTTAGAAGGCCTGCAATGTTAGTGCATTGAATGGCCTTTGGGTAGAGCCCATATTGAATTTACTCTTTTCTCCCACTCACCGCTCCAAGTTATTTTACTTCTACCCAGTCCTCCTGAATGCAGTCCCAGGAGTGGAGAACAACGCAGGACATTTTTGGACATAAGAATGCACCTGGCCATAGAGTCATAGAGCACAGAAACAGGCCCTTCAGCCCAACTAGTCCATGCTGACCATCTAAGCTAGTTCCCTTAAGCTGAGGTAGTAGAAGCCTCAGAACACCAACATCTCTAGTTCCTCAGATGGCTTGGGAAGTTTGGCATGTCCCCAACAACTCTCACCAACTTCTACAGATGCGCCATAGATATCGTTTTATCGGGATGCCTCACAGCATGGTTCGGGAATGGCTACATCCTAAGACCGCAAAACAATGCAGAGAGTTGTGGATGTCGCCCTGACCATCAGTCAAACTAACCTCCCTTGCATTGACTCCATCTGCCTCAGCAAGGTCACCAGCATACTCAAGGGCCAGTCTCACACCGGTCACTCCCTCTTCTCCCATCAGCCAATAGGTACAGAGGTTTGAAAACACATACCTCCAGATTCTGGGGCAATTTTTCCCCAGTGTAATTAGACAACTGAACCATCCTATCACCAACTAGAGAGTGGTCTTGACCTCCCTTCTATCTCACTGACAACCCTCGGACTATCTTTAATCGGACGTTGTTGGCCTTTATGCATTTCGTTGTCTAATGCATTTCGTTGTCTCTATACTGTACACTGACAATGACAATTAAAATTGAATCTGAATCTTTATCTTGCTCTGAACATTATTCCCTTTATCCTATATCTGTACACTGAGGACCATTTGATTGTAATTATGTAAGAGTCTTTTTGCTGACTGGATAGCACACAACAAAAAAGCTTTGCACTATACCTCGGTACACATGACAACAATAGGCTAAAGTAATTATAAACTAAACAAAACTAAATTCGACTACGTTTGACCCATAAAACATGATGTTTTTTTGACATTGAGTTACTGCACATTTCTCAACTAATTTGTCTGGCAGCTCATCCCATACACATACCACCCTCTGTCTAATGTGACGGGGAATGAAATATTCAAAATGTTCCAGACCCGAGTTTTCATGACCACCTCGGCTGGTGGCTTTGCTAATAAATCATTAGGAGAGTGTTAAGATTGCACATTAGTGCTGATGTGCTTTGCAATTAATCGTATGTGCATATTAATAATTAACCATGAACCTGAGAAAGTGAAATATTGTCAGAAATCTTCACAATTACACATTAATTATTAAAACTGTGAGGGTAGGTTCAGCTCTAACATTCAATTTGTAACAATTTTGAGTTACAATTATGTAATGATTTTAAAAGTCTGATTACATATGATCTTTCATGACTTAATTTAGTTATAACTTTTTAAATCACCTTGATTTGCAAGAGGTCCATCAAGTTTTTAATCCTTCATTTTCCTGTCATTTTCTTTGGGAGTTTAGTACAATGATCTGTTTTACAGTCGCTACAATGGTTGATGTATGAACAACTAAGTGGTTTATTTTTACATTGGAGATATTCATATCACTGCAGGTAATGATAGGATTCTAAGTAAAAAATAAAATGTTATCTCTACATGAGGGAGTGATTGTAGTCAAGAGTCAAGGAATTGAAAATCCAAAGATTGCGACAGGAAAGTGGTGGAACTTGGGGCAGCAACCGTGGTGCACAGCTGGTAGGTGCTGCCTCACAGCGCCAGAGACCCAGGATCAATCCTGACCTCGGGTGCTGTCAGCGCGGAGCTGTGACCGTGTGGGGCTCCTCTGGGTGCTCCGGTTCCCACCACATCCCAAAGACGTGCATTTTTAGATTAATTGGCCTCTGCAAATTGCCCCCTGCTTGCAGGGAGTGGGTGTGAAAGTGGGATAGCATAGAACTAGTGTGAATGGGTGATCGATGGTCGGTGTGGACTCATTGGGCAGAAGGGCCTGTTTCCATGCTGTATCTTGAACCTAAATAAAAACTATATCGACTTCTTGCTGATCAAGGTGTTTTAAAAAGTTATAATTAGATTAAGTAATGAAAGTTCCTAAGTAACCAGTTTTTAAAATCATTCTTTAATGCACCATATCTGTAAGGAAGCACAGACGTGCTTTTGATGTCGGTTGCATTTATTGTCAGTTGTTTGGTTTTCTATTTCTGCGATAAAGAAAATAATTTCCTGCCTACGTTTTGGGAATAATCTACCTCATGTGCCTGCTTCAAATGCAGTTCCTTATTTAACAAAATTAAGATGCTATTACCCTTCGTGGTCACAAGGTTGTTTGATAAATGAAGGACGTGAAGGAGTGTTTTGTTTAGTTTTGCTCACCTTCCCTCGGTAGAAACTTTGTGAGTTGCACGCTGCACTGGGAGTTGTCCTCCAATCCCGATTGTAATGCTTCCCAGTCATCCGTGGGTACGTGGTCAGGTCTGACGGCACCATTCTGTTTTTCATTTTGTGGCAACACCTCCAGTCAGCAGGTGCTGCTTGACAAGACTGGAATCAGGAGCTCCCATGAGCAACCGAGAGTCTTGGACTTCAATTAACTTGTCCAGTTGATCCAGAATGTATGGATCGTACTTGCATTTCATTCAGGAATGATGAATACTTTAGCTGTGTTGGAATATTAAAAACAAGCTGGATTTCTTTTTTTTTTAAAGTAAATCCTGGCTTCAAGTTCACTCCACACATTGGACATGTTCATCCAGAAATAACTGTTAGAGTTCAGAGATTGGAGATGAGTTGTCACCTCCTCTGCACAACAGAAAATAGAATTGTGAGAGGAATTTGTCTGCTGGTCATTATGATGTCACATGCATCACATCGGCATAGCTTGTTTAGGGTATTGGAAGGGGATATAAACTACATGTGGGCCAGTCAGTGTGGCTGCTGAAACAGGACAAGTTGGCCTTGTTTTCTTTGAAGTGGAAAAGATTTTGGGGGGGTACTAATAGTGGTAATAGAGGTTTAATAGATGGTTAATAGAGTTAATGGGGTGGCTATTGGCTGTTAAGGGATTAACAGAGTATTAATATAATAATAGTTTAATAGTATTAATAGAGCATTAATAGAGTATTAACAGTTATTGCTCTATTAGTATTTGAATTAATAGAGTATTGCCAGCTAGTCGTTCCCTTTAACAGAACTTCCTGGAACCCGGCGGCAGAGGTTAGGATGGAGATTTAGGAGATTTAGAGGGGTTGTGAGGGAGAATTTGTTCACCCAGAGAGAGGTTGAAATCTAGAAGAAGGTGCCTGAAGAATGGTGGAGACCTTGTGTTATTTAAGATACATTTAGATGAGCATGTGATACACATAGAAGGCATATTTATGGGTACGTGATGGCTAGAATGGACATGATAGTCCGTGGAGATTGACTATCCATGACTATTGTGCTTCCTGACTATTCTACTATATGTGTCCATTGCACTCTCTGTCACTCGTATACTACAAGCCATCTGTGACTATTCATGGTCATGATAGTTTGAGGCGATTGAGTCTCTGTGACCTCCCAGACGGGTGTTGGCGGGAACAGGAATGTGCAGTGATGGGGATCTCCAGAACACCATCAGTGCCCATAAAATAGATGTTGCATGGGGGTTGAAGCTAGGCCACATGGTCTTTACACTTCAGACTCTAGACTTTAGAGATACAGCATGGAAACAGGCCCTTCAGCCCATCGAGTCCACGCCGACCAACGATCACCCCATAAGCTAGTACTCTCCTACACACTAGGGGCAATTTACAGAAGCCAATTAACCTACAAACCCCCATGTCTGGAGTGTGGGAGGAAACCTACATGGTCATGGTGATAGTGTACAAATTCTGTACAGACTGCACCCATAGTCAGGATCAAACCCAGGACTCTGGCGTTGTAAGGCAACAACTCTACCGTTGTGCTGCCGTGCTGTCCTTCTGGACCTATTCTGGAAATTGTGTGGGGTTTGTAAGGACAATCTCCAGAATCCCCTTGAATGACCCAAATCACCACAAAATAATATTTTCTCATTTATATAACACTGAAAAAAACTGCTGAGATTGAACATCCAGACACATCAACTTTTTTTCTTTGGCTCCAATTTTACAATTTTTATACGAGTATACAGGACAGTTACAGTCTATTTCTAATGCCAGAGGCAGCCAAGATAGTATAGGTTCCTGCGGTTTTCTGGTCAATTGCCCTCTTGTTGAGTGGCAAAATTGACATACAAGGCAATTCATTTATTCTTAAAGTGCAACCAAAAGTAATGCTTACATTTGTGCTCAATCAAAAATATAACCAAATATTGGTTATACCTCAACCAACTGAGGTATAACCAATCTTGTTAAAATTTAACAACCCTTAAAACAAATTAATGGGTACAATTACTGTAATACAATATAAGGGATGTACACTGATGTAACTTACGGTACCTCTAATAAATAAAGATATATATATTTTTTTAATTAACAACCCAATGGTATTGCTAGAGTGAGGACACAAGCAAACTGCAGGACCAGCACCTCATATTCCCCTTGGGTTGCTTATAACCCAATGGTATGAACATTGAATTCTCCGATTTTAGATGACTACAAAACCCTCCCTTTTTGTATCCACTTATCATTCACCAAGCTTTGTCCTCCCCAGCTCTCTTCCTGCTCACCCCCCTCCCCCCACCCACCACCGAGCTTAGTCGGAAAGGGGGTCCCGATTCGAATTGTCACCTATCTCCCTGTGACCGCGTGGGTTTCCTCTGGGTGCTCTGATTTCCTCTCACATCTAAAAACTTGTGGGCTTGTAGGTTAATCGGCCTCTGAATTAGCACTGCTGTGTAAGGGGTGAATAAGAAAGTGGGGTAACATGGAACGAGTGTGAACAGGTGATTAAAGGTCGGCATAGACTCGGGCCAAAGGGTCTGTTTCCGTGCTGCACCTCTAAACCAAACTCTAAACTCTAAAGTGACCATGCTTTTGACAACCCTGCCTTATCTAATGAACATTTGATTGTACATATTTTACCTGAACTTCTTGCATTGCATTCATCATGCTGCTATTGTCTGCTTTTGAAGGTGGTTTGACTGCTTTGATTCCTTATCTCTGTAACCTTAAAGGCACTTTGCAACCAGTTATATCCAGGTGTATATTTAATGTGTTGCTTTGACAGCAGCTGTAATCTTTACTGTGAAAATATTAAGAGCACCTGCACCATAGAAATGTCGATGCCTTTTCTGGGTCACAGGTTGACACAGTGGCGCAGCTAGTGGAGCTGTTGCCCCACAGCGCCAGGGACCCAAATTCCTCGTGTGTGGAGTTTGCACGTTCTCCCTGTGGGTTTTCTCCAGGTGCTACAGTTTCCTCCCACATCCCAATGACGTGCTGGTTTACAGGTTAATAGTAAATTGCCTCAAATATGTAGGGAGTGGATGAGGAAGTGGGGTAAAATAGAACCAGTATGAACAGGTGATTGATGGTTGGCATGGACTTGGTGAGCTGAAAGTCCTATTTCTATACTGTATCTCCATAATCTAAACACAAGCCTTGATAAAGAATACAGAGGGACAAGGTGTTTGTTGCCCTTATCTAAGTACTGTGCTGCCTCGTGAGAACATCTGCGCCTTCATAAAATATCAAGATTCAAGGAGCAGCCTTTCATGGCCTTCTTGGGATGTCTGGTTATTGCAATAAATATAGCTCTGCCAAGACTGGCCACACTATGTGCACAAACCAATTCTAGATGGGTTAAAGTGATTTCTTTAACTGAATCAAGAACCAGTGGACATCGTGTGTAGAAAGGATCTGCAGATGCTGGTATATACCGCAGATAGAATAAAAATGCTAAACTCAGCAGGACAAGCAGCATCTCTGGAGAGAAGGAATGGGTGACGTTTTGGGTCGAGTTTCTGCTGAGTTACTCCAGCTTTTTGTGTCCATCTTTCTATGAGATAATAAGATGTGTCCTTCCTGCCGCTGGGAGCTCCCCCCTCCATGGCAGCCTTTAGTGTGTTTACAGCTGAAGCCCTTTATATTATTGCACAGTAAAGTGTCAGCTTCTCGGCTGAATTCAGTCCGGAGCTGATGGGAACAACTATGTCGTAAAGCATCGCATTCTGGGGGAAAAAGCATCCAAATTCTCTTACATACTTGCATACTTGACCATGTTTGCTATATTTTTTGAGGGGTACAGGTTTTATGTTTCCACTGAACACAAAAAAAATCCTGAGCTGACCCATTTCTGAATGCAAAACATGCATTATAGAGTCAATTAGGAATGCAGTCTCCTGACAGAAGTCAACTTGTATAGGGGCCACCATCATTGACAACATGGTGTTAGTGAGGGTTACACAAAAAGCTGGAGAAACTCAGCGGGTGCAGCAGCATCTAAGGAGCGAAGGAGATAGGCGACGTTTCGGGTCGAGACCCTTCTTCAGACTGAGTCTGAAGAAGGGTCTCGACCTGAAACGTCGCCTATCTCCTTCGCTCCTTAGATGCTGCTGCACCCGCTGAGTTTCTCCAGCTTTTTGTGTAACCCTCGATTCTCCAGCATCTGCAGTTCCTTCTTTAACAACATGGTGTTAGTGACGTTGGTATCAACAAAGTGCTAGAGTGTCTTTGTGTAGTGGAAATCAGCTGTGTACATGGCAAATGTATATGCCTCACTTACTTTTCTATCACTGTTTGTCCCAAATTCATTACTCCAGAGTAAATTTCACTTCTTTGGAAAAATATACTCTTGTATGAAACCATGAAGAGTGTAAATATTTATTTTTATTTTTAGCCCCAGTCCTGCCTGACACGGTACAATTAGTTTTTGAAAATATGTCAGAACATATTGTCTGAAGAAGGGTTTTGATCCAAAACGTCACCTATTCCTTTTCTCCCAGAGATGCTGACTGACCCACTGAGTTCCTCCAGCAGTTTGGGTCTACCTTCGGTGTAAACAGCATCTGCAGTTCCTTCCGACGCAACCATTTTTGCATAAGATAATTTATGTATTTATTGAGACTTGTGAAAGGAAGGCAGTGTAGTTCTCAGGTTTACCAGTCAAAAGCAGTTTGAATGAGTGAGATCAGGGTTGCCAGAGTTTCAGATCCAAATCAGGTAAGGGTGACTTGTTGCCAGCTTGTTCATTTCTGTGAAGTTTAGACATATGGTACGGAAATGGGCTCTTCGACCTAATTTATCTATGCTAATCAAGATACCCCATCTGCCCAAGTTTGGCCCATATCTCTCTAAACCTTTCCTATCCACGTACCTGTCCTAATGGCTTTTAAATGTTGCAATAACATCTACCTCAACTACCTTCTCTTGCAGCTCGTTCCACATAGCCACCACTGTGTGTGTGCCCCTCAAGTTCCTATTAAATCGTTTCCCTCCCACCTTAAACCCATGTGCTCTGGTAGACACAAAGTGCTGGAGTAACTCAATGGGTCAGGCAGCATCTTTGACGGCAAATAGGGATGAGTGTTGTTTCGGGTCTGAAGGAGTCTTAATGAAGGGTCCCGACCCGAAACGTCACCTCTCCCTTTTCTCCAGAGAAGCTGCCTGACCAGCTGAGTTACTCTAGCACTTTGTGTCTGTCTGTGATTTATACCAGCATCTGCAGATCCTTTCTACACACTATGTCCACTGGTTCTTGATTCCCCTATCCCGGGTAAAATACTTTGTGCATTCTCTCTATCTATTCGCCTCATTATTTTATACAGCCCTCAGATCACCCCTCAGCCTCCTGCGCTTCAAGGAATATAGTCCTAACTTGCCCAACCTCTCCCTATAGATCAGACCCTAGAGTCCTGGCAACATCCTGGTAAATCTTCTCTGCACTCTTTCCAGCTTAAATGCATCCTGCCTGTAGCAGGATGACCAAAACTGAACACAATACTCCAAATGTGGCTTCACCAATGATTGTTAGCAGAAAGATTCACAGATGAATTCTGAATAACATTAAATCATAATAAAAAATAAAGCAATGTTAAATGATGTTTCATGAAAAGAATACAGCATGGGAGAATATATAGATATCTCAACCTTTCTATTTCCACTAAATCCAGTTTGACGAACTGTCAATGTCAAACGGTACCACACCTTTTCATCACAGTAATTGCAGATTTATCCTGCAATTCCATTGAGAAATCAGGCCAATTGACAATTGGAACAGGGGCAGTATTCTCTAAACACCAAGTGCTGGAGGTTCGCTTCTTGTGCCCCCAGCAACCTTTCGTACCTTTAGACTTTAGAGATACAGTGTGGAAACAGGCCCTTCGGCCCACCTAGTCCATGCTGACCAGTGATCATCTTGTACACTAACACTATCCCACACACTAGGGACAACGTTTACAATTTACCAAAGCCAATTAACGTACAAACCTGTGTAGCAAGGAAATGTAGTTACTCCAGCATTTCGTAACCTACAAACCTGTTTGTCTTTGGAGTGTGGCAGGAAAACCGAGCACCCAGAGAAAACCCACATGTTCACAGGGAGAACTTACAAACTCCGTACAGACAACAGTACCCATAGTCAGGATCGAACCCGGGTCTCCGGCACTGTAAGGCTACGTGAGAACACCGCTGCCACTGTGCCGCTCCTTTTCAATATCTTTTGTTTATTTGTAGTGTTTAGTCCAATTTCACTTGCCTTAAAAAGACAGGGTGTGCCTTCTGATCTTGATTGCCTAAAAATAAGAGTTCTGGTCCAGGGAGTCTTAAGCAGTCCAACTAAGAGCTTTCTGATACATCAATGAGAAACATGAGCTGGTTACTTTACTTGTTTGGCAGCTTTTCCCTGGCGATTAATTGCATCTATTCATGAACATTGAACTTGAATGAGATTCAATGTGTTGCAAAATCCCTGGCATTCTTTTTTAAGAAGTATCACCAATTACTATCTTCTTCAGTCAACATTTATTTAGCACATGGGAGATGTGAACATAGCTAATTGCTATTGATTTCTAGAATCAACCTAATAATTGTGAAAAAAAACCTAACACTGTATAGCACCCTGACATTTACAGTTGTAAATATTGATTCCAGAGATCTTTAATTGTGAAACGATGCAGTCGAAATGCTGGCACAAATCTATTTGTGTTGAAAGACTCTAAAACACTGTACATCCTACTTGCCCTTGAGATAAACATAGCATGCGGGTTTGTTCAATTTATAATTATCTCTATTAACCCATGTAAATGTTAGCATCTGAAATTAATTAAAGAATGAGCATCTTTCACTAATGGTTCAATGGTTTATTAAATGTCATGTTTACCAGGTACAGTGCAATACATTTTTTGCATGCAGCTTAGCAACACGATTTAAAAATAAATTGTATTTCTCATAATGGTTATATAGTTAGTGTTGACATTATGGTGCAGTTAGGGAGAGCTGCTGCCTCACAGTGCCAGAGATCTGGGTTTAATAATAAACTTGGGTGCTGCTTGTGTGGAGTTTGCGTGATCTCCCTGTGCCTTAGTGGGTTTCCTCCCAAATATCAAGGCGTGTGGGTTGGTAAATTAATTAGCCTCTATACATCATCCCTGGAGGGTGGTGCGATCTGGTTGGAGTTAATGAGAATGTAGGGAGACTTCAATTTAAAAAATGGGATCAACTTGAGATCAGTGCAGATGGGTGGGAGGTGGTTTGAGCAGACATGGTGGCTGCAAGTGCAAACAAGGAACTGCAAGTGCCAGTTTACAAAAAAAGACAAAGTGCTGCAGTAACGCAGCGGGTCAGACAGCATCTCTGGAGAACATGGATAGGATAAGTGACTTCATTGCGTACCCCCCTCCCCACTCTCCCCTTGCCCCTTCCTTCTCCCTAGTTGTTTTACCAGTTCTCCACATTGTTTCTCTTAAGGACACACCTCCGATAGTCAACAGTGGACCTACCAGGCAACCAGGCCTGAGGTAATTTGTGGCTGGCCCAGAATGGTCCCAATTTATCAAAGCTGATTAACCTACAAACCTGTATGTGTGAGGAACCGGAGAAAACCCATGTGGTCCACGGAGAGAATTTACAAACTTTGTACAGACAGCACCCGTAGTCAGGATCGAACCCGGATTTCCGGTGCTGTCCGGCATCAACTCTATCACTGTGCCACTGTGCTGCGAGGTGTGCGAGACAAGTTTTATTACAGAGAGAGTGATGAATGGCTGGGACACACTACCAGGGGTGGTGCTGGAGGCAGATAAAATAGAGGCATTTAAGAGGCTTTTGGACAGGCACACGGCGATGTGGTTTGTAGACTACTGTCAATGACTCCGTGCAGACAGCTTGTCCAGCAATGACCTTTGTGAGTGCAGTTTCTGTACCAGTTTGTCATCATGACTGGATTAGCGACATTTCCTCTCAGTGTTTCTTTATTTACTCGCCGACAAGGCTGTGTGTGTGCCTAAATGTGGGGGTTGTTTCATTTTGTGTACTTAAGATAGTTGTTCAACTGCAGCAACGCTGACTTTGTTACAAAGTCATTTTAGTTTTCAATTGAAATTGCCTTTGATGGTAGGGTTTAAGCAGAATGGAATGAAAAGGAAACATTTTGAAGTATCATGGGCCTGTCAAGGATTAGTTTAGTTTAGAAATGGTGTGGAAACAGGACCTTCGGCCCACCGATTCCACGCCGACCCTGATCACCAGGGCTGCCAACTCTCACGCATTGAGCGTGAGACTCAAGCATTTGCCGAAATTCTCACGTTTTCACGCTGATGACAGAATCATGTGTTCATCTTTATTGACGTGACATCACAATAAATATATAGCAGAAAAAATAATTTAATGGGGTGGCACGGTGGCGCAGCGGTCGAGTTGATGCTTTGCAGCACCACAGACCCAGATTTGATCCTGACTACGGGTGCTGTCTGTACAGTATTTGTACATTCTCCTTATGACCACATGGTTTTCTCTGGATATTCCGGTTTCTCGCACATCTGAAAGAAGTGCAGGTTTTTAGGTTAATTGACTTCTGTAAATTGTCCCTGGCATGTAGGATACAACTGGTGTATGGTAGATTGCTGGTCGGTGTGGACTTGGTGGGCCGAAGGGCCTGTTTCCATATATATGTTTTACTTATATATCTTAATTTCATTGAACCATATACGGTTCAATATGTGGCATTATTTTCGTCTTGTTTCTATAGTCAAAAGGTAAGGTTGATTGATTTATTTGTGCAGAACGGTGATGGAAGTCTAACTCCTCTTGCCTTGTTTCTATGTTTTTGTTTCTCTATATATATGCTTAACAGCAAGAATTATAATCTGATTTCAATACATGAATATACTAAGGTCATTCATGCGCTGCACCTGTTGATCAGAGCCTGGCTCTACTGTGGAATGTAATTAGGAATGTAATTTAGCCTAACCTTATTCATATCTAATCCAATTTGAAGCATAAATGTTGCATTCAAGTGTAAGTTAAAAGACTCGCTACAGTATGCCCAAGGTTACACAATTTCAAGCTGAAAAATGCAAAAGCTCCCCTCCCACTTTCCATACCCCCCCCCCCCCCCCCCCTCGGTCGCTACACTCCTTTGCAATTTCTCACTCTCAACCCTCACCAAATGTTGGCAGCGGTGCACTGCCATACACTAGCACTATCCTACACACTAGGGGAATTTTACAGAGGGCCAATTAACCTACAGACCTGTACATCTTTGGAATGTGGGAGGAAACATGAGCTCCCGGAAAAAAGACCCACACGGTCACAGGGAGAACGTACAAGCTCCACATAGGCAGCACCCAATGTCAGGATGGAACCCGGGCCTCTGACGCTGTAAGGCAACAACACTACCTCTGTGCCGCAGCGGTAGACAACTCAAAATTCTACTTATAACCTTCCAGCCTCCATCTCTTATCCTCCCCCTCCCCTCCCTTCCTCTATCTCTCCCTCTATTTTTATTTTCATTGTCCTGGTTCACCTATCACCTCCTAGCCCCTGACTCACTTTCACACTTACTTCTTTATACTGGCTATCTTCCCTCTACACTCTCACTCCTGGTGCATTGCTACATCGACCATAACCGTGCCTCCACATATGCTGTTGATCTGCTGAGTTCCCCAGCCATTTGTCTTCCTTCAATTGTTCAATGATGGTTTCTTTATATCACGTGCACCAAGGCGCAGTGAAAA
Organism: Raja brachyura; assembly: GCA_963514005.1. The sequence goes on from OY740808.1 coordinate 25,599,382, forward strand.
ACATTTTTTTTTCATACAGATTTAGTACTATTTAGTACTATTACCTCTGTCATATGTCCCGCCCCCAGTACCAGCTTAGCTGGGTCCCCTGCCAAGTGCGAAGAATTCTCTACTTTTTTCACCAGTAGAGTTGAGAACATCAGAACGAATATTTCCCCTCCCACCCGTGACCTAGCTGTCTCTTTGGAATGTTCTTCTAAATTAGACTGCTTCCAAACCGTTACTCTAGCCTCCCTTGTAAAGCTTGTCTCCACTATGAAACCTGCAACCTGCCCCCTTGACGTTGTTCCCACTGCCCTGAAGGATGTCTTTGCAATAGCCGGTCCAGTATCCTCTCTATCATCAACAGTTCTCTGGCCACTGGCACTGTTCCAACCCGTTTCAAGCACGCGGTGTTCCAGCCACTCCTGAAAAAACCTAACCTAGACCCCACCTTGCCTAGTAACTACAGACCTATTTCCAAACTGCCTTTCCTCTCAAAGGTCCTTGAAAAGGTAATTCTAGACCAACTAATGCCTTACCTACACCAAAATACCATCCTGGAAAGTTTCCAATCAGGTTTCAGGGCCCACCACAGCACAGAGTATGCCTTGTTGAAGGTACACAATGACCTCCTTCTCGCCATCGACTACGGTGACTGTGCAATCCTGCTCCTTCTCGACCAAAGCGCAGCATTTGATACAGTGGACCACACCATCCTAATTGACCGTCTCCGGTACGGGGTTTGTATTGATGGCACTGCCCTGAGCTGGTTTGTTTCCTACCTAAAAAACAGGAGTTTCTCTACCAACATAGGCAATTCTTTCTCTTCCCCAGCTAGCCTTTGCTGCGGGGTTCCACAAGGTTCCATCCTAGGGTCCATTCTCTCCTCTCTCTACCTGCTCCCCCTCGGCCAATTCATTCAAAGGCACGGCATTTCTTTCCACTGCTATGCAGATAACACACAGCTTTATCTCCCCCAGAAACCCAACAACCGGTCTAATTTAAACAGCCTCATACACTGCCTCGATGATTTAAAATGCTGGATGGCTCAGAACTTCCTCCAACTTAACGAGAGCAAGTCTGAGGTCATCCTACTCAGCCCCTCCGACTCCATCAAAACGATAACAGGCAGCCTTGGAAGCCTAACCTCCTTAGTCAACCCTTGGCGTGATATTTGATTCCGCATTCAAGTATGACAAGCAAGTCAACTGTGTGGTAAAAGCTGGTTTCTTCTAGCTTCGTACAAATAGCTAAAATCAAATCATTCCTCAAATTCGACGACCTTGAAAAAATCATCCACGCATTCATCTTTTCCCGCCTTGACTACTGCAACTCCCTATACACTGGCATCAGCCAATCATCCCTGTCCCATCTGCAATTGGTCCAAAACGCCGCAGCAACTCTTCTGACTGGTACCCATAAAAGGGACCACATCATCCCGATCTTGGCCTCACTCCACTGGCTCACAGTGCGGTAAAGAATCAACTTCAAGCTCCTCTTATACGTTTACAAAGCCCCCCCCCCCCCATATGAAAAATCATCTAACCCACCATTCTACCTCCGGGTCCCTCAGGTCGGCCGACTTGGGACTACTGACTATCCCGTGGTCTAGGTCTAGGCTCAGGGGTGACCGCGCTTTTTCGGTTGCAGCACCTAGACTGTGGAATAGCATCCCGCTCCTCATCAGAACTGCCCCCGCCATTGACTCCTTTAAGTCACGCCTCAAAACCTATTTCCAGTCCCAAGCGTTTTTGAGCCCATCTGAGGGGGCGCTGTAAACAGTTTATCTATGTTGTTAGGTCTGTCTACCGTTGTATGTATCAAATTATTACCTGCTTTGATGTGAGGCACTTTGGTCAACGTGAGTTGTTTTTAAACGTGCTATACAAATACATTTGTTATTATTATTATTATTATTATTAGATGTGCAAGGCTATCACCATACATAAGCACAATCCCCTAGTTAGTACAGACCAGCCCAATGAGTCCATATCCAAGAGTCACCATTCTGGCACCATGTTACAGTCCCATTTGCAGCTGGCCACAAAGGTCCGTTGGATCTGTCGCCTCTATTCCAGTCGTCCCGCGAACCGTCGTCCCTCATCTTGCACGGCCATCTTCAGCCCTCGTTTCCCTCGTCAGCCCTTGTTCCCCGGGGAATATTTGCAACAGCCAATCTTGAGGGAGTTTATTCCCTATACTCACCAGCCTCATCATAATGGCTATCATGACACCATTTATTGGACATGGGAGTCTTGCTAATGTCTGGCCTCCAGATATTCCTGACCAAAACCGCTAAAAATAAATGAACTAGTTGTTCACTTTATTTGCTCATTGTGGGCCCTGTCCATGTGTGCATATATGGGCAGCTGTATATGTCTACAGAAGATCAGAGACTATGTTTCAAAAACGACACGTTAGCTGTAAAGTTGGACTGTTTGCGAACACGGGGTGCTTTATAAATGAGAGACTGTCTGTTTATTTACTCATTCACTGTATTACTATCCATTATGTTGATTACTAATGCCATAAATCCATTAATCCTTTGTGGGAATATTGACTTGATGTGTAGAGTTATTGCACCTTCAGTGGCAAATTAATTATACATTTAAATATGTTCCTGTTACTCAATAGTTTGTGACTTTTTTGGAAGTGTGAAAAAGCAAAAAAAAGTTTGATATTTTGAAAATGATTACTAGATTTTTGATATCCCAGAACCTTTCAATGATTTAATGCAAATATAACTGTAAATTCCAAATATAAGACTGGAAGAGCTCCAGATAAAAGCAAAAGCACAATTGTTCAGGCCCGTTTAGTTGCAATATTTTTCATAGAGTTATAGTGCAATAGTCATCCAGTGTAGAAACAGGCCCTTCAGCCCAACTTGCCCATGCCGCCCAACATGCCCCATCTACACTAGTCCCACCTGCCTGCATTTGGCTCATAGTCCTCTAAACCTTCCGTAGCCATGTACCTTTCCAAACGTTTTTTTTAAATCTAGCAATAGCACCTGCCTCAACTACATCCTCCAGCAGCTTGTTCCATACACACAAAAAGGAGCCCCTCAGGCTCCTATTAAATCTATTCTCCCCTCGTCTTAAACCTATGCTCTCTGCTTGTTTCATCTCATAATCACTTTTATTTGTGCCTGAAGTCTGATGAATGGTCCTGACCCACACGGAATGTTTCCTATCCATATCCTCTACAGATGCTGCCCGATCTGCCAAGTTACTCCAGCACTTTGTTTTTTAAAATATTTCAACTGGTTCAACATTATGATTTTAAGGTTCTCGTATTCAAATCCCTCTATGTCTTTGCTCCTCCCTAGTTCAGCTCATCTTGGTCTGCGGGATTATTAATGAAATTCCTTCAGATCTGGTTTTGATCATCTTTCTCATTATTTGCACTGTCATTCTATACTGGATGGATTTAAGAGAGAGTTAGATAGAGCTCCAGGAGCTAGTGGAATCAAGGGATACGGGGAGAAGACAGGCGCGGGTTATTGATTGGGGACGATCAGTCATGATTACAATGAATGGCGGTGCTGGCTCGAAGGGCCGAAAGGCCTCCTGCATCTATTTTCTATGTTTCTATGTATCTATTTGGTGACCATACCTTTACATTCAAAGCTCGAAATGGTGCAATTCTCCCGCAGTCTATTTGCTCCTCTATCTGCTTTTCTTAGAACCCTATCTCTTTGACTAAACTTTTGGTCGTCTACCCCATTATCCCCTTCTGTGGTTTGGTTTTGTTTGCTTAAACCCGGTGAAGTGGCTGGGATGTTTTGCTATGTTGTAACTATAAATTGATCACCTGGGGAATGACTTGGTGATGGAGGTCTGCGTTTACAGAAACTGTGATAACTATATTATTGGTTCAGTTTCCGTTGCAAGTGTACAATGTAGTCTCTCCCTGGATGGACTTTTCATTACATACAGAGATCAACCAGCTGCCCAAACATTATTTGCCCTGTTTGATATCTCTTGAGATGAACGGAAAACTTGCATTTTACTTTTGTTCTTGTGGTAGGCTGAAGATCATGCTTACGAATTGCATTCCAAGTATAAAATGGTTCTGCTTTTCTAGCAGCAGATTTTTACCCTTAAAGGCATCAGAAAACAAAGGTGTGTGACCGGGAACAAGAATTCCAGGAAAATAAAATTCAATCAGACTGTGCAAAGATCAGCTCAAGTTCATTTAATGTCCTGTATAGGACCACAGGCCCTTGAGGCCAAGGTACATATCAGTGGCAGGTGTCTGTGGGCACATAGTCTCAAGTTCTTCTGCTGCTGGACATTGAGGGATAGAGTCGGTGGGGACAACCCTCAAAGAAGGGAAGGGAAGTCACCCCAGGGGGGCACCTGAGTTGCAAGGGTGTCATGTTTAAAGATAGAAGCAAACCACTGCTGAGTATGACATTATTCAATGCATAGAGAATGTATGAAGAGTTTTGGCACATTTTTTGTTGGTTATATATTTTTTATTCTATATTTCTATATTTTTAAGAACTTGAAGGATACAAATTGGAACTGGAAACTTGGCAACTCTTGTGCATTGCCTCAGTGTAATTCACTATTCTTACACACTTGTACTTAAATATGATTGTGCTTATGTGCAGTAAACGTTTTATTGAATTGCATGTTAAAAAAAGGAATTTCACTATACATAGATACATACGACAAAGTAGCATTGATGTACTGTACATCAGAGTGCATTGAAATTACTTGTTTGTACAAATGTTGCAGAGTAAACTAACCACATGTAACATAGGTTTGTTTGGGTTCAGGTTTATTATTGTCACGTGTACCGAGGGACAGTGAAAAGGTTTTTTTTCCCCCATGATATCCAAACAGATCAGACACACAAGTATATAAGTCATAGGAGCAGAATTATGCCATCCGCCTCATCAACTCTACTCTGCCGTACATTCATGCCTGATCTATCTGTTCCTCTCAGCCCTATTCTCCAGCCTTCTCCCCATAACCAATGCACTTTTATAAATAGGAACCTGTCAATCTCCGCTTTAAAAATACCCAATGACTTGACCTCCACAGCCCGATTCACCGCCCTCTGACTAAAGAAATTCCTCCTCATCTCCTTTCTAAAGGTACGTCCTTTTATTCTGAGAATAAATACAATCAAGTCAAGCTCAAGTACAATAGATAGCGCAAAGGGGAAGGTACAGAGTGCAGAATAAAGTTCTCAGCAGAGATATAGATAACACTTAACCATATGACCACTTCAGTCTGCAATAAAATGATGAGACTGAGAGGACAATGTTTTTACTTAAAAACGTTTTGAGCATTTAACAGTGTCAAAACTATAAACATGCAACTGTGGCAATTTGGCTGAGCCGTCCATCCCAGTGAATGGAGGAGCTGGGAATGATTTCAATAAGTTCTGGTACTCGGAGAGAAATCCCAGCTGTTAGTAGAAGACGCACAACAACGCATTGTTCAGTTTTGTCTCGGCGTACTGTCCTTCACATTCAATTTGTGTAGATGAGTACAGCTGGATTGATAAGGTAACGTTCTAAAGCAATTCGCAGCCCGCTGAAGATCTCTGAATATGAATTGTGGAGGGACACAGAAGACCCTTTGTGTTAAATGAGGTCATTTATGTTGAGTATTTTGCTATTTAAATAAACGGTACAGTGCAGACTGAGCACACGGGGTACAAAGAGGAGTGTTTGGGTAGAGGAGGGGATGCGCATTGGAAACATCCTTTTTTAGCATTATTCTTCACTGTCAAAATGCCAACCCCTCTTGGGGATGTTTTAAAATAACAGGCATTGCCTTGAAATTCAGAAAAGACCAGCTTAGAATAAAGGTGGTGCTTTATGTTGCTATACAGCCCAGAAACAGACCTCTTGGCCAAACTTGTCCGTGCCGTGGAGCAGTACAGCTCGGAAACAGTTCCTTCAGCCCAACCTGTCCACGCCTACCAAGGTGGCCCATCTAAGCTGGACCCATTTTCCCGCATTTGGCCAATATCCCTCTAAACCTTTCCTATCCATGTTCCTATGCAAGTGGATCTGTGAACATTTCAAAGATAGGGTGAATGCACAAAGTCTTTTACCCAGAGTAGGAGAATTGAGAACCAGAGGACATAGGTTTAAGGTGAGGGGGGAAAGATCTAATGGTAACCTGAGGGGCAAATTTTTTACACAAAAGGTGGTGGGTGTATGGAACGATCTGCCGGAGGAGGCAGGTACTATCACAATGTTTAAGAAACATTTAGACAGTTACATGGTATGATAGGTTTAGATGGATGCTGTCAAGGGCACCTAATGCCGAGAGGCAATTTACAGAGGGCTAATTAACCTACAAACCTGCTGGGCTGTGGTGGGAAACCGGAGCACCCGGAGGATACCCATACAGTCACAGTAGAATGTACAAACTCCACACAGAAAGCAACTCAAGATTAAGACGGAACTTGGGGCTCTTGTGCTGTGAGGCTGCAGCTCTACCAGCCCATATAGAAGGATTTGCACAGGCTGCTGCTTGTCACATTCGGAGCATTTTGGTCATGTTTATTGGTGGAAAGGCCTTTCAGTTCTGTATGGTCAGAAAGATCAGGAAGGTACCCACATTCTTTGGACACTGGTGCCCACTTGGAAGTTATCTCTGAACTCCGGGTGAGAGTGTCTGCTTTCCAGTAATGCTTGGCACAGAGTTGTAGGACTATATTTTCTGTCTCATGTGCTAATGTCTGTTGAGGGGAAATCAATCATTGTGGAAATACACTGTAAATTTTTACCTACAAGACGAATTATATTTTTAGTGCATCAGAGCATGATCTAACATCAGTGTCATCATTCTTCCGTGCATTTTCTAATATCACAAGGAACATCATAATTGCCTTTAGATAAGAAAGGATTTTGGAAATCAGCTTATAATTGGATGTGCCTTATGGGGTTTGTATCTGGAAATGGTTGTGTAATCACCATATGTGATTGTCAATCTGCTATGAGTGAGAGAGAGATAAGTAGATATTTTTCTACTTTCAGTGTAGAGCACTGAAGCCCAGGAGGTTTGGAAAGTGGGATTCCAGGAGAAACTATGTGGCGGTTGAGGAAAGAGTACAGGTCCCTGAACCTTGCTCGATTATCTGATTGGCTGGACCAACACAGGTCACGGCCTTTTGGGGGGGGGGGGCAAGACACGACCCACAAAGTTGCCCGTGGAAGTTGGCTATGGCAACGGATCTGCCAGCTCCATCCGGGCCTGAACTTGGCGGCAAATTCAACCTGCCGATCGGCAATTCCAATGAGGTTGAGATTGGCCGCCTCACCCAGCCTAGGCACCACATTTTCGGGCGTATTTCCAGGGAGGATTTCAAGTGCGCTCAAGTATTGTGTGCAAGTTGAAAACGTGTCATTCAGAACAACTGTTACCAGAGTTTTATTTTTGTTCGAAAGATCAAACGTTGAGGAATTTGTCCAAAGATATACTCATGTGTGTGGAAAATCAAGCTTATAGTCATGGAATCATCAAGTGAGGAAACAAGTCCTTTGGCCCAATGTGCCCACACTGACCAACATGCCCCATCTACACTGGTCCCACCTGCCTGCTTTTGGCCCATATCCTTCTAAACCTATCCTATCCATGTACCTATCCAAATGTTTTTTAAACTATCTCCGCTGGCAATACAAGCTTGCAATACAAGGTTCTTCTTTTCCTTGATGAACTCCAAATAGGCTTCCTTTGGGCACAAGACAAAAAAAAACCCATTTATGACATTAACGTAAATATTTTCTACTGTGGTCAGCTGGAACTTTGCAGCTTGATTTCTCTGTCAACTGCAGCCCTGCTTTTTTCTCTTACTCCTGGGTCCTATACACTTCTCAATGCAGTGCCATGCGTTCTTAAAATAGCACCTTCTAAATGTGAGTTATTGTAAATCAGTCTTTGATCAGAACATTGGGGGTTACACAAAAAGCTGGAGAAACTCAGAGGGTGCAGCAGCATCTAAGGAGCGAAGGAGATAGGCGACGTTTCGGGTCGAGACCCTTCTTCAGACGAAGAATGGTCTCGACCCGAAACGTCGCCTATCTCCTTCGCTCCTTAGATGCTGTTGCACCCTCTGAGTTTCTCCAGCTTTTTGTGTAACCCTCGATTCTCCAGCATCTGCAGTTCCTTCTTTAACACTTTGATCAGAACATTGTCATGTCCAGGTGCAGCTCGGTCCCTCTGGAGGCTGAGAACGGTATTGCAGGAGCGTTGGGTTCTGAAGAAGGGTCCTGATCGAAAACATCACCAATCCATGTTCTCCAGAGATGCTGCCTGTCACCACTGAGTTACTCCAGCACATTGTGTCCTTTTATGTTCTGAGCTACAGGGCTTCTGGATTCTGCTTGAATTCTTGCTCCCTTAATTCAGTTTTGTTTAGAGATAAAACATGGAAACAGGCCCTTTGCGCCTCTGAGTCCACACCAACCATTGATCACCCGTTCACATGTTATTTTATTGACTTTGGATGAAGTTCTTAGACTGGCTTAGCATCGTGTAGTTGATTATTGTCACTGAGATACAGTGAAAGCTTGTTCTAAATGGACTGTGGAATTCTCTGCCTCAGAGGGCGGTGGAGGCAGATTCTCTGGATGCTTTCAAGAGAGAGCTAGATAGGGCTCTTAAAAATAGCGGAGTCAGGGGATATGGGGAGAAGGCAGGAACGGGGTACTGATTGGGGATGATCAGCCATGATCACATTGAATGGCGGTGCTGGCTCAAAGGGCCAAATGGCCTACTCCTGCACCTATTGTCTGTTGTCCATTGTCTATAAATGCTATCCAGTCAAATCTGACAAAAAGGTCCCGACCTGAAACATCACCTATCCATGTTCTCCAGAGATGCTGCTTGACCCGCTGAGTTACTCCAGCACTTTGTATCTATTCTTAATCTTTGTAGGTATTTAAGAGCAACAAATAATCCTCAATTTATTGCATCAAACATGATAATTTTGAATCTTTTGAATGTCACACTTGCTCTGTATCCACGGACTGCAGCCTGAGGATTTCTGAACTAGTTTTCTCGTCCAAGAACATTATGTTTTAAAGTCTAATGTTTATGTGGAGCCTTTCAGGATCCTGAGATGTCCAAAGATGCTAGACAACCAATATAGTTGCTGTTGTAATATAGGAAACTGGAATATTCATCCTGGTTTAATAAGTAACCAAATTGCATTTTCAGAAACCATCAAGGGTTTATTACTTAGCTGTGAAGTTATGAACTGTAACATAACATGTAATGTGTATAAGCGTTATCTAGGAGCAGAAATGTTGAAAGGATAGGTTTTGTAGTAAATGCAAATGAGTGCATAAAAGTTTTTCTAAATTAAATATAGCCTCAACAATAGAGCATTCCTTTATCAATCGGATTCAATGCCCAACCACAGCATTGGCTGCCATTTATAGTCATTGCACCACCCCTGGTGATAGGCAAGTTACTAGTTCAGTATTTTGTTCTGTATACTCAGCTAATCACACACAACCCATTTTGATTCTTCTATTCAGCCGTTAAGTGATAACCTTATCTGTCAAAGTTCTGTTAATGCTATCGGGTAGACTTTCATCAGCTGAATACATCTAACCAGTGTTTTTTTTTGTTATGGGACGCATTTTGGGATGGCTTACCGGCATCTATTACATAATTAAAAAATAGATTGATGCACAGCAGGTAACAGTATCACATGAACTATTTCATGTGTCAACAAAAAAGGCACCGCTGGCTAACTACTTGCACTGAAAGATCTTGGATGTTGGTGAACAGAGCCAGTGGTTAGAATGACACAGTGGTGCAGCGGTAGAGTTGATGCCTTACAGCGCCAGAGACCCAGGTTTGATCCTATAGGTGCTATAGGTGCTGCCTGTACACTAGTTCTATCCTACACATTAGGGCCAATTTACAGAAGCCAATTAACCTATAAATCTTTGGAATGTGGGAGGAAACCGGAGCACCCTTGAGAAAACCCACGCGATCAAACTCCCTGTGACCACGTGGTTTTCTCCGGGTGCTCCGGCTTACACCCACATTCCAAAGACATACAGGTTTGTAGGTAAATTGGTTTCTGAAAATTGTTCCTAGTGTGTAGGATAGAACTAGTGTACAAGTGATTGCTGGTCGGCGTGAACTCGGTATGTCGAAGGGCCTGTTTCCACGATGTATTTCTAAACTAATGAAAAGCTAGGTATCAGATTCTCAACACCAGTTAATTTGTCCAAGTTCTTTTGAGAAATGTTCGGTTGATTTTCTCCCTCCCACAGTGATTTATAGCGATTGATATAAAAATTGGAATCCTCCTTAATAGCAACATTTGAACCATTTAACAGCCTCTTTTAACTACATCGTTTGTTTGTGGAGATCCTTTCTCCTCTGTTCTTGGAGCAGGACCATGAAAGAGAACTAATTGGCTCACCCAATGTGACAATCATTTGTTCCATTTGGTGTAGAAGTGAGGAGGATTGCTGGGCAGAAGGATTTTTGCATTAACTACCTGCAAGAGTTGGTGTGTTCTGCCTCTAAGACCAAGAGCGGGGAGTTACAATCTGTAGAGTTTGATGTTTTCTTCAGGATATGGGTTTCAATGTTCTTTCAGGAAGTGCGGACCAATTTAAGATATTTGGGGACACAAGGAACTGCAGATGCTAGAATCTTGAGTAAAGCACAAAGTGCTGGAGGAACTCGATGAGTCGGGCAACAAGTGTGGAGGGAGTGGACAGGCAACTTTTTGGGTGGAGACCCTTCTTCAGATTGATTGGAGTAAGGGGAGAAAGCTGGAAAAGAAAGCTAAGGACCGGTCAAAGTGTGGCAAGTGATAGGTGGATACAGGGGAGGGGGTTGATTGGCACATGGGTGGAGTCAGTGACAAAGGCTAGAGATGAAAAGGAGATAGCAGGGTGCCATAGAAACATAGAAAATAGGTGCAGGAGTAGGGCATTCGGCCCTTCGAGCCTGCACCGCCATTCAATATGATCATGGCTGATCATCCAACTCAGCATCCAGTGTCAGATATGTCGAGAAGAGGAGGAATGAAATGTAAAGCCACAAGGAGGGACAGAGGTGGAAGGAAACGGGATGGGGAGAGGGGAAAAGGGGTGGGAAGTGTGAGAAATGAGTGCGCGACCCAGTTGGGGAGGGGCACAGGAAAGAGAGAGGGGGTGGGTGGGGCGACTATTGCCTAAAACTGGAGAATTCAGTGTTCATACTGTAGGTGTGTGTTTTATAATTCTGTTATCAGTGGGCACCAAAGGAAGTACTTTCAGGGGTGAGTGCACACAATGAAAAGAGAAGGACACAGAGGCGTTTGTTTCAACGGCATCAATTGCAAATAGTGGAATGGAGGAGAGGAAGCTGAAACCCAAACCTGCCATCATTGATCTGCTGTGGGTGCAGATAATCAATCCCAGGCGGACTTCTCTGTGGAAACGAAGAACGGCAGATGCTAGTTTACACTGAAGATAGACGCAAAATGCTGGAGTAACCCAGCGGGACAGACAGCATCTCTGGTGAGAAGGAATGGGTGACCTTTTTTTTGGTCGAGACCATTCTTCAGCCAGCAGATGCAAATACATGAAGGGTCCCGACCTGAAACATCCCCATCCTTTTCTCCAGCGATGCTGCCTGGCCCGCTGAGCTACTCCAGCATTTTGTGTCTATCTTTGGAATCTCTGTGTGACCGGTTGCAGTTGCATTGGTATCAAACCACCTGCAGTACAGAAGGCCACAGAAGATCCTTCTTCCCTGTGGCTATCAAACTGTACAACTGCTCCCCCTTCTGTCATGCGGTAGACTGACTCCCCACCCCCCCCCCCCCCCCAATCTTTGCACATCCGCAATCCTCTCCTCTCATCATTTTAGTTTCATGTATTTTGTGTTTTATGACTAGGCAGATCAATTTCCCTCCTGGGATAAATAAAGTTCTATCATATCATTTCGTATTGTGTACGTTCTGCTGATGCCTGTGTTTATATTTTGCTGACAGCTGTGTCTCTTTCTCTCTCCCAGGCCGCCAGCATCAGCAAGGCTATCAACAGCCAGGAGGTGCCCGTCAAAGAAAAGCATGCACGCAGTATCCTTACTTTGCAAAGACTAGGGGTTAAGCAAGTGAAACCAAGCAGAGATACAATACCGTCACACTCTGCATTCAAAGGGCACAAGGAACTGCAGATGATGGTTTACAAAAAGAGGACACTTAAAGCCCTGTCCCACGGTACGAGTTCATTCCAAGAACTCTCCCGAGTTTTCCCTGATACAAACTCGGAGATTTACGGTAATGGGCGCCCGTCTGTACTTGGGGTTCTCGTGAACATTTTTTAACAATCTTGAAAAATCTTCACGAGTCTTCCCGAGCTTACCTGCCATTAGCGAGTCTTCCCGAGTACCTGCTGTTAGCGCCACGAGCCGAGAGACGTCCACGAGTTCGGACATACCCGCTACATTCATTCTCCGTGCTTACCACGAGTTTGATTTTTTTTTTTAACTTGGGAGAGCTCTTGGAATTAACTCGTACCGTGGGACAGGGCTATAAGCAGGCTCAGAATAATTTCATGTTATGAGCAGAATTAGGCTATTCGGTCCATCAGGTCTACTCCGTCATTCAATCATGGCTGATCTATCTTTCCCTCTCAACCCCATTCCCCTGCCTTCTCATAACCTCTGAAGCCCGTATTAATCAAGAATGTCAATCTCCACCTTAAAAATATCCAATGACTTGGCCTCTACAACTGTCTGTAGCAATGAATTCCACAGATTCACCACCCTCTTGACTAAAGAAATTCCTCCTCATCTCCTTTTTAAAGGTACGTCCTTTTATTCTGATCAGGGGAAAAGCTGAGTTAGTGGGTGGAGCACCTTCAATAGGGTGAGTCACTTGGAGTACAATGGGCCTTTAAAGTGAAAATAAATCTGTCACCAACTCTGATTTGCAATCTTTCCATTATCTGAATTATATTGAATTTTGCCATCAAATCAATTCCATTAAGTATATTTTCCACTCTTTCCCATCTTGATTATCTTGAATATAAATTTGATTACTTTTAAAATTGGTCATCCTTTATTACTTGTGCTGCTTTAGACGTCCTGTATCTGAAAGAGGAATGTAAAGAGAATGACAAGGAATTAGATTAGGAAAAAGCATCATTTGCATTTCCAAATGACTAGATTACAGCTTGTAATTTACCCAGACTCTGCACTTCACGTCAGACCCTGGATGTTTTTCCCTCTTTTTCACCAGACTACATATCAAGATCAAAACACAAAAGTGTTGGAGAAACCCAGGTGTGGAATGGGTTGGATGAAATTTTGTGTCTGAAAAGGAATGGTCTCGATCCGAAACATTGCCTATCCATTACCTCCACAGGTGCGGCCTGACCCGCTGAGTTCCTCCAGCACTTGGTGCTTTGCTCAAGATTTCAGCATCCGCAGTTCCTTGTGTGTACATTTTGTGATATTTGGTCAGGATAACATTGCACAATCCAAACAAGGAACCAACTAAATAAGCTGAACAGAATTCTCATTTGTAATAGCTTCAATTCAAAGTTTCTTTCCGATCAATTTTAATTTTCAAGACTGCACAGAACTAGGAGCAGGATGACTTTTCAATGGCAGCCTGAAATTAAATGCTTTATATTTGCTAGTGTATGAAATGCAATAATTCATATGACAGTAATATAAATCTTGCTTCTTTAAAATGATTTTATTCATTTGCTCATTTGGCAAACTGTAAGAAAAAAAATGAAAATGACAAATATGGCCTTGGATTATGTGTTCCATTTTAAATGGTTGATGATTAATTTATGAATAAATAATGATCACTAATGGTGGAAATAATGTTTCATTGAATCATGAGTGTTTTAAAAAATTACAACCTGCGATGTCCAGGAATAATTCTGATATGGCAAAAGAAAAAGATCATTCAGTTTCGATACTGTAGGTTGAGCTGGGATTGTATATGATTTCAGAGTGGTGATTATTTTAGGCAGTAAATAAAATTATGGTAATGCTTGCCAAAACCAGAGACTGGTCATGGATATGTCTCTCCCTCGAACTTTGCTACCTTCAAACTGCTGAAGATAACAGACAAAGAGTCCCAAGGTTTGACGAAGAGTCCCGACTCAAAACGACACTTATCCATGTTCTCCAGAGATGCTGCCTAACCTGCTGAGTTATTCCAGCACTGTGTGCCCTACATAATGATGGCACATTGGCGCAGAGGGAGAATCGCTGCCTTACAGCACCGGAGACCTGGATTCGGTCCTGGCGCCTGATCCTGCTGTATGGAGTTTGTCCGTTCTCCCCGTGACCATTGGTGTTTTCTCCAGGTGCTTTGGTTTCCTCCCACATTCCAAAGACGTACAGGTTTGTAAGTTAATTTGCTTCTGTAGCAAATTGCAAATTGCCCCTAGTGTGTAGAATAGAACTAGTGTACGGAGATCGCTGGTCGGCGCGGACTTGTTGGGCCGAAGGGCCTGTTTCTATGCCGTATTTCTAAACTAAACCAAACTAAATATAACTATAGAATAATTTGAATGAAAATGTTTTACTTGTAAAAAAATGTTGTTCTTGGGGTAGAATCATAGACCATCTTTCTTGAAGAATTATCTGTTTACATTTAAATACTTGTTCTCTGTAAATTATAGCAGTATTTGTTACAAGAGACTGGCATTATGGATGGACATAATATTAATTTAAAATGATTGAACGGTGTCATATTTACTCCAAGCACTTGTGAATTTTCTTGACTCCCTCTGTATGAATTATATTGGGGACGCACCATGAGAAAGGGGCTTTTACCTTCTGGTCCTATGCCATTGGACTCCCATTATCCAGCAACTCCATCATGAGCTGGAAGTTCTGCCACGTTCTCCACAAAATCTTGAGAGATGGACATCCAAATGTAAGTCACTCTTTTCTACTCAAGAATACTCCAATGAAGGAAAGTAGTTTTTATCCGTGCCTTTAAATGTAATTATCATTTACATATAATGCACTTCGAATATAGAATTTAGAAACTTTAATGCCAATGTTGTGATATAGGAATTGTAGCAACCAATATGTGCATAGCTGCAATGGCCTGATAATCAGTGAGTGATGTTGATAAGAGAATGACTATTTTCCACTATACTTAGCACCACATTTTCTAATTTTCCTTATGATTGTGCGAGATAACTGAGAATAACTCGGTTTTACCATCTCATCCAAGGGCTGGCAACATGGATTGTGTAGCTGTTCCTCAGTAACCTTAAGGACCCAAGGCAACACAAGTGTAAAGCGGT
Source organism: Raja brachyura (assembly GCA_963514005.1). The sequence goes on from OY740808.1 coordinate 25,614,638, forward strand.
TATGGGGAGAAGGCAGTAGAATGGGGTTGAGAGGGAAGGATAGATCAGCCACGATTGAATGGCGGAGGAGACTTGATGGGCTGAATAGCCTAATTCTGCTCCTATAACGTATGAGGTCACCCCACCATTTGTTGACTTTGCTTCCTGAACTTTATATCCTTGGGTCTACTAGGTATCCACTAACGTGGGAGTCTTGACCTGGAATATACTTTACTATTGAGTATCACCAGGTCTTTGATGTGGAAGATTTTGAAGATGTACAACCCTCTTTGTTCTGGTAGACCTTGCCAATAAAGTGTCATTTAGGAGGACCAGGTTGGTGGGTCAGCCAAATGTGTGCAGGGCAGCGGTGAATGATGCTTAATGAAAACATTTCTGATATGTTGTGTTTGCTGTACATTTGAGGCATTCCTTCTGAAGAAAGGTGACACATTTAATTGTAGTCATGCAGAGTATCACGCGGTGTGATATTTACCCTGAAGCAAAAACATACATTTCAGGAAAAAATCAGCAGGTTGGGCAGAAATGGAGATAATGTTTTGGGTCAATAACCTTCCATCAGAATATCTACCAGAACATAGCATGAGAATTTCCAACAGTACATTCAGCATTTCATACATTTGGTTGTTGAAGACTGCTGGGTTAAGATTACCACAAATCCAAAAAAGCTAAAGTCTCTAGTTCATTGGGAAGGGACTGTAATCCGTGGTGAATTATTGAACATCTATGTATATGGGTGCAACATTTGTCCCACTGCCTAAAGCACCGATCATTTTCTTCTTGAGGATTGTTTTGTCAAATAATGCTGATGGTTTTAAAAAGAATGTTACGACAAAATTCTGCTTCTGCTTATTTTTAGGTTCTACACGATTTTACCAGGCATAAAAGTAACATCCGTGAAATGGGAAATTTATGGGTATGTTGGGTCGTGAAAATCTTGACATTCTGATGTATTGATTTTTTGAAAAACATCATAAATGTTTTTGTTTTTTCCAGTTTGTAATCATTGGAAGATCTAATGCAATATTTAAACATGCAGCATTCATAAAAAGTACCATCAGTTTTAACTGGAGGGAGAGAGTAACATGTATCGTAGTTGAGATCTGTCACATTGTTTGTGAGGTGAAAAGAAAGTTCTGTTTTTTCAATGAAGTGATGCAGCGGTAGAGTTACTACCTTACAGTGCCAGATTCCCGGATTTGATCCTGACCACAGGTGCTGTCTGTACAGAGTTTGTACGTTCTCCCTGCGACCGCATGAGTTTTCTCCGGGTGCTCCGGTTTCCTCCCACACTCCAAAGATGTGCAGGTTTGTAGGTTAATTGGCTTCTGTAAAATTGTCCCTAGTGTGTAGTAAAGTGCTAGTGTAAGGGGTGATCACTGGTCAGTGAGGACTCGGTTGGCTGAAGGGCCTGTTTCTGTATCTCTAAACTAAACTAAACTAAATGAAATAAACAAAACTAAGTTTAGATGTATGGAGCAATAACTGGACCATGCTGTTCTGATGCCATTCAATCTGCCTTCGGAAGTGATATGTGTTGTGTTTGATTTTCTATTTTTATTATAATTATATTTGTATTTGCTTTTATAATGGAAGATGTAAATATTCTTCACTATACACATACTTGCCAGTGGTAGAACAGGGTTCAGGGTGTGACTGTAGCAAGACAAGTTTACGTAGGTACATTCCATTGGGAGGAAGGTGTGTGTAGTTATTGTCTGACTAGTTTTGCACAGGTGGATTCCATCTGGATGAGTGTGAGGCTGTTAAGTGACCAATGTTACATGGACTGTATCCATTATGTACAAAAGTACAAATTTGTAATGAGAGTGAGTGTCGACAGAACTACGTTTATCATAGGTTATAGGTAGAAACACAGACACAATGATGATGCCCTTGAGTTTGGTTAAAGATTGTGAATGTACTGGGCTATATAATACATAGAATATATGACACGTAGAATAGATACTAACCCATTTCGCTCACACCCACACCCATACCATTGCATATTTTAGCATTGTTTCTTGTCAAAACAAACCTTTGTCTTCTGTCAGAATGACTAGGAATTAATTCTCTATATTGTTGGCTACGATATGTACATCTGAGTGGTTAACTTATAAGATTATTTGTCCCCTTGGAGTCCTGATTGTATATGTATGCATATACGTTACGTATAGACACAAACTGCTGGAATAACTCAGGGGGACTGGCAACATCTCTGCCTTTATATATATATATATATATATATATATATATATATATATATATACTAGACTAAGTGGGACTCGTTGGGTCCCAGCATCACACGGGAGGACTGGTTCCCCAACGCAATATTCCATCTCTCCACCAATTCCAATATTGGTGGCCAGTGGGGGGGGGGCTTTCGAGAGCGCAGGTATGGGTGTTGTGGGCTGAAGGGACTGGTTTCCAGAGGGCTAGTATGGACATTATGGAGTGAGTGGATTCTTGGGCTGGCGGCGCACTCATTCAAGCCTGTTGTGCTGGCAGCTCACTCACTCACGGCTGGTGGGCTGGCAGTTGACTCATGGCTATTCCTTGAAATTCCATTTCAAGCAGAGTGCAAGGCCACCAAATTCAAGTGCAGTTTCATACCATTTCAAGCAGGGTGCAAGGCCACTAAAGACAGCGAGTCGTGACCTCTCCCTACTCCATCTTGCAGAGACTGAGCCACGCCCACACGTCTGGGTTTTATAGTCCTTCCCCCCCTTCCCACCAGAAGGGGCATGGCCTTCATGGCTTGATTGACAGGAGAGAGAATCTCAACATTTTTAAAACACTAATAATTTTATTTTTCATCGATGGGAAAAATCCTCGGCACCTGATGAACGGAGGGGGACTCTGAGTAAGATGGCCAAAAATCACGGCCGTACGTGGTAGCTGTTTTTCTAACATTAATATAAAGTGCAAACAGGAAGTGGTCAAGATTAGACTTTTAATTATATAGAAGGCAAGGCAACTCTAATTAGGCAACACAGCTTTAGCATTTCAAAACAAAGGCAACAAAACTTTAGCATTTCCAAACCAAAGGCAACACAGTTTTAGCATTTCCAAACCAAAGGCAACACAGCTTTAGCAATTCCAAACCAAAGACAACAAAACTTTAGCATTTCCAAACCAAAGGCAACACAGCTTTAGCGTTTCCAAACTATATTTACAAACCGCATTAAGGGCACTGACAGGTCAGTAAAACCACTCACAGTTTAGTGGACATGTGTTCAGTGTTATTCAGAGCTCAGACTGAGAGACATGACCCTCTCGCTCCCCCATCTTGCAGAGACTGACTGAGGCACTGAACACTTCCGGGTTTTATAGTCCCTCCGGAAGGGACGTGACGTTCAGGAGAGAGAATCTCAACATTTTTTAAAACACTAATAACTCTTTTATTTTTCATCGATGAGAATCCTCTTGTCCTGCGCAGCGGAGGGGGACTCCTGAGTAAGATGGCCAAAAATCACAGCCATATGTGGCAGCGTTTTTTCTAAAATCAATATGCAGAACAACAGGAAGTGGTCAAGGTCAAATTTTTAGTTATATATATATATGTGTGTGTGTGTGTGTGTACATATACGTATGTGTGTATGTATATATATATATATATATATATATATATATATATATATATATATATATATATATATATATCAGGCACATGCCGTCAGGGTAGGCAAGGTAGGCAATGCTTACCCTTACTAAAATTATAAAATGATCATTATTTTATATATATAAAATATATATAAAACATATATAAAATGGTCATAAATAGTAAAGGGATGGGAGAATTATGCTTCCCTAAGAGAACGATCTCTTAGGGGGGCATAATTCTTCCGTGCCTGTCATCCACAGTACATTTAAAATGCGGAAGTATGTGCTACTCGCGTGCCGTCGACGATGCTTCAAGCCATCAGTGGCAACGGTCTGTAAAGGCAGCTGAAATTCTGCCTTTACACCGCGGACTGCGTGCATGTGCTGTTCTGCGCACTTCGCATGCTCACCAGCCCACTGCGCATGCGCACGTGCAAGTTTCTTGGCGCGTTTTTCAAAGATGGATAGTGATTACCTGAAGAGTTTCTTGATGCAAACTTACGAGGAAAAGACCAAAATAATTAAAAATGGCAGACCAACGCCGGAACTTAAAGAACTTCAACAGTACAAGGGAACACAAATAATTAGAACATTTAAAACAGCTTGGTACAACAGGAAACAAAGCGAGAAGAATGGAATTTGTGTACAAATAAAATGGTAAGTAAATTTCTTTGCGCTATATGTTTTTAAATACTTTATTAAAAGATAGAATAGTCTACAAAGCAAGAAATAATTTACTTCCAGGAAATATACAAAAACTGTTTATGGAAAGACAGGGTGGGTATAATTTAAGAGGGGAACATAATTTAAAAAAATTCAATGTCAGAACTCTTAAAAGTATGTGCATAGCAACCTGTGGGGTGAATTTGTGGAATGGTCTGGAACAGGAGATAAAACTTAGCACAAACATAATTCAGTTTAAAAAGATGTACAAAAACACTTTTTTTTAAAGGATATTGGGATGAGGATAGGTGATTGTGAGTGGGATATTTGTTATACTGATTGTATTGGGAAGGGTGATTATAGGGTGATGGGTTGTATATATGACTAAGATATACTGTATAGTATATGAGGGTTTTTTCTTTTCTTTTTTCTTTTTTCCTCTCTTTTTTTGTATGGCTTTGTAAATATTTGATTAGTGCACGAATGTAAATAATTTGGTGTACATAAAGCTGCTGGTGTACATATAGCTGCTAAATTTGTACACGATAATTATAAGCAGTTGAATAAGGGATGGGAATTAATAAGCTTTGGCTTCTTCCTGCTTCTTTTCGGACACATACAATTTCATTTATTTATAGATATTGTTTATGACACTTTATAAATATTCTTGTTTTGTTTTTTGTATGCTGTTTCACACTTGAATTTTATTCTGTTATTCTGTTCGAAATAAAGAATTAAATAAATAAATAATGAATTGAAAAGATGGGGCCTATTGAAGGCAAATTACTTGATAAAAGTCGAGAGAACAATCTGCGACGGCGCGGTTTCCAAGATTATTTAAAGCCGACTGACAGCTCACCGGGGAGAGAATAATCTGCGCATGCGGGTTTTCAAGATTTTTAAAAGCCACTGCCTACCCTGACTAATTACTCACGGCACATGCCTGATATATATATACGTGTGTGTGTGTGTGTGTGTGTGTGTGTGTGTGTGTGTGTGTGTGTGTGTATGTGTAGTATTAAGTTTACATATTCTGTTGTGATGCTGCAAGTAAGAATTTCATTGTTCTGCCTGGGACATGTGACAATAAAATACTCTTGACTCTTATATAACCTAAAATGTTCATTTAAACAATTCTGCTTATCTTTACTCTCACTTCAAGGGAAAGTATTTTTGCCCTGAACGTCTCCAATCTATGCCATTGTGGACCTTGCCCGTTTCTTTAATTACACTCTCTTTCACTGTGATAACATATTCTGCACTCTGTTTGCTTTCTCTTTGCACTACCTGATCCACTCATGTATGGTTTTTGATTGTAATCATCTATAGATTTTTAAAAACCTAATCCAGCCTCTGCAGTGTCCTTTGTCACAAATGTATCATCCCATTCCTTGCCTGTTGCTTTCAAAGTGCCCTAACGTGATAAGTGCCATCTTCCATATGTTGCCTGTCTGATTTCCATTTATCACACTTGACAAGTGTATGTATGGGCGGTGTAAAGTATAAAGAACATACCAGCTAGTTTCATTATCACAGGCGTAATCAGGTTGTTTAAAACAATTCTTGATAACATTTTCCCTTTATATCTGAGTGCTTTGCAGGTGTGAGGCTGCTGTATTCTGCCTCTTCCCCGATCTTTGTTCCAGTGGGCATTGTACAAGTTTTGGTGCTGAATACTGGCAGTGTAGTCAGCCTTAGAGTACAAGAGCTGAACCCAAAACCACACTTGCCCAATGCCCACTTTCCGTAGGAATCCAGGGGTAATATTTCATCTTTGCCCCTGGCAATTTGGAGCGGCTGTAGTTAATGATTATAGTGGTTAATGAAACCTCTAATGATATCCCATCCCAGAGATCAAGTGACTGAGCAATCCCTCAATGCCTGCCAATGAGCCAAGTCCTGCTTGTTTGGCATGACTCAACTAATTGTAAGATAACTAACGAATCTGCTTCTGAATTGAAGTTTCACTTTTACGAGTAATATTCACCACTGTCATTCAGTTTTATGCCATAACTATTTGGGGCAGCACAGTGGTGTAGCGGTAGAGATGCTACCTCAGCGCCAGAGAGCTGAGTTTGATCCTGACTACGGGTGCTGTCTGTACGAAGTTTGTATGTTCTCCTTGTGACCACGTGGGTTTTCTCTGGATGCTCCAGTTTCCTCCCACATTCCAAAGACGTACAGGTTTGTAGGTTAATTGGCTGCTGTAGATTGTCCCTAATGTGTACAATAGAACCAGTGTGTGGGAATCGATGGTCGGCGCAGACTCGGTGGGCCGAAGGAGCTGATTACACTCTAGTATCTCTAAAGTATACTAAACTAAACCAAACAATATCCAATCTCCTGCAGGATGGGAACTTAATATATCAATAATATAGAAATACAATATGGATGTGAAGGTAAAATTCATGTATTGATTGGTAATCTGACTTTGGTATGTTTGTGAATTAAATATGAAAGCAGTCATGTGGTTAGTGGATGAAATCATTGTAATTGATTTCCTTTAAATACATGGCCACCTAGCTGGAAAATGCACACTTACTGTACTTTAATTTCTGTATTTAGTTTAGTTTAGAGATACGCGGAAACAGGCCTGCGACCTACCGAGTCCGCGGCAACCAGGATACTAGCACTCCTACACACCAGGGAGAATTCAGAATTTTTACCAAAGCCAAGTTCATCTGCAAACCTGTACATCTTTGGAGTGTGGGCGGAAACCAGAGCACCCGGGGAAAACACACGCTGTCACAGGGAGAACGTAGAAACTCCGTACAGACAGCACCCATAGTTGGGATCGAACCAGAGTTTCAAGTGCTACGCTGCGCCACTGTGCCGGCCCTTATAGTGGGAATAGGTCCACATTTTATGGAAAGAGTTATTGGATAATAATACATTTGGTAAATGTATTTTGATGTATTTTCTTGGATAACTACTGTTAAAATCATTGTTCACCAGTCAGGCTGAATCCACCTGAATATACAAACACAGATTGACACTGGGTCCTGTCAGACTGTATTTCACACAGGGCAACAAGGTTACCATCTGAGCCACTTCTATGCACACTAACATTCCCCAGTGGCAGCACCTTGAGAGTGTGGGACATATTTATTCACATGTGGTAGGACTATCCAACAGTTTAAAACATACATAGAGCAATACAGCACAGGTACAGGCACTTTGGCCCACAATGTCTATGCCAAACATGAAGCCTGCACATAATTCATAACTCTCCATTCCCTACGTAGGTACTGGAAAATAGGGCAGTAGACCTTACTGATTATTTTTGGGTAATATTACAATAGCACAATGTATGTATCATTGTGTTCATTACACTAATATTTGAAAAGTTCCCATCTCTATTAGAATGCAACTCTTAGTGCTATCGATTATCTGACAATTTGGGCTTCAGAACTCTTTGGAATTTGTTGAAGATTTCCACAGTTGATAGTTTTGCTTTAATCCAGCTTGGCCAATTGGCCAATAAAGTGTCTCATTTTCAATTTCATATTTAGTCTTCTTTAAATATTGCATGAATATTGTTGCATGATATCCTAGTATACCGTACTTCTCTGTGCACTGGTGGAAGATTCTCACTATGAGCACACTGGATATTTACACGAGGCGTGGTCTTCCTGTCCACCATTCCAGCAGAAACTGCATTAGAAACATAGAAACATAGAAATTAGGTGCAGGAGTAGGCCATTCGGCCCTTCGAGCCTGCACCGCCATTCAATATGATCATGGCTGATCATCCAACTCAGTATCCCATACCTGCCTTCTCTCCATACCCTCTGATCCCCTTAGCCACAAGGGCCACATCTAACTCCCTCTTAAATATAGCCAATGAACTGGCCTCAACTACCCTCTGTGGCAGAGAGTTCCAGAGACCCACCACTCTCTGTGTGAAAAAATTCCTTCTCATCTCAGTCCTAAAGGATTTCCCCCTTATCCTTAAGCTGTGACCCCTTGTCCTGGACCTCCCCAACATCGGGAACAATCTTCCTGCATCTAGCCTGTCCAACCCCTTAAGAATCTTGTAAGTTTCTATAAGTTCCCCTCTCAATCTCCTAAATTCTAGAGAGTATAAACCGAGCCTATGCAGTCTTTGTTCATAAGACAGTCCTGACATCCCAGGAATCAGTCTGGTGAACCTTCGCTGCACTCCATGGCAATAATGTCCTTCCTCAGATTTGGAGACCAGAACTGTACACAATACTCCAGGTGTGGCCTCACCCAGACCCTATACAACTGAAGTAGAACCTCCCTGCTCCTATACTCAAATCCTTTTGCTATGAAAGCTAACATACCATTGGCTTTCTTCACTGCCTGCTGTACCTGCATGCCTACTTTCAATGACTGGTGTACCATGACACCCAGGTCGCGCTGCATCTCCCCTTTTCCTAATCGGCCACCATTTAGATAGTAGTCGGTTTTCCTATTTTTGCCACCAAAGTGGATAACCTCACATTTATCCACATTATACTGCATCTGCCAAACATTTGCCCACTCACCCAGCCTATCCAAGTCACCTTGCATTCTCCTAGCATCCTCCTCACAGCTAACACTGCCCCCCAGCTTAGTGTCATCCGCAAACTTGGAGATATTGCCTTCAGTTCCCTCATCCAGATCATTTATGTATATTGTAAATAGCTGGGGTCCCAGCACTGAGCCTTGCGGTACCCCACTAGTCACTGCCTGCCATTGTGAAAACGACCCGTTAACTCCTACTCTTTGCTTCCTGTTTGCCAGCCAGTTCTCTATCCACATCAATACCGAACCCCCAATGCCATATGCTTTAGGTTTATATACTAATCGCTTATGTGGGACCTTGTCGAAAGCCTTATGGAAGTCCAGATACAGCACATCCACTGGTTCTCCCCCATCCACGCTACTAGTTACATCCTCGAATTAGAACATTGCTGGCATCATTAAAGTTGAGTGGCACAGTGGTGTAACTGGTAGAGCTGCTGCCTAACAGTGTCGGAGACCCTGATTCAATCCTGACCACAGCTGCTCTCTGTGTGGAGTTTGCACATTCTCCCTGAGGCCGCATGGGTTTCCCATGGGTGTTCCATTTTCCTCCCACATCCCAAGGACGTGTGGGTTTGTCGGTTAATTGGCCTCTGTAAATTGCCCCTGGTGTGTAGGGAGTGGATGCGAAGATGAGATAACATGGAACTAGAGTGAATGGGTGAGCGATAGTCAATGTGGGCTTGGTGGGCCGTATAACCTATTTCCATTCTCCATCATCCCACCCCACCCAAATCCATGTTACCAGTTCCAAATATGTTGTCTGGCATCAATTAGTCCCTGACATTCATGGAATTGCATGCCTACGCAGGGTATAGTGGAAATCCTATGTGGAATATGAGAGGTAAGATGTCCACTTTCACTAGGTTTCTTGTACACCAGAGGTTGATGTTGAAGGTAGGGCAGTGTCGGTTATTAATGGAGGCAAAGTGATGCCCAGGTTTTGAGAGGACATGAGACCATGGGTTTGAGTTACTGTATCTGCTGGGCGGCATGTACTCCATCGATGGGTCACACTCCAGCAACTCTTGGCCTTTCCCCTGTATAGTGCTGCCTGTCTATATATGACTGCTGGATTTCTGACACTCAGCCATACTGGCTAACGTAGTTTAAAAGTGGAAACACTCTTCAAATATCCAATCTGACTTAAAACTTTTTAAGTGACTGATCTTTATCTAGTAGGGGATTAGTTTCTGCCCTCGTCTTGCTCTAAGTAAATCATAAGTGGATGCGTTGAGTTGATTTAGATTTTTAACCTATTAACCTTGTGTCCGACCCAAATGTAACAGTTTGGGAGGCTTAAAATTACCCTGGTAGTTACTGAACAACCTATATCATTGTGAGTGGTGACTCGGACAGCCACATCTTTGGAGACAAAAAAAAGATGGTTGCTTGGATTTAAATTTGAGGAGTGCAATGTGCCCAAGTGAGAGACAAGGGCTTCTTCATAAACACGAACGTTTCCAGTTGGAACACGACCTTTTAATTTTGTGGTACTATTTTATTTTTCTAGGCGCATATGCATGATCGTTATGGACAACTGGCAAGTGTCTATGTTAAACTTCTCAACACCAAGATGGATTTTCATAAAAAGGTATTTTCTTTTCACACAAGATTGTTTGAATAGCATGCATTATTTTATGTGTTTTTATACTGAAAGTATCCAGAAGCAACATAGTTAAATATAATGTTTAGAAAAGAACTGGAGATGCTGGTTTAAATCTTCAGTCTGACGAAGGGTCTCGACCCAAAACGTCACCCATTCTGTCTCTCAAGAGACGCTGCCAGTCCTGCTGAGTTGCTCCAGCATTTTGTGTCTATCTTAGTTAAATATTGTTGTGCAAGGTCGGCACAATGAAGCTGCTATCTCATCTCATAACCCAGAGACCCGGGTTCGATCCTGACCTTGGGTGCTGTCCGTGTGGAGTTTGCACGTTCTTCCTGTGACCCCATGTGTTTCTTCCAGGTGCTCTACCTTTCTCCCACGTCCCAAAGACGTTCGGGTTTATAAGTTAATTGGCTTCTTAAATGTGTAGGGAGTGGATGAGAAAGTGGGATAACAAGAACTGGTGTGAACAAGTGATTGATGGTTGACGTGGATTCAGTGGGCCAAAGGACCTGTTTCCCGGCTGTATCGCGAAAGTAAACTAAAAGAGATTAGAGGTACAGTATTGTACCAGGCCCACCGAGTCCATGCCGACCAGCGATCACCCGTACACTTGTTCTATCCTACACATTATGGACAATTTACAGAAGCCAATTAACCTGCAAACCTGCATGTCCTTGGAGTGAGGAAGGAAACCGGAGCACTCGGAAAAAACCTACACGGTCACAGGGAGAACGTACAAACTTCATACTCACAGCACCCGCGGTCTGGGTCGAACCAGGGTCTCTGGCGCTCTAAGGCAGCAACCCTACCACTGCGCCACCATGCCGCCCCCTGCACCAGTGTGCTGCCACAAACTAAAAACTAAATACAAGTGAATATTTCATGAACCGTTTGTCTGCTGTTGTTAATATACTGACTCCATTGATTTGTGCAATGTTAGAGTGCATCTATCTGCAGAGTGCTTTCCATATTCCTTGGCTTGCATCCAACAATCTTAGTCTTATTAAGAAGGCAATTTCAAACAATGAGCTGCGAAGGTGGGTTTCTGCAGCAGCACCTTAGTAATTGAACATTGCGTGGGGCGGGAGATTGCAACCTTCACGTGGTCCGCCCTGTTTCAACGAATGCAACCAACCTGGTGTGCACAATCAAATAAGATCAAATAGAACAAGTTGTCCTACAACTTTAGGCTGTGCACACCATACGCAAGAAGAAGAAGGACACTGCGTAATGCATCCTCTGGTACATACTTTAAACACCGTACAATTTAAAGTGTGCCCTTTTTTATTATTATCGTTGAGAATAACCAGACAATCTAAATTGTGGACAACTTAATTGTCACCCGTGGTGGGTGGGGTGAGGACTGTTTTCTTACCAACAAGATTGTGTATAAACTCTTACCTGTTAATGCATGAGCCTGACAGTTCCCTGTTACATTTTCTCCATCATACAGGCACCGTCGAGCTGCAGTACACTTACCCTGATCATTCTCAGCCCCATCTTTGGAATGGGCCAATCTTGAACTTACTGGCTCAATTTCTTTGTGTAGGAAGAAACTGCAGATGCTGGTTTGCTCCAGCTTTTTGTGTCTATCTGCGGCTCAATCTCTGTCATCCCTTAAAATATTCCAATTTGCTCGCAAACAAATTGGCAGAACTGCCAGAGAAAGGTAGTTGAGGCAGATACCAGGACAACATTTAAAAGACATTTGGACAGATACATGGATAAGACAAGGTTGGAGGGATATGAGCCAAACGCGGGCAGATGGGACCAGTTTAGATGGGGCATCTTGGTTCGCATGTGCAAGTTGGGCCGAAGAGCCTGATTCCATGCTGCGTGAATATGACTCTCTATGACTTCTTCATAAGTTCATAAGTCATAGGAGCAGAATTAGGCCAGTCGGCCCATCAAGTCTAATCCGCCATTCATTGATGAATGATATATCTTTCCCTCTCATCCCCATTCTCCTGCCTTCTCCCTGTAACCTTTGACACTCTTACTAACCAGGAATCTGATAATCTCCGTTTTAAAATACCCATTGACTTGGCCTTCACAGCCGTCTGTGCAATGAATTCCACAGATTCACCCCCCTTCCCTTTCTCTTCTGTAATTGTTGAAAATGAGTAGCATTTTAAAAGCACAAGCCCCACCACGTTGACATGCATGGGATTTGCACTTTATGGATATTAATGTGTATTTATTGTCTTATGCTAAATAAAACGATTCCGAAAGAAAGATATGCCTGCATTTATGTAGCTTCACAGATCGGCAGAAGGCCCTGCATACTGGTTCAACCAATTAATTCAGAAAAAAAGGGCCCTTGAACAGTAGTACAATATACAATATGGATCTTTCGGCTTGTACAAAATCATGAGAGGAATAGATCGGGTAGACGCACAGAGTCTCTTGCCCAGAGTTGGGGAATCGAGAACCAGAGGACATTGGTTTAAGGTGAGGGGGGGAAAGATTGAATAGAAATTTGAGGGATAACTTTTTCACACAAATGGTGATAGGTGTATGGAATAAGCTGCCGGAGGAGGTAGTTGAGGCAGGGACTGTCGCAACATTCAAGAAATATTTAGACAGGTACATGGATAGGACAGGTTTAGAGGGATATGGGCCAAACACAGGCAGGTGGGACTAGTGTAGATGGAACATGTTGGTCGGTATGGGCAAGTTGGGCCGAAGAGCTTATTTCCACACTGTATCACTCTATGACTTGAATAGATTATCATATGCCTCCCACTTTGAAATGGTGACACGGGATCATAAATGTCTTCTTGACAGGGCAAGAAGGACCTTTATTTAATATTACAGCTGCAAGACAGAAGGTCTACTGCACTGTTTACATCCTGACATTTATTGATCACCTCCACAAATATATGCAGCGACTTGGCCTCCATGGCGTTCTGCAGTAGAAAATACTGTTGGTTCACCAAGTCACGCTATTTCTCCTCTTCTCAGTGCTAAGTGTCTTCGCCTGTATCCCGGGACAGAAACTCTTGCTACTTGAACCTTCAGCCAAGGGAATCATCACCCTCGGCTTTCAGCTTGTCGAGCCTGTGAGATTTCGTACATTTCTATCTTCTAAATGCTAGTGAATGGAGGTCTGGTTGCCCAACACTCAAACCCACATGCTATGCAGGTCAAAGTACCACCTGGATGCGCACCCATTTCTCTCTGGGACCTTCTCCTGTCCCTTACACCTATATTCCTTCCTCTAGCTTCACAATTCGAACCCCCTTCTATCCTTATCTCACACTTTTTGTCGTTTCATCCCTCCCCTTTTGTCATCCATCTGCCAATCAAAACCCCCCTCACCTGTACCCACCTATCACTTGCCAGGCTTTGTCAGGCCCCCAACTCTCTCCCAACTTTCTCTCCCCTATCACAATCAGTCTGAAGAAGAGTCCTGACCAGAAACGTCGTCTATCCATGTTCCCCAGAGATGCTGAGTTACTCCAGCACTTTGTGTCTCATTAAGACCAAAGTGCTATTTGCCTTCTTAATGGCTTTCGGCTCCTGTTGTTTGCTTTCAGTGACTCATGGCAAGGAGCCCTGAGATCCCTTTGTACATCAATGTTTTCCAATCCATCACCATTACGCTGTCTTTCTGTTTTCCCTTCATCAGTATCTGTGCGTATTTTTCCACTTAATTAACTTGTCTAAATTGCCCTGAAGCCTCTATATGAAAATATTCTGTCATCAGCAAACTTGGAAATAGTAGAGTTGGTTCTTCCCATCCAAATCATTGTTAGATTTGGTGAAGTGCAGGGTTCCCAGTACTGGTCCTGTGGTACCACACAGCCAGCCCCAACTGCCTTCAAAAATATGTTTTTTTTCTTCTGTTTCCTGTTAACTTTCTTTTCAGGTCAGAATGTGACCCCCCAGTCCTAAGTGTGTTAATTTTGGACACATCATTTCTTACGTGAGATTTTCTGAAAGGCCCAGATAAATCACATCCACTTGCTCTCCCATATCCCAATGCAGATTGTGTTGGTTATTTATAACTCCACCATTATTTAATCACAGTGGCATTATGTACCTACTTACCAGCAGATGTACAATGACCATAGGATATTCCAAGGGAGACCTTTCATGCTACCAAATGGGCTTAACCTTACAATAATTGGAAGAACTTGACCCCAGGGCGGCAAAGTGGCGCAGCCGTAGAGTTGCTGCCTTGCAGCGCTTGCAGTGCCGGAGGCCCATCCTGGTTCAATCCCGACTATGGGTGCTGCCTCTGCTGAGTTTGTACATACTCCCCGTGACCGCGTGGCTTTTCTCTATGATCTTCGGTTTCCACCCACACTCCACAAAGACTTGCAGGTTAGTTGGCTTTGTGTAGGGTAGTGTTAATGTGTGGGGATCGCTGGTCGGCGTGGACTCGGTGGGCCGAAGGGCCTGTTTCTGCGCTGTATCTCTAAACTAAACTTGAGGTAAGTCAAAACAAACTAGAAATAAAGCTGGGAATTGGAGATTCTGTAACGCAGGCTGTATTTACATTGTGCATTTAGAGGCCTGCAGGGAAAGGTGCCTAACAAGGTTGTATACAGACAGTTTAGATACCTGGTGTTTGATTATATTGCTTGCTGCTGGCAGCAACTGTTATTTGCTGGAGTGTCGCAGTCGATGTAATTGCTTTTTAATGTGCTGAATAAATTCAACCATTAATTGTTAAATTCAGGATGGGAAAGAAATCTTTTGGAATGTTAACTAATTAGGTGAGGGAAAAGAGACACAAGGAACTGCAGATACTAGTTTACGACAAAAGGCACAAAGTGCTGAAGTAACTCAGTGGGACAGGCAGCTGGAGAAAATGGATATCTGACGTTTAGGGTCAGGAAGAAGGGTCCCAACGCAAAAAATATTTGTGTTCTCCAGAGATATTGCCTGATCCAATGAGTTATTCAGCACTTTGTGTCTTTTTTTGTGTGAGAAACGGATTCTGTGGGATATGTATACAAAATGATGAGAGGCATAGATAGGGTTGGTAGGCAGTCAGAACCTTTTTCTCAGGGTGGAAATGTCAAAGACGAGAGGGCATAGCTTTATGGTGAAAGGGACAAAGTTTAAAGGAAATATGCGGGCTGTTTTTTACGCAGAGGGTGGTGGTGGTGGTAGATGCCTGGAACACGCTGCCAGGGGTGGTGGTGGAGGCAGATACACTGTATAGTGGGTTTAAGAGACTTTTGGATAGGCATGTGAATATGGAGGGATATGGATTTTGTGCAGGCAGTAAGAGTTGGTCATGGCATCATAGTTAGACCCAATGTGCTGGAGTAACTCAGTGGGTCAGGCGGCATCTCTGGTCAGGCTTTGTCAAGCCCCCAAAGATGAGTGACTTTTTGGGTCAGAACCCTTCTACAATCTGGTCTTGGCATCATGTTCAGCTTATATATTGTGGGCTAAGGGGCCAGTTCTTCTGCTGCACTGTTGTATGTTCTAACTCTCAAATAAGGTCACTTTCTGAACACAGGTTGTGTTATTATTTTGCACAGCATTCTGAGTTCCCACCGAATCTGGAAGTAACAGATGAAGCACTGGATAAAGCTTCTGGCACAGATGTAAACGATATGTAAGTCTGATCAGCGCCAGGCCACGACTGTGCTTCTTTTGAACGTGATGCATTGAATTGATCTGAGCATGTTTATGGGAGTAGTTGGTATTATACCCGAGAAGGATGGCTGTGATTGTTGGCCAGTGCTCCCAGGCTTGGACTTCACTGCAGGAGCTCCTTAGCTAGTTATCCTTGGCCTTCCAATCTTCAGTTTCTTCAGTGGCCCCTCTTGCCTTCCTTCCATCACATGCTCACCACAGACATTGTGGGCTGAAGGGCCTGTTTCTGTGCCGTATAGTTCTACATTGCAAGTGTGGCTACTTGTTGATTGCACAATGTTAGATTCCATTGACATTTCCTCATAAAATACCTCATGCCTGCATGCTGCAAGACGTTGGCAATCTCCTGCCAATTACTGTGAGGTTGCCTCAATGAGACATTTGTGCCTCAAAAGTGCCGGGCAATGTCGATCTCCAGCAAAGGATGGATGGACAAGCTCGGCTTTCAGATAGCTACATGGATAGGAAAGGTTTAGAGGGATATAGGCCAAATGGGGACAAATGGGACTAGCTTAGATTGGTCATGTTGTTTGGCCTGGACAAGCTGGGCAGCACAGTGCACAGCGGTAGAGTCGTTGACTTACAGCACTAAAGACCCATGTTCAATCCTGACTATGGGTGCTGTCTGCATGGAGTCTGTACGTTCTCCCTCTGACCGCGTGGGTTTTCTCCGGATGCTCCAGTTTCCACCCACGCTCTAAAGACATACATGTTTGAAAGTTAATTAGCTTCCTTAAATTGAAAATTGTCCTAGTGTGTAGGATAGTGCTTGTGTAAGGGGTGATCACTGTTCGACATGGACTCGGTGGGCCAAAGGGTCTATTAACACACTGTATCTCTAAAGTCTAAAGTAAAGTTGGACTGAAGGGCCTGTTTCCATCTCTGTTACTTTCAATGATATTACTATCAATGTCCTGCAGATCCCACTTAATTGGAAACTAAATCATCTTGGTTGCAAGACTACAAGAGGTGCTGGGTATCCAGTCCTGAGGGTCTCACTTCCTGACACCCCAACATTATTCCACTTTCCACAAGGCATCAGTCACGAACAATGATGAAATACATTCCACTCGAATGGTTGAACGACACTCCATCACTTACCCGTGACAGCATCCAGCAGAGGTGTTCCCTCCACCGCCCGTAATACTCATTCTCACCAGTGGCTGAATTGTGCAGCATCTCCAACGTCCACCATGGTCACTCACCCTGGTCACTCTACACCCTCTAACACCAGGAAGCACAAGGGCAGAGGACACACAGGAACACCACCACCCTGTAAGGTCCCCTCCAACCTGTCCAACATGCTGACTTAGAAAAATATGGGAATTATTTCCTCATCACTGGGTCTAAATTCTACAGCTACCCACCCAATAGTGCAATGTCATCAGAAGGAGGAAAGTTATTGATTGATTGATTGATTGAAAGATACAGCATAGAAAAAGGGCCCTTCGGCCCACCAAGTCTATGCTGGCCACACTAGTTCTATGTTACCCCACTTTTGCATCCATCCCTACACACTCGGCGCAATCTACGGCCAATTAACCGACAATTAACCACCTGCACGTCTTTGGGATGTGGGAGGAAACCGGAGCACCTGGAGAAAACCCACGTGGTGACAGGGAGAACGTGCAAACTCTACACTGACAGGATCTAACCAAAGTCACTGGCGCCAGAGATAAGGATAGAAGAGGTGTGGAATGTGAAGCCAGAGGAAGGGATGTAGATGGACGGGGGGGGGGGGGGGGGGGGGAAGAGTAGGGGTGGAGTGGGGGGAGCAGCATTCTGAGAGAATAGGTTTAAACCCAAGTCTTTGGCACAATGAGGCAGCGACCCTACCAACTGTTGCACCATGGGGCCCTAACGTACAAACTCCACACAGACAGCACCCAAGGTCAGGGTCGAACCTGGGTCTCTGGTGCTGTGAGGCAGCAACTCTACCAGCTGTGCCACTGTGTCGTTCCTCAATGTTTCATGGTGTCAATAACACACAAGCTGCACATGGACAATTATGGATTGGCAATAAATACTAGCTGTGCTTGCACTGTCCACTGACCAACTATTTTGAAAGAAGTGTTGAGAGGGATCTCAAACCCACTGAGATTTACAAGCAAATTCCATTGTTAGAGGATTCCTACATTACTGGAGAGATTGAAAGGAAGAATATGTGTCCCTCCTCATATAATTGGCCCAGATGGAATGAGCACATTTATCAATTTACAATTTGACTGAGTTGTTATATATTTAACCTCAACCTAGTTAATTTGCCTTGCTAAATCTTAAATTGAATTAAGTGGTTGAAATCTCTATAAGTAGTTTTAATAATATCTTGAACTGTGAAAACATCTCAGGTGATTCATGATTTATTATTTTTCACCTTGAAATCGAGTGCTTTCAAAATCAAAAGCAAAATATTTACCTGCATATACATTTCACTTTACTGCCTCTGGGCTTTTTGTGCTACATACGGTGGCGCAGCAGTTGGAGCTGCTACCTCACAACACCAGAGACCCGGGTTTTTTGCGGACCTCGGGTGCTGTCTGTGTGAATTTTGCGCATTCTCCCTATGACTGTGTGGGTTTCCTCTGGGCGCTCCGGTTTCCTCCCACATCCCAAAGACGTGCGGGTTTGTAGGTTAATTGGCCTCTGTAATTTACCCATAGTGTGTAGGGAGTGGATAAGAAAGTGCATAACATCGAACTAGAGTGAATGGGTGATTGATGGTCGGCATGGGCTGAAGGTCCAGTTTCCACGTTGTTTCAATAAGGTAAATCAAACTAAACTAAGAGGCACAGATAGGTTCCCTTGGTCACATACACTGCTGCTGTATGAATGATCTCTGGGGAACAAGGAAGAGCTGCTTGAAGTTGTGCCTTAATACTCATCTGTTTTTGAACTGTGTCCAAGTTTGTCCAACTTTGTATTTATCCAATGTTAAAATCAATGATTTTTTTCATTGGGAAGAAATATTGAGAGAGCTCTATGCAAGTTGGGCATGTCCATAAACCAGATTCATTTTAACAGAAGACTTTAAGATTACTTGCAAGGCTTGGACATGTGTAGAACTGTATTGTTTTCTCAAAGTAGTGCCCTGGACTCATTGATTATCACCTGAACTATGAGGATAGACAAGAGAGGTGCTAGTGACATCTCAGCTGAATGAAGGTAACCAGTGGAACAGACCAGCTTTTCTAAGGCCTGCTGGATCTCCCGGTTGCTAACTGGAAACTAGAAAAAGTCAGTTCATGCTTAAAATTAGGAAACATCCTTTCACACCCACGGTAAAATATTCTCCCCATCTAGTTGTGTTCTGCGATCAAACTTCACTGTTTGTACCTTTTTTAGAGCATTACTGTTTGTACCTTTTTTAGAGCATTATTCTGTTTTTGGAGGTGAGTTTAAAAGACTGTACCTGGATGCCATTTTCTCAGTGGGTGATCTGAAAAATGATGCCACTAACATTGGCTGTTTTATGTAATAATATTTACCATCATATCAAAACTATCCCCCCCCCCCCCCCCCCCAAAGTTCAGGACAATCGCAGCTAACCTCAAATCTTATCATTTTGAGCAATAAAGATAATTTTGTATTGAAAGAATGTTGGCAGATCAACGTGGTAATTCTGGTGTAATTAGCACTGGTATGAAGATTATAGCCTTCAAAGGTCTATTGGAACAGGAAAGGCTGATGTTTATGAATTACTATCAGTCCTCTTTTAAAACATTGAGATTTGCTCTCTCTCTTGCATTAAAACCCTAAATGCTGGTCTTCCAATTTAACTGACAGTGACAGTAGTTTGTAGATCAAAGGACTGCTTCACGGTCTGATCTTAAGACATTGTAAGCAAACCTTTTGGTAGATTTTTCTTCAAATACTGCATTTCCGTGCAACTTAGGGCACTTTGCATCATTCAGTTTACATTTGTAAACATCAAGATTGATCTTCCCAATTTATAAAGGTGGTGAAATAGAACACTGTCAATGCTCTTAGTCATTCTTGCTCACCATACCTCATGACTGTTGACCAAAGGCTATTGTGCTGTTAGCCTTTTCCAAAATTAAGGTGCCTTCGCGGTAATAGGTGTCGTTTGCGGAACAACGTAGACCCTGAGCAAAACCCACAAGGCTGGAGGAACTCAGTGGGTCAGGCAGCACCAGTGGAAGGAATAGATCAATAATATTTTGACCACCTTCAAACTGATTGGAGTAGGGGGGAAAACTGGAAAAGTTCATAAGTTATAGCAAGTTATAACTATAGAATTAGGCCATTTGAATCCCCAACATGTCTACTCTGCCATTCAATCATGGCTGACCTATCTTTCCCTCTTAACCCCATTCTCCTGCCATCTCCCCATAATCCCTGACACCTGTACTAATCAAAAAAAGAGAGGTGGGGATGAACAAAGCCTGGCAAGTGATAGGTGGATACAGGTGAGGGAAGGGGTGTGATTGTACTGTTTTTTTTTACAAAATTGTCTTGTGTTATGTTATTTTTACAAAATGGTGGAAACACGCCTGGGTCCTTGCTACCCTGGCATCATGCATGCATTCACGCGTGGGGCTTTGAAACTGCTGATGAGTTGAAGGCACAAAAAGAGTGATCCTGCATCTTGTATTTATCGATTAAACAGCTTGATATAGTTAGAGGAATCAGCCTCCTGGTCTGAATGCAAAAGCAGAATAGCTGCAAACTTTATTTTATTCTTATATGATCCAGAGCACAGTTACTCTAAGTGTCTATCTGTAGCATCCACTAACCTAACAGGCCCTTCGGTTTAGAGCATGATTCTAACAAACACAAGTTATGGTGACATTTTAATAAAGGCATAATGACTCATTTGCATTGGTTTGCATTTAAATCTAAACTTTTTTTAGTAGCATTGAATTTATCATTTGGGCCCTAACTTTGTTGCATTTATATGTGAGTTTTTTTTAAAAAGAAAGCTTACTTTACAACAGTGACTACCTAACTGGAACAAACATGCTAGCAGATGTACACTGTTGTAGCCAAATAATAATTAATGTCATCTATCAGTAAAGCATTTGTTTTTTGAATGGTGATCTGAGAATAGAGATGTACACACAAAGAGCTGCAGATAGAGTCATAGTTTACAGCATGGAAATAGGCTCTTTGGACCAACTTACCCACACCAGCCAACATGTCCCATCTGTACTAGTCCCACCTGCCTGCATTTGGCCCATATCTCTTAAACTGAAAGCTCGACAAATACATGGAGTTACAACTGCATCCGAGGGGAAACAGAGTTTTTTCTTTAGGTAGTTGTTGATGTGCGCGATGCTGATGATTTTTATCAGACTGGAATACTCAGGCTGTGTTTGCTCCCCTAGTGATCTAAGGGAACAATGGTGCACTTGACTTCCTAGGTCAGGCAATGATGAGTGTTACTGTGACTCCTTCCTGGCTTCTGTTGTTGAGGCTGACCATTACTTTTCAGAGGGTAAAACCCAAAGAGCTGGAGGAACTTGACCTGATCTCCTGGGTTCCTCCAGTACTTTGTGCTTTGCTCAAGATTCCAACATCTGCAGTTCTTTGTGTCTACGTTTCAGAGGGTGCTGTTTTCTCCTCGAGGTACAGACTTTACTTTGCTAACCCTTCAGTTTACGTTTCACACAGAGGGCGGTGGGTGTATGGAACGAGCTGCCAGAGGAGGTAGTAAAGGTAAAGATGACAACAACATTTAGAGGGATATGGGCCAAATGCGGGCAGGTGGGACTAGTGTAGAATGGGGGCACCTTGGTCGGCATGGGCAAGCTGGGCCGAAGGGCCTGTTTCCGTCTTGTATGACTATGATTCTAAACCACAAAGTGGCATTTGAGAAGGTGGAGGGTGGGTGTCAGTGGGTGGCTTGTACCAATGCCGTTGTGCATCTGTTGCAGTTAATCAATTTCAGAGACTGGTTAATGATTTTTAGGTGCAGAGGATGAGGAAGTGCAGCTGCATGTTTGAATATGCTCTGTTGCAGATTCGATGGTAGAGTAAACTTTTTTTTCATTGCAGCTTTCAGCTCACGGTGGAAATGTTTGATTATATGGACTGTGAACTTAAGGTTGCTGAATCTGGTAAGAATGATTCACTTGGATACATTTTCCTTCCACCATTTGTCTGGAATGTTAATTGATGTCTAGCTCGGCTGATGAAAGAGATATTTAAGTCATAGTGTTATAGATTTCTACAGCTCAGAAAAAGGGCCCTTCAGCCCATCTTGAACTTGATCTTAGAGATACAGCGTGGAAATAGGTCGTTCGCCCCACCGAGTCAACTCTGACCATCGATCATTAGTACACTAATTCTTTGCCCTACATACGAGAGGAAATTTTCAGAAGCCAATTAACCTACAAACCTACACGTCTTTGGCATGTGGGAGGAAACTGGAGCACCTGGCAAAAACCCACGCGGTCACAGGGAGAACATACAAACTCCATACAGGAAACACCCGAGGTCAGGATCGAACCTGGGAATCTTGCGTGTGCGGCAGCAACTCTACTGCTGCGCCACTGTGTCGCCCCAACCGACCTTTTGGAGAATTCACTGTTCATGCCGTTATGTTGTAAGCTGCTTAAGCGGAATATGGGGTGCTGTTCTTCCAGTTTGTGTGTTGCCTCACTCTGGCAGTGGAGGAGGCCCCGGACTGAGATCTCAGTATGGGAATGGTAACGGGAGTTAAAATGGTTAGCATCCGGGAAAATGGTTAGCAACTAATTGTTTAGTGAAACAGTTGTCAAGGCTACACCTGGATCAGGAATGCTGAATTCCGTGGACGAGGTTGGTGGAGGTGCATGGAAACATCTCTCTCTCCTGGAGGTGCTGCAGGGGATCCCTCTATGGAGGTGAGGGAGGCAGTGTAGGGACGGGTGTTGTACCTCCTGTGGTTGTCGTGGAAAGTGGCTGGGGAGGGGTGGGTGGAGTAGGTTGAGCAAACCAAAGGACCAGGTAGAGTTGCTGCCTTACAGCGCCAGAGATCCGGGTTTGATCCCGACTACAGGTGCTGTCCATATGGACATTGTACGTTTTCCCCATGGGTTTTCTCCAGGGTGCTCTGGTTTTTCCCACACACTCCAAAGATGTACAGATTTTTAAGTTAATCGGCTTCGGTAAAATTGTAAATTGTCCCTAGTTTGCTGGATAGTGTTAGTGTATGAGGTGATCGCTGGTCGGCGTGGACTCAATGGGCCAAAGGACCTGTCTCCGCGCTGTATCTCTAATTCCTAAAGACGGAATTCAATGCCAGTAAACATCCTTCTTCATGGATTAATCCCACCTCTGCCCCTGTGCTCACTTCTTTCCACAGATGCCAGGCTTTTAAAGGACCTACTTTCTGCGCCGTGAAATTAATGTCCCAATCTCCTGCAGTATTTTAAACTCATAGGCGACTTGATTCTAAACCTGTCCTTGTTACACAGATGCCTTTAGAGATTCCTAGCGTCTAATTCTGGCAGCCTATATTTATTCTGTTATTCTTAAGTGTATTTTTAATATTTGCAGTTGAAGAAAATAATTTTGAGTAAAGTAAAGAGAAAGCTGCTTTTGGAGATTGCCTTAGATTTCTAAAATACATTTAGCATTGAAGAACCCGCAGGAGGTCATTATTAGAATATTTCATAATTTGGTGATGTGTTACGCTGTAGAGTGTTGTTCTGTAGAGTGTACAGAACAGTCAACAAGAATCAGTGGATGTTTATCTAGAGTTTGAAATATAGTGGAATTAAATGTCTTTTTTATATTTCTTTTTTCAATTAAATTTCATGTTTTTTTTTTTTTCCTCTTCCCTGACTGTTGTCAGTGAAGTTGTTCCCCAGACAGTACAGGCCCACCACTGATTTTCTGACACCCTTGGTTCCAGAGCCTTGCCATATTATTTGTTCCTCCAGACCAGCAGAGGTCACGGCCTGGAGGGGTGCGAAATACCGGCCCACAAAGTCGGCCATGGGAACGGATCTGCTGGCATCGGCCAAGCAGGAGTTCCAGAGCCCTGGCCGCAAGGAGGCAAATTCGACCTGCAGATCGGTGCGGAAGTCCCGATGAGGTTAAAATCAGTCGCCTCACCCGGTCGAGGGGGGACTTCCGCGGTGGATTCCAAATGCACTCTTGTGATTTTGCCCGGATTAAAGGAGCCGCTGGACCAGCAGTTGCTGGAAAATCGGTGGTGGACTTCTAATGGCTTTACTGTATCACCCAACAGCATAGAGAGCAATGGACTCCTGGAATGTGTTAGTTGGTCATTAGATATCCCACTTGATTTTATGCGCATCAAAGGTGACGTACAGAGGTCAGTAAGACAATCAGCCATCATTGATTCTCTGTTCAATAAGCATCCCTGGTGCATGGTTCCCAAGGAGGAGTAAAGAATCTGGCTGAATTCCCCATCAACCTTTATGCCCTGACACTGCCATGCTAAGTAATACAAACCAGGCAACTTATTTCCTAATATACTGGACATTCAATATCCTCAGGTTCCTATTAAACCTCCCCTCCTCCCCCCAGCCCCCTCCCCTCACCTATGTTCTCTGGTTCTTAATGCCCCTACTCTGTCTAAAAGAGTCTGTGCATTTAGCCTATCTATTTAGTTGATGTAACTGAATTACAATGACTAGTAGGGTGGTAGCTACCCTTGTACTCAATACCAATAGAATTAGAATGTAACAGCTCATTTAAAATATCACATTATAGTGTGACTCCACAATCAGAAGCCCTTGGGTGTGGTTTGAATATATCTGGTACAGCTGCCAAATCAGATCATATTTATGACCTCTATTTTACATAACTAATATTTAACTTTTATGTTTTTGCTGCTTAGTTCCTGGACTACTGCCACCCATCAATCATTGTAACTGGAAAATAACTGACAGGCTCCAGCTGATGGAGATAATTGCTTCTGTATCTTCCCCAGTCTGTTTATAGCAGCTTGTAGCAGCTTCTACACTTCAAACCAACACTGCCCCAGTTCTATTCAGATCATAAAGAGAATGGAAAATAAATTTATGTCAGAAGAGCAATGAGTGTGCAATAGCAACTCTTATCAATGGAAACATATCAGTTGTGTAAGAAGGAACCGCAGATGCTGGTTTAAACTGAAGATAGACACAAAATGCTGGAGTAACTCAGCGGGACAGGCAGCATGTCCAGCGAGAAGGAATGTGTGATGTTTTGGGTCGAGACCCTTCTTCGGATATATCATATTAGAATGTAGAATTAGAGGGCGTTTGATTATGCAGTGGTGGAGTTGCTGCCTCACAGCGCCAGAGACCCGGGTTTGATCCTCACCACGGGTTCCGTCTGTATGAAGTTTGTACGTTCTTCCAGTGGCTGCATGGGTTTGTTCTGGTTTTTTCCTTCAGCACTCCAAAAACATACAGATCTCTAGGTTAATTGGCTTTGGTTAAAATTGTAAATTGTCCCTGGTGTGTAGGATAGAGCTACTGTACGGGGTGGTCGCTGGTTGTGGAATCAGTGGGCCGAAGGGCTTGTCCCATTCCGTATCACTGAAGTCTGTAGTAAAGTCTAAAGAACAGAAGAGCACAGGATCCACATTGTCTGTGCTGAACATGATGCCAAAAACTAATCGCCTCTGCCTGCACAGGTTCCATATCCCTCCATTCCATATACAGTACGTGGCTATCTAAAAGCCTCTTAAACACCACCATTGTATCTGTCTCCACCACCACCTCTGACAGCGCATTCCAGGCACCCACCATGCTCGTGTGTGCGTGGTTTAAAAAAAAATTATAATTGCCCTACACATTCCCTTTAAACATTTCCCCCCTTGCCTTAAAACTTTGCTCTCCCTCCTCTTAAATCTAAGCCGTCCAGCCTTTGACATTTCCTCCCTGGGGAGAAAGGCTTTGGTTGTGTACCCATGCCTCTCATAACTTCATATACTTCTAACAGCTATACTACCAATTAACTGGAAACGTACTATAATCACTAAAGCTTGGAGAAGGCGAGGTATCAGGATATGGAAGTTTGTAATTGTTGAGGCTGGGGAGGCAGTGGAAAGAAAATCGGATATCGTATTTATAATTGTCGTTTTGGCCTGTCACTAACCCTGAACCTATCTCAATTGGACATCCCAGAGCTGTTTGTACATATTTGCTTTAATGTGCAGTAGTGCAGACTGGAGTGTAGAATCAGCATAATAAACTGAAGATATTACTGAGTGTCTTCAACGCTTTTTTTAACTGCAGATTTCTAGGCTATTCAATTTTGTTTGCTTCTCATTAAAGTATCTGTAATTGTACTTTGCGCTGTTAATGTCAAATATCTTTATTTATCTACAAGGGGTTTAAATACATGCTGGTTATTTGCATAAGAAACACCTTATTTACCAATAGGCATTTTACTGGATTTGCATCTTGATTAGTAATTGACATGCCACAGATAACTAGTAATGATTTTTGTGTCCATTTAATAGGATGGCAAATGTTAGTGCAATGTAAATCAAGATCTTTGGCCCATAAGCTGAAGTTTAATGAGTAGGAAAGAACTGCAGATGCTGGTTTAAATCGCAGGTAGACCCAAAATGCTGGAGTAACATTGTGACACAGGCAGCATCTCTAGTGAGAAGGAATGCCATTCATTCTCTCCAGGGATGCTGCCTGTCCCGCTGAGTTACTCCAGCATTCTGTGTCTACCTACGAGCTAAAGTTTCATCTCTGGTACTCGTTCATACAGATGGTAAATTGTCCCTTGATGTTAAAAATGTCAAAAGAGGGTGGGGTGGAGTTGTTTGTACCTTCCTACCCTTTTCCCCATGCCCCCTCCATCCCCCTGCAATTTTAGTTCAACTTTCGTCTATATCTAATTTTGACAAGACTTTGTCCTCTTTCTCTGTCATCCCTCAGTCTATCTCAGTATTCACTCCCTGATCAAAGAGAAACACAGGTGCTAGCTCAGCAGCCCCCAAAAATCCAATCTGAGCCCATTATTAGTTTAACACCGTCGCAGGCAAATGCAACCAACTTGGATGGGGCATCTTGACCTGTGTGGAGGAGTTGGGCCCAATGGCTTGTGTCCGTGCTGCCTGACTCGAGTATAACTTCCAGCAAGTCACACTGCAAATATTATTGAATTGATACTGCCAAGCTGGAAAGTGTGCAGAGAAGATTTACGAGGATGTTGCCAGGACTGGAAGGTCTGAGCTACAGGAAGAGGTTGAGCAGGTTGGGTCTCTATTCCTTGGAGTGCAGGAGGATGAGTGGTGATCTTATAGAGATGTTCAAAATCATGAGAGGAATAGAATGGGTAAATGTACAAATTCTTCCCCAGAATGGGTGAAAAGAGGCCATCGGTTTAAAATGAGGGGGGAAAGATTTAATAGGAACCTGAGGAGGAATTTTGTTTACACAAACAGTGGTGGGTGTAAGGAACGAGCAGCCAGGGGTAGTTGAGGCAGGGACTATCACAACCTTTAAGGAACATTGAGACAGGTACATAGATAGGATAGGTGTAGAGGGATATGTGCCAAGTGCAGGCAGGTGGGATATTGTAGATGGGGCATGTTGGTTGGCGAGGGCAAGTTGGGTCGAAGGGCCTGTTTCCACACTCTATGACTCTATAATTGGTGCACTAAATGTGAAAGCCCCACAAAGATTTGATGCTTCCACAGGGCCAAGTTTGGTCTTGCTGGCTTTGAAGGATCTGGTAAATCAACAAATGAGTGGCTGTGATTATGCAACGCCTGATTGTCAGGAACTAGTAGCTGTGGCTTGGTGCTTGGACAATCTAAAATAAGGTTGCTATACACCACTTAGTTGTCACCCGCAAATGGAATTGATTTTTTAAATAATTGATATTGCAACTCAACCGTGCACGTTGCAGAGATGTTTGTTGCAGTTGTTATCCCTGCATTGTCCCCTCTCACCCCTCCTGCACCATTCGATTTATTATGCAAAATGTAAAAGCTGGAGGATGAACAGAACAGCAATGTTGCCAATACTGTATTATCCTGATTCATGGACAAACCAGATCTCCAGTGTCCTCGATATTATCAGTGGTTCTGATTAATTCATTTGGGTTAATCTCCAGTTTAATTAATTAATGTTTACAAAACGAGGTATTTGTCAGCACAGTTAATCCCTTTAAACAATGAAGGTTATCAATTCATTTTATAATATCCTTTTATAATATATATCATATATAATTAGATGAGTTAGAAGTGTACCTTTGTTTGGACTACTTTTCCATCGGCACTAAATTTATCCTTGTAAGGAACTGGATTTTACCAATATATATGTATTTGTAGAAGAGTAGTCTTGGCTGAGAGGGAAGGTTTTAAATAAAAATGTATAAAGTTGCAAGGAGGAGCCAAATTTATAATGATCTCTTGAGCTTTCATTTTATAATGGTCTATTTATCAGAGTCCAATCTGTCACAGATCTTTCTACAGAGACTGACTTCAGAGGAAGCGCATGCAGATTTTCTGTTCAATACCATGGACTCGGTATACAAAATATCACCAGCTAGGGCCTGAGATTGTAAGGAGGGTTACAAGAGTCAGTTATGAGTCCAAGAGGCAAAAGCATTTGTAAACAAATAGTGAAAATTAATTCAAAATCTTGACTGACCTGAGATAGTCAAAGAGCATGGAAATGGGCCCTTCAGCCCAACTTGTCCATGCCGACCAAAATGCCCCATCTAATCGAGTCAATTTGCCTGTGTTTGGCCAATATCCCTTTTAACCCTTCTGTCCATGAACATATCCAAGTCTCTTTTAAATGGTTATTGTACCGGCCTCAACTACCTCCTCTGGCAGCTCGTTCCATATGTCCCCCACCCTCTGTATGGAAAAAGTTGCCCCAGAGGGGAAATACTTATCATTTTGTTTTAAACTTTTGTCCTCAGTTTCTTGATTTCTCTACTCTGGGTAAAAGATTGTGGGTTCACCCTATCAAGTTCCCTTCAATACACCATACACCGATCAATACACCATAAGATCACCCCTTAGCCTCCTGCTTGGTTACTAAGGGTTTGTAGGTTGACATCTGCTTTTCATCCCCTCTAGTGGATCAGGTGTGGGCATTAGCCGATCTCCTTGCTCATTTGATCGCACTGAAGTGTGAGTCTAACAGAGGGCATTGACAGGCTATTGAACAGTAAAGGCACAAGGAACTAGAAATCAGAAATTGAGTAAAATATAGTGCTGGAATTCTCAGCGAGTCGGGCAGTACCTGTGGAGGGATGGACTGATGACATTTCTGGTCTGGACTATTTAACAGTGGTGGCTGTGGTGACTACCCAATTAATCTCTCTCACTCGCTCTTACATTCACATGCATGCACGCACATAGACATACGTATTCTGTTCTGTCAGATTCCTTCAAACCTCTCTATATCTGTCTCCTCAGTTCTTCACATCAACTTCTTTAACCAGACAATCCCACACATTCCAGCAGCTTAGCTTGCTGTCAATTCTTTGTTTGTACTCTAATGAGGATGTTGCTATGTAAAATGCAAATTTATGGCCAATTAATTCTTCATTGATGAGAGGGAAAACTTTGGACATCCTGTTCTGCAAGGTTAAGCAAACCATCATGACGTTTGCAAAGACAGACTTCAGTAATTCCTCTCCAGTGCTTTGGAAGTCAGCTTTGTTCCATTTAAATTGTTGGTCCCAATTAATTGTGGATGTGCCACAGCTGGTAGAGCCGCTGCCTCACAGCGCCAGAGTCCCAGCTTTCAGCTGCTCCTGTGAAATTGAAGGAAGAGTGGAATGAGAATAATGGGGACATAGAAAAATAGGTGCAGGAGTAGGCCATTCGGCCCTTCGAGCCAATATGATCATGGCTGATCATCTAAAATCAGTACCCCGTTCCCACTTTTTCACCATACCACTTGATTCCTTTAGCCCTAAGAGGTAAATCTAACTCTCCCTTGAAAATATCCAGTGAATTCCCCATCTACTGCCTTCTGTGGCAGAGAATTCCTCTGATTCACAACTCTCTGGGTGAAAAAAATGTTTTCTCATCTTGGTCCTAAATGGCCTACCCCTTATTTTTAAACTGGTTCTGGACTCCCCCAACGCTGGGAACATTTTTCCTGCATCTAGCCTGTCCAATGCTTTAAGAATTTTATATGTTTCTATAAGATCCCCTCTCATCCTTCTAAGTTCCAGTGAATACACGCCCAGTTGACCCATTCTTTCACCATATGTCAGTTCTGCCATCCAGGGAATTAACCTGGTGAACCTATGCTATACTCCCTCAATTGCAATAATGTCCTTCCTCAAATTAGTTGACCAAAATTGCACAACATGCTCCAAGTGCGGTCTCACTAGGGCCCTGTACAACTGCAGTATGACCTCCTTGCTCTTAAACTCAAATCCTCCCACAATGAAGGCCAACATGCCATGAGCTTTCTTCACTGCCTGCTGTACCTGCATGCTTACTTTCAGTGACTCATGTACAAGCATACCCAGGTCTCGTTGTGCCTCCCCTTTTCCTAATCTGACACCATTCAGATAATAATCTGCCTTCCTGTTCTTGCCACCAAAGTGGATAACCTTGCATTTATCCACATTATACTGCATCTGCCATGCAGCTGCTCACTCACCCAACCTATCCAAGTCACCCTACAGCCTCATAGCATTCTCATCGCATCTCACACTGCCATCCAGCTTTGTGTCATCTGCAAACTTGGAGATGTCACATTTAATTCCCTTGTCTAAATCGTTAATATATATTGTAAATAGCTGGTATCCCAGCACCGAGCCTTGCGGCACCCCACTAGTCACGGCCTGCCATTCTGAAAAGGACCCGTTAATTCCAACTCTTTGACTCCTGTTTGCCAACCAGTTCTCTATCCATATCAATGCCCTACCCCCAATACCATGTGCTCTAATTTCGCACACTAATCTCTTGTGTGGGACTTGTCAAAGGCTTTTTAAAAGTCCAGATACACCACATCCAATGACTCCCCTTATCCATTCTACTTGTTGCATCCTCAGAAAATTCCAGAAGATTAGTCAAGCATAATTTCCCCTTCATAAATCCATGCTGAATTTGACCAATCCTGTCACTGCTTTCCAAATGCGTTGTTATAACATATTTAATAATCGGCTCCAGCATCATCCCCACTATTGATGTGAGGCTAACTGGTTTATAATTCCCCGTTTTCTCTCTCCCTCCTTTCTTAAAAAATGGAGTCACATTGGCTACCCTCCAGTCCACAGGAACTGATTCAGAGTCAAGAGAACATTGGAAAATGATCACCAATGCATCCACGATTTCTAGCGTCACCTCTTGAGTACTCTGGGAAGCAGACCATCAGGCCCTGGGGATTTATGTACCTTCAGTCCCAACAGATTACCAAACACAATTTCTTGACTAATGTGGATGCCCTTTAGTTCCTCCCTCCCACTTGATCCTCGGTTCCCTCGTATTTCTGGGAGATTGTGTCTTTCTTAGTGAAGATTGTTTAACCGTTCTGCCATTTCCTTGTTTCCCATTATAAAACAAAATTGAAACATTACACTGAAGGTGGTGAAACGACTGAGCATGTGTGTGGTGTGTTCTACCTTGGACCAAGGCAGCAACATGTTATTGACTGAGCTGCCTGACTTGCATCACCATTGGCACAGTGCTCATTCCCATTCTTTGCACAACACGTACAGTACTTTGATTGTTCACCAAGTCTGTTTTTGTTTGAAAGAAAAATATACCTAGTTATTTTTGCATCTAAATCTAACCTGAAAAGGTCAAATGGAAGTAAGTCATTTAAACTGGGAACTGCGTGTCCAAGAGCAGGAATTAAGCTCCACCAGGGCTTTTCCGGTTTTGCTGCCTCACAGTGCCAGGGCTCTGGGTTTGATCCTGACCTCGGGTGCTGTCTGTGTGGAGTTTGCACGTTCCCCTGTGACCATGTGGGTTTCCTCCGGGTGCTCTGGTTTTCTACCACTTCCCAAAGGCGTGCTGGTTTGTAGGTTTCTGTAAACTGCCTCTAGTGTGTAGGAGTGGATGCGAAAGTGGGATAACGTAGAACTAGTGTGAACAGGTGTTTGATGG
Organism: Raja brachyura; assembly: GCA_963514005.1. The sequence continues at coordinate 25,646,674 of OY740808.1, forward strand.
TCAGCGTGGACTCGGTGGGCCGAAGGGCCTGTTTCCATCAATCATTGAATGAATGAATTAGTAAATGAATGAATGAATGAATGAATGAACAAATGAATCGATCGATCGATCAAACAGCCTCTGCTTCTAATTTAATGGGTCTTTTTAAATTACTATGGTGTAGGCCAACCTGTTCTCCTACATCCTGTAACCCTAGTTTACACTGTAAGCACCCTTGATAACATCTTTGTTCTTTATTTTTAGTCTTCAGGTCGCTGGATACTTCGTACGCGGTATCGCAGACGCCCTCTGGTCAGTGCCGCCTGGCTCCTCTCATTCAGGTGATTCAGGACTGCAGCCACCTGTATCACTACACTGTAAAGCTAATGTTCAAACTCCACTCGTGTAAGTACCAACGATTCTGCAACACCTTGTAAATATCTGATGAAACTGGAGACTGCAAAAAGAATAAATAGAGCATAGAAGGGTACAGTACCTCAACAGGTCATTTGGCCCACAATGTCTGTGCAGAACATGATGCCAAGCCTGTCATCAATGAGTTACATAGCATGGACAACTTGCCCACACCGAACAACACTAGTCCCACCTGGCTGCATGTGGCCCATATCTGTCTAAACCTATACTATCCATGTACTGTACCTGTCCAAATGTTTTTAAATGCTGTTATATTATCTGCCTCGGTTACCTCCTCTGGCAGCTTGTTCCATATACCCACCTCTCTATGCTTGGTATCGATTACAATCTCTGGACGGACCACTCAACACTGGGTTCAGAATTGGACATTCTAATCCAGATCCAACCTTGTAAAGACATCCTAGGTGGACAAAAATGATGGAGAAACGTTTTGGGCCGAAACCCTTCCTCAGTAAAGAAACCCTTATATGTTTGCTTTCCCCTTAATATCCCTTGCCTCGATCACACAATTTTCCTTTCACCTTTACGAAGAGCCTTGGGCTGCCTTGCCAACATGGAGGTCACCACAGAGTCCTCGGTGGTTGAAATTTGTTTGTTGAAGGCAGATGAATAATTAGCGTTGTGTTGTAGACAAACCTAAATAAAATTGTATCGCGCAACACATTGAGAGAAAATTATTCCACATCCTCAATTTACATGTTAACTTTGTAGCAAACATGTCATTAGTGCGACAGCTTATATAACATAATAATAAGTGCTCACAGCTAAGGCTTCATAGTAAACAGAGCGGATTACAATGTAATAAAAAGGAACTGCAGATGCTGGTTTATACCAAAGATAGACACAAATTGCTGGAGTACCGCAGCAGAGAAAATGGATAGGTGACATTTTGGATCAATTACACCACAAGCTGTCATATAGTGATGTTGAGCTCTGTTAAGCTGCTGCTGCACCAATTGACTGGTCAGGTTGAACACTGTAAGACCAGCAATCATGGGCAGGTTTCCAGAGACTGCTCTGTCCAAGTGGATGGACTGCAGGGTGTAGGGAGGTGCGCTTGTGTTGAGTATGAATATCGAAAGTAAATTCAATGCAGGCGTGATTTTCATGCAGTGTTGTTGACTCCTGGTGTGAGTTAGTGGCACACGGTAGATTTTAGTGCTGCCCCTGTGGAACGAAGCTGGTGTTGTTTTGGATATACGAGGAACTATACATACTGGAATCTTGAGCACACTACAAAGTGCTGGAGTAACTCAGCAGATCAGGCGGCTTTTGTGGAGGGAATGACCAGAGGATATTTTGGCTCAGGACCTTCTTCAGGGTCTTCTTTGAAAAAGGGTCCCAACTCGGAAACCTCGCCTTACCTGTATCCACCTATCACTTGCCTTTGTTCTATTCTAATTTTTTTCCAGCTTTCTCACCTTCAAGTCTGAAGAAAGGTCCTGACCCGAAACGTCATAGACAATAGACAATAAACAATAGCTGCAGGAGTAGGCCATTTGACCCTTCGAGCCAGCACCACCATTCAATGTGATCATGACTGATCATCCCCAATCAGTACCCCGTTCCTGCCTTCTCCCCATATCCCCTGACTCCGCTATTTTTAAGAGCCCTATCTAGCTCTCTCTTGAAAGCATTCAGAGAACCTGCCTCCACCGCCCTCCGAGGCAGGGAATTCCACAGTCATCTGTCCATTCCCTCCACAAATGCTGTCTGACCCACTGAGTTACTCCTGAATTTTGTGTTTTGGTCATGTTATGGTGCAGTATTAGAAATTTATGTTTTAATTTAGAGATACAATGCGGATACAGGGCCTTCGACCCATCGAGTCCACGCTGACCAGCGATCACCCCGTACACTAGCACTATCTTACACACTATGGACAATTTACAATTTTTAGCGAAGCTAAACTCTGTACAAACTCCGTACAGACAGCACCCGTAGTCAGGGTCAAACCTAACACTGGAAGGCAGCAGCTCTACCGCTGCGCCACTGTGCTGCTCGAAGTATTTAGCAGCACGATGGGTGGGGAAGGGAGAGGCTAGTAGGTGGTGTGTGGAGCCAGCTGGGGAGGAGATGATGGGCGGATAGATGTAGGAGGGGGAAAGGATGTGATATTTTGTTCCACATTCTAACATCTGCAATCTCTCTTTATTTTCTTGACCTTTGATTGAAAGCTGAGCAGGGAATTGTCTGGAAAAGCAGGTTTGGCCAGTTCATGGTGTGATGCTGTGACACTCGTGTGATGTGTGGGAGGGAGTGTGTTCTTCCTCAATAAATCATTCATTAGCACATATCTGATGTTGCATCCCTTTCCCCATCCTTGCTCTACCAGCTTAATTTCTCACCTCCTTCCTGCAGCATCTATTGTCCCTGTCACAACCTCTCCCTACTTTTCCTCCTTCCTCTCGCAAATCTGTTTAATTTAATTATGAATGCAATAGTTTAGTTGAGGGACATAGCATGGAAACAGGCATTTCGGCCGACCGAGTGCATGCCGACCAGCGATCCCCGTACACCAGTTCCATGCTGCACATTAGGAACAATTTACAGAAGCCAATTAACCTACAAACCTGTACATCTTTGGAGTGTGGATGGAAACCGGAGTATCCGGAACACACGCAGTCACAGGGAGAACGTACAAACTCCGTACAGACAGTACCCGTAGTAAGGATCGAACCTGACGCCCCTTAGATGCTGCTGCACCCGCTGAGTTTCTCCAGCCTTTTGTGTACCCTCGAACCTGACACTGTAAGGCGGCAACTCTACCGCTGCGCCATGGTGCTGCCCGAAGTATTTAGTAGCATGATGGGTGGGGAAGGGAGAGGTTAGTAGGTGGTGTGTGGAGCCAGCTGGGGAGGAGATGATGGGTGGATAGAAGTAGGAGGGGGAAAGGATGTGATATTTTGTTCTACATTCCAGCATCTGCAATCTCTCTTTATCTACTTGACCTTTGATTGAAAGCTGATCACGGAATTGTCTGGTAAAACAGGTTTGGTCAGTTCATGGCGTGATGCTGTGACATACTCGTGTGATGTGTGGGAGGGAGTGTGTTCTTCCTCAATGAACCATTCATCCGTACATATCTGGTGTTGCGTCACTTCCCCCAACCTTGCTCTACAATTTGGTTTCAGCCCGAAACGTTGCCTATCTCCTTCGCTAAGAAGGGTTTTGGCCCGAAACGTTGCCTATCTCCTTCGCTCCTTAGATTCTGCTGCTGCACCCGCTGTGTTTCTCCAGCCTTTTGTGTGCCCTTGCTCTACAATTTCTCACCTCCTTCCTGCAGTCTATTGATCTTCCTGCAGTCTATTGATCACATTGAATAGTGGTGCTGGCTCGAAAGGACGAATGGCCTACTCCTGCACCTATTGTCTATTGTCTCTGCCACAACCTCTCCAAACTTTTCCACCTTCCACTTGCAAATCTGTTTCACTATGAATGCAATAATTTAGTTTAGTTTAGAGGCATAGCATGGAAACAGGCACTTCGGCCCACCGACCAGCGATTCCCATACTCTAGTTCTATGCTGCACCGAAGGGACAATTTACAGAAACCTACAAACCTGCACATCTTTGGAGTGTGGAGGAAACCGGAGCACCCGGAGAAAACACACACAGTCACAGGTAGAACGTACAAACTCCGCACAGACAGCACTCGCAGTCAGGATTGAACCAGTGTTTCTGATGCTGTAAGGTAGCAACTCTACCGCTGCGCCACCGTGCCTCTCAATGGACCCCCCAACACCTGTTCAGTGAAGTACTACCGGACTGTAAAAGATTACCATGATTGCCAGCGTTACAACAATTTACTAAATAGTTCAAGAGGGCAATAGAAGTCAGATATATGTCATGGTATGCTTGCCGTGGAGTCGCTGTCGAGAACAACGGGACCCGGGGGGGCGGGATGCCAAGAATGAAGAGAGAACATTGGGGCTTCATGGAATAGTTTGTAACTGTCGGTGCTCTATACGTAGCGACTCTTTGTATACTTGTGTGTGGTTTACAAAACAAAGACTTTTATTGTCACATGTCACATGTGATAACAAAATATCATTCATGCATTCAATTTTTTGTAGGACCAAATGAATGCACAGTTCATGACTTAAATTGTGTTAATGTTTACCTTAAACAGGTCTTCCGGCTGAGACGCTGCAAGGACATAGGGACCGATTCTACGATGAATTTCACAGGTACCAAAACATGTTCTAACAATTTTAGGTAAATAAAATCATGCGGAAAATCGACAGGGTAAATGCACAGAGGTTTTTTTTAATCCAATGTAGGGGAATCAAGAACCAGATGATATAGGTTTAAGGTAAGAGGGGAAAGATATAATAGGACCATGAGGGGTAACTTTTTCACTCAGAGGGCATCAAAGGTTATGGTGATAAGGCAGGAGAATGGGTTTGAGGGGGAAGGTTTGATCAGCCATGATTGAATGGCGGAGTAGGTCTAATTCTGCTCCTATGTCTTATGGTCTTATGGGTGATAGGTAAATGGAATGAGCTACAGAGGAGGAAGTTTGGGCAGGTACAACAACCCCATTTACAAAACATTTGGACATGTACATGATTAGGAAATGTTCAGAGGGATATGGGCCAATTGTGGACAAAAGGGACTAGCTTAGATGGGACATCTTGGTCAGCATGGACGAGTTGGTCTGAGGTTTCCGTGCTATATGATTCTATGGCTCTAATCTTAACAAACCAGAAATAGGTCCCGTCTGGACACGTTAGTCGAGCCACAGTTTCTGGCTGGATAGATGGGTGAGAGAATAAATGTTCTGTAATGTGCAATATTGCATATGCTGTGGGCTGCAGATCTTTGCTAGGTTTGAACAATGGAGCAGCAAGGAAGGAAAGTTTGTATAATATTTTCATACTAATTGTGTGCGGAGTTATGCTGAAAGATGTGTATAAACCCAGCAGTGGCTTCCACATAATCCACTTGTCACAACTAAAGACTATATGCGCCTCCTTTCAGCACCAAGCTCATTGTACTTTTAGGGTGTTTACTAGACTGAGTGGGACCTGTTGGGTCCCAGCTTCACATGTTAGGGCTGGTCCCCCAATGCAATATTCCACCTCTCCACCAATTCCAATATTGCTGGCGAGGGGGGGTAGCTTTCTGGAGCGCTAGCATGGGTGTTGTGGACCGAAGGGTCTGGTTTCCAGGGGGCTAGTATGGACATTGTGGACCAAATGGATTCTTGGGTTGGCACACACACACAGACTCGCACACACACACACACACACAAACACACACACACACACACACACACACACACACTCACTCACTCCACCTCACACACATACACTCACTCACACATACACTCGCTCACACACAGACTCTCACACATACACTCACATACACAAATACACTCACACACACAGACTCACACTCACACACACTCTCACACACACACATACATACTCACACGCAGACTCACATACACTCACACACATACACACACGTACACACACACGCACTCACACTCACATATACACACATTCACACTCACATACACACTCACACACTGACTCCCACACCACATATATGTCAGTAAACTTTCATGAATCTACTTACACGGCAGAGCATGGCCTCTCTACTGTGGGGCTTCTGCAATCAGCGTGACCTCTGCACTCAGCGGAAATTACGCAATCAGCATGACCTCTGCACTCACCGGACATTACGCAATCAGCGCAACATGTCCACTAAGCGGAAGTCACAAAATGAGCGGGACTTTTGGACTAAACACAGTTGGACCTAATAAAGCATTTATTCCTTCCAAACGCAGTCGGGCCTAATAAAGCTTTTATTCCTTCCAAACACAGTCAGACCTAATTTAACATTGCACTTTCAAGCACAGGCAGGGCACAGCAGGCCAAACAACTCATGGCATTGTCATTAAAGGCTAACACATCATTTATTGCAAGTACATTGCAGACTCACAGTTCAGTTGATTCACAGCTTCGAATGACATTTGTGGCCTCTCTCTCGTGACTGACTTGCATACAGACATCCAGGGTTTTATAGTGCTGCCCCCTCCCCCTCCCCCCCCCCCCCCCCCCCCCCCCCCCAGAAGGGGCATTATCTTCATTGTGGTGAGTGACAGGTGACAGGATCAATCAGCTGATCTCAAGGTTTTTTTAACACTCATAACTTTTTTTATTTTTCATCGATGGGAAAAATCCTCGGGGCTGGTTCAGCGGAGGAGGACTGTGAGTTAGATGGTTAAAAATCACAGTGATACAGGGTAGCGTTGCTTATAAACTCAATATACAGTGCAGACAGGAAATGGTCAAGATGAGACTTTTAATTATACAGATAGGTCATACAGTACAGAAATATGCCCTTTGGCCCATCATGTCCATGCCAACCATCTAATACCTATCTGTAATAATTTCATTTACCAGCACACAGTCTGTAGTTAACTATGCCTTAACGAGAGAGTTACAGCATGGGAGCAGGCCCTTTGGCCCATCGTGTCCACACTGACCATCAAGGGTGGTGAATCTGTGGAATCCATTGCCACAGAGCTGTGGAGGCCAAGTCAATGGATATTTTTAAGGGAGAGATTAACAGATTCTTGATTTGTAAGGGTATCAGGGGTTATGGGACAAAGGCAGGGGAATGGCGTTGAGAGGGAAAGATAGATCAATCATGATTGAATGGTGGAGTAGACTTGATTGCCCGAATGGCCTTATCGTGCTCCTAGAATTATGAATTTATGAAGCAGCCATTTACACTAATCCCACACTAATCAATCCAACTTTTATTCTCGCCATATTGTCATTAATTACCTACAGATTCTATCACTCAACTGCACATAAAGGGCAATTTACAGTGACCAATAAACCCTGCAGGTTCTATAACAGCATTTAAAAGACACTTGGGTACCTGTATAGGAAAGGTTTAGAGGGATGTGGGCCAAACATGGGTAAATGAGACCAGCATGAATGGGACATCTTGATCATCCTGGATGAGTTGGGCCGAAGAGCCTGTTGCTCTGTGTTTCTATGATTCTATAAACCCGCGTGTCTTTGGGATGCGGGGGAAAACTAGAGTACCTGGAGGAACCCACGCAGTCCCAGGGAAAGTGTGCAAACTCCACTCAGACAGCACCCAAAGCCGGGTTTGAACCTGGGTCCCTGGTGCTGTGAGGCAGCATCTCTACCAACTGCGTCACTGTGCCGCCCTTGTTGAATTGTGCCTTGTCATGAAGCAGCATTTAGCATTTACATGACAATCTCGTTGTTTACACAGTAGGTTTGTGCTAGGTTCACCTTTGTCCTGTATGTGTGTAAATAGACATGGGTGTGCTACACAATCTTGAAATTGCTGATATCACCAAATCAGTCATGAACCTGATGAGAACAATGGAGCAGCAAGGAAGGAAAGTTTGTATAATATTTTCATACTAATTGTGTGCAGAATTATGCTGAAAGATGTGTGCAAAACCAGCAGTGGCTTCCACATAATCCACTTGTCACAACTAAAGACTATATGCGCCTCCTCTCAGCACCAAGCTCATTGTACTTTTAGGGTGTACCAATCCCCGCACCTTAACACTATCCTACACACGCCAGGGATGGTTTACAATTTTACTGAAGCCAATTAGCCAACAAACCTGTACCTGTTTGGGGTGTGGGAGGAAACTGGAGCACCCGGAGAAACCCCACGCGGTCACAGGGAGAATGTGCAAACTCCAAATAGACAACACCCATAGTCAGGATTGAACCCGGGTCTCTAGCGCTGTGAGGCAGCAACTCTACTGCTGCGCCACCGTGCCGCAAAGTATGAAGTTATTCATTATAATGCACGCAAAATAATAATGATATATGGACATGGTGCAGAGATGATTTAATTTTGCTGTCTCTCATTTTATTGCAGTCTAAAGAGTTTCTTCAGTCGTTCTCGTGACATGTTGTATTTCAAACGTCTCATCCAGATCCCCAAATTGCCCGAGGTACGGGGTTTCTGCAGAGAAATAGTGCAAAGTATTTGTGAATGAGGCCTGTATCTGATCAAACTTCTTGTAAACTACTGGCTTCCATTATATTTGCTGAAGATTTTGCTAAGATTACACTTTTACGATTTTAACGTGGCACTCGCCATTTTGCAGCTCCTGGAAGTCATTAATTCTACCCATGTCCATGTGGTCTGCAGAGCAAAATAATATTTTGAATAATTTCACGTATAGACTATAATAAATGTAAACAGTCTGTTAATGTTATTGGTATTTAATTATATCATTCCAATTTGCGATTAGTATTATTTGATGTTGCGCTTCTATTTAATTTGTTGCCATCTCTTCTGAATCCAGATCAGGGAATCGGGTTCATAATTTGTATCAAAGTCTGTAAGAAATTGCAGAGTTGTAGATGTAGCCCAGACCATCACACAGAGCTGACTCCCCATCATTGACTCCATCTACAATACGTGCACCCTCAAATAAACAGCCGACACAATCAAAGACTTGTCCCACCCCGGTCACTCTTTCGTCCTGCTGCCGTTGGGTATAAGGTACAGATGTTTGAAAGCGTGCACAACCAGACTCAGGAACGGCTCCATCCCCTCCACTCCAGAACGGTCCTTCCCTAAGCTGGGGTATTGTCCATTTCACTTCCACCCCATTGCGGACATTGGACTTTATCTCTGGAATTGGTGGTCTACAATATTCTGCACTCCGTATCTTCCCCTTTGCTCTACCTATTGTACTTGAGTTTGATTTGATTGTATTTATATATAGTATTATTTAATCTGATTGGAAACTATGCAAAATAAAGCTTTACACTATACTCCAGTGAGCATGACATAATAAACCTAAACCCCCCAAACTAGGGTTTGAATGCAATCTATGCTCTTGGTTGATGATTCAAAACTTCTGAGTTACAGCTACCAGGATTTTCTTCACTGTCACCTACCTTTAGAAGTCCTACCCATTTATAGCAATAGAGTCATAGAGTGATACAACGTGGAAACAGGCCCTTCGGCACAACATTCCCACCGGGCCTACATGTCTAACTGTTTCTTAAACATTGGGATAGTCCCAGCCTCAACTACCTCCTCTGGCAGCTGGTTCCATACACCCACCACCCTATGTGTGAAAAAGTTACCCCTCAGATCCCTATTAAATAGTTTCCCTTTCACCTTAAACCTATGTCCCCTAGTCCTCAATTCACCTACTCTGGGCAAAGACTGTGCATATCCCCAATGTATTTCTCTCATGATTTTATACACCTCTATAAGATCACCCCTCATCCTCCTGCGCCCCAAGGAATAGAATCCCAGCCTACGCAACCTCTCCTATAGCTCAGACCCTCAAGCCCTGGCAATATCCTTGTAAATCATCTCTGTACCCAGCTTGGCAACATCTTTCCTATAACATTATGCCCAGAAGTGAACGCAATACTCTAAATGCGATCTCACCAAAGTCTTATACAACTGCAACTTGACCTCCCGACTTCTATACAATACTCTGACTGATGAAGGCCAATGTGCCAAAAGCCTTTTATCCACATTATCTACCTGCGATTCGACCTTCAAGGAACGATGCGCCTGCACTCCTAGATCATTCAGCTCTACAACACTCCCCAGAGCTGTACCATTCACTGGGTAGGTCCTGCCTCTGTTAGACTTCCCGAGATGCAACACCTCACATTTCTCTGTGTTAAATTCCATCAACCATTCCTCAGCCCGCCTGGCCGATTGATCCAGATCATGCTGCAAACTTTCACAACCATCTTCACTATCTGCAAAACCACTAACTTTTGTATCATCAGCAAACTTGCTAAACCACCATTTCATTTAATTAAACCCCATGTAATTCATAGAGCCAAAGATACATATTAATATTTTGGGACAAAATATAGATGTGTAACATTCTCCTTTTGACAGAGTCCGCCAAATTTTCTGCGAGCTTCTGCCCTGGCAGAGCATGTGAAACCAGTGGTGATAATTCCTGATGAAGGCCCAACAGATGACATTGAGGAACCGGAGAGTCTCATCGAGGTTTCTGCCGCTCCAGTGACGGAATCCCAGGTAAGAATGATTTTTGCAACAAGACCCTCCTGGGCAAATAATCTTTGCTGGCCTTGAAATAAGTGTAGCAGATTTTGAAGATGTATAAAGTAAGACCACAAACAAAATCCTTAGAAAGAAGAGGCTGGGGAAGAATGAATGATGGAGTGTGAGTGTTTAATTTAGAGATACAGCGTGGAAATGGGCCCTTTGCCCACCGCGTCCGCGCCCACCAGCGATCCCTGTACATTAACACTATCCTACACATCAGGGACAATTTAAAGAAGCCAAATTAACCTACAAACCTGTACGTCGTTGGAGTGTGGGAAGAAACTGGAGCAGCTGGAGAAAACCCACGCAGTCACAGGGAGAACGTACAAACTCCGCGCAGAGAGCATCCGTCGTCTGGATTGAACCCGGGTCTCTCGCGCTGCAAGGCAGCAATTCTACCTCTGCACCACCATGCTGCTCTTTTAATACTAAATTAATGAGTACTTACAGATTCAGTGAATGTGACTAAATAAGGTCATAGATCAGTAATGAGGCGGGTGAGATGTGCTTTTCCACAGCATGGAAATATCAAAGTCTAGTGGGAATAACTTTAAGATGAAAGGAACAAAGTTTAAAGGAGATGTATGGGGCACGTTTTTTTCTAGAGGGTGGTGAGTTGCCTGGAATGCGCTGCTGGGGGTGGTTGTAACGGCAGATATAATAGTGGTGTTTAGGAGACTTCTGGATAGGCACATAGATGTGCAGGGAATGGAGGGATATGGATCATGTGCAGGCAGATAAGAGTTGGTCTTGGCATCATGTTCAACACAGCCACTGTGGGCCGAAGGGCCTTTTTCTGTGCTGTACTGCTCTATGTTTTATTAACTGCTTTTGCGTTTTAGCTTTATATAGGTTATAAAAAATCGAGAAACATTTGTATATTAAAAAGCTGAACATCTTTTCTTCTAGAATTTGGTGGATGTGGACATTTTCGATGCTGCGTTTGGACCTCCAACTAATAATAGTTTTGAGAAAGATGAACGGTAAGCGGAGCTTTGGCAATGAACGGCTGGCTGCAGTAAGATATGTTTTTGCTTCAATTTGACATTTCCTTTTGTGTGATTTACTGCAGAAACCTTCATATTGACAATCTGAAGAAGGAGGTGGAGATGCTGAAAGTTGAGCTGGAGAGAGTAAAGTCTGAGGTAGGGGCTCCTGCATGAACTTCAACTTCAACTTCGAGAAGGGGGGGTCAGTGAGTCGGGTAAATGCAATGGGTAAAAATAAATTATTTCAAAGTTTGCTTTAACGTTGGCATAGTCCAATCAAATTCCAGGCCTCTCTTAATTACTCAAAGGTGATCTCTTTGAGGGACCCATGTAGAGACTGCACAGCTCCCAATATCCCTGACCTTAATAGTTTATAATTTAGAGATACAGCGTGGAAACAGGCCCTTCGGCCTACCGAGCCCGCGCCGACCAGCGATTCTCAATATGGAAGTCTATTAAATTCCCAAAGGCATAATTAAGGCAAAGGGAGAGGCGAAAAGTAGACACTCATATTTTTTTCCCCCTCAGGGTGGAAATGTTAAAGACTGGAAGGCAGAGCTTTAAGGCGAGAGGGACAAAGTTTAAAGGAGATGTGCGGGGTAATGTTATACACACAGAGTGGTGGCTGGCAGTGGAGGCAGAGATGATAGTGGCATTTAGGAGGCTTTTGCATAGGCATGTGGATATGGAGTGATATGGATCGCATGCAGGCAGGGATCAGTTTAACCTGGCATCATGTACAGCACAGACATTGTGGGTCAAAGAGCCTGTTCCTGTGCTGTACTGTTCTGTAGAAAGGAAGGGCAGATGCCTGTTTATACCGAAGGCAGGCACAAAGTGCTGGAGTAACTCAGTGGGTCAGGCAGCATCTCCGGAGAACATGGATAGATGATGTTTGGGGTCAGAACCCTCCTGCTTACATTTGACTGTCTATTGTCCTGATTCATTGTGCTGCAATGTTGCTGCATGCAGCCTGGTTGTTGTAGTTGCCTATAAAAGAGCAGTGGCGACACGTGCAGCAGTTGTGAAGCACTTTGGAGGCATCCCGCGTGTACGGAAGAAAATGTCCTGGCAGAAGCAGCTGATGTTGGTTTTATGTTGTCGCCAGGCCCAGAAGTACATCGCACAACTGAAAGCCCAGATTAACGGCCTGGAAACGGAGCTGGAGGAAACCCGCAAGCTGAAGCAGAAGGCGCTGGTCGACAACGAGGAGCTGAGGGACGAGCTGGAAAACCTGCGGAAGCAGAAAGGCGACGTGGATAAAACGGAGTTCCTGCTCGTGGAGTCCGAGAGTGAGTCCTGCAATGTGCAGTGCCATATAGAGCAGTGGCTGGTGTTTGTAACAGAGGCTGATCCAATGGGTGGGCCACTCACATTCAATTGACAGCACATGACGCACAATAATACTGGCCTGTGTTAGCCTGCACACCAGGGGCAATTTACAGAGGGCCAATTAATCTACAAACCTGTACGTCTTTGGGATGTGGGAGGAAGCCAGAGCACTCGGACGAAACACACATGGATCAGTGAGAATGTGCAAACTCCACATCGCAGGGGTGGTGCAGTGGTGGAGTTGCTTTTTGACAGAACCAAGGACCCGGGTTCGATTCTGCTCATGGGCGCTGCCTGCATGACGTTTGTACTTTCTCCCTGTGACCACATGAGTTTTCTCCAGGTGCTCTGGTTTCCTCCCACATTCGAAAGACGTGTGAGCTTGTCGGCTAATTGGCTTCTGTAAATTGTTCCTAGTGAGTGGGATAGAACCAGTGTACAGGTGTTCGCTGGTGGGCTGAAGGACCTGTTGCCACGCTGTATCTCTAAGCTAAGCTAAACTAAGCTCTCCTCAGACAGCACCTGAGGTCAGGATCGAACCCTTGGTCAGTGGAACTGTAAGGCAGCAGCTCAACCTGCTGCACCACTGTGCCGCCCCTGCGCTACTGCTCCAACTTAATGATATCTGTGCATTATTGCCATATTCTAACCTATCCCTGCATATTCTTCACTCTCATTCATAACCACCAAGGAGTGAAGATTTTTGGTGCTTAAGTTTCAACCTATCTCATACTGTGTTGGTTATGCAGCTGAGACCTGGTATTGTATAGAATAGCATTTAGATTTCATGCACTTCAAAATATGGCAAAAACATGCCATTAGTAAGTGACTGACACAGAGGAGAGGAGTTTGACCATGGAGGAGATTCTTGAGTCTGTTTAAGGACTTGATTTTAATCGTAATGATTGGGCATTTACTAACCTATCTTGTAGAAACTTCCAAAGATAGACACAAAAAGCTGGACTAACTCAGCAGGTCAGACAGCGCCTCTGAAGAAAAGGAATAAGTGACGTTTTGGGTCGAGATCCTTCGTCCCACCTGAGTCGTCCCGAAACGTCGCCTATTCCTTTTCTCCAGAGATGCTGTCTGTCCCGCCGAGTTACTCCATCTTTTCGTGTCTTTCTTCGATTTAAAACCTACATCTGAATTTCTTTCCTACACATTGTTCGGATTTGCATTTCCTTTGAGTCACGGAAAGGATATCACAAAGAGGAAAAGATAATTAAAAAGCACTGAAATCCATTATCATCCAAAGCAGGAAATTCTAGATTCTAGTCCGTTTCATTCAGGAATTTGTGTATTTGTCTGTGTATTGTACATCTACTGTAGATATAAGCACCAGGAAATAAGGAAACCAAGTGGACAGAATGCCATTGAGAATGCAGACGACCCTAATTTTGCATGTGTAAATGGGATAATTATCACAGTGCGATTGTTGATGGAAATATCCCTGACCCTGAGGATGTATATAAAGTATTTATTGGTTGCCTTTTGTTTTTAGTCACAATGAGACCAACCACAGAAAAGCTGTTAGCTGTCCTGCCACCTAGTATCTATTCTGGCCTGAACCAGTGGGTGTATCAGATAAAATGTGTAGGAAGGAACTGCAGATGCTGGTTTTCACCAGACACAGACACAAAAAGCTGGAGTAACTCAGCAGGTCAGACAGCATCTCTGGGGAAAATGAATAGGTGACATATCGGGTCCAGACCCTTCTTCCGAGATGCTGCCTGACCTGCTGAGAACAGGCCCATTTCTGGATTCTGTTGTTCTTCTAAGAGTACAAGTTACTTGGAACAGCCTCAGAAAGCTCACTAATTGTCAACACAAACACCTGCTAAAAACTGTCATCTTAATTTAACACCAGCTCCGTCCAGTTTCACTTCAATGTCGCTTAATTTGCTTTTGCAGAGAAAGTCCAAGCGAACGAGCAGCGCTACAACAAACTAAAGGAAAAGCACAGCGATCTTGTCAACACTCACGCCGAGCTCCTCAGAAAGGTACGAGAATCCTTGCACTTGGCACAATCCATGTCAAAACGAGCAGTTACGTTTGCGTAGGAAGGAACTACAGATGCTGGTTTAAACCGAAGATAGACACAAAATGCTGGAGTAACTCAGAGAGACATGCTTCTCTAACTTCAAGTAACCCTTGCTTTCCCTCTCTCTCCATCCCAGTTCTCCGACCAGTCTTACTGTTTCCGACTACATTTTATCTCTGTTTGCTTTGTTGTTTATCTTCTCCCAGCTAACAATCACCTATTCTACATCTTCCTGTCTGATCACCATTCCCTTTGCCCTATTTTCACTCCTTACACGTCCTTATCTATGTGTCTCCCTAACCTCTGACATCAATCTGAAGAAGGGTATCAGCCGAAACGCCACCCATTCTTTCTCTCTAGAGATGCTGCCTGTCCCGCTGTGTTACTCCAGCATTTTGTCTCTAACTGGGGTTATTTTTGTGCTTGACTGGAGCACATTTTATTAGTCGTGAACCTTTTGCATTTGTGTTCCTTGTGTAAGGTTAAGATGGGTTCCTGGTTCCCAACAGGAAGTTTGACTAAGCTTTCTCTCTCTCACTCGGTTGTGGCCATTTACACTTGCTTAGTTTAGTTTATTACTGTCACGTGTACCACGGTACAGTGAAATATATTTTTGATGCGTCAGTGGAAAGACTACACTTGATTACAGTCAAGCCGTCCACAGTGTATCGGAGACAGGATAAAGGGAATAACATTTTGTGCAGGATGAAGTCCAGTATAGTCTGATTAAAAACAGTTTGAAGGTCTTTAATTAAGGTAGATGGTTGATCAGCGGTGCTCTTTAGGTGTTGGTAGGATGGTTCAGCTGGGAAGAAACTGTCCCTGAATCTGGAGGTGTGTGTTTTCACACTTCTGTACCTCTTCCCTGATGGGAGAGGAGAGAAGAGGGGGTGACTGGGGTGAAACTCATCCTTGGTTTTTGTTTTTGAATGTGCATGGTTCATATTTGTATTAATGTTGCAGATATTTAGAGGTGATTTGGAATTAGGCTTGGATTATTTCTGATTCCTGCAGCAACCTTTTGAAACGAAACCACCCTTGAAATCAAACCATGTTTGGAAATGGGAACAATTTCCTTCTCTTATTCTGTTGACTGGAATTTATTGTTGAAAGCATTTCAACAGGTTTCGAAGATGTTGACAACATATGAAGCAGAACAGATTGCACATTGCTGAAGATGTTTCCCAATTAATTGCACCTATTAAAACTTGCCCTGGGGCTGTTGTGGAAGGTGGGGTGACTGGTTCAGACAGCCGGTTTGCAATGCAAAATTTGTGCAATATCTGTTAATTGTTTGGGTGTGATAAAAAAAGTCGGCTGAAATATTTATCTGGTTGTAAATGTTTCCTGGAGGATGAAAGTACTCGCACACAACTTAGTTCCTATTTTAAGAATGCTGGAAAATCGAAGGTAGACAAAAATGCTGGAGAAACTCAGCGGGTGAGGCAGCATCTATGGAGCGAAGGAAATAGGCAACGTTTCGGGCCTTCGCTCCATAGATGCTGCCTCACCCGCTGAGTTTCTCCAGCATTTTTGTCTACCTTAGTTCCTTGTGATGTGTCATGTCGTGGAATGCAGCCTAGGGGGCTGCTGCTTTGCTGCCTGTGGTGGGACTCAAACTGGAACCTTCACATTGTCAGCATCTGGAAACCACAGCTGACTCTTAACCTGTTTACCCGGTTTCTTCACGGTGACCGGAGAAGATGGGGAAGTTTCCAAACTGCAGGAGCCAGTCTCCCACCTTCCCGTCAAATCTGGGCACCAGGCTTTGTTAGTCATCGAGTCATACAGAGCGGAAACTGGCCCTTCGGCCCAACTTGCCCATGCCGACCCAGTTGCACTGTCCCCACAAGTCCTGCATTTGGCCCACATCTGTCAGACTGCCCACAAATCTCTCAGAATGGTGACTTTGTTAACTGAGACACAATAAGTAAAAATTAGCTTATTTTCAGCAAATACACCACAGTGGTGCAGCTGGTGGAGCTGCAGCTTCACAGTGCCGAAGACCCAGGCTCGATCCTGACATTAGGTTCTGTCTGTGTGGAGTTTGCATGTTCTCGTTGTGACTCCATAGGTTTTCCCAGGGGACTCCTGTTTACTCCCACGTGTGGAGGCTAATGGGCTTCTTCAAATTGCCCCGAGTGTGTAGGGAGTGGATGAGAAAGAACTTGTGTGAGTGGGTGATCGATGGGTGGCTACTGGTGCTGAGAACATCAATATTCACACACAGAGGAGGCGGGGCAATAAGCAGCAGAGATGGTCATTGGTTACAGAATAGGGAGCTGTCCTGGGCCTCTATGTGTCACGCGATCATCCCCTTTATGGTGCCATTGCAGTTGGACAGAATCTTTGTCCTCATTAATTCTGAGTCGCACTAGTTGCTCATAGAACCTTCTCTGTACTCCCTCTATCTGAGGAAAGACATTCTTGCCATAGAATGAGTACAGAGAAGGTTCACCAGACTGTTTCCTGGGATGGCAGGACTTTCATATGAAGAAAGACTGGATAGACTCGGCTTGTACTCGCTAGAATTTAGACGATTGAGGGGGGGGATCTTATAGAAACTAACAAAATTCTTAAGGGGTTGGACAGGCTAGATGCAGGAAGATTGTTCCTGATGTTGGGGAAGTCCAGAACAAGGGGTCACAGTTTAAAGATAAGGGGGAAGTCTTTTAGGACCGAGATGAGAAAAAAAAAATTCACACAGAGAGTGGTGAATCTGTGGAATTATCTGCCACAGAAGGTAGTTGAGGCCAGTTCATTGGCTATATTTAAGAGGGAGTTAGATGTGGCCCTTGTGGCTAAAGGGATCAGGGGGTAGGAAGAGAAGGCAGGTACAGGATACTGAGTTGGATGATCAGCCGTGATCTTATTGAATGGCGGTGCAGGCTCGAAGGGCCGAATGGCCTACTCCTGCACCTATTTTCTATGTTTCTATATCCATAATAACATTTTTTTATGATTAGAGTCATTACAGTGTGGAAACAGGCTCTTCGGCCCAACCTGCCCACCCCAACCAACATGTCCCATCTACAGTAGTTGCACCTGACTGCGTTTGGCTCATAAACCTCCAAACCTGTCCTATTCAGGTATCTGTCTAAATGTTTCTAAAATGTTGCGATAGTATCTACCTCAACTACCTCCTCCGGTAGCTCGTTCCATCCACCCACCACCCTTTGTGTGAAAACGTTACCCCTCGTGTGCCTGTTAAATCTTACCCCCCTCACCTCGATTCACCCACTCTGGGCAAGAGACTTTGTGCATCCACTCGATCTATTACTCTCATGATTTTGTACACAATGGAGTTATTTGTGATTCTCCTGAGCTTATACTGGATTAATAAGCAATAGAGAGCAACTGAAATATTGTACTGTGATGGACACAAAATGCTGGGATTAAATTTGCGTTCTTTTTATTCGATACATGAAGAGTGCGGAGACAACGAAACAACTAACAGTGACACAGCAGACCCGCGAGGAGGAGACGCGGACTAAACAAGAGCTTGAATTTGCCATGGAGGAAGCTAAGAGGGAAGCGGAGATGAAGGTGAGACTGAGTTCTACCATTCAGGTTTCCCATCTCTCTACACGGGAGATGCCTGTCCTGAACAGGCCTCCACAGATGCGGCAATGACCTCAAATATCAGAATAGTAGCGCACTATAACGATGGCCAATGTTATATTCACTAATGGATATTCTCTTTGTACTGGAGAGATCTTTACAACTTACTTGGTGTCCAGGGAAACGAGTGAGATCTTGACATCGGGAAAGATTCAGGGGGGAAAACTTTAATAGGAACTTGAGCGGCAACTATTTTACACAGAGGATGGCAGGAGAGTAGTGTCAGTGTATGGAATGAGCTGCCAGAGGAGGTAGTTGAGGCATGTACTATATCAATATTTAAAAAACATTTGGACAGATACATGGATAGGATGGGTTTAGAGGGATATGGGCCAATCGCAGGCAGGTGGGACTAGTGTAGATGGGACATGTTGGTCAATATGGGCAAGTTGGGCCGCAGGGTCTGTTTCCACACTCTGTGACTATGATTAATCCTGGCAGCTGTGGACAAGTTACCATTGAGACTCCCGTGTCTGCAACACAATAACAGATCACTGCTTGCACAGTAAATCAACGGACAGACTCAGTTAATATTTAAGCTGATAAATAACCAGTACTTAATTTCAAGACAGCATGTTTGCCGTAGTTACTTCTTACCGGTATCCTCAATGTCGAGACACAGCCCACTGCTTCTCATCAGCTATCAATGCAATGTTGGCAAAGTATCTCCCTGTATCTCGGTACATGTCACAGGAATAATCCAGTACAGGTTCACCACCGATTTTCCAGAACCCTTGGTTCCAGTGCCTTGCCGTTTTATCCGTTTTGCCAGACCAACAGAGGTCTCGGCCTTGGGGGGGCTGAGATACCCTTTGCAAATTGGCCACGGTAGTCGGCTGTGGGAGTGGATCTGCCGGCTCTGGCTGGGCCGGAGCTCCAGAGCCCTCATCGCAGGGGCCAAATTTGAGCCACTGATGAATCCCAATGAGTTTAGTTTAAAGATATAGCATGGAAACATCCCCTTTGGCCCACCGAGTCCACGCCGACCAGCGATCACCCATACACTGCACACTAGGGACAATTTACAATTATTACCAAAGCCAATTAACCCATAAATCTGTAGGTCTCGGTGTGGGAGGAAACTGGAGCACCCGGAAAAAACCCACATGGTCCCAGGGAGAATGCACAAACTCCGTACAGACAGCACCCAATGTCAGGATCGACTCTGGCGCTGTAAAGGGCCTGTCCCACCAGCACGCAACTACATGCGATGAACGCGATCAAACCGGCAGCGGGGGCCGCGCGGAGGTCGGGTGATCCCCTGTACAGGGCCGGTCCCACCAGCATGCGCCTGCATGCGGCAAGCGCAACTAAACCGGCAGTAGGGGCCGCGCGGAGGTTGGGTGAGTGGCGCAACGCGGCGCAAAGCGAGGCGAACTTGAAGCAAGTCCAAGGTAAGTTCACCAGGACTTAGAGGGGCACACAGAGAGGGGCACCGAGGCACACACACATACAGGGCCATGGAGCCACACACATAGAGGGTCACGGAGGCACTTACAAATAGTTTCACGGAGGCACGATGTCCGGGCGGTGTGTAAATGTCGCGGCGACTGCGAGCCGACAAACCGTTGCCGCGCGGGATTTTTGGACATTGTCGGTTTTTCGGAGCCCCGCGCTGCGTCGGGACGAACTCGGGACGAACTCCGCACAATTCCGCACGGCTCCGGCGATCGAAGTGGGACCGGCCCCGCGACGCCGGACGGCTCAAGCGACCACGTTAGGTCGCGCTAATCGCATCGAGTTGCATGCTGGTGGGACAGGCCCTTAAGGCAGCAACTCCGCCACTGTGCCGCCCTAATGGTAACGTGTCGCTGGAGTCTGGCGTAACTCTGGGTCTCATGATGAATGATGTGGGAGT
This sequence comes from Raja brachyura, assembly GCA_963514005.1. Next base: position 25,667,002 of record OY740808.1, read on the forward strand.
CCTGCTGAAGTTATTGATGTGGATGAGAACACCTACAGAGTTTCAGTGCCGCAATGATTAAATAATGTATTGGAAGAAGCAATCACAGCATTAAATGAAGATGAATCCAGATTTGGCCGAAAGTCTTTTTAATCATTAATCCGTTTAAAGAACAATTTCCAAGACTCCCTTCAAACAGTCCCTTCATAACCCGATAATTGTGCCACAATCTTCTGCAGTCCAGTCAATAGGTTTTAAAGCTGCCGATCAATTAAGGGAACAGTGAGAGGCTTTGAGCTAGCCCTCTTGTCAAGAATTTTTAGTTCCTTCTTATTACATTATGCTGGTCTACACGGCTTTCCATGTCATTTTTTAATATGGCATGTTCTTTTAATTCTCCTTCCGGTTCCCACACCCACTTGTCCGTCAGCCTTCTCTTTTAGCAGAGAGAGGCCAAATTCAAGCATCTCCTGTTCTGTTGGATTGCTTATAACCCAATGGTATGAACATTGAATTTTCCAATTTGAGGTAACCCACAACCCTGGTGGTCTCCCCCACACACACTCACCTGTCCACCTGGTTTCCTTCTCTCGTTGTTCATCTCTCCCATGCCCTCCTCCCACCTGCTCAACAACTGTTCCACCTGCCAGGCTATGTCTCACTCCCCCAACCTGGTGTCATCTCCTCCTCATCTCCATCTTTCGCCTCCCAGCCTATACCCTGCACTGCTGGCAATCTTTCCTGTTCTTCTCGGTCCTGATGCAGAGCTTTGTCTCAACGTCATCTTGTACCTTTTCCCTCCATAGATGTTAATGACCTGCTGAGTTCTTCCAGCATCCTAATGTATCTCTCCTTACCCTGATCATCAGGGGAAGTGTAACTAGTATAGATATGAAGAGGTTTCAATATAGTGCTATGCTCTACGCATACTATACATTTAATGTTCTGCTACTGATGTAGATGAGAGAAAAGAACAAGTTAGGATCTAGTCCACAGGGAAAAACGTGGTGTGAGAAGGGGAAGTTTACCCATTGCGGCATGGAGTGTTTATTTAGTGGCAGGTGCTGCCCCCAAGAGTTAGATTAGCTACAAAATAATTTATGGGACTAAATATCACTTGGAAGTGAATTCGTCAACTTTCTTATAAATGGCTTATCCGAGCTGAGACCTAATTTCATGGATGCATTTAACGGAATTCTATTAAGTAAAGCAGCAACCTACTTTTCCATAATGGCTTTTGCATCCTGAAAGATATTTCCAAATGTTGAGAAATTTTAACTCCTTTAGCCTCCCTAAAGATTATAAGCATTTAAGCTCATTGAAATCACTCAACCTGAGAAATTGCTTAATTTTTTTAAACGTTGATAATGGTCCTTGCAAATAGCCCATGGTGTTGTCTTCAGGTGTGAAGTGACTGCTGAGATTCACTCCTGAAAATAAGAGACTGGAACATTTATACTTTCAAAGTTAGTTGCGGTCATAGATTGGAGTTCACAGGTTGGGCAGCTGGTAGAGCTGCTGCCTCACAGCACCAGAGACCCGGGTTTGATCCTGATCTTGGGTGCTGTCTCTGTGGAGTTTGCAAGTTCTCCCTGTGACATGTGGGTTTGTAGGTAAGTCGGCTTCTGTAAATTGTCCCTGGTTTGTGATAGAACTAGTGTAGTGCACGGGTGATCGCTGATCAGTGTGGACCCGATGTGCTGAAGGCTCTGTTTCCACAGTGCATCTTTAAACTAAACTAAAATCTTAATTTAAAAATATCCTTCTGCATCTCTCAGTTATGCTTGATTTGGATTAAACTCATATGTAAGGTGGGACAGATAACTGTAACATTCACTGGTTCAATGCTTCCTTACCAGTGACTTGCCCTAATGAGTTGTAGCGAATGGCGGCGTGTGGAATAACACTGCCATGGAGTTCGCCGGGATGACTAAATCACGTTTATTTTCTGAAGTTTAACTCTGCTTAACATCCATACCTGCAGCTGGAGGACCAGAGCTTCACAATGGAACAACTGAAGAGGGAAATAGAGGCAAAGAAGGAAGAGCTGGCTACCATCCAGGGCTCACTGCGTAGCTCTGACCAGGTACAAAGTAGGGGAGCACGAGTGAACAAACGTTCAGGTTGTATCGCTTTCCTGCTGTTTTTCTCCTCTTGCTGTGTAAGATGCTGACCTGTGCTGTGATATTGTTACATGGCTGTTGATCATTACCCTAGTTGGCCACTCATTCGGCTTTACCTTACCTGAATGCATGTTCCACTGTAAACATTGGAAAGGAATCCGGGAGCAATGCACATGTTGCGTCTTGAATCGCTCTTCATTTTGGGGGCACCAAGAGCTATTGTTTGCCACAAAGATAGGCCCAGGTATTGACAAGGCAGGAACATGCTTGATCTCTCCTGCTGGATGATGTATCATGTCGTCCAGCGACACTATTGTACACGAATATTCTCCCGTTAATAGTGCAAGAGATTGTGAGACAAGAGTGGAGCAGGTAGAGGATTCTAATTAATGCTTGACTGAAATGTTCAGAGCGATGGTGAGAGAAAGATACTAGGGTGGCAACTGGTAGAGCTGCTGCCTCGCAGCGCCAGAGATCCGGGTTCAATCGTGACCTTGGGTGTTGCCTGTGCGGTGTTTACACATTCTATCCGTGACTGCGTGGGTCTCCTCTGGTTCCCTCCCACATCCCCAAAAAATGTGCGTGTTTGTAGGTCAATTGGCCTCTTAAGTAAATTAAGTAAATAAAATTGCCCCTGGTGTGTTGGGAGGTGATGAGAAAGTGGGATAACGTAGAACTAGTGTGAACGATGATCGATGACCAGCATGGACTCAAAGGGCAGAAGGGCCTGTTTCTATGCTGTATCCTTAAACTAAACTAAATGAAAAGGGGGTGTCCCACTGCGGTGACCTAATTCGCCAGTTTAGGAGAGCTTGATAAAATGTCATTTTGAAAACCTCCTTCGACCTCCCTTCGACTATGTTGAAGACTAGCTTCGACTACCTTAGACTACCTTTGATTAGCTTCGACTACCCTCGATTACGTACGAATAACATGCCGACCTACTTTGACTAAACCTACGAGTAAATAAAATATCAATTTTTTTCCACTGCAACTTTTTTTTACTTGCGGGCATTTTTCAGCATGTTGGAAAATACGCCACGACCTATCTGAGGCCCCAGGTACGCGGGGACTACTCTCGAGCATGAAGGAGAGTTACAAAGACCTCCTAGGACCTCGTGTCGACCATGCTGCGAGTATGAGTCGAGGGCAAACTCTTCTAAACTCGCGGATTAGGTCGCCGCAGGAAAGATTATAGATCAGCCATGATTGAATGGCGGAGTAGACTTGATAGGCCGAATGGCCTAATTCTGCTCCTATTACTTATGACCTTATGATGAAGGGGATTTTAATGACATTATCTGAAGGACAAATTGATCCAATTCTGTATTTACTTACAATAAATGAAGATCCACCTGTTGATTAAGTATGTGAAAGGATTTTGAGATCTCATTTACTAATGAGCTCGGGCACTCAAGGCCTTGTGCTCTGTTGGGCCTTGGCTCAGAGTTGCACCTGTAGTAATGAGCACTGTGTGTGCCTTGGTTGCAGGCGGGCACAGAGATGAACTCGAGGCTACGGTGCCTTGAGGCAGAGAAGGACAACCTGAGGAAGACGGTGGCTGAGAAGGAAGCTGAGGCCTACTCACTGAAGAACACGCTGCAGGAGAGGGAGATGGCGATGCGCACCGAGAAAGACAAAGCCTGCAGGGAGCTGGAAGAGCTCCAGGGAAAATTCACAGAGAAGGTCAGTGTCCCGGGGTTACCATTGCAGCTTTGTCCATTAAATGGGTTGCAGCTCATGACTCTGTGGAGGCAGCTTCATCACACAATCAAAAGCTCAACGGGTTCAATCCTCCTGCTAGAGTGCGAAGTCCAGCCTGAACCCAGCGTAGCACTGAAAGAGGACAAGGTTAAACTGAGCTTCCACCTTCCCTCTTGACATTATGCACCAGGGAACTACGCAACAAAAAGAGTAGCCAGAAATACCTGAGGGTGGGGCAGAGGCGCAGCGGTAGAGTTGCTGCCTCACAGCGCCAGAGACCCAGGTTCTATCCTAACTACGGGTGCTGTCTGTGCAGAGTTTGTACGTTCTCCCTGTGACCATGTGGGTTTTCTCTGGGTGCTCCGGTTTCCTCCCACATTCCAAAGATGTGCAGGCTTGTAGGTTAATCGTCTTCTGTAAAAAAAATTGGCTCTAGTGTGATGGAGGGAACTAGTGTAGGGATGTTCGCTGGTCGGTGTGGACTCGGTGGGCCGAATGGGGCCTGATTCGACGCTGTATCTCTAAGCTAAACTGCAGATGCTAGTTAATACACAAAAGGATATAAAGTATTGGAGTAACTCAGCGGCTACAAAGTTTGTGTCCTTAATCCCTCCGTTACCCTTCCATCATTCTCCCCTGCCTCTTCCCCTTTGCTTGCCACTCTGCTGGCCTTGCTGCTTGTTTTCTTGCTCTTTTCAACTCCACAACGGTTTTATTCAAAAATAAGAAGAGTCTCGACCCGAAATGTCATCTATTCCTTTTCTCCAGAGATGCTGCTGAGTTACTCCAGTTTTTTGTGTCTCTCTGACGTGTAAACCAGCATCTGCAGTTCATTCCTACACAAGATGATACGTTTGTTCTCTCCTCCGGCCACTGCTGGAAACCAGCCTGCTGCCAGCTGCCTTTTCACTTGTGTTTCAGGCAAACCGTGAGCAGCTGCTTCAGCAGAAACTGCTGGATGAGCAGTTCCACATGGTCCAGGGCACGGTGAGGGAAGCCGAGAGCATCATCCAAGATGCTGTGGCCAAGGTTGACGACCCCCTGCACATTCGGTGCACCAGCTCGCCAGGTAGGAAGTGGCCAACGAGTCTAATGATCATCACATGGAGACACACGGAGCTGCAGACGCAGCAATCCCGAGTAAAACACACAGTGCAGACGCAACAATCCCGAGTAAAACACACAGTGCTGACGCAGCAATCCTGAGTAAAACACACAGTGCAGACGCAGCAATCCCGAGTAAAACACACTGTGCAGACGCAGCAATCTTATCTATTCCTCTCAACATTGTATACACTTCTACAAGATCACTCCTCAGCCTCCTCAGGTTTAGTACAAACCACATCATGAAGTACGCAGATGACACAACAGTGGTGGGCCTCATCAGGGACAACAATGAGCTGGCTTACAGGGAGGAGGTGAAACAACTTGTGGACTGGTGCAACACAAACAACCTGATCCTGAATGTCGAAAAAACAAAGGAGGTTATCGTCGACTTCAGGAAAACCCGGCACAGTCCCATACCACTTCACATCAATGACAGCGATGTGGAGGTGGTCAGTAGCACAAAGTTCCTGGGGGTGCAGATCACAGTCTGACCTGGTCGAATAACATCTCATCAACAGTTAAGAGAGCGCAGCAGCGGTTGCACTTTCTGCGCCGGATGAGAAGAGCTCACCTCCCCCATCCCATCCTCACTACTTTCTACAGGGGCACCATAGAGAGTATTCTGACCAGCTGTATCTCTGTCTGGTTTGGGGACTGTAGAGCCTCCGACTGGAAGTCTGTGCAGAGAGTGGTGAGGACAGCGGAAAAAAATCATCGGGACCTCTCTCCCCTCAATCGGGGATATTGCGACCAAACGTTGCGTGTCTAAGGCCAGCAGTATTATAAAAGACCCCACACATCTCCATTACGGTCTGTTCACTCTGCTGCCCTCGGGAAAAAGATATCGTAGCATAAGGAGCATCAAGGTTCTGCAACAGCTTCTTCCCACGAGCCATCAGACTCCTGAATGCCATGTAATGGGCCGCCACCATTGTCTATTTATCCTTTTTATCCATTTTATCCATGTTTATCCTTCTGTTAATTTATCGTGTTGCACAGGGAGCTAAATGCAACAAAATTTCGTTTGGAACTGCATATATCAATGTATTTCTAAATGACAATAAAGTTTGTTTGACTTTGACTTTTTTGACTCTTGTGCTTCAAGGAATAAATTCCTTGCTTGCCCAACCTTTCCCTATTTCTCGGGCCCTCAAATCCTGGCAACATCCTATTATATCTTCTCTGCACTTTCGTACTTAATGACATCCTTGCCATAGCAGGATGACCAAAACTGAATACAATATTCCAAATGTAGTCACCAACATAGATAAAGCTTCAGACCTGTGTTCGAGGCTTTGAAGAAGGGTCCAAGCCCGAAACATCACCCATCCTTTGTCTCTAGAGATGCTGCCTGACCCGCTGAGTTACTTCAGCACTTTGTGTCTATCTTTGGTATAAACCAGCACCTGCAGTTCTTTGTTTCTATGGAATTCTGTGGAATTCATTGTCATATATGTATAAACGATATAGATATCAAAATATATGATTTTGCATGTTGATGGGACCCGTCTTGTTTACTTTGCACTAATTAAAGATGGGGGAACTGACCTTGTCCATCTCTTACAGATTACCTCATCAACAGGGCAGAAGCAGCCATGGAGTCGGTGAACTTGATGCAACAAGGACACTTGCAGTACCTAACGAACATGGCAGGTACTGCCACCTCAGTTTCAGTTGCACGTGTCCACATTCTGTACTGATAACAATTAAGATGTTATGCAAGTTAAGATGCTGAAAGCCCGAACATCTAAGGCCAGAGGGCATACCCTCAGAATAAAAGAATGTACCTTTTGAAAGGATATGAGGAGGAATTTATTTAGACAGAGGATGGGAATTCATTGCCACGTTCGGCTGTGGAGGCCAAGCCATTCGGTAATTTTAAGGCAGAGATTGACAGACTCTTGATTGCTAAGGGCATCAAGGGTTATGGGAGAAGGCAGGAGAATGACGTTGAGAGAGAAATATAGCCATGTTTGAATGGTAGAGTAGACTCAATGAGCTGAATGGTCTAATTTCTATTCCTATGAGTTATGAACATAAATTTGCGTTTGGTTAAAAGGTAAAATACTTGTTAAATATTTTCCTCATTCACTTTATCGGGACTTTCCTATCAGCAAGGGAGGCTGTGACCATCTGTTTCCAGGTGCTAATACTATTCTGTCCATTAACCAGAAATAATGGGTCTTCAAAGGTTTACATTACCTACTATCCTCCTCCTATAGTTAACCCTGCTTTAATTTGCATTTTCTTTGTGAAATTGCCTATGTAAGACTCAGAAGAGGTGCATTTCTATCTGCGGGTCATAAGTTTTTGGAAAACCTTTCCTCAAAGGGTAGCGGAAGCAGAGTTTTTGAACATTTTGAAGGCAGTGTTAGATTGACTTGGTTAATAAATGACAACACGAGGTTGGGGGAGGGATTGAAAGGGCAGGTGGAAAGACAGAGTTGACCGTAATCTTGTGGATTGTGGGACCCAGTGCCTTACTCCTGATCCTTGTCTGTACCTTCATATCAATGAACTCAACTCTGCCAAGCACCTTGTGATTAGAATGCCTTAGTTATTCACGAGTCTGAGAATAACACCCAATTTAATGTCCTATTAACTGTACCTTAATAGCGGTTACAAAAAAGTTGTTAAAGTCCAAGTGGCAGGAGGTGAAGAGACTCATCTGGAATTTTTAGCATTTTGAAGCACTGTTATGGCAACGTAAAAATCATTTAATACAAATATGCAATTCACCCTAGATCTACTGATTCTGTATATAACGTGTCTTCACTGAATTGTCCCCTTTATTTTCCATTGGTTCCCACAGATGCCAGCAGCCTCTTGCAAGCATTGACCAGGTTTGCTCATTTGTCTGCCGACACCATCGTGAATGGCAGTGCCACGTCACACCTGGCACCGACTGACCAGGCGGACAGTGAGTATTGAGCACATCCTAGACAGGGCTGGAGAAAAATCTAACTTCACATTGAGCAGGTGTTTGCGTTCCTGTTCAGCTGCAGCACTGAGACATCATGGGAGGAAGCAGAGGGAGATGGGGCAAATATTTACAAGCAAATGCAGATGTTAGTTTACAAAGCGCTGGAGTAACTCAGCGGCTCAGGCAGCAGCTTTGGAGAACATGGATGGGTGATGCTTTGGGTCGGAACCCTTCTTCAGACTCAATGATGACTTTAACAGACTGGAAGCTGCGACAAGTGGTGTGCTTCAGGGATCATTGCTGGGCCCATTGCAGTTTGTGGTTTATATCAATGATCTGGATGAGAACGCACAAGGCATGATTAGTTTGCAGATTGTCTTTTACCCAGAGTAGGGGAATCAAGAACCTGAGGACGCAGGTTTAAGGTGATAGGGGAAACATTTGATAGGTACCTGTGGGGCAAATCTTTCATACAGAGGAGGGTGGTGGATATATGAAACAAACTGCCAGGGGAGGTAGTTGAGGCAGGTAGTATAATGATGTTTAAAAGACACTTGCATAGATACATGGATAGGAATGATTTAGAGGCATATGGGCCAAGCACAGGTAGGTGGGACTAACGTAGATGGGGCATGTTGGTCGGCATGGACTCGTTGGGCCGAAGGGCCTGTTTCCCCGCTGTATGACCCTATGACGATGACTCTGTTAGATTAAATATCGAAGGATTCTTTGTGGTTTCCATGAATCTTGCTTCAGGGGTTTCTGTGGGTTTTGCAGCTGTGTCCTCTGCAGTTTTGTTGTACTCCGGGTTAATGTTAGCACTGATCCAATAGAAGGTATCAGATCCTGGACCTGAAGGGGAATATTGTTCCAAAGTAATCAGATTTCCTCAGGGGAACACTGAAACCAGTCGAATGCAATGTGAAAACATTTCTATAAAACTGAGTTTATATTTATTTACCATCCTCACAGGGCTGACGGACGGTTGCAGAGAGTGTGGGAAGGAGAGCCTACGCTATTTGGGTGAGCTGAAGGATAAGCGGTCAGTCAGCCGTGCCGACCCTGCCGCTGTGAAGAGTGCGATTCAGAAAATCCTTGACCTCGGACAGGTATGATCAACTCACCACTCCCACCTGAGCGTTTGACATCACTGGGCCTCCACTAGCTGGAGTTTAGAAGGTTGGGGGGGGGGGGGGGGGGGTCGGACCTCATTGAAACCTACAGAATAATGAAAGGCATAGATAGAGTTGATGTGGAAAGGATGTTTCCACTGGTGGGAGAGTCTAGGACCAGAGGCCATCGTCTCAGAATTAAAGGGTGCTCTTTTGGAAAGGAGGTGAGGAGGAACTTCTTTAAAGGGTAGTTAATCTGTGGAATTTATTGCCACAGAAGGCTGTGGAGGCCGTCTGTGGATATTTTTAAGGCAGAGATCGTCAAATTCTTGATTAGAACGGGTATCAAGGGTTAAGGGGAGAAGGCAGGAAAATGGGATTAGGAGAAACTAAACTGAGTCTGAAGAAGGGTTTCGGCCTGAAACGTTGCCTAATTCCTTCGCTCCATAGACACCGAGTTTCTCCAGCAATTCTGTCTACCTTTGATTTTCCAGCATCTGCAGTTCCTTCTTGAACAAATGGGATTAGGAGGCAGAGATCAGCCATGATTGAATGGCAGAGTAGATTCGATGGGCCGAATGGCCTAATTCTACCCCTATAACTTGTGAGAATAGTAAGATTGAACGAGAACTTACCAGTTCGAAGGTTGATCATTATTTCATGAGGAGTCGAAGTGAGGGATTTCGTGAAGAGCCCGCCGGCGCGCATGCTCGACATACTTCAAAGTAGCGGCGTGGAATCACAGAAACCAACAAAAGAAATGACTTTGGATAGTAAGATTGAAGTGACTAAGATTACCAGATGAAGGTGATTGAGGGTGGGCGAGGAGGGCACGAAATCCCTCACTTCGACTCCTCATGAAATAATGATCAACCTTCGAACTGGTAAGTTCTCGTTCAATCTTACTATTTCATTTCGGAGTCACGTGAGTGACTTCGTGAAGACTTCAAAGCTTCTGTGATTACACGCCCTGGACCACGTCCATGCAGACACACCACTACCAGGGATGGATGGGAGGAACAAACTTGCTCAAATAGATCATACTGCAAAACAAGAGCATATTTGTTAATAACAAATCAAATCCCCTCATGCGGGGACATCTCCGCGTTCTTGACCTGCATTCAGCACGGCTTCTGCGAACTGTAGAGGAGCAGCAACAGGCTTGTTATAAAATCGCTGACACACAGCTTCATTAGCCCATCCTCCTATGGCGAGGATCTGGCCCATAGGCACCTTCATAATCCTTGCCATTGATGTCAATGCAGCCCTGGTGGAGTAAAAATTGAACACATTAGTGTTGATACCTGACTTACCCAAGACGACTCGAAGCCACCTGGATATCGTCTGGACTGTCACTTGATGATGAGACAAGCCGGTATCTCTCCATTCCTCTGATGCGTGCCGTCACCTTGACATAGTGACGAATACGTGAGGCTGAACACAGCCTAGCATCTGCGGGGTATGCCGGGAACTTCAGCTGCAGCCCTATGCACCCAGGTCTATGCTGCTTTAGTAGCTCATCAACGACGAAGACTACTTCCATAGGGGTAGATATCATCCTGTCAACACATCGTTTGTGTAGTGTTTGTACCCTCTGCTGAAGTCAGCGCTAGTAACATCACCAGTTTCATGATGAGTTTGTCCAGTTGGATCCCTTCCATGGGAGACCACGTCCTGAGCAGGTTTAATACGTCCCTGACATCCCAGGTGATATCATAGCGTGGTGTAGGCGGATTCATATTGAATATACCCCGCATGAGTCTGGACACTAGCCTGTTGGATCCTACCTCAATCTTGAGATAGAATGACAGCGCGCTCCTGGCACTGTTGATGGCACTGTAACTTAAGTGTTGATCATGGTACAACCCCGCGAGGAATTCCAGGACGTCAGTTATTGTCACGTCATCGTACGTGATGCGAGAGCGGCTGCAGTAGGCTCCCACTTCTTAATCTGCGAGCGGTATCTTCGCCTTGTTGACTCTCGACATGACGCCCTGATGGTATCCAATGGTCCGAGTTGAGAGGCCGTATTGGACTAACGGCCTGTTCAGAACCTGCAAGCCAACAAATTAAATAGCCATGGCAGGGATGTGGCTCCCCTGAGACAGGGTGAGTAACCAATTCTGGGCAACCCTTCAAAAGGACCCAAGGTTCGATTGAGCATGTCAAAGACCACCGGACACCAAGGCTGTGTAGGCCAGTCGGGTATAATAAGGATGCCCTTGGCAGCATCTGCCTGAATCTTTCGCAGTACCCGACTGATGAGGCAAAACGAGGGGAATGCATAGAAAAACCAATTCCCCCAGTCCAGCGAGAATGCATCTAGCGCTATTGCCCCAGGATCTGGTTCCCATGAAACGTATGTTGATACCTGATGGTTCAACCGTGACGCAAAAGGTCAATGTCCGGTTTACCAAATTTGGCTGTGACTTTAGCAAAAATTTCAGGATGCAACATCCATTCAATATTGTCATTGAATTTGCGTGACCTGGTGTCCGCCACAGTATTAAGCTCACCTGGCAAATAGGTAGCTGAAATCCAAAATCTCTTTGAATACACCAGAGCCAAATTGAGTTAGCCAATTTGTCACATGAAACTGACCTGGTACCACCCATATGGTTTAAATATGCCACAGCTGTGATGTTGTCTATTTGGAAACGGACGTGTGCTCCAACAAGCTTGGAACAATACACACAAAGTCCGTGGAATGCTGCCAGCAACTCCAAATAGTTAAACCCTTGAGTCAAGAACATCGTTGACTCAAGGGTGTCCCATCTGCCCGCACAACGAGAGCAATTATCTGTAGCTCCCCAGCCATTGGAGCTTGCATCAGTCTGCAAATATACCACCGGATTAGCCTCCCTGATGGGCTTGAATGAGCTGCTAATGTGACACACCCACCATTGCAACTCATTTATTGCTTCGGACGGCAGCTGCATTGATCGATCATAATGACCAGCGTTCCATTTTAACGCAGTAATTTTAGCTCTTTGCAAATTCTGATAATGCAAAGGTCCATATCGTGCTGCTGGAAACAAAGCCACTAGCTTGCCAATTACTGTGGCTGTATGCCGAATCGATGGTATATTGGTGCCAATTAAATCTCTGCACACCTGAGTGACCTCCTCAATTTTGTTAATTGGTATGGTTTCCCTCATGCTCATTGAGTTCACCGTGAACCCTAGGTAATTAATTACCTGGGCAGGGCAGAACTTCGATTTCTCTGGATGGACAATGAATCCCAATTGTTGAAATATATTGACAGCAGCTGCAACACCCTGTTCAGCCAATTCCAGGGTGTGGCCCACAATAAAGATATCATCTAAATAGGCCATTACTATATGATGTCGTTGTCTCAAATAAGCCATGATTGGCTTCACCAATTTAGTGAACAATCTAGGGGCTGTAGTGAGCCCATTAGGCAAAGCCTTATACTGCCAAAGTTGCCCCATCCAGATAAATTTCAAAAACCTTCTATCATATTTCTGGATGGATACTGAATAATATGCATCCCTCAAATCGATGCATGCCATAAAGCAACCATGAGAAACCAATGATTTGGCTGTTTCAAACGTATCCATTTTAAAATGAGTATATGTTACAAACGTATTCAAACGGGTTAGATCAATAATAACACGACAGCCTCCATCCTCCTTAGGTCTAGTGAATATCTTCGAAACAAATTCAACTAGCTCATGCACCATTTTCTCAATCCTTAAAATTTCCTTGTAACCTGCTACCTGTTCTGCAGCATATAATTTAAACATTCGACCGGGCACGTGCTGGGATGGAGGAATGTCGCCATTAATAAACTCAATTTTATGCCCCTGAATATTCTGCAACACACACTCGTCACCAGTAAATTTACCCATGCACCCAAAAACAACCGAAGGCGACCACCAACATGTGAAGTTAAACAAAGAGAAAAGAGAAAACCAGACCCCCCTCACCTCCGTGGTTACCGGTGGTCCTTGACATGTGTGGGTGGCCGTGGAGGTGCTGGGTTGGCTTGAGGGCGCGGCGTCTTCGTTTCCCACCAAGGTCTCTGCCGACCCTGTCCTAAAAAAGACCCTTGGTGCTGGTCTGGTGTTGTTGTCGTTGTGGAACTAGAGGGTGGGTCCTCCTCGAGGTACTGGCAAACCCTCATGAGCGAATGTATGGAGCTTTTGAGCCTGACGGTGTGGGGCACTCTGAGAGCGCATGATCCCCACCGTCTTGGCTTGTTCGTCAAGCTCTTTGACTCTCTTCGAGAGGTCTCACCAAAGAGCTGACGGGGCGGCGGCGGCGGCGGTGGTTTGCACAATCCTGCAAACTTCGGGTTGAGCGCTGGGCGGATGCTGTTCTTGCGGAACCCGTTGATTTCGTGCTGGGTCGCGCACAGAAGGGCCAGAGCATCTTCCTGGTCCAAATTCAGTTTGTCCCCGTCCACCGACCGCGCAAAGGCGGTAATACCGGCCGTGAGGAGTTTCAGGATCCGCTGCAATTTTAGCTCCTGTTGACGGATAGCCGCACTGATGTTGCCCCATATTGGCGTATTGACCACAGGCACGTTGAGGGAGTTGCAGTGTGATGGAGCCTTGTGACGGCTCATAGCGTGGATGAGGACTTCTTCCTGCAGCACCTGATTATTAAGAAAGTCCACTATGGCTGCCAGTTTTGTATTTAGAGGAAGTCCAGATGAATGTGGAGCCGCGAATTTGGTCGCCACATCCAAGGGTTGCTCCGCTGGCACCTCCAACGGAGGTGGTACAGGCTCCACCAGAACCTCCTCCTCCTGCTGCTCCAGGCTGATAGTAGATGTTGGTGAAGACGCCCTGTGCCTGTTGCTGCCCTGCTGTTGTTGACGTTGAAGCAGGAGCTCCAGCAGCCGCTCCATACGGTCAATACGCCCTTCACCCTGAACACTCAGGTGGTCGGAGTCCTCCGGCTCTGAAAAGAAAACCGGGCTCCTGTCATCGGCCCGCACCTCGTCGAGGCCCTGCCGGTGCCAGTAGTTGTCGCTGACAGCCGCCGAGGCGAACTGCGCGATTCCTGCGCGGGCGTGTTCAACCGCCTCCGTTTAGCGGGAGCTGAAGCCGCTGCCACTAAGGACACTTGCGGCGTGGTGTCGGCACCAGCCGAAGCATGGCTGCCTGGGGCCCGCGCAGTCTTGCCGGCTGCCCACATCGTGGACCTTGCCAGCGCATGGTCTCGCCCACCCATCCATGGGGGGCTCGGCGACCGTGACGAGACCCGACTCAACCGACCCGTACCGGCGTCGAGAGTCGGGGTGTGCCGGCTGGACCTCACAGCCGCCCCGGGTCTCGCCCTGGAACCTGACCGCTCCTCCGTGTCAGGCAATGCCTTAGCCCTAACAGGGTTAGGCTTCTGGGCTCCTGCCCTCCCCCTTCTCGGAGGGCTGAGTGGAACGGGCCGTGCAGCCGCACGCACCCTGCTCCAGGTCGCCAGCGAGCCCGCTGACGACCTGACTGCCATGGCAGGGTCCCCCTGCTCTGGTGGCACACCACACTCCTCCTCTGGAACTCCTCCGAGCTGTGGTGTGCTGGCGGATCCGGACCTGTAAAACAGGGCTTACCCCAGTCTCCGCCTGAGTCCCGGCCTGCGCGGCAGTCGGAACTGTTGACCGGGGACTTTCCCAAACATCCTCCGGTCCATCGATCTCCCATCCATGTTCTTGCTGCAAGAAAACATCGCATAGCAAGAACCACCAACTTAAGGTAAGATACTTACCTCCGTGGCCCCTTGTGAAGGGCTGGCGAGGAGCGCGCTCCACCGCCAGCCGTTGCAGCAACGCGGTACGACGATATGTCGAGCATACGCGCCGGCGGGCTCTTCACGAAGTCACTCACGTGACTCCGAAATGAAATTAGTTGAGTTTTTTTAGTTTAGAGATATTGCGCGGGAACAGGCCCTTTCATACTCCAAGTATGCGCCGACCAGCGATCCCTGTACACTCGTGCTATCCTACACACATACATACTAGGGACAATTTACTATTTTACCAAAGCCAATTAACCTACATGCCTGCATGCCTTTGGAATGTGGGAGGAAACCGGAACACCCGGGGAAAACCAATGCAGGTCACGGGGAGAACGTACAAACTCCGTACAGGCAGCACCCATAGTCAGGATCAAACCGGGTCTCTGGCGCTGTAAGGCAGCAACTCCACTGCTGCGCTAGCATGCCACCCCTAAATTGTAAAATGATCTGAGGAAAGTCCGAATTGGGATGTATCTGAGCTTCCAAGAAAGATCTGATCATTGTCAACATTTTAATCATGTCGGAAATCATGAGAGGAATCGATAGGGTGAATGCACAGTCTTTTTCTTTTTGGGGAATCAAGACCCAAAGGACATGAGTTTAAGGTCAGAAGGTTAAGATTTCATAGGATCCCGAGGGGTAACTTTTTCACTCAGAAGGTGGTGGGCATTTAGATTGGGCTGCCAGAGGAGGTAGTTAAAGCAGGTACTATAACAGCATTTGAACTAATAGATGGATAGGAACGTTTTAGAAGGATATGGATGAAACACAGGCAAATAGGACTAGGTTAGATGGGGCATCTAGGTTGGCATAAACGAGTTGGGCAGAAGGGCTTATTTTCATGAGGTATGACTCGAAAAATCTATGAAATGAAAAGCTGCAAAATTCAATTCGCTGCATTTGGAATTTGGCACAAACTTCAAGGAATTAGTATCTTTGTGAGATAAAGATCCAGTTGCTACAAACTTGTTAACTTTGCTTTAGATCGGGAATCATTGGCATGTATCAAGGAGAACTGCAGCTCAGACTAATGTCCTTGAGCTGGATCTCGTTGACCCCAGGAGCAGGCATGCCGGGTTCTCAAGCTATTGGTGTGAAGCTAGTAATTGCACTGCATAAGGCAGCAGATAGTCTAGTACCGTGACTCGTTCAAGCAGTCAGGGAGGCTCATAAAGAACACAGGTCTAGGAGCAGGCCTCATTCAGTTGTATCTTGATAGATCTGCAGCTTTTCTCTATCTCCCCTCAATAGTGCCATAATCTTTTATCCCCTGTTCTCTCCCACACACTCACAGACACAGACATGCAATGACAGTGTCTGAGGAGAAGTCAGAAGCTTCTGCTTTCCGAATACTGGATTCTCCTTTTAGTTTGCAAGATACGACTTAATAACAGTAATAAATCTTCCTTCTTGAAGTTTACGCTAAATCCCCGTAAGGTGTTTCTGTTATAGAGCCAAAGGGTCATACAGCAAGGAAGCATGCAGACCAAGATGCCCCATCTACACTAGTCCCACCTGCCCATGTTTAGTTCATGCCCCTCTAAACATTTCCTCTCAATGTACCTGTCCAAAGGAATTTTAAATGTTGTTATCGTACCTACCTCAACTACCTCCTCTGGCAGGGTTACACAAAAAGCTGGAGAAACTCAGCAGGTGCAGCAGCATCTAAGGAGTGAAGGAGATAGGCGACGTTTCGGGTCGAGACCCTTCAGTCTGAAGAAGGGTCTCGACCCGAAACGTCGCCTATCTCCTTCACTCCTTAGATGCTGCTGCACCCGCTGAGTTTCTCCAGCTTTTTGTGTAACCCTCGATTCTCCAGCATCTGCAGTTCCTTCTTTAATACCTCCTATGGCAGCTCGTTCTAAATATCCACCACTTTGTGTGAAAAAAAGTTGCCCCTCAGGTTGTAATTAAATTTTCCCCTTCTCACTGTCTGCCCTTTGTTTCTTGATTCCCCTACTCTGGGTAACAAACTAGACTGTTTGTTTTAACCTTGTCACTGCATCCCATCAGTCTAGACTGAGGGACACCCACATGACCTCGGATAAGATCTTTCACCAAAGTGTTTGAATCCGGTCAAAGCCTGGCTTCATGTCATGATGACACGCTCCTAGAACCAGACCTGGGTTACAACAGCCTGACAGAAACAAAACCTTGAGAGAGCAGGAAATAGTGCTATTATATCCAATAGGGTACATATCATTGATAATGATTGTTTATATTTATTCAAATGTCATATGTTTTATTAGTAAGTTGTGCAAAGATTAAAAAAAACATTAAGCATTTTTATTCTAAGCGATCTTAAGTAGATAGTTTCAATGTTTAAAATATAGCCTAAATAGAGAATACTTTTAACATGCCCTTTCAGGAGTTGAGGCCCAAGAGCATTGATGTCAAACAGGAGGAGCTCGGGGACATGGTGGACAAAGAAATGGCATCAACATCCGCAGCCATTGAAGATGCAGTGAAGAGGATTGAGGTAGGGGAGAATCCATCTTCCTAAAAAGCAGATAATCTCAGAAAATAGAAGAGTACAGAACAGGAACAGGCCCTTCCTCCCACAATGGCTGTGCCAAACATGATGCCAAGTTGAACTGACCTGATCCATATCCCCTCTATTCCCTGCATATCCATGTGCCCATTTAAAAGCCTCTTGAACACTATGGTATCTGCCTCCACCACCAGCCTGGTAATATGTTTCAAGCCCCCATCACTCTGTGTGTAAACAAAACCTGCCTCGCACATCTCCATTAAACTCTTCCCCTCTCACCTTATAGTTGTACCATCTACTGTTGGACATTTCCACCCTGGAGAAAAAAAGGTTCTGATCATGGTTGGTTAAAGTTTCCCTGATTTCTTGTAAAATCATAATGCCTAAAATGGTTTGCATTTTCTACTGATAGTAGGTATACTGATAGTCAGAAGATGACTGTAATTGGTTCCAATGCAGAAAAACAACTCTTGTAATGTATTTACACACATTTCTGTAGATTACTCCTTCCAGCTTGTCTGACCCATGGCAGACAGAGCAAGTAATTTCTCTAAAAATTCTACAACACCAATCCAGGGTCTGGTGGACTTTAGTCAAGCTCGATAAGGCTATTTTAAGGATCAGAAGCAATTGAACTCTATACTTAATGACCCCTTTTCTTCAATAGCTATTACCTGAGAGGGTCTGCTATAATTATAGTTGTTAAGAACTATTTTATCATGTGTTATGTTGATCATGGGGGACATAAGGATAATGGATTTTGGTATATGAATGTGATGGGGGGGGGCTGAAGGGTAATTTAGAATTGTTTCTCTTTTCGTGTTAAGGCATTCTATAAAAAATGTAACAACATTCGGATGGAGATTTTAGTTTGTTCTATTTCAGACTGTCATGGCAAATGTGATTGGCATCCTTAATGGTTTAGAACATGTCAGCAGGGAAGTTTTGAGTTGGTAATACTTAGTTTACATTGCCTTTCGGGGAAGAGGAGCAATCCAGTACATGCTGAATCTCACGCAAAGAGCTGAAAGCTAATGTTGTTCTAAACTGTAGGAAATGATGAAGCAAGCCCGACAAGGAAGCTCTGGGATTAAACTGGAAGTTAATGAGAGGTTAGTAGAAACTCACAGTCGTGCACAGAACCCGGTTTATTTAAAAACGGATTTGGTATTTATTTTTTACCACTGTACACAGAGATTTTCACATCATCACTTTTTTCATTGCAGAATTTTAAACTCGTGCACCAGTCTCATGAAGGTAAGAAAATACACACTAGTTTTCAGGTGTTTATTAAACTATTAAAGTAACAACATTAATCAGCAAACGATAGTTTTGTAAGTACCGCACAGCCTCCGTGTTCCACGGAACAAATTCTTTACTATGACAATATACTTAATGTTCGCCAAAGCCCTTACCTTATAATTACTACTTGTAAAAAGGAAAGTCAGCGCACTGCATTGTAGAGCGATGTCAATATGGTCATGGCTGAGTTATTTGGAGGATATGTTGATTGATTTAAACAGATGGTCAGATACAGCGGATGGTTTGAGATTTTGTTAAACATGGTGCCGTTTAATCCAGAGTTCATGGTTGTCTCACGAGTACAAGTTTACTATGTCACTGGCTTGCATTTTCCCTCATTTTAGGCAATACGGCAACTGGTGATGGCCTCAACGAGCTTGCAGAAGGAGATTGTGGAAAGTGGAAGGGTAAGTGCAGGAGATGGGGTGGGAGATTGCAACATTCACGTGGTCCACCCTGTTTCGGCGAATGCAATCAACCTGGCGTGCACAAACAGAAGAAGTTGTCTTACAACTTTAGGCTGTGCACGCCATACGCAAGGAGAAGCACAGGAGACGCTATCCTCTTTAGAATTGTTGGACATCCCCAGTGATCCACTGAAAGGAAACTCCATCACAATGATCACTGTAACATGCTCCTAATGGACGCGAAAATTATAGAAATAGTGTGACCAGGTGATTGATGATCGACATGGACGGACTTGGTGTGAGGAAGGGCTTGTTCCATGTTGTATCTGTAAATTACTCTGACCTGCGGTTCAGCTGTATCGGGCTCAAAGTCTCTCGACACTGGTAATATTTGACAGGGTTGGTAACTTTGCCAGTAAACCATCACCCATTTAACTAAAACTTATTTATTTAGTTTCTGCCTGTATCATAAAAGATTTAAAACGTAATTTAGGCACCCTACCCCAAACCACACCACTTACATTTTGCTCCATTCACCGGTGTGCCTACAGGGGCAGTTGAGCTCAGTATTTTGATAATCCACAGACATAAAAGCAAAATTACACCAACTATTTCATTGGGCTTTTCCTACCCAGAAACAGTGGAGGAGAAGCAGGAATAGCGTTTTGCCTTACAGCACCAGAGACCCAGGTTCGATCCTGACTACAGGTGCTGTCTGTACGGAGTTTATTTGTTCTCCCTGTGTCCAGGTTCCTCCCACACTCATAAGACACCAGGTTTGTAGGTTAATTGGCTTCGGTAAGTTGAAAAGAAATTGTCCCTAATGTGTAGGATAGTGTTAATATACGGTGTCATTGCAGGCTCGGTGGACCGTTTCCGCACTGCATCTCCAAAGATCAAACTCTCCCTCCCGCCCGCAACCCGCTGCTTTACAGAAATCAAGCAGAGTACAAAATAATCTGAAGCTAATTCAAAGAGATGGAAAAATCCTGATACTTTTAATATGTACCTTTTGACATACATGGAAATAATGTTTATGGATTTGGTTCATTAAATGTCTTATAGGGAGCAGCAACTCCAAAAGAATTCTATGCAAAGAACTCTCGCTGGACAGAAGGTCTAATCTCTGCTTCCAAAGCTGTGGGATGGGGCGCGACACAGTTGGTGTAAGTACCAGCCCCAACCACTGGGCAGTTATTGGCTGTTGCTCTTCATCAAACTGTGACAATAACAGAGGATGTTTAGTTCCTGTATTATGGAAAGAGGAGAAAACACCAATGTCTAATCATCGACTGGAAACAAACAACTGCAGATGCTGGTTTAAATCAAAATGCTGGAGTAACTCAGCGGGTCAGGCAAAATCTCTGGAGAAAAAGGATGGGTGACGTTTCAGGTCAGGACCCTTATCATAAATAAAAGTTTAATCATAAATGGATAAAGTGTGGTGGTAAATGATTAGACGCGCTAATTTAATAGAGCAGGAAATAAGTGTTGGTGCAAAATACAGCGAGCTGATATTTGACTAATGTAGAGAAGATCTCTCCACATCAAATAAAACGTCTTCATGGTTTATTGAAATCATTCAATTCCAGGTGTATTTTGTGCAAACAGCATTTTCCTCTCCATCGCATGTAAACTGGAGCGCAGCATTGGGCTAAAAACAGCCTGCGTTTGTGACTATTCTCCACACTGATTGTAATTGTGCTTCACTGCCTTGGCCTGGTTTCACAGATCACAACCCTTCAGCTACTGTAAATATCAAATCAGTGCTTAGATGTGGTGATGTTTGCTTCAATTACCCGCTTGAATTGCATTCCATGCCTTCCAGCCTCTTCACAAAAGCAAGCTTAGTTCTGTCATTGAGAAATGTTGCCTAGAAAGGAAAGTTCATGTGCACAAAATTTCTCGTCGTTTAAGATTGTAACTCTATAGTTTTGCTCAGGGTTCCGCTGACTGAATCTAAGTGCACACTTTGGTCCTTTAAACAAACATGTTTGTATATTCTAGCCTAAATAATAATTTTACCTGACACTGAAACGTCAACCCATTTAAAATTGCTCTGCAACTAAGCAGCTTCAAGAGTGTGTCCACTGTTGTCTGAAGTTCATGTTACTTATTACAACACTTAATGTGGGTATTCATTCATTCATCACCTTTTATCCAAGGAATAGCTCTGCTGTTCTGTAACTGTCCACCAGATGGCATGTGAGAATTACTGTTCACCTCCATTCCTTGGTTATTTTCAATCACCAATGTTCTTCAGAGAACGGGGTTTCCCCTCCCCCACTATAAATGAGGCTCGCACCAGGGCCTCCTCCATGCCCCGCAACACTGCCCTCTCTCCCCATTCCCCCACTCACAACAAGGGCCGAGTCCCCCTGGTCCTCACCTTTCACCCCACCAGCCAGCGCATACAACAGATAGTCCTCCGCCAGTTTCGCCACCTTCAACGTGACCCCTCCACTCGCCACATCTTCCCATCTCCCCCCCTGTCTGCCTTCCGCAAAGACCACTCCCTCCGCAACTCCCTTGTCAATTCTTCCCTTCCCTCCCGCTCCACTCCTTCCCCGGGCACTTTCCCTTGCATCCGCAAGAGATGCTACACTTGTCCCTTCACCTCCCCCATCCACTCCTTTCAGGGACCCAAGCAGTCATTCCAAGTCCGACAGAGGTTCACCTGCACCTCCTCCAACCTCATCTACTGCATCCGTTGCTCCAGATGCCAGCTGATCTACATCAGTAAGACCAAGCGGAGGCTGGGCGATCGTTTCGCCGAACACCTCCGCTTGGTCCGCAATAACCAACCCAACCTCCCGGTGGCTCAGTACTTCAACTCCCCCTCCCATTCCGTATCCGACCTCTCGGTCCTGGGCCTCCTCCACGGCCAGAGTGAGCAACACCGCAAGTTGGAGGAACAGCACCTCATATTCCACTTGGGGAGTCTGCATCCTCTGGGCTTAAACATTGAAATTTCTCAATTCTGTTAACCCAGACTGCCTCCACCCGTCCCCACCTCTCCCTCAGCCCTCGGGCCCTGACATTCCTTCTCCATCTCTCCCCCCCCCCCACCCCCCCCCCCCCCACTAGCTTCTCATTTTCACACCACAAACAGCTTACAATGGCCTGTTTCCCTTATCATCAATACATTTTTGCATATCTTTCATTCATTGTTCTTTATCTCTCCACATCACTGTTTATATCTCTCGTTTCCCTGATCCCTGACCAGTCTGAAGAAGGGTCTCGACCCGAAACGTCGCCTATCTCCTTCGCCTCTTAGATGCTGCTGCACCCGCTGAGTTTCTCCAGCCTTTTGTGTACCCTAGGGTATTATGAAGAAGGGTTTCGGCCCGAAACGTTGCCTATTTCCTTCGCTCCATAGATGCTGCCGCACCCGCTGAGTTTCTCCAGCATTTTTGTCTACCTTGGCTTTTCTAGTGTAGCCTGAAATAATTTGTACCGACTCAGGTCAATGCTGTGGATCATTTACTTGATTAAACTACAAGACACAATGATCTCCAGATGCTGATTTACAGAAAAAAGTGTCAGGGGTAACTCAGCAGGTCAGGCAGCATCTCTGGAGAACATGGATAGGTGACGTTTTGGGTTGGCACCGTTCTTCAGCCAGTCTATGTGCTGCTGCCTGACCTGCTGAGTTATTCCAACTCTTTGTCTTTTTCTGGGGAGGAAATGGACAGGCAAAGTTTTGGGTCAGGACCCTTCTTCAGGCTGATGGAACTGGACTTGTCTTTTTTTGATAAAACTGCAACTGATCAACTGACAGGCAAGCTTTGATGCATTCAGCCATCTGAAAAGACGGTTCATTACCTGACAAAAGATGCAAGTTTGTGAGAGATTTATTTCACACTTTCAGTAATCGTTTTTCCGAGTTCTTGCCCCAGGGATCGAGGTAATGCTTTGTTTGTTTTTGGCATGCAGAGATTCAGCTGATAAAGTGGTGCTCAAGACGGGGAAGTACGAGGAATTGATTGTTTGTTCACACGAGGTCGCCGCCAGCACAGCCCAGCTCGTGGCTGCGTCAAAGGTAAGACTAATAAAATCAGGTGAAGCAAATGATAAGTACAACTGAAATAAGAAACCGGCACATCACCATTTGACAGGGTTTCACGTTGACAATGCGCAACAGTGCGCTGCTGCCTTACAGCTCCAGACACCGGGATCGATCCTGACTACAGGTGCTGTCCCTACGGAGTTTGTACATTTTCTGTGGCCGTGTGGGTTTTCCCCGGGTAGCTCCGGTTACCTCCCACACTCCAAAGACGTACAGGGTTGTACGTTAATGGCTTCGGTAACAAGTTATAAATTGTCCCTGATGTGTAGGATAGTGCTAGTATTCAGGGATCACCATTGGGTTGGCACAGACTCGATGAGCCTAAGGGCCTGTTTCATTGTTGTATCTCTAAACTGAACTCCAGAAACAGGATCATCTGAAATAAAACCATAAATGGGAGTAGTCACAAATAGTACCTCTGCATCTGATAGAAATTGATTCCATTGTTTGTAATTGACCCATCGAGTTCCTAGCCCAGCACATCTACCTCACCTGACAACACAGCCTCCATTCCTGCACCCTATTTGATTGGTCTGTTGTCACGTCCCTCTCCAGAGTCTGTGGCCGCACACCTTACCCGTTTCCTGTCCACACTTTTGCTAATGCAACCCGCTCAGTCATGAACACTGTTGCTGTGATCTAGGTGAAAGCAGACCGGAGCAGCAGAAACCTGTCCCAACTGCAACAAGCCTCTCGGCACGTGAATGAGATGGCGGCCAATGTGGTGGCATCAACAAAGTCAGGACAGGAACAGATCGAAGACAAAGGTAATGCGACCCCACGAGGTTAACAGGCTTATGCAAGTGGTTTGATATTATGCATTGTGTATATTTGTACTTGGGTAGTGACATCCCCATTTCAATATTTTTTGCAGATACAATGGATTTTTCAGGAATCTCAAGGATTAAGCTTAAAAAGCAGGAGATTGAAACACAGGTACACAACTCCTTTTCGATTGTCGCCAGATTACGTAGTTTATAGTTGATTCCGTTACCCCCAAGAGCTAAATCTAACTCTCTCTTAAAAACATCCAATGAATTGGCCTCCACTGCCTTCTGTGGCAGTGAATTCCACAAATTCACAACTCTCTGGGTGAAAATTATTTTCCTCTCCCCCAATATCGGGAACATTTTTCCTGGATCTAGCCTGTCCAAACCCTTAAGAATTTTATGTTTCTATATGATCCCCTCTCATCCTTCTAAATTCAAGTGAATATAATCCCATGTCAGTCCCGCCATTCTGGGATTAAAACCTGGTGAGCCTCCGCTGCACTCCCTCAATAGCAAGAATGTTCTTCCTCAAATTAGGAGACCAAAACTACACACAGGTGTGGTCTCACCAGGGTCCAAACCCCCTTCTCCCGACACCCGTATTAATCAAGAATCTATCTAACTGCCTAATCTCTGCCTTAGAACAAGCGATGCTCTTCAAGGTTGGTTTATTGTCACATGTACCAATTAAGATACAGTGACATATCAATAAAGAACAAGGCAACCAAATAAATTGTTAACATCCACCACAGCGACTCCCCCACATTCCTCACTGTGATGGAAGGCAAAAAAAGTTCACTCTTCTTCCCTTCTTTGTTCTCCCGCGGTTGGGGTGGTCTTCGCTCCCGCAACCGGTGCATCGGGGGGGGGGGGGGGGGGGGAGATCTCAGCTCTTTGCGCCGGATGATCGGACTCCAGAGTCGGGATTGATTGAGCGTCCTGTGGCTTGGAGCTTCCCGACATCAGTCTCCACCCGAGACTGCGAGCTCCTTGATGTCGAAATCCGCAGGCCGCGTTGATTCCAGGCTCCGATGGTAGGTCCTCCAGCTCCATGATAATATGCCACAGAGCAAATCGGAGATACGATCCGGAATACATAAATAAATCACATCTCCGGTAAGAGATTTTTAAAAAGTTTTCCCCGAACCCACCCCCCCCCCCCACCCACACACACATAAAACAAACCAGAGAACATGAACACATACTTTTTAAAACACACTAAAGGTAACAAAAAAGACAGACTGTAGACGAGGCTGCCATCACTGACAGCGCCACCCGGTGGTTATCTTATTGAAATACACAAATCTTACAGGCTTGAGGCGGAAGATGCTGTGATGATGTTTACTCATGGCTGGAGCCCAGGATAGTCTTAAAGGGTTAGGCTCTTAGTACTGAAATTAGGTATTAATATCAGGTATTAAAAGTACACACACGCACAGAGTGTGAATCCTTAAAATGTTCTACCCAAGGGGACTGGAGGCTCAGTCCCCATGTATGTATGTTCAAGACATTATCCAAAATGTAAGGGTTTTGACATATGGGCTTGGTGTTTAAATCAGGAGGCAGGTGGCCTATCCTTACATACTAACTGCTTCTCTTTAGGTGAAAGTCCTGGAATTGGAAAATAAACTAGAGCAGGAACGAATGAAGCTTGGAGATCTTCGAAAGAAACATTATGACCTGGGAGGAACACACGATGAAATATTGGAAGATAAACTGCCTTCAAAACCTGAGATTTCGAAGAAGCCACCACTTTCTCAAAAGCCAAATATCCCACCAAAAAAAGATTCACAGGCAAGTTTAATCAGGTCCAACTTTTACTACTGTTAATTGCTAAAATGAGTGACTACTTGGATGAAAGGATCTAGACCAAGAATGACACTGTTGATTTGGCATCTTTAGGATGTTCCAAGATATGTCACCCATTTGAAGTAAAATTTATGTAGAACAATGGGAAGCCATTTGTCCACCGCAACCTCTGTATTTAAAGCCTTGTGACCGAGTATTGGATTATTTTTGACTTGCAATTATTCAATATTTTGCAGTTAAATGCATCGGACCAGGCTTATGTTTCTCATTTACGGAACTCTCAAAAGGGAACATGAAGGTGGCTACATTATATTGGAACAGAACAGAAGACTCTGCATTCTTTACAAGTGAAGCACATCGGATGGCAGTGTTACATTCCACAAACTTGCCAGTTTTACTTTTTTGATGAGCCCCTTATTGAATTAAAATAGTGCAAAGCAAATTATAGGAGCTAATTTCACATTAATAGGCAACATTTCAAATTGGTCGTGCAGGATGAAATGGAAACAGCCATTCATTCTAGCCTTTAACCAGTCCTTCAAAAAATCAGACTTAGTTATTATTGTTTTTTTTAAATAAAGTTTGTTTAGTACACTGTACAATTACTACTGGGCCAGGATATTTGTTTGGCTGCTGGAATGCAACCTAAATAATGAAAGATTAAGTAGTTTCAGCTTTGCATATACTTTTAAACTCCAATTTCTGGGAAATGCAGTATAAAGTATTTTGTATGTATGTGAAAATTTTAATAGGTGTGGTGTATTTATTAGCAATAGAACATAATTTGCCCAATGAACATTTGTCTTCAGTTGTATTGAATTTTATGAGAAATCTAGGAATTTTAATGTGAAATTTGAAATAAACCGAGTATGTATATTGTTTTTGTATATCAGATGTAACTAAAGATTCAAAAGTCAAGGAAATCTTGTATCCATTGGATTCAAGTTTAAAGCTGTGGCTTGAGCATTAATGTCGGTGCGAAACAGCATCTGCAGTTCTTTCAGACACCATTTTCTTTTTCCTCAGTGAAGTTTTTCCCTGTATTATAAGTGACCGGAATATCAGCCACATTTCCTGCAGTTCTCCCACCCCCTCCTGCCCCAAGCACAGATAGGGTCCCCTCATCCTTGCTTTTCAACATTTCTCCACTGCCCCATTATTACACCCAGATAAAATCAGCTGGTTACCATCAGCTTACTGTTTAGTGTTTGTATCCACCCTTACAATTTATGCACTCCATCTTTCTCACTATCCTCCTTCATAAAACCCTTTACCTAGTTCTGATGCCAGGTCTTCAAACTGAAACATTAACTGCTCCACTACTGCCGTGACCCAACTTGCAGTTGATGTCCAACACTTATCCACATCAAACATTTGCAAAATGGCTGGTGTGAATGGGGTTCAGTAAAACTCAATCATCTCTCTGAAAGTCCTGATGCTTTGTCAACCAACTGGTTCACCAGGTGAGCTTTCCCCACATTCCTTTTGAATTTCTGGTTGACAGGAGAATAGTACTATGTTTCTTTTTTAAGTATTTCTATCGGTGCCTGAACTCAATCCAGAAAATCCGCTAGTTTGGCACCAAAATAGCAAGATTGCCTGATTGTTGGAGTTTGTTGTAGATCATGACTACAAGCACTGTTGTCAGCGATCATGAATGGTAATACAAACTGTGCCAGAATTTAAATCATACAAGAACCAGGAGCAATGCTCCACTTCAATGTTCAGACTCAAGGCAGCTTGTCTTGGTCTTCATTCAAATAAGAAGAAAAATGTGACTACAATTTAGCCTACAGCTTCAATCCCCATGACTGCATTAATCTACTTCTAAAACATTGGCCAGTTGCCCCTTATCTTTCCCTCCAGTTTATGAACTTATGTGCAAATCTTTATT
This sequence comes from Raja brachyura, assembly GCA_963514005.1. Next base: position 25,694,452 of record OY740808.1, read on the forward strand.
AACCCCCCTCCCCCTCAACCATACAACTTCTCTGTTGCTTTCAGACTACAGATCCCATGTTCCCCATTAAAATTGGACTATCCACAACATTGCTGCCTACTCATCCACTGATTACTGTCCAATTAATTTTCAAATCCAAGTTCACGCTTACCCTTACCTAAAGATCAAGACCCAAGCATCTCTAATACTGGCTTTGCGTTTAGTTTAGTGATACAGCGCGGAAACAGGTCCTTTGGTTCACTGACCCCTGCACATTAACACTATCCTACACATACTAGGGACAATTTCTATTAACACCAAGCCAATTAGCCCCCATGCAGGTCATGGGGAGAACGAACAAAATGCTACCAGACAGCACATGTAGTCAGGATGGAACCCGTGTCTCTGGCGCTACTATACGCTACACCACCTTGCCGCCCACTGGGCTTCTTGAATATTAGCTTTTTTCTCCCTTACCCGTTGGCAATCATGCTTTCATTTATTAACAGCTGAGAATCCAGTTCCATCTATATCCATTACGTTGAAACCACCCCTAACCAAGCTTCTTTCCTTCTATCAAGGGTCTGGTGTCAAATTTTGTTGGACAGCCTTTCTGTGGGACTATTACATTACAAAAGGTGCTTATGAAATTTGCATCATCTTTCATAACATCCCAATCTCCAAGCACAGATGCCATTTAGTGCAGAGAATGAAAGCAAAAACTACAAGTGTAGGAAGGAACTGTAGATGCTGGTTTAAACCAAAGATAGACACAACATGTTGGAGTAACTCAGCGGGACATGCAGAATCGGGAGAGAATGGGTGATGTTTCGGGTCGTCCCAAAACGTCACCCATTCCTTCTTTCCAGAGATGTTGCCTGTCCCGCTGAGGTTCTCCAAGAACTACAGGTGCTTCTCGGGTTATAAACGCCAGGCCTGTGAGCAGCATGTGCATACAAACAAGTGTTTGGAGGATGGGATGGATTTACTGGCTGCTGTGGGGATACAGCCACCCTCTGCCACGTGGGAAATTTGCGACTAGCAGACTGTTTGGGTTACAAACAGATCAAAGGAGCAGAACCCTGCCCTAACCCAGAAGATGACCTGCAGAGATTGTCCAACTGTGCCAAATCACTGAAGGAGTCACTGAACAATGGGGAAAAACAAGTTCAAAGCGAACAATATTCACTTAACCAGAGAAAACCGCTTAATCTGTGGTGAATATTTGAAATATCCACACACATTCCAAATTCCTAATCAAACAATTAGGCTTCAGAAATTTGAGACATTTCTACACCTAAATGCTTGTTTTTGTTCAGTACTTTAACTTGAAGCTTAAAAATAGCTTGTCTTGCTGTCACAAGACCACGGTTCAGGCAGAAGGCAGCAACAACAAATTGTCAATACAAAACAAGATTTTAAAAACAAAAATGTTGCATTCCTTCCTCTACTCATCTTGTCACTTGATCTTGTCTCTGCATGCACTCCCAAACAAAGTAGGTCACTAGACAGCCGTCAATAATTTCTAATTACTAATGACTAATTTCTCCTCTCTAGCCTTAAACAACTGAAGCCAACTATAGGTCCTAAACCCACCTGAGTCCAGGTCTGGTAACGAGGATCAAACATGGATCTGGATGCAACTCGTATTAATCCAGAGAATGAGCTCCAAATAAAAACTAGGACAGAGGCAGGCAGTCCATAGTTAAAGCCATTGGAACAATTTGATAACCATGAATGAATTTTCCGATGCAAGGACTCTTAAGCTTATGATATTCATTGGAATGATGAAACAATCCTTGAAAACTCAGGGAAATTTAGGTCGATACAGGATATCCATTACTGCTGCAAGAACAGCTCTGCAATATTCAGAGCAATGGAAACATTCTCCATTGTGTTTGTTACACAATGCAATATGACATTATAAATGCAACACTTTAAAAACCATTAGTCTTAACAATAGAAGAGGAAACGTGTTGCCCAGGTGGGTGATCCAGCTGCCAAATGTTCAAATGCATGTCACTGAGTTTGTCATCTCTGCCAATTACAAAGAGAATTATAATTGGACTTGTAAGCAAGTTCCGTATTCCGACTGCGCAAGCCCAGGTCATAGGTCACAAGCGAAAAACACTCTTGGCAGCCGTGCAGCGGCATGGACACAGACCTGAGCCTCATCCATAGCCAGGATCGATCCCGGGTCTCCGTCACCGCAATCGCTGCTGAACCGCCACTGGACCATCCCCGTCCCTTCCTGAGTGCCCCCCCCACTTACGGGAACGATGGCCCAGGCTTACAGCCAGCGCGTAGAAGCAGCACTAACTCCACGGCTCCGGGCTGGCGTCCCGTCAGTCCAGGCAGGGCTGTGGGTTAACCCAGCGAGACTGGCAGAGTTGAGCTGGATTTAGCGCTGCTTCTCCACGCTGGCTGTGGGCCTGGGGGCTCTGCTCCCGTCTGACCGTCCCCGGATGGGGGGTGGGGGATGGTCCAGTGGCGGTTCGGCAGAGGTTGCGGCGCCGGAGACCTGGGTTCGGTCCTGGCTGCAGCTGAGGCGCAGGTCTCTGTCCATGCCTCGGCACGGCTGCCGAGAGTTTTTTAACCGCTTGTGACATTTGACAAATCCCATGATTCCTTGCGTTTTTCGGAATACCGAACTCGCTTATTGTTCTTACAAATGTTGGGTGAATACCTAATCAGTTTTTATGTTTAAGAAGGAACTGCAGATACTGGAAAATCGTAGGTAGACAAAAATGATGGAGCGAAGGAAATAGGCAACGTTTCGGGTCGAGACCCTTCTTCAAACTGATGTGATGGGGGGGGGGGGGGGTGCAGGAAGAAGAAAGGAAGAGGTGGAGACAGTGGGCTGAGGGAGAGCTGAGAAGGGGAGGAGAAAGTAGGGACTACCTGAAATTAGAGAAATCAATGGTCATACTGTTGGGGTGCAAACTTCCCAAGCAAAATATGAGGTGCTGCTCCTCCAACTTACGAGAAGGCCCAGGACAGAAAGGTGAGATTCGGAATGGGAGGGGGTGTTGAAGTGCTGAGCCACTGGGAGATCAGGTTGGTTAGTGTGAACGGAGCGGAGGTGTTGAGCGAAGTGATCGCCAAGCCTACGCTTGGTCTCACCGATGTGGAGCAACTGACATCTAGAGCAACGGATGCAATAGATGAGGTTGGAGGAGGTGCAGGTGAACCTCTGCCACACCTGGAAAGACTGCTTGGGTCCTTGGATGGAGTCAAGAGGGGGAGGAAAGCGACAAGTGTAGCATTTCCTGCAGTTGCAAGGGAAAGTGCCAGGAGAGGGGGGTGGTTCGGGTGGGAAGGGACGAATTGACCGGGGAGTTAGAGGGAGCGGTCTCTGCAGAAAGCAGACAGGGGAGGAGATGGGAAGATGTGGCAAGTGGTGGGATCACGTTGGAAGTGGCGAAAATGCCGGAGGATTATTTGTTGTATGTAACGGCTGGTGGGGGGGGGGGGGGGATGGGGAGAGCAGAGTCACAGTATATAGAGGAGACCCTGATGAGAGCCTCATCTACAGTAGAAGAAGGGAACCCCCGTTCCCTGAAGAATGAGGACATCTCCGATGCCCTGGTGTGGAACACCTCATCCTGGGCGCAGATGCGGCGTAGACGGAGGAATTGGGAGTAGGGGATGGAGTCCTTACAGGAAGCAGGGTGGGAAGAAGTGTAGTCCAGATAGCCATGAGAGTGAGTGGGTTTAGAGTGGATGTTGGTCAGTAGTCTATCACCTGCGATGGAGATAGTGAGGTCAAGAAATGGTAGGGAAATGTCGGAAATGGTCCAGGTGTATTTGAGTGCCGGATGGAAATTGGTGGTGAAATTGATGAAATCATTGAGTTGTGTGTGGGTGCAGGAGGTAGCACCAATGCAGTCGTCGATGTAGCGGAGGTAGTGTTTGGGGATAAGACCTCGGTACGCCTCGAACAAGGATTGTTCGACGTACGCTACAAAGAGGCAGGCATAGCTACGCCTTGTATTTGGAGGAAAGTCCTTCCAGGTGCGGCAGAGGTTCACCTGCACCTCCTCCAACCGAATCTATTGCATCCGTTGCTCTAGATGTCAACTGCTCTACATCAGTGAGGCTTGGCGATCGCTTCGCCCAACACCTCCGCTCAGTTCGCACTAACCAACCTGATCTCCCGGTGGCTCAGCACTTCAACTCCCCCTCCGAATCCGACCTTTTCAGTTCATCCCCTTTTCAGCTCCTTCTCAGCCCACTGTTTCCACCTCTTCCTTTCTTCTTCCCGCCCCCCCCCCCCCCCCGGCCACCCTCACATCAGTCTGAAGAAGGGTCTCGACCCAAAACGTTGCCCATTTCCTTCGCTCCATAGATGCTGCCTCACCCGATCAGTTTTTATGTTCACATAAACATAATCCAACAGGAATTACTGGACATTGGTCAACAGCAATTCAGATGGAAGGGTCCCAACCCAAACTTGTCTGCCCACCCCTCCAGATGCTGCCAGACCAACCAAATTCCCCCAGCGCTGTTTTGCACAACACTCCAACATCTGCTGTTCCTCGTGTCTCCAACCGCATTTATGTTTATTCTCATGCTTGCACAATTCAACTGCAACAGACAAACCCTTAAACACTGGGAACTTGTGGTTTTTAAAAGCTCATTACTAATCTACAACCGATACCACCCCATTTCCAGCTCTGTTCCATGTTCTTGTAGCAATTGTTGACTCATATTACAGATCCACCTTCTCATGGCCCTGTTCAGAACTTGCCTCAGCTTCAATATTTTGAGATAAAAGTTATTTCTCCCACCCACTCCCTCCCCTCAAACCTGGCTGCTAGGGGAGAAGGCAGGAACGGGGTACTGATTGGGGATGATCAGCCATGACCACATTGAATGGCGGTGCTGGCTCGAAGGGCTGAATGGCCTACTCCTGCACCTATTGTCTATTGCTCACTTGATCCCCACCACACCTACGTCCATGCCCCCCTCATATCTAATCTAACACTGCTCTTGCATTGCTGCCCATGCAGATGCATCACATCCACCCATTGTCTATCAATGCGGTCTTCTCGTCTCATACGCTTGCTCCAAGTTTGAACACTGCACTTATGGATAACTACTTTCTAGAGCGGTTTAAAATAGTCACGCCTCATTTTGTAACACAAGTGACAATAACATAATCATAAAACCCAAACTGTTCAAATTCCAAAGCATCACATGTTGTTACGTTATACGTACTGTATAAAAGGTGCTGAAAACAAACCAGCAGCATTGGTGGCAGGAGGTTGCTGCTGATTGGGATGAAATACAGAATACACATTAATACACAAACGCGAAATACAGACGTTTACAACTTCACAGCAGACGAGACATCATTACAAATGTCTGAAAGAGGCATGGATATTTTAATTGAATGAGGTATGGACAACTGCAAACCACCCAAGATGCGAGTCAAGGCCTTTACGTGACCCAGTTTGATTGATCACTTGTGTCAACCATGGTTACACGAATTTCAGCAACCCATTTGTAACTATGATAAAGCAAAGAAAAATTATCCAAGTGTTTTAGATTGTAAAGACAATGCCTCTGTACCAGGGAAGCTCACGCAAGAATTAACATTTGTTTTAACAATAATTTGCAATTAATGCATGCAACTTTACAATAAATGGCTTTTAAAATGTTCTACTTTTAAACAATAGCTAGCATCTAACTTTAACTCAAAAGATGGGTAAGTATACTCAATAAATAGTGGATTTATTCGCATTACTGTCACATTCTCATTTGGGATTTATTTATCCAACGTGTGATATGAGAAAAGTTATTTCATTACATCAGATGAAGCACTTTGAAATGAGAATAGCTACTTTCATACATTGCAGCACAATTATGAAGGTTGAAATCTCTTTAATTTTCAGTAAAGAGACCTCTAAAATTCAATTCTCATAAATACTTCCAAGATTACTGTAAGATGAAAAAACTTGTACAAAAAATATTTTGATTGCAGGGATTTATATAATGAGTTAGTAGCAGTGGAATGTGTTAAATATTAAATATAAAGATCAAAAACATTAGAAAAATATACACATAAATACTGGACATAAAAAATGTCTTAAGCCATTATTCAAAACTTTAAGCTCCACTAGGAATGTATCATTTTTAATTAAAATTGCATTTTTACAAATATAGACAATTTAAATCTTATGACCAATAAGGTAGAATTTAAGAGTTTGTCCATAGAAAATTCAAAAAATTAGGTGACAACTTTTACTGCAGAAGAGCTATATTCAAATGTAACTTTAAATACTTCAACTTAGCAAATCAAATTCTGATGCACACAGTAATTAGAGCCAACCGTTCACAATGTGGTGATGAAAATAAACACATAGGAGAGTGGATATAGTACAATGCATTTTATTAATAGAACATGATTAAAATATTCTGAGGTAACCTTTTTAGCTCACCACTACATTAATGACAGCAGTCATGAACTATAAGACTTGCACGGTCAAACAATTTAGTTAAAACATCTGAAATTGGAGTGTAGGATTTTTCGTGAGACACTGTTCACCGTTAACATAAAAGTTGTTTCCAGTTACTGATGAACGAGCTGTAGTTGGGACAATCCTGGGGCCCATTCAAGACAACTTCATTCAAAGTCATCCTCATTGAAGATGTACTCAGCAGTACACTCCGCAACTGTGTTTAAAATGTTACTAGATGACTTGATCAAAGTACTGAATGAATGTAATTGTTTAATTTCAGGAAACCACAAGAGAAAGTTTTAATCTCAGTCATTTGCAGCAGTGTAGTTTTGCACATGTTGCTATCAACTAATTTACTTCATTTTATTATTGATTAGTCATTAAATCTAAATTTATAAATTTTAGTTTAAATAAGTCGAATATTTTGATTAGCTTCAACACTCCACCCCCCTTAACAAAAACATGAAAACCTATGGTGCTATCACAAGTAAAAGACTTCCAATTGTCCCTCATTTTCAATATTGCTAAGGCACATAACATACAGCCGCAGATGACACTGAGCTTGCAAATAAATAAGGCCCATCTGTCTAGAGCCCTAAATAGAACTAAATATGCAGATACAAGGGAGAGAAACGTTACATGGCTTACCGTTTAAAATAAAAGGGTATTAATTTTGTACTAATACACGTCGGAACAGTCACCAAACACTCCAGTTTGAAAACTGTTCACATTCACAATTTTAAAGTACATATTTCATGGTACCATTTAACAAAGTGAAATCCAGTTTTGACAACAGGCCCCAGATTACGATTCTTGCAGACAAAGAATGTGGTAGAGCATTATCAAACAAGTTTGCAAGCTACCGGTAATTCCTTGATTTACAAACGTTTGATCTACAATTTCTTTGCTACAAGTGCTGACTCTTTGGGGTATAGATCTTCGACTTTTGACGCTGTTTTTTGTTATAACAAAAAGCCACCATTCACCCGACAAAGAAACACTTTGTTTTCCAAGAACCCACCCCGTTTGCAAATCTGGGTATTATTGTAGTGCCTCCCATGGTTGGGAGCATAATAAAGTTAGTGAATTTTGACTAAATCTTGAGACCATTTTACTAGCAGAAGCATTTTAAAAGTTAAACATCAAATGTGTCAAAATAAGCTTACTTTCCGTCAGAGGTGTTTAGTTTTAGTGTGTACATGACAAACATTCAGTTATTTTTCAGAACTTGGAGTAATCAGGATTTAATAAATCTATAAAGTTGTTGCTGAAATATCACAATGAAATCCCATCCTTCAAAGTAGGACAAAAGCGTGAAAAATGATTATGAAAAGTATACCCAATCACATAGGCACAAACCTCAGAGCCTTGAAACTCTGAATACAAATTGCCCTCCTATAAAAACTACGTAGTTATACACAGTCTATGCTTCATCACAGTACTTGAAAGAAGAGGAAATACAATTTTTCATCAGAAAGTACATTTCTATAACTTGTGTGTCAACTGACTGTCATACTCGTAGTTTCATGGCAGTTGCTGCTAAAGAACTTCTCAATGTCCCTGCAAAAAGTGCAAAATGATTTCAGAAGTTAAACGATTCAGAATTACAGAAAGGCCCCATTATGTTGCGTCTTCCGTCCAAAATGCTTCACAAAATAGAACTTTGTGGCTGCACGTGATTTAAGAAATTCTCAATGAAATAATGCCATGCCAACTTCTGATCTGCAGTCTGCCAATAACATTCTCTTAAAGGAACACAGTTCACGTACGCACCAGACAACAAATGTTGCAGCAGTATCTATGCAAAGAATGCACTTGGAACCCGTTTTGCAGGATTACTGGAAAATAAAGCCAGGTTGAGGAGGATGTTGCCCCGCTTTCTGAGCGGCAGGTGGACAAGGTGGCCTGTACTGGAGCGGAGACACGAAGGTTGGAGGAGTGTTCCCTGATCTTGGTGGGATGGGAGGGAAAGAAGGAGCAGGGTATGGCGGTACCAACGTTGCTCCCATGGCCGCACTTGTAAAAGGGGTGGGAGAGGCTCCCGCTTGGGGCGGTAGTGGTGGGACCCTCCGAGGCATCACGGTGGGAGCATTGCATTCTGCAGCGGTGGAATTCCAGGTTGTCTGTGCTGGCTCAGGTTGCTTTTGTGCCTGGGGTAACTGGGGCCGGATTAACCTTGGCCCTTTTATGACCATTTCCTGCAGCTTCTCAATTTTTACCCGCCGTTGATGTGCCAGTTTGCGTTTTGTTGGATACTGTTCAATAAACACATCCAAGGGTACTTCACCGTCTAGAAAATCTTGAGCCATGATCTAAAAAAGTAGAGATTAAAACAATCAATTTTTTTATCAGTAATAAAAAACACTGCAGATGCCATGATTATTTTTTGTTTTAGAGATTCAGCATGGAAACAGGAACTAGTTCAAACTAGTTCTGTGTTATTCCACTTTCTCAACCACTCCCTACACACAAGGGGCAATTTACAGAAGCAAATGAACCTACAAGCCTACATATCATTGGGATGTGGAAGGAAATCAGCACACCGCAGGAAACGTACACGGCCAGCAGACTACATGCAAACTTCACCATACAACACCAAGAAAAGGATTGTATCCGGACGTCTGGTGCTGCGAGGCAGCAGCTCTTTCAGCTACGCCACAATGCCGCCCTTATAAATCTGAAAGAGCAAAATGCTAGACACGGTTCGATCAGACAGCATCTGTGGTTTACGGCCTTGAACAGGACTGGAATATTTTCAAACTGTAACGAGATGCTGATGGGAGTTTGGGGGGGGGGGGGGGCAGGGAGGAATGAAAAAGTCAGGTCTGGATAGGCTAGATGTGATTGAATGATAATTATGCACATCAGAAAGAGACAAGATGGGTCTGCTCAAGGAATAAATGGGAATAGGAGAATGATTATCTAAATTAGTTGAATCCATTCAAGTCTGGGAGCAATAATGTGCCGATATGAAAGTCGTGTTCATGAGTTTAGGCAGAACACTGGAAAAATGGAGGAGCAAAGAGAGATGTCAAATGGAGGCTGGATAAGAACCAAATAGTCAGATGAAACACAGACACACATCTTTCATTTTGTGATTGATGCCCCAATATGGCTCTGTAAGATGCAAACAAGAAAATGAAATTAGAACAAGTCAATTAACTTTTCATCTGAAAATAATATTTGAGAATGCAGGGAACTGGTGAAGGATAAATTTAGCACCACCTACATTTGCAATACTGTGGCCAGGAATGCAGAGAAAGAAATAGAACGTTGAAAGATGAGGAAAGGGAATGATGCACTTGGTGAAGGCATACGTTGGAAATGGTGTACAATCTGTTAAACACAGGCAGGAGATATGGAAGACTAGGACAAGAGATCTTTATTCTGGTTTTGGAATGCAAGTGGTGAATGCTTAATTGCACGAAATGGAATGAATGCTGTTGAGGTCATGTCATCCATAACGAAGGGGAAGCATTAGAAGCAGTGGATTCCACAGAGACAAAACAGGAAGAGTGTCAGTAGTTTTGTTTGTCACGTGTACCGAGGTACAGTGAAAAGCTTTTTGTTGCATGTTATACAGTCAGCGGAAAGACTATACACAATTACAATCGAGCCTTCCGGGGTCCAAATACAGAATAAAGGGAATAACATTTAGTGCAAGATAAAGTCCAATTAAAGCTAGTCCGAGGGTCTCCAGTGAGAACATGGGGAACAGCCTAAGAAGGAAGTGTAGCAAAAGTAGCCTTGAGCGTGTGGATTTGTATTTAATACTAATCCATCCTCAAACGAATAATTATGAAAAAGAGGATAATCAGGGTGGATCACGTGAAGGTGGGAAAAATGGGATTTTCTCAGTTCATCAAAAGAGGTGGAAAAGTCAAATACAGTCAATGTACGTGAAAGTGGTGATGAATGAAGGGACTGGCAAGAATGGATCTTCCCATGCAGATGATGGTAAGACTGAACATCACTGCTGAAAAAGGAAGCTGGAAACTAAAAATTGCAAAGGGTGTTGGAATGGACAGATTTGGGTGGGAAGAGGTTAGACAATAACCGTGAGGAAATGAATGGAGAAAATGCTGGGCACGATTTCTCACAACAGCCTCCTGCCTTTGTGACTGCTTAATGTACGTGCCATTATCATGGAATTACCAGGATGACTTGCTCCTGTTTACAGTAGTGGTTGTGTGGTCTCGTTTGGTCAGAATGACTTCAATACACAAAACAAGAACCAAAATGGGAGAAGGAACTCAGGATTAAGAATTTAAATCATGTCATACTTGCATGCATTTTGAAGATTATCAGATATTCCATATGCAGAAATAGTACACCATTTGAAGAATAAAACAGCGCCACAGCAAATAATTACATTGCATTTTCTATACCTGGTTTATGAACAAAGAATCCGGGGACTTTAGACACACAGCTTGGAAACACGGCCTTCAGCCCAATGAGTCCGCGGCGACCAGCAATCACCCCAGACACTTACGCTATCCAACATATAAGGGACAATTTACAATTTTACCTAAGTCTATTAACCTAGAAACATGCACGTTTTTGGAGTGCGGGAGGAAACCGGGGCACGCGGAAAAATCCCACACGGCCATGGGGAGAACGAGCAAACTCCGTGCAGACAGCACCGTGGTCAGGATTGAACCTGGGTCTCTGGCATTGTAAGGCTGCAATTCTACCACTACACCTCCCAGCAGGGAACGTCAAAATTAAATAGCATGGCCTATTTGACAATGTGGAACACAGATTAGTCTGAAGGAGGGTTTCGGCCCAAAACGTTGCCCATCTCCTTCGCTCCATAGATGCTGCTGCACCCGCTGAGTTTCTCCAGCATTTTGTGTACCTTGGAATACAGATTATCCTAGTCAAATTATTTTGCAATGCCTCACACTTCTATCTCAACATTTAAGGGTAATGATTGTCCTATTAAAAGGACACCAAACACAACTGCGCTTAGCCAGCTCAAGGGTTAATGTCAGCGATCCTTTGTGTCTTAGCCTGCATAGTTTACTGAGCAAGCGACTTGCATAAACTGAATCACGAGAAATCACCTCAGTTTCCTCTTCAATCTTTGCTCCTTCAGTCTGTAGGAGTGCAAGTAGCGTGTCCAGGGAAGTGCCACCGGATTGACTATCTGTGAAGGTGAAGAGAAAAATTGTTTCAAAGTCAAACTTCCACAATGATAATTTAAGATTTTAAACAATGAATTCCAACACTTTTTTTTTTAAAAGAAAGGTGAAATCTTGCAAATACACTTAAATTGTACTTGGGAAAGGCACATAACATCTGTAGCATGAATTTAGTTTAGTTTAGAGATACAGCGTAGAAACACGTAGAAACATCCCGAGTCTATGCCGACCAGGGATCCCCACATATCAACACTACTCTACACACACTAGGGATAATTTTTACATTAATATCAAGCCAATTAACCTACAAACTTGTACGTTCAAGGAGTGTGGGAAGAAACCCGAGATCTCAGAATAAACCCACGCGTACAAACGTACAAACTCCACACAGACAGCACCCGTAGTTGGGTTCAAACGCGGGTCTCTGACACTGAAAGGCAGCAGCTCTACTGCTGCATCCCATGCCACCCAGTACCGATCTATTCAACTAATTGCATTACCGATAGGAAAATGTTGGAACAAAATTCCATTGCCCATTTCTTTTACCTCCTTAGTTCCACATGCTTGAAAGATTATTTACTACTCAAAAGAGATGGCGTATTCTGCCTCAATTGCCACCCATGTTAAAGCATTGAATGACTAAGCAATGATCATTCCCCAGCTTCATGGGCATTTTACATTATTAGTCAGATGCTGACGGAGAGAAAGAAAGGGGCAATTCACTCAACACTAAATATCTCTATATTAAGTCCCCTTAGTCTTTTCTGCAATTTCATATCCTTATTACCAGAGTTGCAAGATCTGAAGGAGGGATGATTGCTGATGCTTGCGCAACATTTTTGCGGCATTCGTGACTCCTCAGAAAATGAAATAGTTTACAATCAAGTGGAACAATATCTGGGCAACATCCGGGCTGATAGATGGCTAGCAACATTCGCACCGCACAAGTGCCAAGCAATGACATATCCAAATAAATAATTCAGCTATCATCCAAACATTTACCGGCAGTACCATAATTAAATCCCCCACTCTCGTCCAGGGGTTACCACTGACCAGAAAGGATCTGGAGCATTCATTTATACACAATGTGGCTCCAAGCAGGTCAGAGGCTGCAGAGTGTCCTGCAGAGAGCAACATGCCTTTAAAATCCCCAAAGCCTGTCCACCATCTAACAAGGCTCAAGTCATGAGCATGATGGAATACTCATCAATTCTCTGGATGAGTGCAGCTGAAATACTTCAGGAAGTTCAGGCTATTTTGATACATTTTTGCTGGATTAAAAAAAAAAGAATTTGCCTGATCCCAATGGTCAATTTCAAATTTATTTTCAAAAGAATCACCTAGAGACAAGCTTTCATAATGAGGATTGTTTTTGAAATGCCAGCTCCAGTTCCTAGTAAGTGCAAAATGTCCAATACGTTTAGCTAAACATTTACTACATAAGATGCAACAACTGTTTTGCTCACTCCGACCTGGGTGAAGTAGAATACTGACCAACAATGCCCAGAAATATCCTACTAACATGTTGGAATGTTCAGCAAGGCAAGGACACTCGAGATGCATATAGGGAACGGCTGCTTTAAAGCACACAAATGGACGGAAGAGAAGGAATCTTGCCAATTCTGAATTCAATCTCAGTTCTATTGCAAGATAAACAGAGAAACTATGATCGACACTGAACTGGCAATTTCATGCCTGGAAGGAATAGTAATTGATAGAAATATAATTGGCGCTGAAAGGAAATGCAGGCACTGGAATAAATACTTTCTACAGTACATTAAAATTGGTTTCATCAAATGAATGGCAGGATACTTTACATTGCAACGGTATGCCTTTGTACTTTAAATTTCACTTGAGTTAACATCAATTAACCTGGGCTCACAATCCGGACTCTGGAAGTGGCGGCGCTGCCTGGCAGCTGCAGCTCACCTGCAGTCCGTCTGTTTTTTTTCTTTTCTTTTTGTCTTCTTGTGTCTGTTTTAGTTAGAATTTTGGTTTATTACGCTGTGTATGTGTGTGGGAGGGGGGGTGGGTGGGAGAAACAGGGTTTTAGTCTCTCCCTTCGGAGAGATGCGACTTTTCTTGTTGTGTCCCCCGTCACCGTCTCCATCTGTGCTGAGGCCTAATGGCGGAGCTGGCGACCTCGGAGCTGTGGCAGCGTTCCAGCGTTGGCCCGGCTTCAGAGCTGCAGTGCTCCAGCGGCGACCCGGCTTCAGAGCTGCGATGCTCCAGCGGCGTTCCAGCAGTGGACCCTGCTTCAGAGCTGTGGTGCTCCAGCGTTCCAGCGTTGGCCCGGCTTCAGAGCTGCGATGCTTCAGCGGCGTTCCAGCAGTGGACCCTGCTTCAGAGCTGTGGCGGTGTTCCAGCGGCGGCCCGGCTTCGGAGGCTCGGCCGCGGGCCTAGTGGACGACAACATCGGAGCCCTGGATGTCCTCAGCGCAGAGGGAGAACAAGGAGAGAAGAAGACAAAGACTTTAAGACTTTTGCCTTCCACCACAGTGAGGAGGTGCCTGGTGAATTCACTATAGTGGATGTTAAATATGTGTTTATTGTGTGTTTTGTTTTTTATTATATGTTATGACTGCAAGGTAATGAAATTTTGCTCAGACCGAAAGGTCTGAATGACAAAAAGATACTTTACTTTACTAAACTAGTAATTATGTTGCAGCAAGGCAACTTTCCCCCTACCACTGAAAGATTAGGTATCGATATTTTAATTTTGCTATCAAAAGTTGTGTCAATGAAAAATAAACAATTCCTCACCTCGTCACAGTTCCATCATTCATTTCTGCAAGTTAAATGCAAGAAAGCATGTTCATGCATGAACATTTCAACTGTTAATTGATTTACCATCACACCACCAGAGCTAATCAATATAGCTCCTGCTTCACAGACACAGACCTAATTGCCTTAATTATATTTTTCATGCTCTGTTAGATTGATTTCAATTCCCCCCTCCCCCCCCCCAAAGTATAATTTATAATTCACTGTATTTTCACATTATTTAGGAACTCCTCTCAATCTGAAGAGCCCTATCTTCCTTGCTATCTGTTCAAAAATGAACCCATTAGCATTCAGCTACTTCATTAAAAGCAAGGGTACACAAAATGCTGGAGAAACTCAGCGGGTACAGTAGCATCTATGGAGCGAAGGAGATAGGCAATGTTTCGGTTGCAAGTCCTGGTCTTGAGCAGAACTGCTCCATAACCAAGCTTCACTGAGCAACAGATGACGTTGCACGTCACTGTACTCCATTGTGAACTATGTGGAGGTCAGTGTCGGAGACCAACATTGCTGGGATTTCCCAGTATTACTGTTGGGAAGGCACACCTCTCTGATCCTACTGTGATCTGATCTGGCATAGGTTTACCAACCATAGTCATTATAGTGAGGGCTTCTAAACGTGCTGCTCGAGGAGCTAAGGGTAAAAACTTCTTCTATTTGATTCACTTAATTTTAAAGTTTTCCAAATAGTGGGAAGAATAATGTTTGAAACAACCACTTTTCAATTCCTTCGTTCCATAGATGCTGCCTCACCCGGTCAGTTTCTCCAGCATTTTTGTCTACCTTCGATTGTTCCAGCATCTGCATTCTTTCTTAAACTTTTCAAAAAGGGTTAGTTAAGGCTTGCAGTTAGGGTAATTCCAGAACAGCCTCTGCACTATGCTTACTAAGGCCACATCACCCTCACGACTCATCGTTCGACCCCAGGGTGCTGAGGGCCAGCATGATGGGGGACAGTTGAAGGAATTGGAGAGTAGGACATGTGGAGACCACAAGATGGCACGGTCAGGTCCAGCAGGTCCCAAGCCCCATACTCGTGTTAGCTAGTTAACATTATACACCATTTACATCTCACCTCCAGGCTCAGAGTTCAAAACAGATAGTAGAATTTCCAAAATCATTTTAAGCTCATGTTCTTGACTCCCTCAGCATGATAATACTAGAAAGGAGGAACTGCAGGCACTGGTTTACAACAAAGTGGAGTTACTCGAGTCAGGCAGTACCTCTAGAGAACAAGGATAGGTGACGTTTCGGGTCCCGACAACTATCCATGTTCTCCAGAGTAGCTGCCTGACTGCCAAGTTACTCCAGCAGTTTTTCATGATAATAATGCTGCAACCAGTTTATACAATCCATACAGACTGTAATTCTATAAACAAGCAAACAGTTATGGCATTCACAATTGCTTCCATCTTAAGCAGATGGAGTTCAACTATTTCCTCCTGCTTGTGTTTGAGGAAGAAAGGTTTTCTCCCAAGTCTGAAGAGCATCAAATATGATGCCAAGTTAAATGGGTCCCCTCAATCTGCAGGTGGGGAGGAGGGGGGGGGGGGGGTCGGGAGGGGGTGGTGGGGAGGAGGGGGTGGTGGGGAGGAGGGGGTGGTGGGGAGGAGGGGGTGGTGGGGAGGAGGGGGTGGTGGGGAGGAGGGGGTGGTGGGGAGGAGGGGGTGGTGGGGAGGAGGGGGTGGTGGGGAGGAGGGGGTGGTGGGAGGACGGGAGGGTGGGAGGAGGGGAGGGTGGGAGGAGGGGAGGGTGGGAGGAGGGGAGAGAGTGTATGTGGGAGAGGGTGGGGTGGGGGGTGTGGGAGGGGGCGGTGTGTGGGCTCAGGGGCTCTGGCACCGACCGCACTCACCGGCACACGGCTCGTCATGGTGGTCACCGCCCCTGCCCACGAACACAGCGGCCCCCGCCCGCACTCTGCTCACTCCGCTCCTTCAGCTTTATTCTCGCCGCCGGTGATTGACAGCGGGTGCCGGTAGGGGCATCGCTGTCCCGGCAAATAACAGACCAATAAATTTTGTAATATTTCACCAATCGGAATAAAACTTGATGCACTTGCAGCACAGAAGAATGGCGAGTAACGTGGCGAAAAATCGGAGGGCTGTTTATGCGCAAATTTGGAGCGCTAGTATGGGTGTCGTGGGCTGAAGGGACTGGTTTCCAGAGGGCTAGTATGGACATTGTGGGCCAAATGGATTCTTAGGCCGGCAACTAAGTCACTTAAGCCTGGTGTGCTGGCAGCTCACTCACGGCTGGTGGGCTGGCAGTTGACTCGTGGCTATTCCTTGAAATACCATTTCAAGCAGGGTGCCAGGCCACCAAATTCAAATGCAGTCTCATACCATTTCAAGCAGGGAGCACAGCCCCCAAATTAGAATGTAGTCTCATACCATTTCAAGCAGGGTGCAAGGCCACCAAATTCAAATGCAGTCTCATACCATTTCAAGCAGGGTGCAAGGCCACCAAATTCAAATGCAGTCTCATACCATTTCAAGCAGGGTGCAAGGCCACCAAATTCAAATGCAGTCTCATATCATTTCAAGCAGGGAGCACAGCCCCCAAATTAGAATGTAGTCTCATACCATTTCAAGCAGGGTGCAAGGCCACCAAATTGAAATTCAGTCTCATACAATTTCAAGCAGGGTGCAAGGCCAAATTGAAATGCAGTCTTATACCATTTCAAGCAAGGTGCAAAGCCACTAAATTTAAATGCAGTCTCATACCATTTCAAGCAGGGTGAAACCACCATCACCATAAAACCACATAAAACACCACAAAACCACATAATTGAAATGCATCAAGCAGGGTACAAGGCCACCAAATTGAAATGCAGTCTTATACCATTTCAAGCAGGGTACAAGGCCACCAAATTCCAATGCAGTCTCGTACCATTTGAAGCAGGGTGCAAGACCACCAAATTTAAATGCAGTCTCATACCATTTCAAGCAGGGTGAAACCACCATTACCATAAAACTACATAAAACACCACAAAACCACATAAAAACTACACTCAAAGTTCAGTGTGTTCAATTGATTCACAGCAGACAGAGAGTCGTGACCTCTCGCTCCCCCATCTTGCAGAGACTGAGCCACGCCTACTTTTCCGGGTTTTATAGCCCCACCCCACCGGAAGGGGCGTGGCCTTCATGGTGTGATTGACAGGAGAGAGAATCTCAACCTTTTTTAAACATTAATAAATCTTTTATTTTTCACTGATGGGAAAAATCTTCTTGTCCTGCGCAGTGGAGGGGGACTTTGCGTTAGATGGCCAAAAATCACAGACAAAAGTGATTTTTCTCAAATCAATATGCAGTGCAAACAGGAAGTGGTCAAGATGAGACTTTTAATTATATAGATATATGACTTTCCCAATTTTACAAGTGCACAGGCTTTAAACAACCAATTCACTTCACAAATAAGGAACAGAATGAATAGTTGAACAGGATTGCTCATAGCAAAGAGCAAGGCTGCAAGATTACTCATCCATGGCTATCTGGTCAAGGCAAGGGAATGTGACTTTAAGATCCATTCCACAATGTTAGATCACTGGACCTTGTGACAAATTTTATGACACTATTAAAAGATAGATGAAACACGATACAGCTAATTGGGATATTGGCTGCAGTACAAAATACTCTTTAACTATTTCCTTACAAATGTAACATCTCAAAATGTGGTTCCATTAACAATTTTTAATAGTTGAACCGATACTGTATACTAGACTCAATACATTAGAGTAATGTTAGACGAACAGGACAGCAAACGTCCGTTCCTCTGTGGGAATCCTGTCAAGGCAAGAGAACTTGACTTTAAGATCCATTGCACAAAGTGGTGTCAAAAATCTCTCAATGAAAAATCATGGAATGGTTTCCTATTTTTTCATTCAATGGCTTGGAAAACATCAGGTAAATCCTTAACATCCGAAACAAGAGAATTGCAGCAATATAAAGCAAAGTAGTGGTAAGTCTCTGAATATTTTATAAAGATTTAATAAACTTCATGGTAATGGCAAAATTCCCTACTGACTGTGATTTTACTTCGGAGTCACGTGAGTGACTACGTGAAGACCCCGCCAGCACGCATGGGCGACATATCGACGAACGCATTGCGGAAGCGGCAGTCGGGAGGAGCTCCTCCAGCGTAAGTTTAAAAACTTACGGAAGGTAAGTCTCACCAGTAGTGGTGAGCGTATGCGACTCGGTGTTTTCTTGTATCCACAGAAAAAACCTCAAATGGAGTCGCGTAAATCGAAGAGAGCAGCGGCAAAATCCGCTGCTGTGGAAAGCAGCCAGCAGAGTGCCAGTGTTACCAGCAGCTCCTGACTTCTCGCGGATTAAGACCGCAGGTGTGCCGCGGTCGGGTGGCAAAACCACCTGGAAGTCGGACGGGACCGTTGACTCGGCTGGGTCCGGACCCGAAGACACCCCGTTCGCAGATAGCGACGGCGGGCGTCTTTCCCGCATAGAGCGGATGGTGAAGCAGTTGCTCCAGCGTGACCTGCTAAGGCAGGGGCAGAGTCACGGTGGGTCTCCTAGCAGACCCACGGCAGGATCCTATCATGAACTGCCAAATGTCTCACCCTCTTCGCAGGGGAGCATTAGGGGTCAGAGCTGGGCTGACCCTGAAGAGGGGGTCATGGCTGAACAACCAGCAGTGTTAGGGGTGCCAGAAGAATTGTTGGGCATGATGAACAAGCATGCGGTTCCTACACAAAAAGGACTGCCTATCCACCCAAAGCTGGCAGCCAGTATAAACTACATGGCCACTAACCAGCTGCAGGAGCAAGCCATTAATACCACGGCTGAGAAGTATCTCGCTCCTGAGAACTGCAACTCGCTCAATGTACCGGCAGTCAACAACCCTATTTGGGGGAACATGAGCCCTTCAATAAGAGGCCAGGAGGTAAAGCTTCAGAGGATTCTGAAACTGTTGGCCGCTGGAATCACAGCAGTGACCAGGACCGCTGTCGGGGTTGAGTTACCGGAAGAACTACAAGATGCTCTGGCCTCAACACACAGTTTGAAATCAACAGCTACAGGAAGAGCATCATCAAGCCTGCACTCAATCCCAAATTCGCGGGATTATGCAGGTCAGGTAACACGCATCCGCCTAATCTGCTGTTTGGGGACAACCTCCTGAAACAGGTGAAAGACCTGGATGAGGAGGCCAAGGCTATAGGCCTGATCAAGGTACCAAGTACCTCAAGATCCCATTACCAGCAGCGGCAGCACCCCTACACATCCATCAGACAACGGTACTATGATAGACCATCTGGTGGTGAAAGCTCGAAGGCCGGCCCACCTGCACAGCGGTCTTTTTTAAACCATGGCCCAGCCCGGCCTTCCTGGAAAATGCGCCAACCCCACAACGCAGCAACACAGCAACAGAAGAAACAAGGGCAGAGACCACAACACCGGCGGTAACTATGGAGGTAAGTGGGTCTGGTTCCCTCAAAAACATTGCATGTTTAAATTCATCAAATGTTGGGGGACGGTTGCACTTGTTTCATCATGTGTGGTGCACTTTTACCTCTGATCCTTACATACTCGGAAGTATTCAGGGTTACAAAATTGAATTTGTATACGAACTCCCCACCCCAGTTCAACATTCGCCTAGCCGAAAGTTCATACTTTCACAAAAAGAAAGAATGGCAGGCCATGCTGAACTATTAAGATTAAACAAAAAAGGGGTAATTGAGAAGACTATCAGAGAATCTCAAGAGTTCGTATCAAATATATTTACAAAAAACAAAAAAGATGGCGGTTGCCGCATCATTATAGATTTGACCGAACTAAATACTTCCGTTCAGTATGCCCATTTCAAGATGGACACATTTGTCACAGCTAAACAGCTAATCTCTGAAAGATACTACATGGCTTGCATCGATCTT
This sequence comes from Raja brachyura, assembly GCA_963514005.1. The sequence goes on from OY740808.1 coordinate 25,714,713, forward strand.
AAAGATGCGTACTATTCAGTACCTTTACACAAGGATCATAGGAAATACCTAAAATTTGTCTGGATGGGACAGTTATGGCAGTACAAAGCCTTACCCAATGGGTTGTCATCAGCACCCAGACTGTTTACAAAAATATTAAAACCAGCTTTAGCTTATTTAAGGAAACATAACCAAATTGTTATGCCCTACCTTGATGATATCCTCATTGTAGGTGAGAATTTGGAGATGGCTAAATTGGCAGTTTCAGCCACAAAACATCTTTTTCAAAAGCTGGGATTTATCATACATCCAGATAAATCAAAATTGGAACCCTCCACTACCATGGATTATTTGGGGTTCACTATTGACTCTGTGCTAATGTCTATCACCTTGCCACCTAACAAAGTGGTGGACTTGATAGAAGCATGCAGAAGCCTCACTGGCATCAGGGAACCTTCCATACGGCAAGTAGCCAGAGTGATTGGGAAATTAGTGGCTGCATTTCCAGCAGCACAATTTGGACCACTCCATTATCAAAACCTTCAAAGAACAAAAATCTTAGCTCTCAAAAATCATGCAGGCCATTTTGATAGGCCTATGAAACTACCAGGGAAGGCAAAATCCAAATTAAATTGGTGGATAGAAAATGCTCAGCTTTGTTCTAACCCCATCACTATCATGAATCCCTCGGTTACATTACAGACTGATGCCAGTGCTAAAGGTTGGGGAGCAACTAATACCACAAGTTGTGGAGGCAGATGGAGTGCACAAGAATTAACCCTATTCAAAACATTAGGGATTAATTATTTAGAAATGCTGGGAGCATTTCATGGATACTTAATAGACTCAGGGCCTACTGTTCAGATATGCACCAGTTGCATGTAAGATTACAAATTGACAATACCACAGTGGTGGCCTATATTAATCATATGGGTGGAATAAAGTCGATATCATGTGATGAATTGGTTAATAATATCTGGCACTGGTGTCTGCAAAAAGAGATTTGGATCTCAGCCACTTACCTTCCAGGTAAGCTAAATACAGTGGCAGAGACAAGGTCACGTAAATTCAACGACAACATAGAATGGATGTTAGATCGGAAAGTGTTTACAGATATTATAGAACGTTATGGGACACCGGATATCGACCTTTTTGCATCCAGACTAAATCACCAACTTCCAACATATGTTGCTTGGGAACCAGACCTGGGGTAGTAGCGATGGACGCTCTCTCGCTACATTGGGGGGGGGGGATTTGTTTTGCTATGCATTTCCCCCCTTCTGCCTCATCAGACGGGTCTTGCAGAAAATTAAACAAGACTCCGCAACGGGTATTTTGGTTGTTCCCGACTAGCCTACCAAACCATGGTTCCCAGCAGTACAGAAGATGGCCACAGAACCGTGCATCCAGATAAACAAACAACCTAGTTTGTTGGTACATCCCGTTACAGGGGATAGTCATCAGTGTCATGACCACATGGATTTATTAATTTGCAGATTCTGAAAAGACCATTTCTGGGATACGGACTCTCCGACAGAACGATAAATGCCATCTCAGCGTCGTGCAGGGAGTCCACCAGAAGACAGTACCTGACGTAGGTCAGGAAATGGGAAGTGTTCTGTACCACGACGAACACTACTTATGAAACAGCCACCATCACGGAAGTACTGGAGTTTCTGGCTACCCTTCATTTTGATGAAGGATTAAGTTACAGTGCTATCAATTGTGCAAGGAGTGCTCTATCAAATTATCTGGGCAGAGGGAGTGATCATCTGGCAATAGGATCACACCCATTAGTGTCTAAACTAATGAGGGGAATATTTAACTCCAATCCCCCTAGGCCCAGATACAACCATAAGCATAGTCTTGACTATGTTACGAGGATGGACACACATAACGGGGCTCACCTTGGACAAACTCACATATAAGATGGTAATGATTATGGCACTTGTAACAACACAACGGGTCCAGTCCTTACACAAATTAAGTATGGACGCCATGAGTATTACCAATGGCAAGATAACCTTTCTCATACAGGGATTATTAAAACAAGGCCGACCCGGTTCATCTGGCCAAAAATTAGAATTTCAGGCCTATCCTGCAGATACTCGACTCTGCATTGTCACACTTATCTTGCAATATATAGAAGTTACTAAGACTCTAAGGGGCACGGAGAGAGCTTTACATATAAGCCATAAACGACCTCATCACAAAGTCACGGTGCAAATCATATCAAGATGGTTAAGGGTGGTGTTAGATGCAGCGGGGGTGGATACTAATGTTTTCAAATCTCACTCCACAAGGGCTGCATCTACATCGGCGGCTAGGATGATGGAAGTTCCCATGGACCACATCCTGGCCACAGTGGGTTGGAGCAATGAAAAGACTTTCCAATGATTCTATAATAAACCCGTGGCCGCTCCTGACACGTTTGCAGGGAACATTGAGTTCTGCAAAATAAATTACCTAATGTGGGATATGTTATTTTGGTATGAATAAATACTTTCTTTGTTTTTCAGCACAGTGTCATGTCTGAAATACGTTCATCCTCCTTTTTCCCAGCATGGCAGTGTGTGAGCATGGACTCGTTCCAGGGCATGAAATCACAGAGCTTTGAAATCTTCACGTAGTCACTCACGTGACTCCAAAGTAAAATAGTAAGATTAAATGAAAACTTACCAGTTTGAAGTTTGATCTTTATTTTATGAGGAGTTACGACGAGGGATTAAGTGCCTTCCGCTCCCAAAACCCTCTATTATAAAGTTCAACTGGTATGAAAGTTCTCTCTTATCTTACTATATTAGGCTACGTTGGTATCTGTGATTTCACACCACTGCTTTGAAGAATGTCGCGCATGCGTGCTGGCGGGGTCTTCACGTAATCCCTCATCGTAACTCCTAATAAAATAAAGATCAAACTTCAAACTGGCAAGTTCTCATTTAATCTTACTATTAAGGTGCGTAGTCCCTGATAATATTCTTTTAAAATATTTTTTGATGATGGTTTTTCATGTACTTTGATCAGTGACAGAACCTGAATGGGGATTTGATGTTTTACAAGGGTTAGAACAATAGATTTGCATATAGTGCCTTTTACTGCAATCCAATGTGCCCGATAGCCACTACTGAAGTAGTGTCAGCCTAGATTTATGCATCCCACTTTGTGGAATGGATCTTAAAGCAGCCTTGACAGGATTACCACATATGTACAATCGTTTGCTGCCTTGCTCTTTGCTACAAGTACTCCTGTTCTTCTAACATTGCTTCTAACATATGAATTGAGCCATGATCTCCAAGCTTCCAGGTAAAATATGTTTAATTCTTCATGGTTAAAAGAGATGTTCTAGGTACAGTTAGAGCCTGTATCTAGGAAGCAGGAACAGTTAGCATATTACTCAAACACATTTACAATGTGGTACATACTGCACATTTGTACATTATGACATGATTGTAAAGAAAATTAAAGGGAGAGGCACAGACATATACTGAGTATTTGCATCAAAATGTGATCGTGGTAGACGGCTACACTGAATGCCAAACCATTTTAAAGTGTATTTACAAGTGAAACATTTTAAGGCATGTGTGTGCTACAGCTAAAGGAGACTCAAAAAAGTTACCTAATCTTGATTTCCTCATCTGATATGCTTCATACAGTGTCCGTAGTTGTTGGTATTTCCTGGTTAATTGAAGTTTCAAGTCGTCCAATTTGGGGTGAAACTGCAGATTCTGTTCTGCTAGACTATGGTTACTAGCAAGACTCATGTCTTTATTTGGTTGTATATTCTGCAGCTGAAAAACAAAGGTCAAAGTGTTAACTTTGTATTATACAACGAGTTATAAAATCGTCCAAAATGTTAACTTGTTGCTCTTTCGAATCCTGCTGTGTTGGTACCTTTAAGGGCCTGTCCCACTGAGGTGATTTTTTAGGAGACTACCGGCGAATGTCATATATGTAGCAAGTTACCGAAAAACCAGCGACTGGACCCCCTCCTACGACAACAAGCTACAACCTACCACCGAGTCGACATCAAGCTACAGCAAGCTACCGACAACCGGCGAACCATTAGGACGTCCACCTACAACCACACAGGCAACAACCTACGATAACCGAAGTCAACCTAAATCCACCCGAGACAAACTACGACCCTGTCAGCGACAACTGAAGACAATTCAGTCGCCGGTACATGTCGCCAGTTTACGAAGGTTGACGTAGGTAGTCGCTAATGGTATTCACCAAAGTCAACACTGGCGACAACCTACTTCATCCTGGCGACAACCTACGACAGCACCTGCGTCAGGAGAGGTCAAGCTACGCTCATTGGCATCAAGCCCACTGTCGCCAAAATTTGTTTGAACATTTCAAAATCCAGCCAACCAGAAAAACGCTACGACTCTTTGGGCGGCTGAGGAGACCACTCACGGCCATACAGGCGGCACCCCGGCGACCATGTGGCGACAGCGTAGTCTCCTAAAAAAATTGACTAAGTGGGTCAGGCCAATTACGCTTGGGATTTGAGGCATTGCCCACAGCAATTTGAAGACTCGAGGAATGCTTGCAGCATGGACAGTGGTTAAAATAACAAATTCGAATTTGGATCAGGGTTTAAATGCAAACAGCCATGGAATTTAAATTCAGTCAATAATTTAGAATTAAAAAGCTAAGCCAAGGCATCAATAATGATAATCACAAAAGTACAAGACGAATTCTGATGAAAATTTGCTTCACCATATCTGCAGGATACGAGTAGGAAGGAACTGCAGATTAAATGTGTAGGAAGGTACTGCAGATGTTGGTTTAAACCAAAGATAAGACACAAAATGTTGGAGTAACTCAGCGGGACAGGCAGCATCTCTGGAGAGAAGGAATGGCTGACTTTTCGGGTCAAGACCCTTCTTCAGTCAGGGGATAGGGAAACTAGAGATATGGAAGGGGAAGGTGTGAAAATGACAGATCAAAGCTGAGGATGTTCAAGGTAATGTAGAATGGTTCACTGCTGGCTAAGCGGAAAGTGATAATGAGGCATACAATCAGTAAAATTAATCAAGAGCACAGTGAAACTAGTCAGAAAACTCAGGAGGGGGAAGAAAGCAAGGGTTACTTGAAGTCAGAGAAATTAATATTCATACCACTGGATTGTAAACTGCCCAAGCGAAAGACAAGGCACTGTTCGTCCAATTTGCATTTGGCCTTACACTGACAGTGGAGTTAAAATGGTTAGCAATCAGGAGATTGCAGGAAATTATATTTGCTATCCACACCCAGTCTGACTGTGGACAAACCTACTAATGTTTTTCTACCATCTGCAGTTCCTTCTTAAACAACTACCAATGTTTGACTACCTATGGAGCTAAGGGGTGATCTTAAAAGGTGTACAAAATCATGGAGAGAAAAGATAGGATGATTCCAGTCTTTGCCCTAGGAACTAGAGGGCATCGTTAAGGAAGGATAAGATAGTTTAAGATGGCACAGCAGTAGAGTTGCTGCCTTACAGCACTTGCAGCGCCAGAGACCCAGGTTTGATCCCGACTACAGGTGCTGATGGTACGGAGTTTGTCGTTCTCCCCGTGGCCTTTCTCAGGGATCTTCGGGCTCTTCCCACACTCCAAAGATGTACAGGTATGCAAGTTAAATGGCTTGGTGTCTGTGTAAATTGTCCCTAATGTTTGTGTGATGGTGTTAATGAGCAGGGATCGCTGGTCTGAGTGAACTCGGTGAACCGAAGGGCCTGTTTCCGCACAGTATCTCTGAACTAAACTACTTTCCCTCTTCCCTGACTCTTAGTCTGAAAAAGGGTCTCAACCAGAAATGTCACCCATATCTCTTCTCCAGCATTGCATCTATCATCGATGCAAACCATAACCTACAGCTTCTTCCTGAACAAGAATATTTACATATTCTGTTGTGCAGGTAAGAATTTATTTGTTCTGTCTGGGGCATGTGACAATAAAACACTTGACTATTGAAGATTTAATAGGAAGCCAAGAGCAAATATTTCCACAGAGGATGGTGGGTACGAGCTGCCAGAGGAAGTAGTTCAGGCAGGTACAGAATCAACATTTAAGTGGCATCTGGGCAGCAAACATGGAGGGCTATTGGCCAATTAGGACCAGCTTAGATTGTCATCTTGATCAGCATGGACAAATTGGACCGAAGGACCCATTTCAATGCCGTATAACAATGACGCTAAGTGCCCTTCAATCTAGTCAGTTATATCGTAACAATCAAGTGTAAACAGAAATAAAACGGTGGCAATGCGTAGAGTTGCTGGCTTACAGCGCCATAGACCCGATTTTGATCCCGACTACGAGTGCTGTCTGTATGGAGTTTGCACGTCCTCCCTGTGTTTTCTCCGAGATCTTTGGTTTCCTGCCACACTCCAAAGACGTATAGGTTTGTAGGTTGATTGTCTTAAATGTAAATTGTCCCTAGTGTGTGTGGGATAATGTTAATGTGCAGGGATCGCAGATCGGTGTGCCGAAGGGCCTGCTTCCGTGCAGTATCTCCAACCCAAACAGATGGTCCACTGAGAGCTCTAGGCACAAAGTCACTTCAAGTCCAGTTGATTTTGCAAAGTTCTCCTCAAATCCGGCATCTAAACTGAGATCGACAAGCTGGGCAAAAGCCAGACAAGCATCCTCCAAGACAATATGACAACGTTTTCTATCACAATCCAAGTACACTCCGAATTCACAATTAATCATGGAAGTCTATCCATTGATTTTCATCGTTAGCATCCTGGGTGTCATGACTAACCAGCAACTCAGATTGACCAATCATTTAAACAATGTGGCTACAAGGTACAAGAAATGATCCATCAATTTAACTCTTCTTTTAAAGAGACGTGTTGCAACTTTTGCTTTTAACACTGATGCTTCATGCAGTAAAATCTGATTATGGTCAAGAAAATTAATAGCGTGAGCATGTACAAGTGGCGTGGCTTTAATAATAAACTAAAAAACATTCCTTTCTTATCTGCAGTAAAATGTTCAATGATTATAAATTGGGGTAAAATCCTAGAGCATTGTGCATGTAATACACCTTATAAATACGAGCCAGTGCCAAGATTAGAAAAGTCAATTTAACAATGCAGAAGATCACATAGCCTTTATGAAAAGAATGAACTCTGCTCTACGGACTGAAAACAAAGTGAAAATACAGATTATATCCAAATTCTCACGTTCGGAGCCAGCTGACCCTAGCAATCCTGCAGTTAGGAAGCACCAACTGCTGCACAGCTTCCTAGTGCTAACTCCAATGACGCTGCAAGAAAGACTTGTGCTTTAATGCTGAAGTGCGCATTGTTACTTATCTCAAGTTCAAAGGGAAGTTCTAATCAGCCCACATTCAAATATTTACAAAAGAAATATCACATCAAAGCAGCAAATCAGAAACAAAACATTTTGCAGTGATTACCAAGAAATATATGACATTTAATTTCTGTTATTATTATTAAATTAATCTATTATTTTAAGGTTTGCCATTTTATTTTATGGCCCCTCCACCTCCTGGGTTACAATTGCCTGACTTATGGATACCTGCATGAGCAAGCTCCCATTAAATTCAGAAGTGCAATGTACGCACATACATACATTTGTTCCTACCAACGGCAGAATTAGTTTCCTCTCCTTCCACTTTTAATCATTGTTCTTTTGGATGACATGCAAATTCATTAAGCGTTCCATATTTTTTTTCAGGGGGTATGGAGAGAAGGCAGGTACAGGATACGGTGTTGGATGATCAGCCATGATCATATTGAATGGCGGTGCAGGCTTGAAGGGCCGAATGGCCTACTCCTGCACCTATTTTCTATGTTTCTATGTTTTCCATCAGTCTCCTGTGTTTTTAATGCCATTGATTACAATATTGTGGAGGCATAATCATTAGTGTGATTTTGTGGGTTTCCCAATGTGCAGACAAGATCAACTTTAGGACTCTGGAAAATAGTCCCATTCATTACCCAGGGTGGTCAGTACTACATTAAACATAAATTTCTGGTTTGCATGTTTACATCTGTGCAATTCAAGTTTTTAGCGTAAAAAGTCTCCAGAGTTACAACCTACAGAACCTCCCAGGGTATGGCAGGGAGTCGTTCATGAGAGCTGCTCGTAACACAGAAGGGTGGAAATGTGGCCAGCTGGCAATATATTTAAATTCAAACACAGGCCAACCATGGCAACATGTTGTTAAACCAGGGCATTTAACCCAAGCAGATCTCTCTGCAAGGTGCAATAAGATTCATAGAAAACAGGTGCAGGAGTAGGTCATTTGGCCCTTCAAGCCAGCACCACCATTCAATATGATCATGGCTGATCAGTCAAAATCAGCACCCTGTTGCAGCTTTTCCCCCCATATCCCTTGATTCCCTTAGCTCCAAGAGCGAAATCGAAATCTCTATTCCTGCGAAACGAATTCCCACACAACAGAACATCCGTGCAGCCCGCAAATCCATCCCCGCCAGACTACCAAATGCTCGCTCATATGCACGGGCTGTGCAGCGAGTGTTTGTAACATGGGGCCATGCACCTGAAGTTCTTTAAACTACTACACTGACAAGTGGGATTGAATAAAACAAACAAGGGTTGGTTCTCTTCAGTTCTGTCAATTTTCTAGAATTTAGAATTAGGATTTTGTATTTTTCAAAATGGAATTAAAAAATTACTAGTAATATTACACTCATGGCTTAAAAATGCCGAATTAATTTTAGTCTACAAGTACAACTGCTACACTGTTGTACATTTCCCTCTCCCAAACAATTTCAGTGATATCACTTGCTTATAACTTGTTCAACAATGAAGAGGACTATTCAGTTTTCAATGAATAGATTTTCCAGTGGCTTTCATTACACTTGTTAAATCATTCGGCTATTTATAGTTGAAATAACCACATTCAAATACCTACTTGCTGCACGGGCAGGAAAATATTTAATAACGGGCACGCACAAATATAGCTCATAGACAGGAGTCATAAAATCCTGGTTTTAAGGCTCTCAAAGAGTTACTTGATATATCCATAACGCATTCATAGAAGAGTTTAAAATAAGCCAACATAACCCTACTTATTCACCTGGCTTCTCTGGTGCTGCAGGATTCTACAATCCTAAACATTTGACTAAAATGTTGCTAAAATGTTTGAATGATTGTCCTCTAGGTAGTTTATGGTACAGATTACTGTAGAAATAATCATTGACAAGCTGCAATAGTAACAGAATGCAGTAATAAACAAATCTGATGGGCTTTGGCTCAACAGCTCTGGAGTTTTCCACTTGACCAGTATCATCAAAACAATTTATACAATTTAATTGTGCTTAAATTTCCCAAGCACATGCTGCATGGCAACAATTTGAGCCAACTCACCCAACAGTGGATTGACACAATCCTGAAGTAATCTGTAGTTCCCCGTTATTAAAGCTTAGAGAGTTTAGAGAGATACAGCGTAGAAACATGCCCTTCAGCCCACCAGGTCCGTGCCTAACACAATTACTGATACACATGTTCTATCCTAGGCATTATGAACAATTTACAGAAGCCAATCAACCTACAAACCTGCATGTCTTTGGAATGTGGGAGGAAACCGAAGTACCCGGAGAAAACCCAAGCAATCACACGAAGAACATACAAACTGCGTACAGACAGCACCAGGATTGAAGCCGGATCTCTTCCGCTGTAAGGCAGCAACTCTACCACTGCATCATTGTGCCGGCCTTTACGTAACACAGTCCGGGCATTTCAAATGAATTGAAGTGCCTCCGCAATAAAGAAACACACTGTAGCATGTTCACATTCCCATTTCGCAGTCAAGTGAACATCCAATAAAGATACAGTAGAGGGGGTTCACATGTAGACACCGTGCCTGGAATTCTCTTTATCTTGTATTAGTGTCCTGTTAACATCTACACTACAGGTAATGAAACCAACACTTCCTGCCAATGCCACACGGACATGCTTGAATGCAAACAATTTCATAACTAGAAGATCCTGAAACAGAAGAAATTGTGCCAACTTCCTCAACATTCTAACTTTATGAAAATGAGCTTGTAGCCATCATACCATAATTTGCGTAGTTGGAGTCTCTGGAGACTGCACAGAGGATCTGCACTGGTGTTTGTCACATAAGCGTCCTCCCAAACTTTGCAGCTCCTTTCTTCATCACGTGCTTTAAATGCATTCCATATTCTTGCCATTCAAATAAACAAGGATTCTTTATGAATGTCCCACTGCATTAGTGGCTGTCATTTTATCACCTCAGGTTTGGATTTTCCCCTCACCTTTTGGCCAAAAAAAATAATCCAGATTTAACTGATTTATCAAATCCCTTAATAATTTGAAGATACTCCCAACTTTCCTTAAAGTTAGTTCTCTCTGACTGGTCAATGTCTTCACTAATACCGTGAGTCACAGAGTCAGAGTCATACCACATGGAAGCAGGCCCTGTAACCCACCTCATCCATGCCGACCAAGATGTCCCATTTTCCCATGCCTGGCTCACACCCCTCTAAATCTATTCTGTGAATGGACATGTCCAAATGTCTTCTAAATGTTGATAATACACGTGTTGATAATAAGCTACTTATTCTAGCAGTTTATTCTATATTCCCACCATTCTCTGAAAATGTTGCATTTCAGGCCCCTATTAAATCTTTTCCATCTCACTTGTGCCATCTAGTTCTTGATTTCCCCAATCCAAGTAAAAGAGTGTGCATTCCCCTATTTATTCCTCTTGTGATTTTATTCTCTACACCTCTAGATCATTCCTCAGGCAGCTGCACTCAAAGAAGAAACTCCTAACCAGCCCAACATCTCTCCATAGCCCAGACCCAAGTCCCAATAACATTCTCCTAAACTTTTAAACATCGTGACACTACTACACTGTCAATAAAATAGAAAATAGATGCTTTTCAGAGATGACTCTGCCAAAGTGAAGACGCTCCACTTTTTAAAAGAAAAGCTTATAGACAAAAGGTGCAGGAGTAGGTCAATCGGCCCTTCGAGCCATTCAATGTGATCATGGCTGATCATCCCCAATCAGTACCCCATTCCTGCCTTCTCACCATATCCCCTGACTCCGCTATTTTTAAGAGCCCCATCTAGCTCTCTCTTGAAAGCATCCAGAGAACCTGCCTTCACCACCCTCTGAGGCAGAGAATTCCACAGACTCACCACTCTCTGTGAGAAAAAGTGTTTCCTCGTCTCCGTTCTAAATGGCTTACTCCTAATTCTTAAACTGTGGCCCCTGGTTCTGGACGCCCCCAACATCGGGAACATGTTTCCTGCCTCTAGCATGTCCAAACCCTTAACCATCTTATGTTTCAATGAGATCCCCTCTCATTCTTCTAAACTCCAGAGTGTACAAGCCCAGCTGCTCCATTCTCTCAGCATATGACAGTCCCGCCATCCCGGGAATTAACCTTCTAAACCTACGCTGCACTCCCTCAATAGCAAGAATGTCCTTCCTCAAATTAGGGGACCAAAACTGCATAATTGACATTACAATTGACTCCAGCCTCTTCCCCACCACTGATGTCAAGCTAACTGGTCTATAATTCCCTGTTTTCTCTCTCCCACCTTTCTTAAAAAGTGGGATAACAGTAGCTACCCTCCAATCCACAGGAACTGATCCTGAGTCTATAGAACATTGGAAAATTATCACCAATGCATCCATGATTTATAGAGCCACTTCCTTAAGTACCTTGGTATGCAGACCATCAGGCCCTGGGGATTTATCACCATTTCCTGCCTAATGTGGATTTCCTTCAGTTCCTCCGTCACCCCAGATCCTCAGGCCACTACTATATCAGGAAGATTGTTTGTGTCCTCTTTGGTGAAGACAGATTCAAAGTACCTGTTCAACTCATCTGCCATTTCCTTGTTCCCCATAATTAACTCACGTTTTCCGGTCTTCAAGGGTCCAACTTTGGTCTTAACTAATTTTTTCCTCTTCACATACCCAAAGAAGATTTTACTATCCTGCTTTATATTCTTGGCTAGCTTACCTTCGTACCTCATCTTTTCTTATGAATGTACATCTGGGTCCAAGTAAGAATGTAGATTTTTTTCCCCCAACCTTTAAATGTTAGAGTTCTAATCATACAGAAAAGCCATCAATTGTATATATTTTTTTTACAGAAAAATAAATTAATTACCAGTGATAAAGCCAAACCTATACCGATGGCCATGACTGGTGATGTGCCAGGCTGAAAAGTAAATGCATGCTGGTTTACAACCAGTTTATAAACAGCATAAGGGCACTTTAGAAACACAAGGAAATAGTTCTGCCTTTTACACAGGAAAAGTCAAAGGTAATTAGCAAAATGGATTGATGGATATTATTTGCAAGTAGCACAAATGATTGAGAAATTTTGTAGTAGTACCACTCCAGTGTAGATATTGAAAAATAGAATTCAAATCATGGCTCTTGCCAAGACAATCAAGCTAGATTCTCAATTTTCAGGAAGCATATTGGCAGTCATTTGAACTACAAATACTATTTGGAAGAGATAGGTAATATGACACTTTCTACATGTACCCAAATAAATACAGCATAAATAGAATTTAAAAGCTACAGTGCCCTCCATAATGTTTGGGACAATCATTTATTTATTTGCCTCTGTACTCCACAATTTGGGATTTGTAATAGGAAAAAAAATCACATGCACGTTGTCTGATTTTATTAAAGGCCATTTTTATACATTTTGGTTTCACTATGTCGAAATTGCAGCTGTGTTTGTACATTGTCCCCCCATTTCAGGTCAACATAACGTTTGGGACGCATGGTTTCACAGGTGTTTGTAATTTGTTCCGCTGTTTAATTGCTTTCTTAATGCAGGGATAAGAGAACTCTCAGCACCTAGTCTTTCCTCCAGTCTTTCTATCTCATTTGGAATTTTATATTGCTGTTTATAAACATGAGGACCAAAGTTGTGCCAATGAATGTCAAAAAACAGGGCTCTCACTTAACATTTTTTCCCTGTTTCCAGCCGGGCAACCTTGACAGCTTTTCAGGTTGCCAAATGACAGTTTAGGTGGTCATTTAAGACTGTTTGTATGACGCGTGCGATAATGTGCTCGGACGATGTGCGTAGTTACCAGTCGGAATTATGCTCAATAAAGCATTCACATATTATGTTCAAGAAGGAACTGCAGATGCTGGAAAATCGAAGGTAGACAAACGTGCTGGAGAATCTCAGCGGGTGCAGCAACATCTAAGGAGCAAAGGAAACAGGCAACGTTTCAGGCCGAAACCCGTCAGTCTGAAGAAGGGTTTTGGCCCGAAACGTTGTCTATTTCGTTCACTCCATAGATGCTGCCATATCCGCTGAGTTTCTCCAGCACTTTTGTCTACATTCACATATTATTTCTGCTTCAAATAACTCACAAATTAAACACATTCACCAATCAAGACATGATATATACCACAATGACATGCAACAAAATTATAATACAATATCTCAACTCTTTTTACACATTGTAATTAATGCAATTTCTATTAGTTCTTTCCACATCCAAACAAAAATGTGGTTGGATTATTCAGCATATGAACAACCTGTGTCAATAAGTCCTGGACCATGGTAACATATATGTTTAACCATGCACACTACAGATTGATGCAAGCATGTTTTCTGTGAAGGACCGAAAATTATCATGACATGGCCTTAGCATGGGTCGTTATTGCTATTGGTACAGAAACACTCTCGCTTCCCACATAATTTATCCACAACAAAATATACAGGCTGTTAGGAAATGTCTAAAGGCATTTTATGATAATAGCTGTTAAAACCAACTATACCCATCTGACAGGTTAAACATTACACTAACTGACAAGAGATGAGCAAAGGACATAACTGCAGCAAATGTTATTTTGGTAATATGTTTAAAGGTGTATAATAAAAGAAATAATAACATTGGGAATTAAAACACATTTTATTGCATTCTGCTATCAAACATGGTCAATGTTCGCTCTGAAGACCATGAAGCACAATAGGATCAGGGAGGGAGGGAGGAGGGGGGTGTGTGTGAATCAATGCGGGGTGGATAGATGACGGGGGGGGGGGGGGGGGTGTTGAGAAGGCAATCGGTGCGGAATGGATGGATTGAGGCAGGTGAATTAGTACGTGTTGGTTGGAGTATGTAAAATTGTGAGGGGAGAGCACGGGGGATGTCAGCACAGGGTGAATGGGGGGGTCAGTACAGGATGAATGAGGGTAGACAAAAATGCTGGAGAAACTCAGTGGGTGAGGCAGCATCTATGAAGCGAAGGAAATAGGCAATGTTTCGGGTCGAGACCCTTCTTCAGACTGTTCCCCTCATTTTTCTTGAATGGGGGGGGTCAGTACAGGATGAATGGGGGCGGGGGGTCAGGACAGTGTGGAGAGGGAGGCCTCATCCACCGGGCAGGGTGCGGGAGGAGGAGGCGGTGGAGCCGCTGTTGCGGCCGTTGTGCGGAGCACATCATTCGCTCTGACCCTTCGTCACCCCGCTCCTAGTATATTTGTTCCGCAATAGAGCTGCCGCCGACATGAAATGTCACGTTCCTATTCGCCAGAGATGCTGCCTGACCCGCTGAGTTACTCCAGTTTTTTGTGTCTATCGGTATAAACCAGTATTTGTGTGCCAGGCCTGGCAAAATGACTCGCCGTTTAGTTTGCCCGGCGGTACTGAGTGGTCATTGGCACCCGGGCACCCGCTAATTTCGAGCTCTGAAGAAGCCATTATGAGACTGAGAAACAAGAATAAAACTGTTGGAGACATCAACCAAACATTAGGCTTCCCAAAATCAACTGTTTGGAACATCATTAAGAAGAAAGAGGGCACCGGTGAGCGTATTAATCGCAAAGGTACTGGCAGGCCAAGAAAGACCTCCGCAGCCGATTACAGACAAATTCTCTCTATAATTTAAAAAAAATCCCCAAACACCTGTCTGACAGATCAGAAACACTCTTCAGAAGTCAGGTGTGGATTTGTCAATGACCACTGCCCGGAAGACTTCATGAACAGAAATACAGAGGCTACACTGCAAGATGCAAACCACTGGTTAGCCATAAAAATAGGATGGCCAGGTTACAGTTTTCCAAGAAGTACTTAAAAGAGCTACCACAGTTCTGGAAAATGGTATTGTGCACAGATGAGACGAAGATTAACTTATATCAGAGTGATGGCAAGAGCAAAGTATGGAGAGAAGGAACTGTCCAAGATACAAAGCATACCACCTCATCTGTGAAACACGGTAGTGGGGATGTTATGGCCTGAGCTTGTATGGCTACTGAAGATACTGGCTCACTTATCTTCATTGATGGTACAACTGTTGATGGTAGTAGCATAATGAATTCAGAAGTATATAGACACATCCTATCTGCTCAAATTCAAACAACTGCCTCAAAACTCATTGGCCGGCAGTATATTCTACAGCAAGATGATAATCCCAAACATACTGCTAAAGCAACAAAGGAGCTTTTCAAAGCAAAAAAATGGTAAATTCTTGAGTGGCAATCACCCGATCAGAACCCAATTGAGCATGCCTTTTATATGCTGAAGATAAAACAGAAGGGGACTAGCCCCCAAAACAAGCATAAGCTAAAGATGGCTGCAATACAGGCCTGGCAGAGCATCACCAGAGAAGACACCCAGCAACTGGCGATATCCATGAATCGCAGACTTCAAGCAGTCATTGCATGCAACGGATATGCAACAAAATACTAAACATGGGTGACAGTTTCGTCACATCCAACGTGACCCCTCCACTCGCCACATCTTCCCATCTCCCCCCCTGTCTGCCTTCCGCAAAGACCGCTCCCTCCGCAACTCCCTCGTCAATTCTTCCCTTCCCTCCCGCTCCACTCCTTCCCCGGGCACTTTCCCTTGCAACCGCAAGAGATGCTACACTTGTCCCTTCACCTCCCCCATCCACTCCTTTCAGGGACCCAAGCAGTCATTCCAAGTCCGACAGAGGTTCACCTGCACCTCCTCCAACCTCATCTACTGCATCCGTTGCTCCAGATGCCAGCTGATCTACATCGGTGAGACCAAGCGGAGGCTGGGCGATCGTTTCGCCGAACAGCTCCGCTCGGTCCGCAATAACCAACCCGACCTCCCGGTGGCTCAGCACTTCAACTCCCCCTCCCACTCCGTATCCGATCTCTCGGTCCTGGGCCTCCTCCACGGCCAGAGTGATCAACACCGCAAGTTGGAGGAACAGCACCTCATATTCCGCTTGGGGAGTCTGCATCCTCTGGGCTTAAACATTGAATTTTCTCAATTCTGTTAACCCAGACTGCCTCCCCCCCACCTCTCCCTCTGCCCTCTGGCCCTGACATTCCTTCTCCATCTCCCCCCCCCCCCCCAGTCGCACTAGCTTCTCATTTTCACACCACAAACAGCTTACAATGGCCTGCTTCCTTTATCACCAATACTTTTTTGCATATCTTTCACTCATTGTTCCTTATCCCTCCACATCACTGTTTATATGTCTCGTTTCCCTGATCCCTGACCAGTCTGAAGAAGGGTCTCGACCCGAAACGTCGCCTATCTCCTTCGCTCCTTAGATGCTGCTGCACCCGCTGAGTTTCTCCAGCTTTTTGTGTAACCCTCGATTCTCCAGCATCTGCAGTTCCTTCTTTAACAAAATACTAAACATGATTACTTTCATTGACATAGCATAGTTGTGTCCTAAACATTATGGTGCCCTGAAATGGTGGGGACTGTGTGTAAACACTGCTGTAATTTCTACATGGTGAAACCAAAATGTATAAAAATGGACTTTATTAAAATATGACAATGTGCACTTTAACCACATGTGGAGTACAGAGGCAAATAAATAAATGATGGGTCTTTGTCCCAAAGATTACAGAGGGCATGGTATGACACAGTAACATGTGTATTCTGCTAAATTAACCAGAAGCACTGATGCTACTCACTGACTAGCACCTTTATTAGTTAAAAAGTTCACTGGAATATACAAGTGTTTGCCAATTATATATTTACCCACAACTTAATTATTCCCCTCCTATATGATGCTACTCAAAACATTTGATTTGGTAATAATTCTGGGAGCAGAGATATCTTATCAAGTTAAATAGCTGCTATAGAAACAAATCACATAAACCTGTTTGTACTGAGTTTAGAAGTAGAAAATAATGTAAATAACACCAGGGAGTTATGTGGAAAGATTTATAAATATATATTTTTTATAAATTGTCAAGAAGAAATAGTCAATAAACATTTAATTACTAGTCCTTTCAACGGTATTATCAAGTCTGACAATGTTTCACAGAGGACAACAAATAGCTCAATTCTAGAAGCCATATTATTTCTTTAAATATGTAAGAAGGAACTGCAGATGCTGGTTTAAACCATAGACACAAAAAGCAGGAGTAACTCAGCGGGACAGGCAGCATCTGCAGTTCCTTCTTACAGGCAGGTCAAGACTGAAGAAGGATCTCGACCCGAAACCATTCCTTCTCTCCAGATATGCTGCCAGTCCCACTAAGTTACTCCAGCTTTTTGTGTCTATCTTATTTCTTTATATCATCGTCATGACAACTGCAGCCCTACTGCCATTATCCATCATTACTCATTCCATTTCTCTGTTTCTGGATTCACCACCTATTCTCTCTAGGCTTACATAAATACTGCTCACATTTGAACATACGACCAGCAGCAAACTAATGATGTAGATATAAGACTGTACAGTGCAAAGCTCCATTGAATTGAAATCACAAGATTTGAGTAGTTATTGATTCATTTAAATAAAATACCACATCTCAAAAACAAGTACCTCTAGTTCTTATCCAATCCTTCCAGCTTCTAGCACCACTAATGAATGCTGTTTTTCTCCCACCAACCAAAGCAAAAGCAGAGTACATCCTAAATTCTGCTGCTACAAAATATTCTCATGTCAAAAAACACAGTAATTGAACTTCTGTGAAACAAGATGTGGAAGCAAAGCAAAAACACCAAGATCTGCAACATGCTAGCAGAGCTGCCTTTTTTCAGAGAGGGGCGGGAGGGGGAGGAAAAAGGTAGAAATTACAGATCAAAACAGATTACCGAAGGGCAAGAACAAAATGAGCCATATGCAAGCCAAATAACATGGCTGAAATTAGCATTAATCACAGATGGACATTGATGTTCAATGTTTAGGAAGGAACTGCAGATGCTGCTTTACACCAAAGATAGACACAGAATGCTGGAGAAACTCAGGACAGGCAGTATCTATGGCGAGAAGGAATTGGTGAAGTTTCGGGTCGAGGGTCTGAAGAAGGGTCAGATGAATGAAATGCCATTCTTTGCATATCTCTAAGCAATCTTTATTGGCATATTCTCCAATACATGCATAGAGGGGGAGAGCAGCTAAGGAAGTGATTTCCAATCTTTTGCTAGCTAACTGACTTCCTACAAATACTGACATGCCCAAATTCCCTATCCAATTTCCCAGAAGATAACATTGCTGCAAGTGGCACAAAATATTTCAATCATCAACTTAGGGCAGTGACATTATAAACCATGCACAAGATTAAAACAGAGAGACCTCTATGTTCAGTCGGAAACAAAAAATGTCCTGGAGGAACTTAACAGGTCAGACAGCATATATGTGGAGGGAATGGGCGGATGACATTTCAGGTCTAGACCCTTCTGACTATAAGGAGGAGGAGGAGGGGAGGGGGTTGGACAAAGCCTTTATACGGTCACTTGCCATCCACATGTCCATTTTGATTTAATTTCCCCTCCCATCTATATCCATCCCTCTGGCTTTACATTTCCCTCTTCTCTTCTTATCCAACACCACTTTGAATCCCTTTCAGCTCTAGCCTTTCTCACTTACTCCTCTCTCCAACTTTATATTTCACTGAAAAAGAGACAAAACAGTGGAGTAACTCAGCAGGTTGGGCGGTATCTCTGTAGAATGTGAATAGGTGGCATTTCAGGTCAGGGCCCTTCTTCAGATATTTACATTTCACTCCACCTCTTCTCACCTGACACCCTTTTGCCTTCCTCGAGCTAACCTTTATCACTGCACCCATCTGCCAATTAACCCCCTCTCACCTGCATCCATCTGTCTTTGTCCCACCCATCTACCTTTTCCAGCTTTCTTCCCCCTTCCACAATCATTCTGAAGAAGAGTCCCAATCAGTAAGTTGTCTGCTCATTCCCTCCACGTATGCTGTCTGACTCACTGAGTTCCTCCAACGCTGCGTTTTGTTCACGGTTCCAACATCTGCAGCCCAGGTGAAAACTCACCCCGACTCCACCCACCCGGTTAATCTCAAGGTTAGTTTCCTGGTTCTCAGCCTCTGCTCGAACACGGCAGAGGTTACTCGCAGCAACTGTTTATGAATCACACAGTAAACACAAGCAGCCTGCTGGCCCTTCACCAACTAGTTTACCCGTCGGAAACTTGGAACTGGTTAACACTGAGCAGTCACCGGTACCTTGAGACCCAAGCCCAGGGAACTTGGCTTGACCGTCCATGTCGGCGCCCCTCCCGGCCCCGGGTCTCTCTCTCTCTACCCCCCCCCCCCCCCCAGTCCACGGACCACACCCCTCCTTACTCCCACCCTCCCCGTCCCGACTCACACTCCTTCTACCCCCCTCCAGACCCTGTCCCTACTCCTTCTACCCCCCCCCCACCACCACCGTCCCGTCCACTGACCACACCCCGTCCCTACTCACACTCATTCTCACCCCTTCCTACTCCCACTCCTCACCGCCCGTCCCTGTCCTCACTCCTACCCCCCCCCCCCCCCCCCTCTCTCTAGTCCCCGTCCCCACTCCTTTTCCCCTCCGTCCCATACCAGTCCCGGTTCCCCCTCCCGCTTCAGTCCCGCTCAAGGCCTGGCCCCGGGGTCCCCGGCCGCCCCCCGCCCCTGTCCCGGGCCCCGTCCCCCGCCGGATGCCGAGATCCCACCGGGCCCAACCCTGTCCCCCCCCCCCAGGCTCCTTTGTTATCGCCCACTCTCCTCCTGACGGGCGGGCGGACTGCCGGCCACCCACCTCCTCCAGCTGCTCGGCCATGTTGTTGAGCTTGTGCTCGTCCTCCAGCAGCTCGTTCAGTTGGTGCAGGCTGAGGGAGCTGAGGTCGGGCAGCGCCATGGCGACCGGCGACCCCCCGCGCACCAGCACTGCCGCCGCCGCCGGAAGTGACGCCGCCGCCCAACGCACAGCGCCCGCCCGCCCCCTCCTCCTGACTGACGTCCGCGCTCGCCAATGGCAGCCGCGCCGAGCCCGTGACGCGGCGCCCTGGGACACACGCCCTGACTGTGCAACAACAATGTCAGGTGTGGGCTCAGGGCAAACATACTAGAGGTGGTATCTTTGGTTCAGGGTGCATGCATTGCACTGCCCTGCATTCATTCATTCATTTAAGCTGCACACCAACATGTACTGAAGCTTTCTGCAGCCAAGGCTCTGCGTGGGAAGGTGACAGTCTAGGCGCCTGTTGCCTGTAAAATAAGGGAAGGGATTCATGCCAATGGGCCGCATGAATGGCAAGGGTGTGTGGTAAAATTGTGGGATTTGGGTAAACCGTATTGAATGTGTGTATAGCCTCCGAGAATGTTGGATGAATTTTTTGCACGGTTCCGAGGGTGAGCAGGCTAGGACTCTATGCCTTGGAGCACAGGAGTGTGAGGGGTGATCTTATAGAGGTGTACAGAATCATTTTATTGTCAAGCGTGCTGAGGTACAGTGAAAAGCTTTTTGTTGCGTGCTAGCCAGTCAGCGGGAAGACAATGCATGATTACAATCGATCCATTGACAGTGTATAGATACATGATGAAGGGAATAACCCATGAGAGGGATAGGCTAGGGGAATCGAGAACTGGAGGACATAGGTTTAAAGTGAGAGGGGAATGATTTAATAGGAACCTGAGGGGTAACTTTTCTACGCAAAGGGTAGTTGGTGTACGGAACGAGCTGCCAGAGGAGGTAGTTGAGGCAGGTATTATGGCAACGTTTAAGAAACATTTAGACAGGCACATGGATAGGATAGGTTTACAGGGATATGGGCCAAAGGCAGGCAGGAGGGGCTAGTGTAGATGGGGCAAGTTGGGCTAATGGGCCTGTTTCCACACTGTATGACCATGACTTTGCAGTTACTAAAAATGTAGTGAAAAACCTGGAAATGGCAGCAGGACATGCAACAGCTGCAGAGAAATGAATAGTGAGATCAGCTTAAGGCAACGAGTCCACACAAATATAGTCAAAAGGGATTGTCATTCACCAATGACTTAGCTCTCTGTGGCCATGCCGTTTGGAGAAGAAACATATTGCGCTAGAAATGAATTTCACCAAAACACACAAAGTGCTGGAGTAACTCAGCAGGTCAGGCAGCATCTCTGGAGAACATGGATATAGGTGCCATTTCAGGACTAGACCCTTCTTCAGACCTGAAACTTCACCTGTTCATGTTCTCAAGAGATGCTGATTGACTTACTAAGTTATTCCAGCACTTTGTGGCCTTTTATGTATTAACCAGCATCTGTAGTTCCATGTTTCTACATTAATTGCATCATCTTTTTTCAGCATAATCTCTGGAATGCTGAAGGTTACGGGGAGACCTAACAGAAGTATATAAAATTATGCGAGGCATAGACATAGGGTCGACAGTCAGAATCTTTTTCTCAGGATGGAAAAATCAAATACTAGTCATAGCTTTAAGGCAAAGTTTAAAGTGTATATGTAGAGCAAGTTTTTCATTTTAAAACAGAAGGTGGTGAGTGCCTGGAATGTGCTACAGGGGATGGTGGTTGAAGCAGATACAATAGTGGCATTCAAAAGACTTTTGGATGGGCATATCCACAAATGCACAGTCGCCATATTTTGGCACCACATATGGATGAGTAGAGAATGGAGGGATATGAGTTACGTGCAGGTAGATAAGTGATGATCTTGGTGTCATGTTGGGTACAGACATTGTGAGCCGAAGGGCCTGTTCCTGTGCTGTACTGTTCTATGTTTTATCACCATGGAACTGTAGACACAGTGAACTGCAGATGCCGGGTTACTATAAAAGATACAAAGTTCTGGAGTAACTCTGGATCAGGCAGCATCTCTGGCGAATATGGATTAGCAACATTTTGGTTTGGGCATGGTAATGATGGAAAATATACTGACGTTGAATGAAAGTTAGTTGACAGACAGGAAGCAGAGAGTAAATAAATCACTTTCTGAGGTGGCGGATGGTGACTGCAGGTAATGCAGGAGAGTCCATTGTAAACCTCCCTCGAGTCAGATTTGGACCTTGATAAGGTGTCACATAATTCAGCTTGCCGTCAAGATCAAAGGCCATAGGACAAAAGAGAAAATTCACCTGAACTTCCTCTGTAGCTGTTACATTATATTCCTTATACACTGGCTCTTTTCTCTTTTTGCATTACCTGCTATACTCTTGTTTGGTATGATCTGCCTCAATAGCAGGTAAAACGGATTTTCACTGTATCTCAGTAAACGGTCATAAACAAATAACAATGCCAACCACTTCAGAGCCACTCTCTTTTCTGTCACTTAGCCAATTTTCCATTTGTGCTTTTACAATCCCGTTTGTTCTGTGGCCTTTGATTTTGAAGGCGAGATCAATTATGTGAATCTGAAAAAGGATCTCATCCCGAAACGTCGTCAATCAATGTTCTCTAGAGATGCTGCCTGACCCGCTGAGTTACTCCAGCACTTTGTGAGCTTTGGAGCGAAGGAATGGGTGACATTTCGGAGCGAAACCCTTCTTCAAATAAGGATTGTCTGAAGAAGGGTCTGGACCCAAAACGTCACCCATTTCGTCTCTCCAGAGATGCTGCCAGTCCCACTGAGTTACTCCAGCATTTTGTGTCTATTTTTAGTTTAAACCTGCATCTGCAGTTCCTTTTACACACTTTGTGTCCTTTTATCAATGATGTGACCGCTTGTCAAATTCCTTCTGTATGTTAATATATAACACATCTACTGGTGAATAGAAGCAAGGAGGAGTGATGCACACATTCCTTAAGGAGCTGGTGCCAGGAATCAGGATATTCTCACTCCTGGAGATGCAAGAGACGGCAGATGCAGGAATCTTAACAAAGTGCTAGAAGAACATTGCGGCACGATGGCGCAGCAGTGGAGTTGCTGCTTCACAGTGCGCCAGTGTCCAAGGTTCGATACTGGCTTTGTGTGCTGTCTGTATGGAGTTTGCACATTCTCATTGTGACTGCTCGAGTTTTCTCCGGGTGCTCTAGTTTCCTCCCTCATTCTAAAGATGTGCAGGTTTGTAGGTTAATTGGCTTCTGCAAATTGCCCCTACTGTGTTGGAAGAACTAGTATATGACTGTTGGACCTGGTGGTCCGAAGGTTCTATTTCTATGCAGTATCACTAAACTAAACTAAACACTAATGTGGGTCAGAAATGGGATAATTGGAAACCGCAAGCTACGCACTAATTGGGCAATATGTTGAATACCTTTGATTATCCTCATTTAAAATGTATGTCTGACATTGCCCAGGACACAGAAGTATGGCAATGACTGAAGCAATGGACGTAATCAAGCACTAACGCTCAACAGAGACTGCAGAGAGAGTGACAGTGGTCGGCACAACTCTGGTCACATCACGGTGAAGGCACGTGTGTGTGGCCTGCATGGCTGTGGGTCCCCGCTTATGCTGTGTGCCCTAGGGATTCTCACACGCTGCTGTGGTGGCTGTTTATGTTAAATTTTTATGTTGTTTTGTATCTTGTTGCTTTTTTGGTATGACTATGGTAAACCACATTTCACTGTTTCTCAGTACACGTGACAATAAAGGACCATTGAACCATTAAAGCTTGTTCATATTCTTACATCAATGTGCTTATCTCCAACCACACAGTCATTTGGTTGGGAGTGTTTAGCGTAGTTTAGTTTAGAGATGCTGCATAGAAACAGGGAGTGGTGCAAATGAAAACAGATGGCACTAGATATAATTATATCGATGACATTGTTGAACCTAATCCACTACCAAGCGAAAATGTAATTCCTGTTAAAAATAGAATTCATGTGCAAAGATTACAATTTTAGTAACTTGCATAGAATAGCATATAATGAACAGATATAAATCTGCTTGTGCTTTTAATTACAATTATATTTTCAATTTTTTGACTTTTACGTTTATGCTCACATTTCTATTGGAAGTCTTGTATTCAATTGAACAATGTGTCAACCCTTGCAATGGGAAGCAATGGCAGAAGTAAATAAATGATCAATTATTTGGGCTGCAGCTTTTGGGATGGACCGCAATTGCTACACATTGCAAGGAATTATGCATTTCTCAATTTAATGCAAGACTGCTGACAGAAACATGAGCCATAAATTTCAAACAACCAAAGTGGTAAACCCAAAATATATAAAGGTTTCTGTAGAATTCTATATAACAGCCACATGTTCACCACATATGCAGCCAATACCAAGAATCATATTTCTTGAGCTACTTTCTGTCCCAGAATTCTTGCAGTGAGTAAGAATTAATTTCAGGAAGTTGAAATTTGAGCTCACAATCTATTTGATAATTTTCCAAGAAGATCTCGTCAAACAAAAGTGCTTGATTGCAAAGTGTATAGAGTTTGTTTCTCCATAGGGTCGTTCAGCATTTAGTATCAACAGCAAATTTTACTTCAGAGTCACGTGAGTGACTACGTGAAGAAGCCCTGCCAGGTGCATGCACGTCATTACGTCCGACGCATGGTTCACCGACGGGCTGGAGAGCGCAGCTTCACCAGCGGTAAGTAATAAACCGGCAGGTAAGTGATTTTAACAACTTTCTGCGGGTATTTAAACTCTGTAAGACTGGTTCAGGAGCCAGCGGGAATACTCTCAAAATGGAGAGAATTGTAAAAAAGAGTGCTGCCGTTCGTAGTAAGAGCTTTACTCGCGGGACCGCGGTTAGTACTCGTAGGCCGGGTAAAATACCGGCTGTGGTAACGCCGGTTCCGACGCCGACTGCACAAGCGCCGGCAGCTCAACTGCCTCCATTAACTCTGGTGCCTCAGGGCACTGTGGTCACTCCAGTAGGGAGAAAGGCTAACCGGAAGTCAGTCAGGCCCGTTTATTCTGACGAGTCTGACCAAGAAGACTCCCCTCCTTCCAACAAGAAGGTCTGGGGATGTCTAGATGAAATGGAACAGATGATTCAAACAATGATGAACCATGAAGTGCTCCAATTGGGGTCGCATACCCCCAGGATTCCCCAACAACTTCCGGGAATAGCCTCAGTCAGAGGCCTTTATGGCGAGGAGGACTTCCAGCACGCCTATGTGTTCCAATGGGAATCCCCCTCACCAGCACCTTGTTTGGGGCTGGTCGTGACCTCCCTAGAGCAAGACTCTGGAGAGCCAGGGCAGGAGGATTCTGACCCTGAAGTTGGTGTCACTGCTTTTGTGCATACACCAAGGCACATGAACCATGCTCCAGGTGTCCCGGATGTGGCTAGAAATTTTGCCATTCCGGAGGGGACTGGTGAAGCCATGGAGAAAAATCTGGCTTGTAATATAAACTATATGACCTCTCACCAGTTCCAGGACTCTATCATGGAACAGACAACAACTCGTTACCAGACACCTGTTAACTGCATCGCTCAAGGTGCCCACCGTGAACTCAGCTATCTGGGCACAAATGAGCGCATCGATGAGGGGGCAGGAGCTCTGTTTCCACCGAGTACCCCAACTACAACCCCAACATGGCCAGAAGTGTGAGAAATTCAAGGTCGGCGATGGAGGTACGGGTAACTGATTCAGTCCAGGATAAATCCTCTGGGGAACAACCTCCGGTTGGGGGTAGGTTGCAATTGTTTTATGATGAATGGTGCTGCATAACATCCGATCTGTTTATACTGGACAGTGTCTCGGGGTCTCAAATTGAGTTTATGTTAGGAATACATCCACCTGCACAAAATATGCCTAGCTGGGTATTGTTATTTTCTGGACCAGAAACTCTTCAGGTAAATGATGAAATTGGTGTTTTATTCCGAAAAGGGGTAATTGAAAAGACCGTATATCATCCTCAACAATTTGTGTCCAATATATTCCCCAGGCAGAAAAGAGATGGTGGGTGTCAAGTCATTCTGGACCTAACCCAGTTAAATTCCTATGTCCAGTATAGGTATTTTAAAATGGATACTTTCAGTACTGCTAAACAGCTGTTATCAAAAGGTTGTTATTTGGCAACCATAGATCTGAAAGATGCATATTAATCAGTATCAATTCATCATCAGTACCGTAGATACTTTAGTTGGATGGGACAGCTGTGGCAATTTAAAGCATTGCCCAATGGGTTAACCTCATCTACTAGGTTGTTTACAAAATTGTTGAAACCACTTCTGGTGCTACTTCGTGCCCAGAATCACATTGTGATGGCTTATTTAGATGATATTTTAATTGTAAGCAACACTCAGGAAGCAGCTGAGGAGTTGGTATCAGCAACCAAACACCTATTTCAGAGGTTAGGTTTCCTCATTCATCCAACAACATCCAAGCTAGTACCATCCCAAAAAATTAACTATTTGGGGTTTGTCATTGATTCAGTTGATATGTCAGTGACTTTGCATACGGCCAAGGCTGTTGAAATCATGGAGGACATGAAATCTGCTACAGTCTCGTAGAAGAGCAACAACCGTCCATCCGGCAAGTAGCCAGTGTTATTGGTAAATTAGTGGCGGCTTTCCCTGCAGTGCAGTTTGGACCTCTGCACTATCAAAGTTTGCAATGAGCTAGAGAACAAGCACTTAAAGAACATGCAGGTCATTTCGACAGACCAATGCAGTTGCCAGCCAAAGTCATCGCTGAATTGCAAGGGTGGATAATCAATATCGCACGAAGTACCAAAAACATTTTGATTCAACAACCTTCAGTGGTTTTACAAACAGATGTCAGTGCTTTGGGATGGGGAGCCACAGACAGCGAGTCTAGCTGTGGTGGTAGATGGAGTGTGCAGGAGGAATTAATCTTGCAAAGGCATGGTATAATATGCTGGGTGCATTCTATGGATTAAAAACATATTGTTCAGCAACGAATGATTTGCATGTTCAGCTCCAGATTGACAATACCACGGATGTTGCTTATATCAATCACATGGGAGGAATTAGGTCAGTATCATGTGATAATCTGGCTAACCTCATTTGGGATGGGTGCATTTCCAGAAATATCTGGGTCTCAGCTATCTACCTACCAGGTAGAGATAATGTGGTGGCGGACACGAGGTCACGGAAATTTAATGACAACATAGAGTGGATGCTAAATCCTGATGTTTTTTTAATGATTGTCAGCCGCTATGGTTTGCCAGACATAGATCTGTTTGCATCCAGGCTAAATCACCAGTTGCCTAATTACGTTTTGTGGGAACCAGATCCAGGAGCAGTAGCGGTGGATGCATTCTCGCTACATTGGGGACGTACGTCTTTTACGCTTTTCCCCCATTCTGCCTCATCAGGCAATGTTTCACCAAAATAGAGCAGGACTCTGCCTCTGACATTTTGGTGGTTCCTGACTGGCCTACACAGCCATGGTTCCCATTGGTTCTGAGAATGATGACTCAGCCATTCATGACTGTCCCCAAGTGCAGTAATTTGTTGGTTCATCCGGTAACAGGAGAAAGTCATCCGTTACATGATCGTATAAATCTGTTAATCTGCAGGTTCTGGCCAGACCGTTCTAAGGGCTTGGACTGTCGAGTAGGACCATGGATGTAATTACTGTGGCTTGGAGCGATAGCACTAAAAAACAATATGTGTCTCATATTAAGAAATGGGAGATGTTTTGCTTGCAGTCAGATATATCTTATACTGCAAGCATACCGAATGTATTGGAGTTCTTTGCTACATTGCATTTTGATGAACACTTGAGCTATAGTGCCATTAATAGTGCTCGGAGTGCTTTGTCCTATTTAGGGCAGTTTTCAGAACAATGATCTATCGGATCTCATCCGCTAGTGTCCCAATTCATGAGAGGTATCTTTAACAAAAACCATCCTAAGCCTAGATATACAGAAATCTGGGATGTGAGTATAGTTCCCACACTGTTTCGGCAATGGGCTCCAATCACATCACTATCTTTTCAGAAGTTAACACTTAAAGTGGTTATGCTCATGGCGCTAGTATCAGCGCAACGGGTTCAAACATTGCAAAAGCTACAGCTGGATAGCATTTATTCTTCTGTAGAAAACATGACGTTTTATGTATATGATTTAATAAAACAAAGCAGGCCAGGTATGGCCGGAACCAAAGTAAGCCTTAAAACATACCCCGTTGACCAAAGGCTATGTGTAGTTACGCACCTGAGATATATTATTGAGGTAACTAATAGTCTCAGAGGCTCTGAGACAGCAATGCTCATCAGCCACAAAAAACTCATAAAAAGGTGTCAGTACAAACTATTTCTAGATGATTGAAACAGGTTTTGGATTGTGCTGGAGTAGACACTCATATGTTTAAATCTCACTCCACAAGGGCGGCATCAACATCCACAGCGAAGGCACAGGACGTGCCTCTAGATCAAATCCTCGGGGTCGCAGGATGGTCTAGGGAGGCGACCTTCGCCAAGTTTTATGACAAACCTGTCCGGGCAGTGCATGGTTTTGGGCATGCTGTTTTGGGTTCCGTTTGATTTATTTTCTAAATTTCATTTGTAATTTCCCCCTGGGATAGAGTGGTTGTTACTGTTTTGTTAATTATTTAAAAATGTTTATTGAATAATTTGAGCAATGTTCAATACATTATTTGTTCACTCCTGTGTCAACTGAAGCATTGTGTCGTATGGAATGGATCTACGGCATGAAATCACAGAGCTTTGAAATCTTCACATAGTCACTCATGTGACTCCGAAGTAAAATAGTAAGATTAAACGAGAACTTACCAGTTTGAAGTTTGAACTTTATTTTATGGGGAGTTACGATGAGGGAATACGTGCCCTCCGCTCCGACCCTCATAATCGCAAAGATCATCTGGTAGCTCTAGTCTTCTGAGTCTTACTATATCACTTCGACTATAGTTACTGTGTTTTCAGGCCGCTGCTTTGAAGTATGACGTGCATGCGCTTGGCAGGGCTTCTTCACATAATCCCTCATCGTAACTCCTCATAAAATAAAGATCAAACTTCAAACTGGTAAGTTCTCATTTAATCTTACTATTCTTTTAACTAACTCACCCTCCGCTGTACGCTCCCTGTATAATCAAAAGAGAAGATTAATTGGTAGACAATGGTACATCAGAATTTTTAAACAGTGTTATCCTTGTTTTAAATTTGTTTTTTAAAAAAATCAGCTCTCTGCTCTAACTGAAAATACATGACTTTTCTGGCTTCAATGTATTTTTCCAACAGTTAGTTCCCCAGTTAATGTCATCCATGTGGCTGTTGGGCTTGAAAATGCTGAGGTCCATAAAGATCCTCACAGCACCAGAGACCCGGGTTTGATCCTGACCTCAGGTGCTGCCTGCGTGGAGTTTGCACGTTCTCCCTGTGATCGTATGGGTTTCTTCTGGGTGCTCCAGTTTCCTCCCACATCCCAAAGTCTTGCAGGTTTGTGGCCTCTGTAAAATCCCCCCAGTGTACCGAGAGTGTTCGAGAAAGTGGGATAACGTAGAACTAGTGTGAACGGGTGATCGATGGTTGGCATGGACTTGCTGGGCCGAAGTTTCTGTTTCCAATTTGTATCTCTGAAAAGCTGAACTAAAGTGGAAAGATGTATCTTTGCCATGTTTTACACTGCAATTTAATAATTCAGAGCTTTTTCAACGTTACAAGTTAATTGAGCCTTGAATTTCAGGCAAAAATGAAGTGTAAATTTTCACATTACTGACTGTAATTTGAAAAGCTTATATCAGTTGTTGTTGTGGATGTCACAACCAATATCAAATCCCAGTGTTCAGCGCAGAATCAACAACCGCAAAGCATTCCATTTATGCAATGTATTTAGTGTTGCCCAAGTGTCCCAAAGCACTTCACAGGAGTGTCAGTAAACACAAATTAACACAAATGGTGGCACAGTGGCACAACGGTAAAGTTGCTGCCTTACAGTGCCAAAGACGGGTTCGATTCTGATTATGGGTGCTATCTGTATGGAGTTGGTATGTTCTCCCCGTGACCGCGTGGCTTTTTCCCGGGTGCTCCGGTTTCCTCCCACACAACAAAGGTGTCCAGGTTTGTAGGTTAATTGGCTTTGGTAGAGATTGTAATGGTGCCAGAAACAGGGGAGGCAGATTTAAAGTGGAGATGAAAAGTGCAGAGGGAATCTGATGAAAAGCTTCCTGCTCACACCACTGTTATTGAACCAGGATTTTGTACAGGTGTCGCACAAGGACTGCACTCCTCCTCGGAGTCCTGTCAATCTGTACACTCATATCTCCTGCACCTGACTCATTTTACAATCAACAGCACCTTACCTTGATCCAACTATCACTTGCTGGTTCTTGCCCCACCCATTCCCCCAACCTTAATCAACCAGCTCTCTTCCCTCCACTCCAGTCTTGAGGATGGGTCCTGACCTAAAACAACAACTGTCCATTTCCTTCCACCGGTGCTGCTCTCACCTGCCGAGATGCTGCAGAAGTTTGCTTTTTGCTCTATCATCCTTGTATTAAATTTATCTCACTAAAATACAACTGGCATTTATAAATTGTCTGTTGCCTGAATGCTTACTTGCAGCGACTGGTCGATAGGGCAGTCTGAAGAAGGGTCCCTACCCAGAATGTCACCCATCCTTTTTCTCTAGAGATGCTGCCTGACCCGCTGAGTCACTCCGGGACTTTGTGTCTATCTTTGGTGTACGGGATATCCGGTGTTATAGGAGCAGAATTAGGCCATTCAGTTCATCGGGTCTACTACACTATTCCCCCACTTTCCTCATCTCTCAATAAGCAGATATTAATCTGCCTTCCTCTTTTTGATGCCAAAGTGGATAACTTCACAGCCTGCCCAAACTCACCGACTGTGAAATAGAGTAATAGGCTCATACAACACGGAAACATGCCCTGTGGCCCAAATTGCCAATGCTGATCAAGATGCCCTATCTACATTAGTCCACCCTGTCCATGTTTGGCCCATATCTCTCTAAACCTGTCCTATCCTTGTACCTGTCCAAATGTCCATTAAATGCTGTTATAGTACCTGCCACAACTAACTCCTCTGGCAGCTTGTTCCATATACCCACCACCATTGGTGTGAAAACGTTTCCCCTCAGATATCTATTAAATCTTTCCCCTCTCACCTTAAACCTATGTTCTCTGGTTCCTGATTCCCCTACTCTGGGTAAATGACTGCATCTACCCCAATCAATTCCTCTCGTGATCTTATACACCTCTATGAGATCACCCCTCATCCACCTGCACTCCAAAAAATAAAATCCTGGACCGCCCAACCGCTCCCTATAGCTCATGCCCTCAAGTCCTGACAACATCCTTGTAAATCTTCTCTGCACTCTTTCAAGCTTAACAACATATTTTCTGTAACAGGATGACCAAAACTGAACACAATACTCCAAATGTGGCCTTAACGTGTTCAGGGCATTCACACAAGATGCTCAGTAACTACAAGTCCTTAATTTATATTCACACTAGCTCAATGTGTGAATATCCAACTCCAGCAAACATATCAGTTCCTTTTAGGTGACATATTGATGCTTTAATGCAGGCACAAGATCCATCTTAGCCATCTAGGGTGACGTGCTTATTGTTGCTCAACATGTTTGTCCTCCCTTCAGCAAGTTTGTTGTCCCAGGGAAATTAATCGGCAGTAGGTGTTGTATTGCAGTCCTGACATTTCCACCTCAATCACACAATTACTGAACGAACAAAAGTTCCATGGAGTCAGTTTCTAGGCGTAGATCACCAAATCTTCTTTTGTGGACTTAATGCCACATAACTCGCGATTCAACCTTATTGCACATCAGTGATGTCATAGCACCAAGTTCCATCAAATGCACGATAACAATGTACCACGGTTTAGTTTAGTTTTAGAGATACATCGCGGAAACAGGCCCTTCTGCCCTCATTTAATAAAATAGTGCCTCCAGTCTGAAGAAGGGTCTGCAGATTCAGTCTGAAGAAGAGTCCTGACCCAAATGTCACATGTCCATGTTCTCCAAAGATGCTGCCTGACCTGTCCAGTCACTGCAGCACTTTGTCTTAAAAATGTCCCATCAATTGACCTCCTTATTTCATTCTAGTTCTAATGTGTATGAATGTAGAAAGCTGCTAGAAAGGATGAGCTTGTTGCATGATTGTTATTGAATTATTGTTTCATAATTCCATGAAGTTCCTGCACTATTTGCAAACCTGGCGGACTACTGGAATTCACAGATAATGCAAAACTAAAGATTGAAGTTTGTAACTCAGAATGTTACTACCTTAATTTATGATCTTAGTAACAAGCCTTGTTTTTACTTTGATTTTACTGACTAACCTGCCTAATGCAAAGCTGGTCAAATCTACAATGAAGGCCAATGTCTTGGAAAAACATGGGTTATTCATTATAGAGAGAATAATGAACTGCAGGCGCTGGTTTACAAAAAAAAAAGACACAAAGTGCTCTAGTAACTCAATGGGTCAGGCAAAATCTCAGGAGAACAAGGATAGATGATGTTTTGGGTGGGGAGGAAACCGGAGCACCCGGAGGAAACCCACGCAGTCACGGGGAGAACATACGAACTCCGTACAGGCAGCACCCGTAGTCAGGATCGAACCCGGGTCTCTGCCACTGTAAGGCAGCAACTCTACCATAGCGCCACCGTGCTGCTTGATTAATGCTAGATTATTAACTGAATTTAAATTCCAATTTCTGTAATTTGTACTCAGATCTTTGGATTACTGGTCCAGTATCTGTAGTCGATTCCTTTAGCTCAAATAGAGATCTTTAAAGGGGTTAATTGAGCTGGAAAGGTAAAGGTAAGAGTATTCATTGAACTTGGTAAAAGTGTGAGTTCTTCTTCTGGCTTCATGATGAATCTATAGGCTTCTGCCGGCCATTGTATGTCCAGCCACCTAGTAGTGAATGTTTTCTCTCCAACTAATACATGCCACTGCTACAAAAGTTAGCTGATCTTGCCAAACACTGATGAGCTGGTGCCAGTCTTATCTGCTGCCAGCTGGGTGGTGCCAGTAAATGAGTGTGGCCAGTGCCCATATTTGGTCCTTAGACGCAACAAACAGCAAGAGGAAAGACCTGGGTAGAGTGGAGAGATTCTTGATTAGTAAGTGTGTCAGGGGTTATGGGGAGAAGACGGGAGAATGAGGTTGAGAGGAAAAGATAGCTCAGCCATGATTGCATAGCGTAGTAGACCCGATGGACTGAATGGCCTAATTCTGCTGCTATAACTTATGAAGTTATGAAGAGGGTATATTTCGCTTGGGTGGCTTACAACCCAGTAGCATGAACATTGAATTCTCTACTTTTAAGTAACTCCCTTCCCTCCTTGCCTCTTTTCCTCCTCCCTGGTAGTCTTACCAGTTCCACAGTTCTCCACATTGTTTCCCTTCAGATCATACCTTCCCTAGCTCACAATGGACCTACCAGGCAATGCCCTGCCTGACGTCATATGTGGCTGGCTCTGTTTGGTCCAGGTCTTTTCTCACCTCAAGCTCTTCACCACCCCCACCTCCCGACCCAAAACATCACCCATCTTTTTTCTCCATGGATGCTGCCTGACCTGGTGAGTTACTTTGTGTTCATCTTAGGAAGAGGGCAGTGTTTGTTGGTCTCATCAGAAAAAAAAAGTGGCACTGCTGTTCAAAAGAAGACCTGCAGTTCACGCTCCAGTGCTTCCAGGCATCATTGCAGGTTGCAACGAGGAAGTTCTCGACAATGCTGAGAACTATATTCAGCACTGTGTTTCTTCCCCTTTGCTCTACCTATTTATGAACAGTATTATCTATGTTAATTGGACAGCATGCAAAACATAGCTTGTCACTGTATCCTGGATGCACATGACAATAATAAACCTAAACATTGCCAATGCGTCAGATGTCGCACCCTCCTCCTGATGCCCAGAGGCTGGTTTGGTTGGAGCAGAGCTCTTGTCTGCAACATCCAGTAGCTATTTAACAGTGTGTTGGGCCTAGCTGTTTCAAAAAAAGCCCATGTTAGTAGTCTCTATATAAAACGAGTCAAAAACATACCGAGACCTATGATTCTCAAAACCTAAAGTGATATTGAGAAAGCACGTTGAAATGTGTTGGCCTCGCTATCTCACAAGGCCAAGTGAACAAGCTGCTGACTGGGAGACACAAGGAACTGCAGATGTTGGAATCTTGAGCAAAACACAAATTGCTGGAGGAACTCAATGGGACAGGCAGCATCTGTGGAGAGAATGGGGAGGCGACGTTTCAGCTCGGAATCATTTTCAGACTGATGAAGGGACCCGACCCTAAACATCACCTGTTCATTCCCTCCACAGATGCTGCCTAACCTGCTGAGTTCTTAGGGCGGCACAGTGGCACAGTGGCAGACCTGCTGCCTTACAGCGAATGCAGCGGTAGAGTTGTTGCCTTACAGCGGAGACCCGGGTTCGATCCCGACTACGGGTACTGCCTGTACGGAGTTTGTACGTTCTCCCCGTGACCTGCATGTTTTTTTCCCGGGATCTTTGGTTTCCTCCCACACTCCAAAGATGTACAGGTTAATTGGCTTGGTAAATGTAAAAGTTGTCCCTAGTGTGTGTAGGATAGTGTTAATGTGCGGGAATCGTTGGTTGGTATGGACCTGGTGGACTGAAGGGCCTGTTTCCGTGCTGTATTTCTAAACTAAACTAAACTAAATTAACAGCTCCCGGGGAAGGAAGAGGGACCGTTCGGACTACATTGAATACTTTTGTAACTATATGCATGCTTGTGTACTGTATGCAAACTTGTGTACCCTTTGCATACGTGTACAGTAGTCAAATCGAAGAATTCCACTGTACCTGGTCCATGTGACAATAAAGTATCAATCAATCAACAATCTGGCATGAAATCATAAAGGATCTTGTAGGGAGTTGAAGTAATCACTTTAACTGTTTAGGTACGTCACATCAAATAGTTTAATGCCAACTCCCTGAGGCGGCAGTGTGGCACACACCCATCCGCACTGTTTGCTGAATGATTTGTCATCAGAACATACAGAGTTTGTGTGATGAATTTGGAGATCATAAGCTGAATTTAGCGAGTGTTATAGATTATCAAAGGGATTCTCACAGAGTAGCCTTGCACACTGACAGTGCGATGACATGGGAATTCCCCAACACTTGAAAAGAGAATTATTGATTTATGACCCAAGATAACTGGACTGTCCTCAAGTGGATGACTCCAAAGGATTTTTCTGAAATGTATAATATTATAGACTTTAAAGACTGATTGATTGACTATTTATCTAAGAGCTCATAAATCACTCATACAGAGACAAAAATGCATCATTTTCATTCCTAAGTTGTTAGGGTTAGTTTATGAGCATGTCACTTTGTCACGGCTCCTCCACTATTCATTCTTTAGTTTCATTCAGTTTAGTTTGGAGGTACAGCACGGCGATTAGCCCTTTGGCCCACCAGACCCATGCCGGCCATCGATCATCCGTTCACACCACTTCTATGTTATCTCACTTTTGCATCAACTCCCTACCCACACGAGGTAATTTACAGAAGGTAATTAACCTTCAAATCTGCAGGACTTTGGGACGTGGGAGGAAAATGGAGCGCTTGGAGAAAACCAACGCGGTCACAAGGAGAACGTGCAAATCCCACACAGACAGCACCCGAGGTCAGGATCGAACGCGGGTCTCGGGAGCTGTGACACAGCTGCTCCAGCAGCAGTACCACTGTGTTGCCTATTGCACAGTATCAGGAAGCCAGAGAGGAGTATATTTTAATTTACAATGCGTCATAATGAATATTGTCAACAGGGATTTAGCAAGACATAATGCATAAGGCAGGAGAAGGATTCGGATAGAGGGTGGGGCTGGACAGCAGTGTATGAATTAGCTCATTTTTGCCATTTGTTTGCATAAACAACCACATAGTATGCTTGTTCCTCGAGGATAAAACAATGTTTAGAATTAATGGAAGGTAGACAAAAATGCTGGAGAAACTCAGCGGGTGAGGCAGCATCTATGGAGCGAAGGAATTAATGATATAATAAGCATATTGTAATTAAAAGTAATAATGGGTTTAGTTTAGAGATACAGAAACGGGCCCTTTGGCCCGCCAAGTCTGTGGAGACCAACAATCAACCCCGTACACTAGCAGTATCCTACACACCAAGGACAGTTTAAACATTTTACCAAAGCTAATTAACCTACAAACATGTATGTAGGTATATCCTGACGGCCAAGGTTTTTCAATGTGTCGATCCTTGGGAATAAGAATCCAATACTGTACAACTGAAGTCGGTTAAATGAAATAACATAACAGAGTAAGGTTCTGCAGACTCCAGCATTGTACAGAGACCAGATTGTCCATGTTTCTGCCTTCGGAGGATGGCTCCTCCGAGCTTTGTGCAATATTTTAAAGGAATGTGGACTCCAAGCACCTCAGCTTCCTTTTGTTGGCTGCTGTACCCGGATGGATAGATATTCAAAGAAACCTGACAGCGAGACTTGTGCCATGAACCTTTGCAGACAGTTAACCTTTGATTTTTCACTTCATCAAAAAACAAGGCTGTCTTCATGACAGCTTTGTGAGGCTCAGTGGAACCCAGAGTGTCGTAGAAACTCACGCAACACGTAGAGGCTGAAATTAATTCCAGGGTTTGCTGGGTGTAGGTTGTGGTGAAGCAGAAAAAGAAGGGTCTCGGCCTGAAAAGTCACCCATTCATTCTCTGCAGAGATGCTGCCTGTCTCGCTGAGTTACTCCAGCTTTTTGTATCTACCGTTGGCTGTAGTGACGTGGGTGGCAGGGATACTTTGAAAGGCATCGCTCTTCAATTTCCTTTCCTGCTACTTTTGCTATCCTCTCCCTTCTCTCCAGATGGAATGGGAACTTTGAGGTATCTTGGCCAAATACGTTTTCCTTGCAAGTAAATCTAGGCAGTACGTTTGGAGGGGTTCTATTCAGTGGGAATTGACTGCATATCTCCTGTGCTTGTCATCTGGATCACTTCCAAAGTTACCAGATTTATTTCTTTCCCACCTTGCGAACACTCAACAGCCACACTCAGTGTATTATCTCTGAAACTTTTGAGAGTTTGCAAGAAGTACTTAAATTCTACAATAACTTGAGATAAAAATTGTACAATGTTACCATTTAGACAATCATCTGCTTGGTTGAATCAAGATTATGCAGTTCATTGAATATTGGTTTAATTTTGTGGATTCAGTGAGTCAAAGCTCACAAGAATATCAGAGCAATATTAAGGCCTAGAAGACTTGTGATAGATTTTCTTTGCCATTTAACCATCAGTTACCATTGCTGTTCTATCCTTTTCCTTCCACTTGAGGCCAGTATTACCTTTTATAAAAGTACAAGCCCATTATAATAACCATTCATACAGCACCGTTCATGATTTTCAGATGCTTTTACAGCCAGCGAGTTCATTTGTAATCTATGAAACATGATAGCCAGTTACCTCACAGTGAGATTACTGTAAGTGCAATGTGGTAATTGTTGGATAAGCTACCGTTTAATAATAATGTTGTTATGGGATGGGCTGTTAAAGGATGTATAGGAGGCACTGTCTGTGCAAGGCAGCCGGTATCATCAAAGGCCCACATCACCCAGACCACGCGCTCGTTTCACTCATACCATTGGGAAGTCTGAAAACCATGAACACCAGGTTCAAGAATAGGTTCTTCCCAACAGCCATCAGGCTCTTAACCATTACTATACAACATTAACCTCAACGATTAACTTCTATGGACTGTCCTTGGTTGCACTGAGAATTTTGAGTTTTTTGCACTGGTATTGGGATGAGCTGGAAGATTGCAACCTTCACGTGGTCCGCCCTGTTTTGACTAATGCAATCAACTCGACGTGCACAAAGAGAAGATCAAATAAAACATGTTGTCCTACAACTTTAGGCTGTGCACGCCACACGAAAGAAGAAGACTAGTATTGGGGTATAAATTTCTTGATTTTTATTTATTATATATCTGTGTGTATTGTGTATACAGATCTGCGGAGCAGCTGCAAGTCAGAATGTCATTGTTCTGTTGTCGGTGCAGGTGACAATGAAACATTCTTGATTCTTGATGTCTGAAGAAGGGTTGCGACCTGAAACGTCACCCATCCTTTTCTCCAGAGACGCTGCCTGACCCGCTGAGTTACTCCGGCACTTTGTGTCTATCTTGACGCTTTAATGTTGGCCAGTTCACTGAAAAAAAACCCGCCTGTAATAATGCCACAGGATTTTCTAATGATTAATGGAGAGGGAGATGGCCCATGCAATTGACATTATACAGCTCACTTAAGCTTTAGAACTACCCATCACTTTGTTAAGCGTCACAAGTAAACACAATTATGAATCGGTTTGTTGATGGGACAATAATTGTATCGTAGAGAAGATGAAATGATTAAAAGATTCACTTTTCTCAAGCCACGTACTCTGTTGTTCTCTCAGCTACGTCAGAATGTGTAATATATATCAGCCAATCTAACGGTAACAGCTCTCTTGTTTCATTTCAGCAGTATCTGCTGCAGCAACACCTCAGTTCAGGCACCCCTGTATAAATGCAATCCCTGTTCTAACCTATCTGATCATGTCAGCAACTACCATTAATGTAGAGTAGTTTAAAACAGGAATCCATCCTGAGGTGCTTCACTGAAGAGCTGTCAGTCCAACTGAATGTTGAGGCAAGGAAGGCTATATATTGGGAAGACTTGCCCATAGAAACATAGAAACATAGAAAATAGGTGCAGGAGTAGGCCATTCGGCCCTTCGAGCCTGCACCGCCATTCAATGTGATCATGGCTGATCATCCAACTCAGTATCCCGTACCTGCCTTCTCTCCATACCCCCTGATCCCTTTAGCCACAAGTGCCACATCTAACGCCCTCTTAAATATAGCCAATGAACTGGCCTCAACTACCTTCTGTGGCAGAGAATTCCAGAGACTCACCACTCTCTGTGTAAAGAATGTTTTCCTCATTTCGGTCCTAAAGGAATTCCCCCTTATCCTTAGACTGTGACCCCTTGTTCTGGACTCCCCCAACATCGGGAACAATCTTCCAGCATCTAGCTTGTCCAACACCTTAAGAATTTTGTAAGTTTCTATAAGATCCCCCCTCAATCTTCTAAATTCCAGCGAGTACAAGCCGAGGAGGGTAGTGGAGATATGGTACAACATGGGGTTGGAATTTCATACATTAACATTTAGACCACTAAAAATATGGCTAATTATGTTTTAGTTTGGAGATACAGCGTGGAAATACGCCCTGTGGCCCACCGAGTCAATACTGACCATCGATCACATGCACACTAGTTCTATCCCACATTCCCATCCTACACACTAGGGACAATTTACAGAGGCCGATTACCCTACAATCGTCTTTGGGATGAGGGAGGAAACCGGAGCACTCGGAGAAAGTCCATGCGGGAGAACGTGCAAACTCTGCACAGACAACACCTGGGTCTCTGGCGCTGTGTGGCAGCAGCTCTCACAGATTTACGGCCTGCTAAGACAAAGGTTATGGGATGCACATAAGAGGAAGATTCCTTAATCAGAAAAAGGAATGGCTTCTCATCATGTTTTGTCAGAAATGTCCATGGGTCTGAGTGATTATAGATTGCATTGCAGCTATTGACCTGTTTCACCAATAGGAGTTTAAATAATGAGGCCCTTACCTGATTCAGGCAAAGTCTTGGACCACCCATAACACAACTTTATTGCTGCCAGGTGATGTGGATTGAAGATCTTTGAAGGGGAGAAATGGAATAGCTCTATTGAACCCATGTGTAGTCTGGTTCCCACCCAGCTGGGAGAATTAACAACCTCCAGAAAGGCTCCAGGTTTGGTTCCTGGTCAGTGCCGAACTAGTAAACACGAGCGATAGAGGAGAAATACGATGCTGGCTCTCTTGACAGTTACGAAAAGTTGGTTTTTGATTCATAACCGGGACCCCTGAATATATTCAAGTAAGGATGTCATGTGTGGGGGCGGGGGGGAGGGGGTTAGACATAAAATTTGACATATCTACTACATGAGTTAACATGCAGCTAGCATGTGCAAAGAGGAATCGCAGATTAATTGTAACAATGATTTCAAGATTATGCCATTTATAATAATTTAGTTTAGTTTAGAGATACAGCATGAAAACAGGTCCTTCGGCCCCCCGAGTCCACGCCAACCAGCGATCACCCATACACTAGTTCTATCCTACACACTAGGGACAATTTACAGGTCAGTTAACCTGTAAATGTGCATGCCTTTGGAGTGAGGAGGGAAATAGGAGAACCCGGAGAAAACCCACACGGTCACAGGGAGAAAGTACAAACTCTGCACAGACCGCACCCGGTTAGAACCCGGGTCTCTTGCGCTGTAAGGCAGCATCTCTACTGTTGTACTACTGTGTTTCCCTTCGCACGTGCTAGCAATGCTGCCTGCATCTTTAGAGCAGGATCAGGCCAATTTTATGGAACAAATAAAAACTTACGGTCAGTTAACCACTGGCAACATGTTAATTGAAAATTTGATAGAAATTAACCGAGACTCCAGCAGTTTTACAAGTCATAAAAAGAAAGAACAAACTTATAACTCTACAGTGCCTTTCACAATCTCAGAACATCCCACAGTTCCGTTTCAAAATGAATGAAGCATTTAAAATCCAGTCTCCGGTTTAATGTAAGAAACCTTACAAAGATGTAATCTGGAATGTGATTGCTTGGATAAGTGTCTTAGCAGACTCACACTAACTAAAGGAAAGGAGTACATTGTGTGATGGGTTCTGATCAAAGAACACTTTTTTTGCAGCCCTCCTACAGAATAGATCCACTAACATTAACAAGCAACAGATTGAACAGAAATACAATGGAGGTAAAGCAATACTCAAGGGGCAGAAATGGCCCAAAAATCAGTAAAGCCTGGAAATTTTATTGAACAATGCTTTTTACTCCCCAGTGTCAAACAATAACCAGGTGATTTCTATGTGGTTTTGTCTGACTTGAGAAATTTGACTGGGTGTTCCAAGATGGCCTCCCTCTTGCACAATAATGGCAGTTGCTCAAGTGATGATATAATTGCCCATGGATTGTCCCTTTTGGAACACAAGGGGGAAATTGGAAGTGGCAACTGTTGTTGGGTGCCGCTGGGTCTGACTGGATATTAATGTCTCTGCATTG
Source organism: Raja brachyura (assembly GCA_963514005.1). The sequence goes on from OY740808.1 coordinate 25,755,902, forward strand.
GATTGAGGCCCTTGTAAGTTCATACTTACCTTGGACCACTTTGGCTCTTCACATCTCCCCTTCCCTGCTCCCCACCAGCCTTAACAGACACACAACTTCATCTACTTTAGTTGTAATTTTAGAGATACTGCGCCGACCAGCGATCCCCGCATATTAACATTATCCGACACACACCACGGCCAATTTTTACATTTGCCAATCCAATTTGCCTACAAATCTGTACGTCTTTAGCATGTGGGAGGAAACCGAAGATCTTGGAGAAAATCCACGCAGGTCACGGGGAGAACGTACAAACACTGTACAGGCAGCACCCGTAGCTGGGATCAAACCCGAGTCTACGGTGCTGCAAGCGCTGTAAGGCAGCAACTCTATCGCTGCGCCACCGTGCAGTTTATTTCATATACAAGATTTTTAACAGAGAAAAGGAAGACCCTCATTCATATTGAACTATTTATGTTCCCTTCAGTAAAGACCTTGCAAGCTAACAAAGTCAACTCACCGTAGTAATACAGGAAACAGAATGCATAGTTGTGGTAATAATCAAATAATCCCTTGTTCTTGCATCATGTTGAGTGGGGAATAAATATCGTCTGTCGTATTTTTGCTTTTCTTTAAAACAGTAGTGTGGGATGGACTGAAGAGGCCTTTATCTGAGGTCTTATTCAAATAATGGTAATTCTGACAGTGTAGCATTTCCTCAGTGCAAACCTGGACCATCAAACTTGGAATCAAACTTTAATTTAGTTTGTTTAGAGATACAGCATGGAAACAGGCCCTTCAGCTGGCGAGACCATGCTGCCCATTCATCACCCACACACTAGTTCCATGTTATGCCACTTTCACATCCTACATGTGTAGGAAAGAACGGCAGATGCTGGTTTAAATCGAAGTTAGACAAAATGCTGGAGTAACTCAGCGGGACAGGCAGCATCTCTGGAGAGAAGGAATGGGTGATATTTTGGATCGAGACCCTTCTTCAGACTGATGTCAGAAGAGTGGGTGGGACAGAGATAGAATGTAGTCGGAGACAGTAAGATTGGTGGGAGAACTGGGATGAAGAGAGAGAGAGAGGGAAAGCAAGGGCTAGTTGAAGTTAGAGAAGTCAATGTCCGCTGGGGTGTGAGCTACCCAAGCAAAATATGAGATGCTGTTCCTCCAATTTGCGCTGGGCCTCACTATGACAATGGAGGAGGCCCAGGACAGAAAGGTCAGAATGGGAATGGGAGAGGGAGGTAAAGTGTTGAGCAACCAGGAGATCAGGTAGGTTAAGGCGGACTGAGTAGAGGTGTTCAGTGAAACGATCACCAAGCCTACGCATGGTCTCGCCGATGTACAGCAGATGCAATGGATGAGTTTGGTGGAGGTGCAAGTGAACCTCTGTCCCACCTGGAAAGACTGTTGGGGTCCTTGGATGGAGCCGAGGGGGGAGGTTTATGGGACAGGTGTCGCATCTCCTGCGGTTGCAGGGGAAAATACCTGGGGAGTGGGTAGTTTGGATGGAAAGGGACAAGTTGACCAGGGAGTTGCGGAGGGAACAGTCTCTGTGGAAAGCAGAAAGGGGTGGAGATGGGAAGATGTGGCCAGGAGTGGGATCCTGTTGGAGGTGGCAAAAATGTTGGAGGATTATATGCTGTATGTAACGGCTGATGCGGTAGAAGGTGAAGACAGGGGGACTCTGTCCATGTCACGAATGGGAGAGGGGGATCAAGAGCGGAGATGCGGGATATCGAGGAGACCCAAGTGAGAGCCTCATCTATAATGGAAGAGGAGAACCCCCATTTCCTAAAGAATGAGGACATCTCTGATGACCTGGTATGGAAAACCTCATCCTGAGCGCAGATGCGGCAAAGACGGAGGAATTGGGAGTAGGGGTTACAGGAACAAATGTAGGATGGAAAGAAGTGTAACCTAGATAGCTATGGGAGTCAGTGGGTTTGTAATAGATGTCGGTCAATAGTCTGTCTCCTGTGATTGAGACGGTGAGATCTAGAAACGGTAGGGAGATGTCCAAGATGGTCCATGAATTTGAGTGCAGGATGGAAATTAATGGTGAAGTTGATGAAGTTAGTGAGTTCTGCACGGGTGCAGGTGTCAATGTAGTGGAGGTAGAGTTCGGGGATTGGGCCAGTGTACGCCTGGAACAATGATTGTTCAACGTAGCCTCCAAGGAGGCGGGCATTGATCGGGCCCATGCGAGTGCCCATAGCTACGCCTTGGATTTGGAGGAAGTGGGAGGAGTCCAACGAGAAGTTCTTGAGGGTGAGGACCAGCTCTGCTAGGCGGAGGTGAGTATTAGACGACGGAAATTGGCTGGTTCTGTGGTCGAGGAAGAAACGGAGGGGGATGGAGGTGTAGAGTGACTGGACATCCATAGTAAAGATGTCTCCCACTCCCTCATCTTGATTACAGTGCAAACCTGGAACACCAAACTTGGAATAGTTTAGCTTAGTTTAGAGACACTGTGTGGAAGCAGGGGGTGACTAGTGGGCAGAGGAGAAGATGGGTGGATTGGCAGATTGGAGTCAGATGGGAGGAATGGTGGAGATAGAAACAGAGATTGGGAGGTGATAAGTGAAGAAACAAAAAGCTACAGACTCTGGAACCTGATAGGAAAGGGAGTCAAAGAGTGAAACTGAATAAAGAGCGATGGTAGCAGATGAGAATGATGGCAATGGCCTGGGTAGAGTGGACATGGTGTTTCTACTGGTGGGACAGTCTAGGACCAGAGGGCACAGCCTCAGAATAAAAGGACATGCCATTAGAAAGGAAATGATGAGGGATTTCTTTAGTCAGAGGGTGGTGAATCTGTAGGATTCATTGGCATAGATGCTGTGGAGGCGATTTAAGGTGGCGATTGACAGATTCTTGATTAGTAAGGGTGTCGAAGGTTATGGGGAGAAGGCAGGTGAATGAGGTTGGGAGGGAACAATAGATCAGCCATGATTGAATGGCACAGTAGACGATGGGCCGAATGGCCTAATTCTGCTCCTATAACATGAACAGATGAAGGGAAGCGGTAATCAGTAGGGAGGACTACACTGTGTGAGAGGGGGGTGGTGGGTGGGGTGGGAAACAAACAGGGTAATGGGGGATGTGAGCAACATCTTTTGGTTTACTAAATCCCTTAACAAAAGGAAGGAAATCTGCCACTCATGCAGTCTGCTTCAAAAGGCAGAAGTTGGGTCTGCTCGCTCGATCCAGAGCAATTAGTATAGGACAATAATCTAAACGATGCCTGCATCATGATGCCTAATTTCCCGAGAGGAGCAATTCAAGATTTATGTAGGAAGGAACTGCAGATGCTGGTTTAAACCAAAGATGGACAAAAAAAGCTGGAGTAACTCAGCGGAACAGGCAGCATCTCTGCAGAGAAGGAATGGGTGACATTTTGGGTCAAGACCCTTCTTCAGAGTCATTCAAGATCTACGTGGTATATTCACCGTCTCCTTAAAATTGGGGAATGTAATAGCAATTAGATACTCCAATTGTTCACTTCATTGTTCCTCTTTTAGAGGTTGGTGCGGCAGGAAATAAGTGCAAGCTCAGTGGCTATTTTCTCATTGCTGTCCGAAAGTTGTGCCTTTGACTTTCGCTGCTGCTGTGGAAAGGAACACTGTGCGGTCAGAAGGACTGACTGGCAAATGAGTCATGAAACCAAGGCCCCAAACTAATGTTCAAAAGAATGACCGTGCACTATTTCAAAGGCAGTATCTCAGGTCAATGATATTTCATCTGAACTGAACTGATGAAAAATTATTGATCTTAAAAATGTGCCCTCTCCACAGGTTCTGCCAGACCTGCTATATATTTTTCTCTTTTATAGTCTGTTGAGTCTGGAATCCACAGCATTTTTTGTTTGCAATGCTATGATACTTTGCTAAGCAGTAATGGTTAGTGTATTGTCTTCCACTTTGGATTAATGGAAAAATTCCATCATAATTTTAAACATCCCCCCCTCTGTCCCTCCCTCCCTCCTTCCCTCCTTCCTTCCTTCCCTCCTTCCTTCCTTCCTTCCTTCCTTCCTTCCTTCCTTCCTTCCTCCCTCCCTCCCTCCCTCCCTCCCTCCCTTTATTCACTTACCTTGAGTTCTGAAGAAGGGTTTCGGCCCAAAACGTTGCCTATCTCCTTTGCTCCTTAGATGCTGCTGCACCCGCTGAGTTTCTCCAGCCTTTCGTGTACCCTTTATTCACTTATCTTATATTTGCGTTATTTAACGGCAAGAGTCATTTGTTTTGTAACACTTCATTTGAAGTAAATGTTGTTCTTTTAAGAGTGCGGTATAAATTGAAGTTATTGGTGCTGGTTTTCCCCGCAAAATCAAGATTCAGCAAACCCCTTTTACTGCAAAAACTGACTATTCTAATTTGGACATCGGGGATGGTGACAATAGTCAGATGTTAAACCACAGTCAAGTCAAGAGCAAGTCAACGAAATGCTCTCTGGCATCACAAATTTCTCAAATCCTACAATATAATATTCAGCATTAAAAATTTACATGACATAATTTCTGCAGATGTTATGTAATGTGAAACATGTGCATATTTTAAAAGCTGCCAAGAACATTCAGTACTCAACACATACATTTAGGCTGGAAAGCCCACAGACCCAAGTGAGTTTACTGAATACAATTAAACTTAATCAAGTCTTTACCTAGTCAGGAATTGCATTCAAGCAAAAAAAAAGATGAGGTGTTCATAGTGTACACTCTAAATAGTTTTATAATAAACTTAACTTACATGGGGTACTATGGACTAATTGATTTTGTCTTACGTGAAAGAGAACTTGCAGTCAATGTAAAATAAATTAAATGAGTGTCTTATCCGTGCATAGCATACTTATACATGGACCACGCAAGAGGAAGTATTTGAGCTGTATAGCTTCAGTCGTGTGGTACAAAAGGTAATGTCACAGCCAGTTAGCATCTTAACTCAAACGGAGATCGACGGAAGCATTTCAAATGGGCATAGGTGAGATCAAACAGACATTGTCAGCAAGAATTGGAAGTGAATTATGTGGGATGAGGGTCGGCATAGAAATTAGGAAAGAAGTAATGATGGGAAAATGTAATGAATTTAAAAGAGCAATATTCAACTCAATATTTCCTTCAATGCAATGGTGAAGCTTAATTTGGAGATATTTATAAAATTAAATTATACTTTTGTAGAAGGTTGACTAATTTGTCCCAGGACTGGTGGAATAAGATGTGAGATTCAGATCAGTTGGCAGAATGTCTGCTGGATCTTAATCAGTATTGCTCTTTGAAGAACTAAAATATCTTGTGTGGATGAAATGTACATGTACTGATGAAACATTAACCCACAGAGATGACCAAATACTTAAAAATGTCTGAACAAGGGCCCTGACCTGAAATGGCACCTATCCATGTTTTCTAGGGGTGGTGCCTGACTCACTGAGTTACTGTAGCACCTTGCGTATTTTTGTTTTGTAAACCAACATCTGTAGTTCCTTGTTTCTACTAATTTGAAAAAAAATTAATCTTTACATGAATCTCTGAGAATTCATTCTGGTTTAACGAAGTGCTTGTCTCATCAATAGCCAAAGAGAATGGTTCACCAGGTGCTTCTATTTAGAGATTCTAGAAGGTTCTGAAAAGGTCATATACTTTCTCAGGTAATGGTAGAACATAACCTACTCATTTACCAAGAGGCCTTTCAAGTGTAATAGATCATTAGCAAGTCAGTGTGAGAACAAAGTATTCATATTCAAAAACCGAGACTGGCAAATCCACTCCAGACGCAGAATCTAATTTCCTTTTTAACTGATAAGAGACACAAAATGCTGGAGTAACTCAGCGGGACAGGCGGCATCACTGGATAGAAGGATTCTGTTGTGCTGCAGCAAATGCAAGAATGTCATTGTCCTATATGGGACACATGACAATAAACTCTCTTGACTTGACTTGACTTGACTTGACTTGGAATGGGTGACATTTTGGGTTGAGGCCCTCCCTGTACAAATTCCTTTTTACCTGGTCCAATAATTTTGATCCTTTGGAAATGCAGTTAGAATTTTGCATCATCAAAGTACTGCTAGTCCACCTCTGGGTCTGGAGCCTGACACAAACTGAGGCCTGGTGGTTTCTTTTCCACAATGCCTTCCGTGTTTTCAGAGTAAACCCAGAGAAATTGGGGAGATGCCAGGTTGGTTCTATTCTGGACATCAATGTGTCTTCCACCAAGCATTTTTTTTTTAAATGATTGAGAGATCCAAAGAATCATTGGCATAAGGAATAGGAGTAGAATTAGGTCATTCGGCCCATCAAGTCTACTCCTCCATTCAATCATAGCTGAACTATCTCTCCCTCCTCGCCCCATTCTCCTGCCTTCTCCCCATAAACTCCGACACATATACTAATCAAGAATCTATCTATCTCTGCCTTAAAAATATCCACTGACTTGGCCTCTACAGCCTTCTGTGGCAAAGAATTCCACAGATGCACCACCCTCTGACTAAAGACGTTTATCCTCATCTCCTTCCTAAAAGAATGTCCTTTTATTCTGATGCTATGACCTCTAGTCCTAGACTCTCCCACTAGTGGGCACATCTTCTCCACATCCACTTTATCCAAGCTTTTCACTATTCTGTATGTTTCAATGAGGTCCCCCCTCATTCTTCTAAACTCCAGCGAGTACAGGCCCAGTGACGATAAACGCTCATCATAGGTTAACCTACTCATTCCTGGGATCATTCTTGTAAACCTCATCTGGTACCTCTCTAGAGCCAGCACAACCTTCCTCAGATATGGTGCCCAAAATTGGTCACAATATTCCAAATGCGACCTTACCAGCGCCTTATAGAGCGTCAACATTACAGCCTTGTTTTTATATAAAAGCCCTCTTGAAATAAATGCTAGCAATGAGTTTGCTTTCTTTACTACTGATTCTACTTGCAGATGAACTTTTTGGTAATTCTGCACCAGCGCTCACTCGTCTCCGATTTCTGGATTTTCACCTGTTGTGGTTCTGCTGTTGAATAACCAAAGTCTCACACCGTGATTAAGGTCCAAATACTTTATTAACGTTACAGAATAGGTAACTTCATACTAACACATTACTCTATAAATGAGAGAACAAGGCAGGGAAGCTTTCTGTTAAACTAGTGGGCGTAGCTACAAAGTATGACTCATAACATGAGTGACACTGATCTACATCCTCCCTCTTAAAGAATTAATCATCAATACAAAACCATTAACTAAGTAAGGCATACATAGTAGTTGATAATAAACTGGAGGAAAGTCAAACATAGCCCGGGTACTTCACGACTGGCTTGCAAACACGACCAGCACGTGTGCGATAAAGACCATCTCTGTTTTTCCCCACCAGGGACAGAGCGGGAGGCCTCACAGGTGAGGGAGACAGGAGACTGTGCGCAGGCGGACGCCACTAGCAAATCAGCTGGTATAGGTTGATTAATGCCGCTGGACTCAGACGGAAGTACACTTGTACGGTCTGGATAATACGGAGGTGGAACTGGCTCGTTCACAGACAGGATATTTTGTCTGTACGCCTGTAGGTGGCGCCGTCAGCACTGACCAGATAGAAACATAGAAACATAGAAAAATAGGTGCAGGAGTAGGCCATTTGGCCCTTCGAGCCTGCACCGCCATTCAATGTGATCATGGCTGATCATCCAACTCAGTATCCCGTACCTGCCTTCTCTCCATACCCCCTGATCCCTTTAGCCACAAGTGCCACATCTAACGCCCTCTTAAATATAGCCAATGAACTGGCCTCAACTACCTTCTGTGGCAGAGAATTCCAGAGACTCACCACTCTCTGTGTAAAGAATGTTTTCCTCATCTCGGTCCTAAAGGAATTCCCCCTTATCCTTAGACTGTGATCCCTTGTTCTGGACTCCCCCAACATCGGGAACAATCTTCCAGCATCTAGCTTGTCCAACCCCTTAAGATCACCTTAAAACCCCTTAAGAACCCCTTTCCTACTCAGTAAATGTAGTAAATGTTTTTATGCTTGACTCCATCACTGTCACTTGGACCTTGCTTATAAACCATAGCCATGATTAAATGTAGGCTAAATAAGATTCGCACAAAACCGAGGGACACCACCAACTTTCAATGACTGGTGTACCATGACACCCAGATCTCGTTGCATCTCCCCTTTTCCTAATCTGCCACCATTCAGATAATAGTCTACCCTCTTGTTTTTGCCACCAAAGTGGATAACCTCACATTTATCCACGTTATACTGAATTTGCCATGCATCTGCCCATTCACTCAGCCTATCCAAATCACCCTGCAGCCTCCAAGCATCCTCCTCACACCTAACTATACTCCCCAGCTTGGTGTCATCTGCAAATTTGGAGTTGTTGCATTGAATTCCCTCGTCCAAATCATTAATATATATTGTAAATAGCTGGGGTCCCAGCACTGAGCCTTGCGGTACCCCACTAGTCACTGCCTGCCATTCTGAAAAGGACCCGTTTACTCCTACCCTTTGCTTCCTGTCTGCTAGCCAGTTCTCTATCCACATCAATACTGAACCCCCAATACCGTGTGCTTTAAGTTTGTATGCTAATCTCTTATGCGGGACCTTGTCGAAAGCCTTCTGAAAGTCTAGATATAACACATCCACTGGTTCTCCCTTATCCACTCTACTAGTTACATCCTCGAAAAATTCTATCAGATTTATCAGACATGATTTACCTTTCGTAAATCCATGCTGACTTTGTCCAATGATTTCACCACTTTCCAAATGATATGAGCGTGGCTCAGAAGCAGTTCCAGAAATTACACCAATACGGTCATGGCCTTTGTCAGTCTGCAAACGAACCATCTTGGTTAACGGTGGCAGTGGATTACTTGTTTTGTCATACCATTGTTTTTGAATGCCACGCTTTTGTTGTAACCTGGACTGGACTTCCGATGGTGGAACCACCTGTGGGATCAATGCCTGATCTGCCACAGGCACCGTGGCTCTGGTTTGCCATCTAGATATTTATACTGAAGATAGACACATGTAGTTGGAGTAACTCAGCGGGTCAGACAGTATTTTTAGAGAAAAAGAAGAGGTGACGTTTCGGGTTGAGACCCTTCTTCATACTGCTGGCTTGTAAGCTTCGCAAGCGAAATATGAGGTGTTCCTCCAATTTGCATTTGTTTTCACACTGACAGTGGAGGAGGCCCAGGACAGAAAGGTGAGTATGGAAATAGGAAGGGGAGTGAAAGTGTTTGGCAACTGGGAAATCGCATAGGCCAAGGCAGACTGAGTGGAGGTGTTCAGCGAAACGATCGCCCCAGTCTGCGCTTGGTCTCGCTAACATATAGGAGTCCACACCTGGAACAGCAGATACAGTAGATGTCAACATGGTACTCTGTAAACCCATAATAAACAAAAATTGGTGAACACTGCCCAGTCCATCACGGTTACAGAATTCACCACCATCGAAGTGATCTACAGGGGTCGCAGCCTCAAAAAGGCAGCCAGCATCATCAGAGGTCCACTCCACCCTGGCCATGCACTCATTTCACTCCTGCCATCGGGAAGAAGGTACAGGAACTTGAAAACTGTAATGTTCAGGTTCAGGAGCAGCTTCTTCCGTACAACCATCAGGCTATGAAACACTACCACCTCCAAATAGGCTACGAACTATGTAGACTTTGATGCATTATTTTTGATCTTGCACTACTATTGTCCGTTTACTTGTCTGTTTATTTAATATATATACTAAACTTTTTTTTTTGCTTATTATGGGTTTTACAGGGTAATATGTTTACATATCTCCTGTGCTGCTGCAAATAAGAATTTCATATATATAGATATCTACACACACGCATACGCATACGCACACGCACACGCACACGCACACGCACCTCCCTACTACTCGTGTAGTAGGGAGCTTATTTGGAAACTGTGGTGTTTAATAGCTTGACTTTTTGATGGTTGTAGTGAAGAAACTGCTACTGAACCTGGACTGTACATTTCTCTCCTTCACTGATCACTATTTTGCCTCCTTTTTCACCCTTAGCCTTTAGCACTCACTCCACCCAGCTGCCAAACAAACCCCCCTCACCTGTATCGACCAATCATTTGACAGGCTTTGTCCCGCCCCCACCACTCTTCCAGCTTTCTTCCCCCCCACCCCAATCAGTCTGGAGAAGCATCCCGATCTAAAACGTCACCTGTCCATCCCCTCCACAGATGCTGCCTGACCCGGGGAGTTCCTCCAGCACTTTGTGTTCTGCCGAAGAGAGAAACTACCTCCATTAATGAGTCTCTGTCTTTAGAATGGGATAAAGCACTCAAAGAGAACATTTTATTGAACAGATTAGAAATCACAAACAATGTGAAGAGCCAAGATCTGTTTCCACATAGCCTGGTAACGTGGATGAATTGGTGCCAATTTTGGCTCCAGTTGAAACTTTGATTCCTGCAAGAAGCCAATAAAAAGGATAGGGGTATTCATTTGAGCATTACAAAACACACTGGGCTTTTAAAGAGTTGACTGTGCTGGTATTTAAATCATTAGAGAAGCACTCAGCTCATACTTCAAAGAAATAAACACTAGACTGTGGAAAATAATAGAGGCCATCGTGACTGATGGGTCAGGCACTCCAATCAAAGACTCTGCTGCTGGGCAACCCGATGGCCACCAGTGGTTTATATTTCCCTGTCTTTAACCAGAAGACTGATGATGTGGAACAGAGGGTGAAGTTGGTAAACGTAATTAGTGTAAAACATGCTCACAGCAAATCACAGGCCTCGTTTTAAAGTTTGCTCCATTATATTTTTCCATTGACTTATCCATCGTAACCATAACTGGGTGGCACAGTGGCGCAGCGGTAGAGTTGTTTCCTTACAGCATCAGAGACCGGAAATCGATTCTGACCACGGGTGCTGTCTGTACGGAGTTTGTATGTTCTCCCCATGACCGCGTGATTTTTTTCAAGGGTGTTCCAGTTTCCTCCCACACTCCAAAGATGTACAGCTTTGTAGGTTAATTGGCTTTGGTAAACATTGTAAATTGTCCCTAGCGTGTAATATGGCGCTAGTGTGCGGGTATCGCTGGTCGGCGTGGACTCAGTGGGCCGAAGACCTTGTTGCACGCTGTATCTCTAAACTAAAACTAAACTAAACTCATGGGTATAAACAGGCCTCTAAAACCTCAGAGGTTTCAAGCCCAATATTATAGCCAGGAAATAAGAGATTTAAACATATTTTCAAATGGAAAATAGAATGGAAGAGGATAACACACACAACATTTGAATTATAGTGAAGGAGTTGCTTCTGCAGTCAACCTCTGTGACTGTTTATCGAGAGCAGGTTTGGTTGTCACCTGCTTTCCAACCTGGAGGAAACTGGGGCAGGACATCTTTGTTCATAAGGTCATGGCGGCAGGAGTGATAGGAGCAGAATAAAGGGCCTGTCCCACTGTACGAGGTAATTCAAGAGTTCTCCCGAGTTTCCCCTGAATCGAACTCGGAGAATTACGGTAATTACTCAAAGCTCTCGTGGACATTTTTCAACACGTTGAAAAAACGTCACGAGTTTACCACGTTTCCCGAGTACCTGCCGTTAGTGTTACAAGCCGCTAAAAGACGTCCAGAGTGCTCCGGCGTACCAGCTACGTACATTCTATGTCCTTACCACTAGTTTGATTTTTTTTTAACTCAGGAGAACTCTTGGGTAAACTCGTACAGTGGGACAGGCCCTTTAGACCATTCGGACCATCAAGTCTACTCCGCCATTCAATCATGGCTGATCTATCTCTCCCTCCTCAACCTATTCTCCTGCCTTCTCCACATAACCCCTGACACCCATACTAATCAAGAATCTATCTTGATTACCTTAAATCCTTGTTGGATTTCCCGTAAGCTCAACCCAGTTGCTGAGTAGATGGGTCATCATTTGTCCATGAAGTGGCCAATAAACCACTCGGAGACTTGAAATGAGCATTACTGCAGTCAACAACGTAGAAACAAGGAACTGCAGATGCTGCTTTACAAAAGATGACATAGGGTGCTGGGGTAGCTCGGCTGATCAGGCTGCATCTCTGGAGAAAATGGATAGGAGACGTTTCCAGGCCAGGCTTTGTCCTGCCCCCATCTCCCTTTCAGCTTTCTCTCCCCCCCTTCTCTACTCTGAAACAAAGTCCTGACGTGAAACGTCACCTATCTGATAAATGATATTGCATTGTGTTCATTGCTACCTATCTGAACTAGTCTTTTTCTTCTTGCGTATGACATGCACAGCCTAAAGTTACAGGACAACTTGTTCTATTTGATCTTATTTGATTGTGCACGCTGGGTTGATTGCATTCGTCGAAACAGGGCGGACCAGGTGAAGGTTGCAATCTCCCACCCCGTCTGAACTAGTGACTGGCTGTTACGAATTCTCATTCATAAATGGTTGGGGTCACAATTATGTGATCTTTACACATATTCATGAATCGTTGAACAATTTTGTGCTGTAGTCTAAAATACATTTGTTGCATTGATTGTTATCTCATTCAAACTTTCCAAATTGGCCTTTACTGGAGCCAGTGAACATGCCTATTAGTAGAAACAAGGAATTGCAGATGCTGGTAAATATCAAAGATAGACACAAAGTGCTTGAGTAGGGGCGACATGGTGGCGCAGTGGTAGAGTTGCTGCCTTACAGCATCAGAGACTCGTGTTCGATCCTGACTATGGGTGCTGTCTGTATGGAGTTTGTACGTTCTTCCCGTGACATACAGGTTTGTAGGCTAATTGACTTGGTAAAATTGTAAATTGTTCCTGGTATGTGTAGGCTAGGGATAGTGTGCAGGGATTGCTTTTCTTTTTTTTACTTTCTATTTCTTTCTATTAGAAGCAATGTACATACATAATAATCATGGTATATAACATAATACATTTCATGTACTTCTTTAAAAAAAAATTTTGGATAGAAAAGAAAGAAAGAAAAAAGTGAAGCTTGAGGATAGTAGTGATGTGTAAGGCGCAATGATTAACGGTTAATGATTGATAATTAGATAAATAGACTGCGTCCTTAAAAGTGTGTAAAAAAACGAAGAAAAAAAAGGCCCCGAAAATAAAAGGGCCTTAAGAAAAGAAAGGAAATAAGAAGCAAATGCAAAAAAGATAGAACTAAACAGAAAAGACAGGGAATGTGCCTAATTCGTAACGTTACACACCCCTCACGTTACATAACCCTGGAAAGTATGGGTCACTTTCCAGGGATATGTTGCACCATATTACACTTGTAATAAATCAATGAGAGACGACCATATCTTAAAGAATTGTTCTGGTTTTCCTGCTAGAACAAGTCTAATTTCCTCGAGATGTAATATTTCTGACGTATTTGTAATCCACATTTTAAACATTTGGATAGGTGCGTTTTTCCAGAATTTAAGCATACGTTTTTTTGCCGTTGTCAAACCATTGTTGAGGAAACATCTTTGAAATGACGTTAGCTCAGAACAGGCTTCCATTGCTCCAAAAATAATCAATTATGTGTTTGGGTCCAGTCTTGTCTTCAATAATTTTGAAAATGTTTCAAAAATGTCCTTCCAAAATTTCTGAAGTTTTGCACAGGAGACAAATGAATGTGCTATCGTTGTATCTTGTGTTCCACACTGATCACAGATGGGAGAGACGGTTGGAACAAAATTGTTTACTTTAGTTTTCGAGTAATATAATCTATGTACAATTTTAAATTGAATCAGGGTGTGTCTGACATTAATCGAACATTTGTGTACATATGACAAATAATCTTCCCATCTGTCCTTAGGGATTTCTATAGCCAGTTCTTGTTCCCACTCTTTTCTTATACCATCTGTAGAAGGTATATCTATATTTAAAATGGTATTATAGAAATATGATGTTCAGTGATCCAATTCTATCTGTCTATTCATGCCTTGCTCGAGTGGATCCAACATCAGGCTTTGATAATTATGTGAATATTTTTTCAGATAATCTCGCATTTGCAAATATCTCAAATATTGGTTACTTTACAACTTGTATTTAAGCTGTAATTCTTGAAATGTTAAAATTGTTCCAATTTCATACATATCTTCCCAAGTCTTAATTCCTAATCGTTCCCAGTGAGTAAACGTTTTGTCAATAGGCTTAAATGACGGATTATTAACTATCGGTGAAAGAAGCAAAAGATTTCTTAATTTAAGAGTGGATTTTATTTGTCTCCAGATTCGTATTATGCTTTGGATCATTGGATTTCTCTTATATATTGTGTTTTTCAATTTTATTGGGGAGAGAAGGGTCGCTCCTATGTTAAAATGTAGGAATTGAGGGGGAGACTTACAAAATTCTTAAGGGGTTGGACAGGCTAGATGCAGGAAGATTGTTCCCGATGTTGGGGAACTCCAGAACAAGGGGTCACAGTTTAAGGATAAGGGAGAGAAGGCAGGTACAGGATACTGAGTTGGATGATCAGCCATGATCATATTGAATGGCGGTGCAGGCTCGAAGGGCCGAATGGCCTACTCCTGCACCTATTTTCTATGATTCTATGATTCTATGATAAAAGGGATTGCTTTTCTGTGCAGACATGGTGGGCTGAAGCGCCTGATCCCGTGCTATATTTCTGAAGTAAACTAAACTAAACCCAATGGCAGCATCAGGCAGCATCTTTGGAGAAAAAGGATGGGTGACGTTTCTGAAGAAGGGGCTCAACCCGAAACGTCACCCATCCTTTTTCTCCAAACGTGCTTGTTAGTTTAATTCAGATGTTACCAGTGGAGGTCAGCATAGAGCTGTGAGTTAAAATCCTTGATCATTGTTTTATCTAGTCTGTGCTGTGTAGTTTGCCAGCACATCCCTGCCGAGGCTTCTGCCACTTGGCTCCCTACTCTGGCAGGGGGGGGGGGTCAAAGCACTTTGAAGTAAGAGAAGGAAGAGACAGTGGAGAATATTACCATGGCCAAGAATTTTGTTTTGATAACATGAACATTGTTTTAGAACTTTGAGTATGATGTTGTTACGAAAAAAATAACTTGAATTCACTGGATATGCTCTATTTGAACAACTGGCCCACTCTATTCCTACTTGAGGGGAAAGATATCAAAAGGGGAGGTTGGATTGATTTAGTTTAGTTTAGAGATACAGAGCGGAAACAGGCCCTTCAGCCCATCAAGTCCATGCCAATCAGCGATGACCCCGTACACCAGCTCTATCCTGCACACCAGGGACAATTTATGATCTTTACCGAAGCCTATTAATCTACGTGGTCACAGGGAGAAGGTACAAGCTCTGTACAGACAGCACCCATGGTCAGGATCGAACCTGGGTCTCTGGCACTGTAAGGCAGCAACTCTACCACTGCGCCACCATGCTGCCCCTTTGGAGTGTTGAAAGTTAAGGGGAGACCTGATAGGAGTGTATAAAATGATGAGAGGCATAGATAGGGTAGACAGTCTGAATCTTTTTCCCAGAGTGGGAATGCCAAATACTTGGAGACCTAGCTATAAGGTAAGAGGGGCAAAGTTTAAAGGAGATGTGGGCAAGTTATTTTTTTAACACAGAGGGTGTTGTGTGTCTGGAACATGCTCATTGGGGTGGGAATGCTATGTTGCAATGCTAGCAGTGGGGGTCCAGCATTTAACAGTGTCAGTGTGAGAATGAACAAATGCCAGAGTGAAATGTAGGAGTTCAGATCGTCTAGAGGTCACGATATATCTTGTGAAATCACGGCATTTCTACTCGCTTCAGTGGACGGTGCAGAGTTTCTGACTCCTGGGGAAGATGACCGTGGCCATCGCCTTCCATGTCCATCGAAAGAGGGCCCTGGCAGCTCTGCTGAATACTCCAACCCCTCCTACAACTTCTCTCCATCCACCGTGTTTCTTGCCAACATTACACCTTCCTATCACCACCCCCCCCCCCCCCCCCCCTCCCCACCTTGGTGTATGAGAACTCACTCCTATCATGTCCTATTATGGATGTAGCCCAGTCCATCACACAGACCAAACTCCCCACCATTCACTCCATTCTGCCCATCGGCAGAAGCTTGAAAGCACACACCACCAGACTCAGGAACAACTTTGTCCCCTTAGTAATCAGGCTTCTGAATAGTTCATCCATAAGCTGGGGTTCTGTCCATTTTGTCTCTATCCCATTGCGGGCCATTGGACCCTGCCTCTGGAATTGGTGCGCTATCATGTCTATATTCTGCCCTCAATATCTTTACCTTCACCCACTGTGCTTGAACTTGGCTTGATTGTATTTAAATTTAGCATTATCAGATTAGATTTGGTAGGATGCAAAACAAAGCCTTTCCCATGTACTTCAGTACATGTAACAACAATAAGCTTGAACCTAAAGACTTTTAAAAGGTATATGGTGAGGAAGGTTTTAATCAGCCAAATCGAGCAAGTGGGACTAGCTCCACATGTTAACTTGGTTGGCATGGACAATATAACTCGGGATATGTGACAACAATATACCCAAACCCAAACCTAAATCTAAACCAATTTCAATCACCAGGACGTTAACATGGGTCTCCGTCCTCATTGTAGTTCTCCTCTCTATAATAGATTATGTGTCTATCACAGAGCTGCTGTTTGGCTGCCACAGTAAGTGTGCTTGTGTAAGATCTGATACCCTGACTGAATGTTACTCAGCAGTATGTCTCAAACTTTGATAACTTTGGTGAGTTCCCAGTGCAACTATGCAGGTCCCACACCAGTACACAATGCTGGGTGCAAACTAACGTATTTTTGGATAATTTCATGCCCTTGATGAGGGATGCAGTCAGGCATCAGTGCAGGCAGGTTTATCGCAACAACAGAATGCTCCAAAGACATCCAGGTTTGTGAGTTAACTGACTTCTGTAAATTGTTCCTTATGTGTAGGATAGAACTAGGGTGTGGATAATTGTTGGTTGGCATGGATTTGGTGGGCCAAAGGGCCTGTTTCCTTGCTGAATATCTACACTAAACTAAACTAAACTAAACTAGACTAAAATAAGCTACACTAAAACAAAAACAGTGAATTTTAATTTCTAGATATAAAGGATTTCATCTAGTAATAAAAATTGGAGAGATCCAATTGGGGCTGGTGAATGACCTGTGCAAAACCCTGTCTCTGGAACTGATACGCTACAATGCTGAGAACTGTATTCTGCACTCTGCACCTTTTGCTCTATCTATTGCACGATTACGATTATGTGTGCTGTATCTGACCAGTTTGGATGGAATGTAAAACAAAGCTTTTCACTGTACCTCGGTACATGTGACGATAATAAACCTAAACCTAAACCAAATCAAGTGTTGCAATAGCCTGTGAAAGTATTGGAGGATGATTGAGCTGTTTTGTGGATCGAAGGGTTGCTCTTTACAAACAGGCAAACATTTGCTTGCAAGTTGCAGCCTGCCTGATATTGGCAGCGTTGATCCTTGATCTGGCTGTATGATCAATTTTGCACGTGGAGTCTTGCAAAATGTAACCTTTGTGGGAAGGATTTTTCAGCCTTTCCATTTCCCCCGTTTCATATTGATTTTGCTTCCTGGCATGGATCCAAATCGTCCCAAACAAATCTCCAGTAATGCATGCCAGCAGACAAACCTTTGTTTTTCGGTAAGCCAGTGTCCAGTTCCCATGACGAGGATGTTGCTGCAATTTGGAAACCCTGGCTTCATGTATCATAGTGCACATCTTTGGGACGTGGGGGGAAAGCAAAGCTCCCAAGGAAACCCATGTGGTCTTTAGACTTTAGAGATACAGTGTGGAAACAGGCCCTTCAGTCCACCGAGTCCGTGCTGACCAGCGATCCCCGTATATTAGCACTATCCTACACACTATGGACAATTTACAATTTTACCATAGTGAAATTGTCGAACCTGGATCTCTGATGTTGTAAGGCTGCAACTCTACCGCTGCCTCACCGTGCTGCCCGAGCTCTTGAGTTAACAATTTACAAACTACTCAGCTTCCTTATAGTTTTCAAAATTTCTGGCATCTTTTGGTGGCACATGGAGTGAATGAAATTGGCTGCAGAGTAGATCTTGCTACGCTGGTGATCTCTGAGGAAGACTGCATTGAATTATTCTCTTGGCACTCTTGTTGAAGTTGATGCAATCACTTGGCTTTCCCTTTCACGATGAGAATGGATCATCATCGAGAATGGAGATATTCAAGAATTTTCCGCTTTGCATTAGCTGCTTAGTTGCCCATTTCCATCCCCCGTGGAAATGACGGAGCTTTGATCTGTTCCATATGAGACAAGATTATTTAGCTGAGGTCCTGAAATTTAGCTTTTACTGTTGTGACTGGTGTATTTTTTTATCAGATTGGTAACAATGTAAGGTACATGTGGTTTAGTTTAGTTTAGTTTAGAGATACACCGCAGAAACAGGCCATTCGGCCCACCGTGTCCGCACTGAACAGTAACGATATCCCACACACACTTGGGACAATTTACAATTTTACCAATCTAATTATACAACAAACATGTAGATTTAGATGATTTTGATTTTATTATTTGTCATTCGAACCTCAGAGAGGCTCAAACGAAACTCTCTACAGCCAAACAAACAAAACAATTCCCACAAAACATACAAACAATTCAATTTACACAAACATCCATTACAGTGAATCTCTCCTCACTGTGATGGAAGGCAAAGTCTTCTCTCCCCCCCTGCACCATTTCTCTCCCGATGTCCAAGCCCCAGGCGGGCGACGTTAAGTCCCACGGCCATTGAGGCTGCGCGCCTGGCGATGTATGGCCCCGCTCTAGGTCCAATGGCCACAGTTGGAGCCCCCGGCGGGCACTGGAACGTCCCGCGGCCATTGAAGCCACGCTGGACAATGTACGGCTCCACTCCGGGTCAATCCAACCCCACGACACGAGCGGGAGATGTTGCGTTGCGGGAGCTCCGGAAAGCGGTCTCCCACCGGGACCCGCAAGCTCCCGATACCCCGACAGTCCACCGGCAGTAATCTGCAGCTGGAGCTGGAGCTCCGGAGTCGGGCCGCACCAGCGAGCCACCACCGCTCCCCACGCTCCGAGGCCGGCCAGCCCCACGACGGTGAGTCCGCAGCTCCGCAGGCTCCGTGACTGGAGCCCCAGGTCGTCTCGGTCGGAGGCCGCTCCATGGTGCTAGGCCCCAACGGCAATGGAGACCCGACAGGGTCTCCCGTGCAGGGAAGAGATTTTAAAAGTTTCCCCCTCCCCTCCCCCAACCCCCACATATACACAGTTAGACACAGTACAAAAAAAAAACACGAACAACTACATTTAACGAGACAAAAAATAAAAAAAAGACAGACAGTCTGTAGGGGCCGCTGCAACGTGAGTCACGCCGCCACCAATGTACAGCTTTGGAGTGTGAGAAAAAACTGGAGCTTCCGGAGAAAACCCACGCAAGTCACAGGGAGAACGTACAAACTCAGTACAGACAACACCTGTTGTCAGGATCGAACCAAGATCTCTGGCGCTGTGAGACAGCAATCTACCACTGCACCATCATGCTGCCCCTAAGGATAGTTCTCATTCTGACCTCTTGTTCTTCTCACCGACTTATATATATATTTACTGTTTCAATAGGTTACTTTATAGTCACAGATTCATATAAACATAGTTATATATACAGCATGGAAACAAGCCCTTCGGACCAACTTGCCCATGCCGCCTAACATGTCCCATTTACAGTAGCCCCACCTGCCTGCGTTTGGCTCATATCCCTCTAAACCTGTCCTGTCTAAATGTTTCTTAAACATTGCGATAGTACCTGCCTCAATTACCTCCTCCAGCAGCTCGTTCCATACATTCACCACCCTTTGTGTGAGAAAGTTACCCCACAGATTCCTATTAAATCTTTCCCTCCTCACCTTAAACCCATGTCCTCTGATTCTCAATTCCCCTACTCTGGGCAAGAAGCTCTGTGTGTCTACCCAATCTATTCCTCCCTTGATTTTGTACACTGCTATAAGATCAAACCCTTATTGAACTTCTTATGTAATACAGTACCTTTGTACTTAAAATATTGTTGTTGGACCAATTGGCTGAAACAGTTTTACTGGGATGACCATCCAAATTATTCCATTCATGGAGGTTTGCTGATTCTTGGAATGCTTTAAGTCTGAGGCCAAACGGTTCCAAGATGCCACAGATGTAATGTTACTTTCTCTGTGAGTTGTATCATCTTGAATCTAACAGCAACATGGAGCTTACTCAACCAGTCACTTCAATGTACCTAAAGCAAAGACCTGGCTCCTAGCAATGCTGAACTCATGCATGGCACAGAAAACAACCCCACCTGTATGGAGAAAGGCCAAGACTGTTGCAATTCCCAAACCTGGGAAGGACCCATCATCCCCAAAGACCCATTTCCCTCCTCTGCATCACCTACAAGCTCTACGAGAGGCTACTACTCCAACGCCTTATGCCACTTATAGACTCCAAGCTTACTAAAGATCAAGCTGGCTTCCGCCCTGGCCGCTCCTGTGCCGGGCAGCTACTGAACCTCACCCAACACATTGAGGACGGTTTTGAGTGCAAATTCATCACCGGAGCAGCTTTCATGGACCTCACCGCTGCCTACGACACTGTCCAGCACCGCACCATGATCAGGAAACTTTTTGACATGACCGGTGACCTCGACCTGTGCCAAGTCATCAAAAGCCTTCTCAACAACAGGCGCTTCTTCGTTCAACTGAACGACAAGAAGAACAAATGGAAAGCCCAAACGAATGGCCAACCACAAGGCAGCGTACTGGCCCCCCTCCTTCAACATCTACACCAACGACCAACCACTTCCCCCACAATGCCGCCGCTTCATCGATGCTGATGACCTCTGCATCACCACCCAACAGGAGAACTTCCAGAAGATCGAGTCTGTCCTCCAAGAGATGACAACCTACTACAATAACAACCACCTGAAACCCAACCCATCAAAAACCCAACTATGCAGCTTCCATCTTAAAAATCGAGATGCAGGAAAACAACTGAGCGTCTCATGGGATGGCCACAAACTCTCCAGCCACTTCCACCCCGTGTACCTCGGAGTCACACTCGACAGGACACTCTCTTTCAAAACCCACCTTCAGAACACCAAAGCCAAGGTGAACACTCACAACAACATCCTGCGCAAACTGGTAAACTCAAAGTGGGGCGCTGATCCACCAGCCATCCGTACAACTGCTCTAGCCCTGTGCTTCTCCACAGCTAAATACGCACGCGTGCTCATGCTGGAGCCGCTCCCACCACACCAAACTGGTTGACACAGCCCTCAACGACACCTGCCGCATTATCACGGGATGCATAAAGACAACGCCAGTCCCGTGCCTCTACGCCCTAGCTGGTATTGCCCCCCCCCCCCCCCATATCAGACGATCCATCGTCGCCCAAGATGAGCGGAGAGCACAGGAGATCGATACCAGGCACCCCCAGCACCTCCACCCCGACTGAAATCCAGAGCCAGTTTCTTGCAGACAGTCCCACCTCTCCAGACAACCAAAGAAACAGCAAGGACCAACATCTGGAAAGATGAATGGAACCAGCTCAACACACAAGCCCACCACTGGATGGAGAGAGGAATCACTCCGACTGAATGCCTCGCCAGCGGGTACGACCTCCCATGGCCAACCTGGAAGACCCTCAATAGATTACGAGTGGAGCAGGGGAGGTGCAAAGCACTTATGAAAGCATGGAACTACCAGGCAGAAGACACATGCAGCTGTGGAGCAGTACAGACAATGTCCCACCTACTGGAGTGTGACGACGCCCCCCAGTGCAGCCCCCAGGACCTGGCTGAACCGACCCGACCCAACCAGCTGTGACCTGCGCCAGATACTGGCACAACGACATCTGAGATTGCAACGGACTCGAAGAAAAAAAGACTTCAATGTAAAGTGACGCATCGCTATTTCAACGATTGCAAGACTTTAAGCGCAATATCTTTCTTTGGGTTGCAAATTATTTTATGTTGATGTACCTTTGATGGGAGGTTTCCAAATTAATTCTTGCAATGTGGTGAAGCTTAACAGAAGAATCTATAGGGCTGTCCCACTTGGGCGACCTAATTGGCGAGTTTAGGAGAGTTCGAAAAAATATAATGTTGAAGGCCTCCTTCAACCTCCTTCGATTATGTTGAAGACTAGCTCCGACTAGCTACGACTAACTTCGGGAAAATTGGGCACCGAATAGTGGAGAGTGAAGACGACCTCCTTCGATCTCCTTCGACCTCTCTTCGACTATGATGAAGACTATCTACGATTTCCTTCGACTACCCTCGATTACCTACGACTAACATGCCGACCTACTATGACCTACTACGACTAAACCTAAAAAAAGTATTGATTTTTTCCATGGCGACCTTTTTTTACTCGCGGGCTTTTTTCAACATGTTAAAAAATACGCCGCGACCTAGCTGAGGCCTCGTGTACACTCGGACCACTCTTGAGCATGAAGGAGAGTTACAAAGACCTCCTACGACCTCGTGTCGACCATGCTGCAAGTATGAGTCGAGGGCAAACTTGCCAGAACTCGCAGATAAGGTTGCCCAAGTGGGACAGGCCCTTAATACTTTTTGAGTCATACAGCATGGAAGCAGGCCCTTCATCCCAACTTGTCCATGCCAACCAATATGCCCCACCTACGCTTATCCCATTTGCCCGTTCTTCACCTATATCCCTCTACACCTTGGTAAATAATATTTTAGTTTGGTTTAGAAATACAGTGTGGAAACAGGCCCATTGGCTCACCGAATCAAAGTCGAACAGAGATCACCCGTACACTAGTTCTATGTTATCCTGGTTTCGTAATCTACACAATAGGGGGAATTTACAGAATCCAATTGACCTACAAAACTGTGCGTTTTTGGAATGTGGGAGGAAACAGGAGCACCTGGTGAAAACCCACACAGTCACGGGTTAGAACATACAAACAGCACCTATAATCTGGATCGTACCCGGGTCTCTGGCGCTGTAAGCCAACAACTCTACCGCTGCTCCCCAATATTATAAAAATTTAAAAACAAGGTAATGTAGAAGATTGGCTTCTTTATGAAATAAAATTCAATAACTCAAATACAATGAATTTCTGCCTGGTTCCTGATTCTTTTGAAGCTTCTGATATTAACAGGAGGGAAAGATGAGAAACCGATTGTGTCACTTAGGTAGAGAGAGAAGAAATAAAGCAGTGTTAGAACCAGAAATATGTCACTGGTAGTGGTAATTGGTTCAATTTAAGCACAGGATGGGGTCAGCACCAGAAATTAATGTTCACTTCTACTTTCTCTTGATTTGACTGGTTTGCCCAGCTATTTCCAAAGGCAAGTAAGAGTTATGGAGTGTTAAAGAGCTGCACATAAAGGTCCATGTAAAGGTCACAGCGTCATAGAGCCATACAGCATGGAACCCGACCCTTTGGCCCACCTTGTCCATGCCGAGCAAGTTATGTCAGTCCCATTTGCCTACATTTGGCCCATAGCCACGTAAGCCCTTCCTATCCTATCCACATCACCCAACCTGGGTCGCACAGTGGCACAGCTGTAGAGTTTCACCGGGTGCTCTGGTTTCCTTCCACACTCCAAAGGCATAAAGGTTTGTAGGTTAATTGGCTGCAGTAAAATTGTAAATTGTCCCTCGAGTGTAGACTAGTGCCAGAGTGCAGAAATCGATGCTTGGCGCAAGCCTCAGTGGTGATTATGATTCCCACATTCACGCCTAAGTCATTGGACGAAGAGGTGGTCGGTCTGTGGAGTCCCGAGGGACGTACCAAGGGCGGGCCGCAGAGATTAAAGAGTGACCTGGCGGGGGGATGGGGGGGGGTGGGGGATAGTACAGAGAACAAAGAGGGTCCAGCGTGGGGATAGTAGGTACCAGGAACATCGAGGGATCTAAGGGGAAACCATGACTCTAATGAGTGCTTTTGCATCCTTGTCGGCACCAGAATCGTGGCGACTCTTTGTGTACTTTGGGCATTGTATGCAAAGACAAAGAGTTTCACTGTACCTAAGTACGTGTGAAAATTAAGTATCATTGAATCATTGAATTAATGTTTAATAAATATCAATTCCTGTGGTACTTCACTATCACACGCTTACAATCTCAAAAGCAGTTCTCCACCTTTACCATTTAGCCAGGGTGTCCTATTAGCAAGCCCATTATGTATCCAACCTGGCAACTGACCTCAGATCCATGTGGAACTTTGTCAAAGGCCTTACTGAAATCAATGCAAACCACATCAACTACAGTGCGACAGTGCATTATTTGAACTCCTCAAAAAATCTAAAATACATTAGTCAGACACAATCTTCCATCAACAAATCCATGCCCACTAACCCAGACTAGCCTCCACTTTCCAAGTGCAGTTGAATCAGTTTTCCTGATTATTTCCCTACCTGGCTTCTGAACGGTCCTTTCATAAGCTAGAATACGGTTCGATTCACCTCTACCCCATTGCAGACAATGGAGTTTGTCTCCATTGTCTGCAACACAAAAAGCTGGAGAAACTCAGCGGGTGCAGCAGCATCTAAGGAGCGATGGAGTTAGGCAACGTTTTGGGCCGAAACCCTTCTTCAGACATCTAAGAGTTTGTCTCTGGAACTTGTGCACAACAAGTATATTTCCACTCTGTATCCTTCCCTTCGCCCCTAGTGTTCTTGAGTTCAGCTTGATTGTATTTATGTGTAGTATTATCTGATTTGCTGGACAGCATGTAAAATGAAGCGTTTCGCTGTACCTCAGTACACATGACAATAACATGCCTGAACCTAAACTGAAACCGACCACTGACATTCGATTCAGATTTAGACTAGTTTATTGTCATATGCACAAGGATGCAATGTGATTCCTTGTTGACTCC
The DNA here is from genome assembly GCA_963514005.1 of Raja brachyura. Next base: position 25,780,684 of record OY740808.1, read on the forward strand.
CGGGCCTATAATTGTCTAGGGCATCCCTTCTTCCCTTCTTGGTTAAAGGGCGTCACACTGTTGCAGTAGTAGAGCTGCTGCCTTACAGCGCCAGAGACCCAGGTTAGATTCTCACCACTTGTGCTGTTTGTACAGAGTTTGTATGTTCTCCCCGTGAACTGCATGGGTTTTCTCCGGGTGCTCCTGTTTCCGCCCACACTCCAAAGATGTACAGGTTTATAAGTTAATTGGCTTTGTTAAAATTGTAAAATTGTCCCTAGTGTGTAGGATAGTGCAAGTGCTAGTGTATGGCGATCGCTGGTTGGCACGGACTCGTTGGGCCGAAGGGCCTTTTTCTGCGCAGTATCTCCACAATCTAAAGTAAATACAAAACAAAAATCATGCTAAAACATTTCCGACATTCTCTATATATTCTATATATTCCCTTTGCCCCTAGTGTACTTGAGTTCATGTACTTGGGTATGGAGAGAAGGCAGGTACAGGATACTGAGTTGGACGATCAGCCATGATCATATTGAATGGCGGTGCAGGCTCGAAGGGCCGAATGGCCTACTCCTGCACGTATTTTTCTATGTTTTTTCTATATTCAGTAGTATCGTACTCGGCAGTGCTTACACCTAAACTAAACTAAACTAGAGTTTAGTCTTCCAGTCATCTGGCACTTCTCCCATGCCAAACAAAGATTTAAGGGAAAATGTAAGGATATGAGGATTAGTAAAAAAAAATAATGGCAAGTCACAAAGAGACGATGGATAATGAGAGGTTGGTTTAATTGAAGAAGGGTCTGAGGAAGGGTGTCAACCCGAAATGTCACCTATCCCTTTTCTCCTGAGATGCTACCTGACCCGTTGAGTTACTCCAGCACTTCGTGTCTATCTGTGGTTTCAATTACATAGAAACATAGAAATTAGGTGCAGGAGTAGGCCATTCGGCCCTTCGAGCCTGCACCGCCATTCAATTTGATCATGGCTGATCATTAAAATATCGTATAAGAAGAAAAGGTGGGAATTAGAACGGAAATTGCATATATTTTGGCATGAATAGCTCTAATCATCCAACCAGTAGTGGAGCTGAGAAAATTTGGGATGTCGAGATGAAAGAATAAGAGGAGAACAAAAATAAAAATCGCTTTTGGCTGTGTAGGTAGAGGAGATTGGAAATCTATGCAAGTGCATCCTTGAAAGTAAGATTTGAAAACTGGAAAAATAATTTTGAAATCAATTACTCTCTGGCAAGCAGCCAGCTGAGAGTTTGAGGAAGGTTCACAAAGTCAATGATCAGGGTAAATGCACAAAAGATTCACGAGGATATTGCCAGGACTCGAGGGCCTGAGCTATAGGGAGAGGTTGAGCAGGATAAGACTTTACTCCTTTGAAGATGAGGAGTAATTTTATAGAGGTGTACAAGATCGATAGGAAACTGAAGTCCACCTTTTTTACACAAAGAGTCGTGAGTATATGGATCGAGTTGCCAGAGGACGTAGGTACTATCATTACATACATTTAAGAGACTTTTGGACAGGTGCATGGATAAGATAGGTTTAGAGGGTTATGGGCCAAGCGTGGGCAGGTAGGACCAAAGATCCTATAGCTAGCAAGATAGATCACTCGACAAAAAAGAGGTAGTACGGTCATGGGCAGATTCATGGATAATTTTCTGACCCATTTCCGTAACCGGCTTCCGTCTCCACACCAAAGATCCCGTAGCGGAGCAAAGATAACTAGTGCGGAGACTGAAGCCGGTTACGAAAACATCCTCGTAAAACTCAACTTTGAGTTTTGGTAAAAATCTTCTCCTCATTTTCAGAATTATAATTTATTAACACAAACTGTTCCCCCGCAACGTTGATTACACTGCGAGTCGGGTCGGGTCGGGTCGGGTTGCTGAAATGGATGAAAAAATGGCCCACGTTCCATTACATTGCGTTCTACACGTCAGCCCATTGCATTTAGAAGGAGTGGTCTATCTTGCTCCACTATAGGATCTTTGGGTTGGACTAATGTGGATGGGGCATGTTGGTCGGTGCGGGCAAGTTGGGCTGAAGGGCTTATTTCCACACTATGTGACTATGACTCTATTAAAGAGATGTGAGGTTAAGTTGACCATCGACAATGTACTTGTGGAAGCTAATGTTGAGCGTCGAACTGGCGTCTGGGAAAAATATGAAGTGTGGTGTAATATTCTTTCTATCCCCATTTCTCTGCTGCAGCTGTGGTGCACTGGGTGATTGCTGGTCAGTGCGGACCCAGTGGGCCGAAGGGACTGTTTCCATAATGTCTAGTTGGTCAGGCAGCATCTACGGAAGGGAATAGAGAAGTGACTTTTCGAATCAGGATTCTTCTTTACACCTTTCAACCCACCTTTCACCTCACCAGCCTCCACATCTAACACATTATTATCGAACATTGCCGCCACTTACAACGCAATCCCACCACCAGTCACGTCTTTCCATTCCCAACTTTTTCCGCTTTCCATAGAGACCATTCCCTCCACTATTCCTTTTCTCTTCTCCACTAAACAATGTTGGATCACTTGAGCTGAACTTGAGCTGGGGGGGGGGGGGGGGGGGGGGGGGTGGTTTCATACACAATTATCTTGCCCGATTTCACTTAAAAACGACTCACTAACAGCAATCGGATTTTGTGAACTAAAAGAATCACACACATACGTTTAGAGAGGCTTCGGGTAATTTGAACCAATGTTTTTGTTTTATCACACTGTGACATTACTCTCGTCCCTGGTTATTGATCATGGTGCTTCTGAAGGCATTAATTGTAGGGGACAGGTTTCATACATTTTGTCGATCCAGGTACCTCAAGCTGATCAAAGCAACGGCATCCATTTTAGCAGGGTGGTACCACAGTGATTGGATTCAGACTCATGACTGTATTCCCCACAGAGCTACTGTCTGATCTCAGTGAGAGTCGGGGAGTGGAGGCGAGTGAATTGCTTAAGGGATTAAAAACATCAGATAACTCAAAATGATTTTGTTGGAACCTATACTGTGCTTTCATGTTCTGGTCTCCGCCTGGATTCCTATGGAGCAATTTTCTTTCCCAAGAATAAAAGTCTTCCTTTCTCAAAAATGGAAAGTGTGCATGCTTCTATTTTGGTCTTAAATGGGTTTGTTCATGTGATTCTCGGAATGCACCGATTTCAAGCCTGCACTCGGTGAGAAGATTTTTGAAAATTATTAGCTGGTTGTTATTTATGGAGAGAAGCAGATATTCTCTTGCATCACCCTTAACCTCTGCCTAATGATAGACATATGTCCGCTGCGTGCTTTGCAGGAGGACTGAGGGAGATCATGCTTGGTGGCTGGTTCAAAGGTGTCAGCAACAGAAACCTGAGAACAGGTCACATGCCTGTCCTGCTGAATGTAAACTGTGCGCAGAAACTAAATGAAAGGGAGAGAAAATAATATAATTACAAAGTTGGGTAAAGAGGCAGATCTGCCTTATTGTTGACTGCCTGCTTGCGGCTACGACTTTCAGAAATCACAGTTAGTGCGCGCTGCCATTTCTTGACTCCAAGATGCCTCCCTGATCTTATCTTTTATAAACTGGGTCCCGGGGCATTTTTAAACCCAGACCTACCAGCGTTCTATCTCAAGCTGTTATTAAGCAACTGAACCATCCTACCAACAACTAGAGAGCAGTCCTGAACTACTGTCTACCTCATTGGAGAACCTTGGTGTATTTTCGATCTGACTTTACGGGCCTTTATATTGCACTCAACGTCATTCACGTTAGCTAGACACAAAATGCTGGAGTAACTCAGCGGGTGAGGCAGCATCTCTGGAGAGAAGGAATGGGCGATGTTTCGGGTAAAGACCCTTCTTCATGTTATTCCCTTTATCGTGCGTGTGTATGGGTTGATTGTAATCATGTACTGCCTTTCTGCTGACTGGTTAGCACGCAACAAAACTTTTCACTATACCACGGTACTCATGACAATAAACTCAAAACTCAATAGCTGTCCTTTCTGGCAGCTGTATGAATACATGCTTTTACTGGGATGTACTAAAAGTTGAACTCTTTGAGCACAAAAAGAAGAATGTGATTGCTAGCAGTTAGCTACTTCACTCCTGACCAACTAATGTCAAAGTTAAAGAAATAGTCTTGAAGGTAACTCAAAATGAAAGGTATTGGGTTGGGAGATTGCAACCTTCACGTGGTCCGCCCTGTTTCAATGAATGCAATCAACCTGGCGTGCACAATCAAATAAGATCAAATAGAACAAGTTGTCCTACAACTTTAGGCTGTGGATACCATAAGCAAGAAGAAGAAGAAGAAAGGTATGATTTTACTGAGTGGGAAGGAACTGCAGATGCTGGTATTCACTGAAGATAGACACAAAATGCTGAAGTAACTCAGTGGATCAGGCAGCATCTCTGGAGAAATGGGTGACGTTTCGGGTTGAGACCCTTCTTCAGACTGGGATCATTGTGGGCTCTTTGGTCATTGGTGCGGGCTCTGAATTGTTCTCTACTTTTTCATACCTCTCGTTTTCCCTCTACCCTGACTCTCAGTCTGAAGAAGGGTCTCAACATGAAACGTCACCAATTCCTTTTCTCTAGAGATGCTGCCTGACCCACTGAGCAACTCCAGCATTCTGTGCCTATGTATGACTTTACTGGAATTAAGAACGAGGAAATACTTTTTTGAAACAATGAGTCCCTGATATCATTCATTAACTTGCTGAGAATGCAATTTTATCAGTTGGTTGTTATTCATGGAGGGAAATTTTTTAAATCTTCCATCATACCTAATATCTGTCCAATGCAAGGGACAATGGTGAAAACAGATTTAATGGCAGCAGTCAAAGGAGAGCTGGATAGGTTTCTGAAATAAAAGCGATCGCAGGAATGTGGGGAAGGAGTGTGGTGGATAGGTTCACGGTGAAGAATCAGTAGTCTAGAGGGGATATGAGGAAGAATTGTTTTTCACAAAGAGGGTAGTTGAACATTTTGACCAAGAAGGCGGTGGAGGCAGGTTGGCTCGCACAACGTAAGAAGCATCTTGATGAGCACTTGGATTGCCAAGGCTTAGTGCGGCACAGACCAATGATTCAATGATACTTCACTGTCACATGTACCTAGGTACAACCTGGTAGAATCATGTACAGGCCTCACCTACGCAGTACACAAGTTTTGACACCGACAAAGTTACAATAGTTTGTTCTCTGCACCCCCTGGGTGCTTGATCAGATGCTTGTAAAAAGGATTGGTATCAATTAAGACTGAATGATCAGTGTAGGCATAGTGGGCTGAAGAGTCTCTGCACGGGTCTCAGATTCCATGACCCAGAATAGACTCCGTTTCCGGCGCCGTAAGCAGTCACGGAACTCGCTATCAAAATATGGAGGGGACCGGGGGACAAGGGGGACATCATTTTTTGGCGGCTGCTCGCGCATGCGCACACTCACGCACGCATGCGCGAGGGTTTGGAGGCTCAATCCAGCGCTAATTGCAGATCAACTCTGCTTGTCTCGCCGGGTTAACTACAGCCCTGACTGGACTGATGGGACACTGGTGCTGCTTCTCCACGCTGGCCATATTTCCCGCAAGCCCAGGCAGGTTAACCTGGTGGGACAGGCAGAGTGAGCTGGGTTTGGCGCTGCTTCTCTGTGCTGGCTGTGGGCCTGGGGGTACAGCTCGCGTCCGACTCCCGACCTCTCTGGCCACCGGTGGGGGGGGGGCACTCAGGTGGGGACGGGACAGCGCCGGAGACCCGGCCGGGATCGATCCTGGCTGTGGATGAGGAGCAGGTCTGTGCCACGTCTCCCTCCTCCAATCACCGCACTCTATCCTCAGTCCCATCCCCACCCCACTCCTCCCTCCGCCAATCATCGCGCTGAATCATCATGTCCCGCCCCCCCAATGCCTGCTGACCGACATCTCTCTCGTCCAATCGGCACCCTCGATCAGCAGTCCCACCTCCACTGTCTCGCGGAAAGCGGAGATTTTAAAATCCGGATTACAAAAACTCTGCCCCCCCCGCGTTTTCCTCCCCTTGCCGTAAGGCAGTATCTCTACCATATGTACATACAATTTTAGTTTTTAGTTTTAGAGATGCAGCGTGGAAACAGGCCCATCGGCCCACCAAGTCCGCGCCAACCAGCGATCCCTATACACACACACACACACTATCCCACACACAGTAGGGACAATTTACTATTTTACTGAAGCCAATTAACCTACAAACCTGTACGTCTTTGGAGGGCAGGAGGAAACTGGAACACCTGGGGAAACCCACGCTATCATGGGGAAAAAGTTCAACTCTGTGCAGACAGCGCCCATAGTCAATAGTCAGGATTGAGCCGGGGCCTTTGGCATTGTAAGGCAGCAACTCTACTGTTGCACCACCGTGCCGCCACCCCTATGCTGAGATGCACAGAGAAGTTAAAATAGTAGGAAACGTTTCTTCATGGCAGAAGTGTCAAAACTGTTCTCTGCCAACATTACTTCAATTGCTCTGACAGGCGGCTTTGGATATTTTATTTTGTCAAAGTAGGAGTATGAAACTGAATTGTTGTTCTTTCTGTCTGCACCCACGAAGATCTGAGGCTTCCTGTACTCTGGTCAGTGTGTATTGAGGCATTGTGGAAGGTAGATCAAGGTGACCCAGCAAAGTGATTTGATATCTAATCTCCATTCATGGGCGCACTGCCCATATCGAATCACAACCTTCATGCAAGTCTTTCAGGAAGTTTGTGGTCAAACCTCACCCCATACATAGAGGATAAGAGGCAGAACTGAGTGAGTACACTGGGAACAGTGGGTGGACAGGCCACCACCCAAACAGTGTCACCAATCGAACAGTGTCACCACCCCTCCATTCGGCCACATTACCAGCTGCTCACTAAATCTTGAAAATGGATTCCAATCCAAAACCTCACCTGTCTATTCCTTCCACAGATATTGCCTGACCCCCCCCCCACCACGTGTTCCTCCAGCAGTTTGTGCTCATTGAAGCTCAATCAACACCAGAGAAATCCCACTGAATTGTTATTGTTGGGGAACATGTTTAGATCAGTCTCGACCCGAAACGTCACCAATTCCATCTCTCCATAGATGCTGCCTCACCCACTGAGTTTCTCCAGCATTTTATGTCTACTTTCGATTTTTCCAGCATCTGCAGTTCTTTCTTAAACATTTTTGATCAGTCAGGTTTTATTTGGGGTGCTGCACTCTTATAACCAGGCATAAACTATACCAATATAGCAATGAGTGGTTTAGTTTTGTGTAGAGATACAGCATGGAAACAGACCCTTCTGTCCACCAAGTCCACGCCAACCATCGATCACTCGTTTACACTAGTTCTATGTTCCCCCACTTTCGCATTCAATCTCTACACACTAGGGGCAATTTACAGAAACCAATTAATCTACAATCCCGCACGTCTTTGGGATGTGGGAGGAAACCAGAGCACCCGGAGGAAACCTACATGGGCAACAGGGAGATTGTGAAAACTACGGACAGACAGCACCCGAGGTCAGGATCGAACCCGGGTCTCTGGTGCTGTGAGGCAGTGGCTCTACCTGCTGAGCCTCTGTGTGTTCATCAATGCCGGTGCATTGTAGTCATTGAGGTAGTCGTTGGCTGTGGCAGTCATTGTTGTGCAGTGTTCCTGAGCCTGATGTTGTTGAAGGTGTTGATGAATTTGGACCTGGTGGTCACAGTTTCCAGGCTGCTGCCTCTTCTTCCCAATGGCAGTGGAGAAATGTATGCCTGGCCTGTCCCCACCCCCCACCACAATCAGTCTGAAGAAGGGTTCCGACACGAAACATCACCTATCCATGTTCTCCAGAGATTCTGCCTGACCCACTGAGTTACTCCAGCACGTCGTGTCCTTTTTTGTGAACTAGCATCTGCAGTTCCTTGATTCTGCCACCAGCATAATTAAGGACCAGTCACTCACTCTTATCCTCATTCGATCAGGCAAGAGGTACAGAAGTTTCTAAACGCATACCTTCAGATTCGGGAATAGCTTTTCCTCAGCTGTTATCAGGCAACAGAACGGTCCTCTCTTCAGCTAGAGTGTGGTCCTGACCTCCCATCTATCTCATTGGAGACCTTTGAACTATTGTTAATCGGACGTTATATCTACATTAATATCAGATGTAATATTTTTGCACTAAGTGTTGTGCACTTTATTCTCTATCTGTACACTGTGGATATCTTGAATGTATTCATGCATGGATTTTTTTTGGACCAGATAGCTTGTAAACAAAAGCTTTTCATTGTACCTCAGTACATGTAACAATAATAAACTAAACTAAACTAAACTGAACATTACAAGTCCGCAAGTCTGTCTGAGCATCCTTCCCATTATCACTATTCACTAAGTAGACCAGAACCACAATGCTTGGCTGCAGATGGATTCATTACATTGGTGAATGGATATGAGAAGTACTGCTTTGCGACATTGTACCTGGGTGGTAATTGGTTAAAGTGTTCAGATATATGACGATGTACCTTCAACCCTGACACTTAGAGATAACCAATGTTGGTGCTGTTTGGACATTGAGTGATACAGTGTGGAAATAGGCCCATTGTCCTAACTTGCACACGCCGACCAACATGGCCCATCTACACTAGTGCCACCAGCTTGTGTTTGGCCCATATTCCACTAAACCTGTCCTATCCAAGTACCTGTCCAAATGAAACTGGCTCCTTATTTATCTCTGCAGTGCAGTTACTGCCGGAAGTGTGAAGCAGCAACATCACTGGCTTCACCAGAGTGTAAGAGCCGACTATTGCCTTTAATTGAATATCCCAAGGTTAGCAATTCTGCTGATTTTGAGCTTAACCATGTCAAGCTGTGACTTAAACACTAGCAGTTGCTTAATGGTTCAGAGATTCCCCAAACTTCATGCTCGAAAGTTGAAGTTTACTTGGTTGGACAGTTTCAGGAAGGTCTACAGCAGGGGACAGAGATGTTGGGCCTGGTGGGTGTGTGCCTGGCCCAAATAAAGCAAAGGAAGGGGACTTCCTTGGGCAAAGGTCTTCAAAAGAAAGGCTCAATGGATGGAGATGGCCAGGGTGATTAGTGCCAAAGTCATGACCACTCACTCAGTAACTCAGTTGGCGAGATTTAGTGACCTCGCCTAATCAGGTAAGGCAAGAAGACCGAGCAAAATTTCTCCGTCAGACAATTCAAGATGTATGTTTGCCGCATGTAGCTAACCCGTCTACACTAAGGTACAGTGGTTAAATTGATTATCTTTCATGCCTCACAGTCAATGCACAGCTAGATCACCATCTGGAAGTACTCCTTCACGCATTGTATCTCAGTAACAATCCTCATGAAGAAGGACAGATTCTGTGGTTGGGAATCCTACACACAATGGCATTTATTCAGAAGACTGGCTGAGGAATTGGAAACCTGCAGTGTTTGATTTTACCCATTAATTTTCATGGATAACATATCAGACATGCATCTTTATGGTTCATCATCCAGCGTCTCCTTTGGACCATCATTTAAATTTAGCATGTCGGACCAATGAATTAGCCATGGTAGCATCCTACTAACTTGAGTTTGGTTATGTCTCATGGCAGGTAATAAATGTCATCAACTTTTGCATTGATAAAGTCCCAAATGTAAAAGGCATGCTGCAACATTAGATGGAAAATGACTACACTGAACTTAAAGCGGAAATGTTGATGCTTCTGGGGAGGCTGCCAAGAAATGAGCCAGATAAAGAAATATAGTTTAGTTCAGAGAAGCAGCCTGGAAACAGGCCCTTCGGCCCACCAAGTCCACACCAATCAGCGATCACCACAGTTTTATCCTACACACCAGGGACAATTTATAATATTTACCCAAGCCAATTAACCTACAAACCTGTGCATCTATGGAATGTTGGAGGAAACAGGAGCACCTGGGGAAAACCCACATGGTCACGGGGAGAATGTACAAACTCCGTACAGATAGGACCCGTAGTCAGGATCAAACCCTGATCTCTGATGCCATCGAGCTGCCCCAAATGTTAAAACGTAAAAACAGAAGAAAATGAGCCGCAAAGAACTTGAACTTTCCAAACCTAATCCTCAACTCCTCGATACCACTGATATCCACCCTTGAATATATGCAAAGGCAGCCTGCTAGGGTAGAGAATTATGAGTGAAAGATTTTCCTCGCATTTCAGTCCTAAATGGGTTGAAGGTCTTAAGCCCTTCTCCTGAGTTTGTATCCCTTATAGGCCTGTCCCACTTGGGTGACCTTTTAGGGGACTGCAGGAGACTATGCGGCCGCCACATGTTCGCCTTCATGGTCATGAGGAGTTCCCGCATTCTGGGAACTATTCGCGGCCTCATTATGGTCACCGCAAATTTTTCAACATGTTGAAAAATTAGCAGCGACTAGAATGAAGCCGCCATGGAGAGTAGCAAGAATTCTCATGTTGTAGGTGCAGTGGTAGTGGGTTGCCAGGAGGTCGTAGGATGCCGTGGTTCTCATCGGTTGTAGCCGGTGCTGACCGGTGAATTTCATTGGCTCATTGGGGAAAAATAACGTAAGCAGTAATCAGGCACGTGCCATGAGTAATTACTCAGGGTAGGCAGTAAGTCCGCTTAAAAAAAAAAAAATTTAAACCGCGCATGCGCAGATTGTTCTCTCCGTTAAACAAATAAATAAATTTAAAAAAAGTGACATTTCAATTTGCCCAAGGCTTCCTGGTCCTAGACCAATTGGGGGAACAGTTCCTTTCTCAGCGTGTGGAGAGTCTGAGCCAGGGGTAAAGTTGTGGGGAAGAGTGTTGAGAAGGAGGGTGTTGGGGATACTGCCAGTAACTCACTCACCTCTACCGCAGCTCTCTGGGCGCGAAGCCACGCACTGTACCTGGGGTTAGAAGCAGCTCGGGGAGCTACGAGCGGCCACCGGGACCCGACAGCAGAACTGGCCGCCACTTCAGCGCCTTCTGCTGGCCCGCTCACCTTTGGCAGTGCTCTCCGTCGGAACACCTGTCACCTGCCGTTCGCTGACTTCGCTCATGTCAGCGGCTTCCTGCAAATCCTTAAATTCCCACAGCCGAGTAACCTCAATCGCGCTGTCGGAATTTAAAACATGAGTGAGGCCAGCGAGCGGCAGGAGAGAGGTTTTTAGACGGAGAGCTGCCAGAGGTGAGCAAGGACCAGCAGAAGGAGCTAAGGTAGCGGCTGGTTCCGCTGTCCGGCCCTGCGGCCGCTCAGCCACCCGAGCTACTTCTCTCCCCCCCCCCCCCCCACCTCAATGCGGTGGCATTCCACGCCGCCGTGCAAGGTGCGTTGCAAGTGGCATTATCCCAATCCCCTCATTCATAACATTCGTGCACTCCCCGCAACTTTACCCCGGGCCAGACTCCCCAAATGCTGTGAAAGGAGCTCTCCCCCCACCCCCACGCCCCGGGAAATACAGTACTTAAAAACATAAACACAAAATGTACTTACCACATTATTGGTACACAAACTCCATTCTTCTCTCTTTGTTACCTAACATACATTTAAAATATTGACAATCCATATTTGAAAACCCCGCCAAGAAACTAGCAATGCGCATACGCATCAGTCTACTGCAAAGGCAGAATTTCTGCTGCCTTCAGCCCCGCTTGAAAGTGACGGCTTCAGGCAGCGCTGACGGCACGGGGGCTGCACAGAGCTTCCCGTGTTACAAGCACTGTGGATGAAAGGCACAGAGAATTATGCCTACCTAAGAGATCGATCTCTTACATAGGCATAATTCTCCCATGCCTTTATTATTTATATTTAGTCATTACTATGTTATAATTTTAGTCAGGGTAGGCAGTGCCTACCTTGCCTACCCTGACGGCACGTGCCTGGCAGTAATGTTCAGAACCAAGGATAACCGACCGGTAATATTTATGTCCGCCGAGCTTCATAGTCGTGTATCTCAAGTAAGTAAGTACATTTTATTTATATAGCACATTTCAATTAACTCGCGTTGAAACATAGAAAATGTTGATGCTTTACATAGAAAAAAATAATTACGTTTCCGTACATTCATAGAAAAATTTAAAAACAGTAAAATGACACAACACATTATCGAATTCAACATGAACATCCCCCCACAACAGAATCAAAAATTTCCACTGTGGGGAAAGGGGAAAGTCCTCTTCCTCTGTGATCACCCGATGTCGGGGCCTATTCGTGGCCTCCGCAGCCAGTCCGATGTTTTCAGGCCGTCTTTGCCGGGAAGATGGAACTCCGGCGTCGGGTGAATAGTTCTCAGTGGCCAGGAAATATCTGGAGCGGCCGCTTCCTCCACGGAGACCGCGGCACCCGAAGTCCTCAGGCCGCACTGGCTGGAGCTCCGACTCTGGCGGTCTCGGTTCCAGCGCCGCCCGCGGCTGGTCGCACGCACCCACGGCTCCTCGGATGTTGGAGGCCACAGCACTCCGGAGCTTACCGCACGGCGACCCGGTAAGGCATCGCCCACTCTGTGTTGGTGTCCCAGCGCTGTGCCGCCGCCAAAGCTGTAGTCCCGGCCAATCCCAACAGGAAACGCCACTCCAGTCCGATAGTAGGCGGCGAGGACCGGGCGAAGAAGCAGCTTGGAGGGAAGCCGCCTCTCCGACCAGGTAGGGACCAGGAAATAAAGTTACCCCCCCTCCCCTCCCCCCACCCACCACATAAAAGAAGACTTCCAACAAACATTTTGTTGTAACAGGACTAAAAATTAAAATTAAAAAGGGTGAAAGGTTGGAGGCAGAGCAGCCATACACAACGGCGCCCCACTCCTGCAGTCCATCATCTCTGGCTTCTTAAAAGTTAGCTCCATTCCTTCTCCCCCCTCTTCCCCCTCCCTCTTTTAAAGGACATGTGACCCTTCCCGTACACTGTGCTTTCACTGTCTTGATTACAGCGCCAACCTTCCTGTTCATCGCGGTGTGTGTCTGTATCACATTGGCTTTGCACCGTGTAAATTTCACTCAGTGCTCCCCCCGCTTGCCATGTCCCCCGTCTGCATAACTGGCTGGTGAAGGAAGCGGGGTGTGTGTGTGTGTGTGTGTGTGTGTGTGTGTGTGTGTGTGTGTGTGTGTGTGTGTGTGTGTGTGTGTGTGTGTGTGTGTGTGTGTGTGTGTGTGTGTGTGTGTGTGTGTGTGTTCCACTCTGACAGTCGCCGTTCCAGTCGCCGGTTTTTCACTTGACAGTCGCCGGCAGTCGCCTGAAAAATCACCTAAGTGGGACAGGCCCATATGTCTCAATAAGAAAACCTCTTGATGTCCTAAATTCCAGTCAGTCCAGGCTAATCTTCCTCAATCTCTCCTCAATGGACAAATCCTTCATCCTGTGATTAATTGAGTACATCTCCAATATATTGCCTTCAAGGGAAGCATCCCCTAGAAATGGAGACCCAAACTGTACATAGTACTCACAAAAACCCTTATAATTAGAGTCATGGAGCTAAATAGCACAACTGTAGACCCTTGAGCCCATTTGGTGCATGCAGAACAAGTTGGCATAATTGGCAGGTCCAATTTGCCCCCATTTGGCCCGTATCCCTCTGAATGCTTACTATCCATTTCTCTGTCCAATTGTCTTTCGAAAGTTGTAATTATATCTGCTTCTATAGCTTCCTCTGGTAGCTGATTCCAGATATGGACTATCCTCTGGGTGAAAACGTTGCCCGTGATATTCCGCTTAATTGTAACAAGACTTTCTAACATCAATACTTCAGCTTTTTTAAACAGAGGGTCAAACCACAGCGTGGCACGTTGGCGCAGCGGTAGAGTTACAGTATCCTACACACTAGGGATAATTTACAATTTTACCAAGCCAGTTAACTTACAAACCTGTATGTGTTTGGAGTGTGGGAGTAAACCGGTGCAACTGGGAAAAGCTCATGCAGGTCACGGGGAGAACGTACAAGCTACTACACAGATAAGCAGCTGTACCCAGCATCGAACCCGGGTCTCTGGCGCTGCAAGGTAGCAACTCTACCGCTGCACACTGTGCCGCCCGGTAATCTACCAGTTGCACCACTGTGCCGCCCTGGGGTGAAGTTGCAATAGATGATACTGCTGCTGCTTCACAGCTCCCAGATTCACAGCCGATCTTGGTTGCTGTCTGTGTGGAGGTTGCATCTTCTACCCTAGTTCTCGTGGAGCTCCACTGGCTGCTGCACCTTTCCAAAACAACCCGTGGTTATGCTAGTAGGTGAACAGGCTACTGCCAATTACCCCTTACTGTGGGTAAGTGGCAAAAGAATCAAAGATGTCCCGATGAGCATGTAGTACAGGTTCACCATTGATTTTCCGGCAACTGATGGTCCGGCAACTCCTTTAATCAGGATAAAATTACGAGAGTGCACTTAAAATTCCCCGGGCGACCACAGAAGGCTCTGCGTGTGACACAAGCCCTTCCAGGATGTGTCTCTCCATCCAAAGATAGTTATTTGTTTATACTGTATCTACAGTTGTTGGTGGTGTCCCTCGGTTTTGTGCGAATCTTATTTAGCCTACATTTAATCATGGCTATGGTTTATAAGCAAGGTCCAAGTGACAGTGATGGAGTCAAGCATAAACACATTTACTACATTTACTGAGTAGGAAAGGGGTTCTTAAGGGGTTTTAAGGTGATCTTAAGGGGTTGGACAAGCTAGATGCTGGAAGATTGTTCCCGATGTTGGGGGAGTCCAGAACAAGGGGTCACAGTCTAAGGATAAGGGGGAATTCCTTTAGGACCGAGATGAGGAAAACATTCTTTACACAGAGAGTGGTGAGTCTCTGGAATTCTCTGCCACAGAAGGTAGTTGAGGCCAGTTCATTGGCTATATTTAAGAGGGCGTTAGATGTGGCACTTGTGGCTAAAGGGATCAGTGGGTATGGAGAGAAGGCAGGTACGGGATACTGAGTTGGATGATCAGCCTTGATCACATTGAATGGCGGTGCAGGCCGAATGGCCTACTCCTGCACCTATTTCTCTATGTTTCTATGAAAGAACTGCAGATGCTGGTTTAAATCGAACGTAGACACAAAATGCTGGAGCTACTCAGCGGGACAGGCAGCATCTCCGGAGAGAAGGAATGGGTGACGTTTCCGGTCCTTCTCTACAGAGATGCTGCCTGTCCCGCTGAATTACTCCAGCATTTTGTGTCTACCTACTTTACATTTAATATTTGTTTTATCTGAGTTTCTTGGTGCTTTAGAGACATGGTAGGGGTATAATTAGTGTGTAAGGGTGCATTGTTGTACCATTATTATGGGACCTCGGCAAAACGCATAATCTGGCAAGATTCTGGAACCAAGGGTGCAGGAAAATCGGTAGAAAACAGGCACATGAATATGCAGGGATTGAAGGGATGTGGATTGCCAGCATGCAGAGATTAGTTTAACTCGGCATCATGTTTGGTCGGACACTGTGGGCCAAAGGGCCTGTTCCAGTGCTGCATTACTCTATGTTCTATGTGTGAGAGGGAATACGCTGTAGGTGGGAGGAGAGGATTGCTGTATTGGGAACCAACAGGGAATCTATGGGCTAAATGACTTCCTTCTGTATGGTCATAAATAAACATCAAGGAGAATGGAGTAGGCAAAACAACCATATGAGTTCGCACCACCATTTGCCAAGGTCACTTGCTTTTGGTCTCTTACTTTACCGGTTTGCCAGAGATCGCAAAACTCTACTGATCTCAGCCTTGATTCTGCAATGGTTTATGGATAGACTTTACTTTAGACTTTAGACAGTAGACAGTAGAGATACAATGTAGAAACAGACCTTTCGGCCCACCGAGTCCGCTGCAATCACCCCCATACACCAGCACTATCCTATACACTAGGGACAATTTACAATTATTTATTTTACTGAAGCCAATTAACATACAAATTTGTATGTGTTTTGAGTGTGGGAGGAAATCGGAGCATCCAGACAAAACCCACCCAGTCACGGGAAGAATATACAAACACGGTACCGACATACATCGAACACGGGTCTCTGGCGCCGTAAAGCAGCAACACTTCACTGCGCCACCGAGTCGCCCTCGGTTGAGTAATTGGACAAAGACCTGGCAAATGAAGTTTGATGTGGGGAAATGCGAGATCACGCACTTTGTTAAGAGTAAGAATAATCAAAAAGAAATGAGATTGTTTCACTAGTGGGAGAGTCATGAACAAGGGGACATAGTTACTAAATGAGGAGCCAGTCATTTAAAACTGAGATGCTGGGGAATTTTTTCTCTCGGCATGCAGTGAATTCTCTATTTACAGGGGTGGTGGAGCACAGATCGGTAAATATATTTAATGTGGAGACAGATAAATATGTGAAAGATTGAGGATTTAAGTGTTTTGGAGAACTACATGCAGTTGAGGCCAGCATAAATCAGCTGTGATCATGATGAATGGTGGGATGTTTGAAGGGCCTGGTGGCATGCTCTTGCTCATATTCCCAAAGATGGGTCCTGACCCAAAACGTTGCCTATCCTTGATCTCCACAAATGCTGCCTGACCTGTTGAGTTACTCCAGCACTTAGTGTCCTTTTGTGTAAACCAGCGTCTGTAGTTCCTTGCTTCTACTCTCCTATTTCCTTGTGTTCTTTAACATAATCAATTGCAGAGCTTCCAGGATGGACAATCGCTCAGATTCCCAACTCTGGATGAAGAAACGCCTCAGGCTCAATCCATCACGTTGGACACCTTATCTAAAATTACACTCCCTATAGCAGGGGATCCAGAGAAACAGTTTTAACAAATCCACCTTGTCAAAGCCTTTCAGAACTTCAAAATAAATCCAATCTTAGATGTAGGCAGGTTTTGAAAAGCAAGGTTATTGCCATTTTCACTATTTTCTGAGGGGTAACAACATAACAAAGTTTGTCAAAATCTTCCTGAAAATAACAGGAATTGGTATAAGACTTTAAAACAGTTTTGACTGATAATCTAAGACAGCAATCAAAAACAAAGAGGGTTGCAGTTGCTGACAAATTGTATTCTTAATGTTCTTATCGACTGCTGGGAAGTCTTTCAACAGGAACATTCTGTCCCTCAGCTACCTTTTAAAAGTAGGAACAAGAGCAACAGTCCACATCGTGAAAGCAATTCAATGGAAACTAACTTCTTAAGAGCATTTGTGAAGCCGGGACCCTGGACCCCTTCCAGAGCAACACTTTGTTGTGTCGGAGGTAAATTATCTGAAGGGATCACATCTCACCACACTTCATACACTTCAAAAGACTTCATATAAAACAAATTCTTTCAAAATGATGTTATGCTGGTAGAATGATCATGTGGCAAGATCGCACAACACAGAAACAAGATTAAGAAAAGGCGCTGGTTGGAATGGCAGTGGATACAAGTTATCAGATATGACAAAATACCTTCTCTAAATAGCATCGAAACATCTTCAATGCTCCCACTGCCTGGTAAATGGATGCAGCCATAAATTGATTAAGGCTCGGCGCAGTTCTATTCCTCCTGTCGAGAAATTGAATTCAATTAAAATGGCACGGTGGCACAGCGGTAGACAATAGACAACAGACAATAGGTGCAGGAGTAGGCCATAGGGCACTTCAAGTCAGCACTGCCATTCAAGTGATCATGGCTGATCATCCACAATCAGTACCGTGTTTCTGCCTTCTCCCCATATCCTCCGACTCCGCTATCTTCAAGAGCCCTATCTAGCTCTCTCTTGAATGTTTACAGAGAACCTGCCTCCACCGTCCTCTGACGCAGAGAATTCCACAGACTCACAACTCTCTGTGCGAAAAAGGTAGAGTTGCTGCCTTACTGTGCCGGAGACCCGAGTTTGATTCTGACCACGGGTGTTGTCTGTACGCAGTTTGTACGTTCTCCCCGTGACCAAGCGGGCATTCTCGGGATGCTCTGGTTTCTTCCCACGCTCCAAAGATGTACAAGTTTGTAGGCTTCGGTAAAGATTATAAATTGTCCCTAGTGTGTAAGATAGTGGTAGTGTATGGGTGATCTCTGGTCCACGCTGTATCTCTAAACTAAACTAAACTAAACTAAACTAAGGCAATGATTATCAGAACTATAGTCATGAAGCTCACTTTTCTCTGAGGCAGTCAAGAGTCAAGAGTTTAATTGTCATTAGTGACAAATGAACAATGAAATTCTTACTTGCAGCAGCATAACAGGCCTGTAAACACAATACTCATAGATAATGTATAATTAAAAAATAATAATAAATTTTACTTCGGAGTCACGTGAGTGACTACGTGAAGAAGCCCCGCCTGGCGCTTGATCGGCATTACGTCGACGCTGTCGGTAGAGGAAAGAGCTGCAGAGCGCAGCTCCACACAGCGGTAAAGAAACGGCCCGCAGGTAAGTGAAATTATTTTACTTCCAGGGCGTTTTCAAAACTCCGTAGGCTGGTGGGTAAACCAGGAGGAGTAAAATTAAAATGGTGAAAGTTAAAAAATCGCGGGTAAAACATGCGTCCCGGGGTGGAGAAGAGCCGGGACAGCAGAATGTGCACCCATTTGTTGGGAGAAGGAGATCACTGTGTCCGGTTGGAGAGGTACAAAAACTTTATCCTATTAAAGAAGAATTTTTGGATGAACCTCAGATTGGTGGTAAACTCTGAATGTTTTATAATGAATGGGACAGTATAACATCTGATCGTGTTATATT
Source organism: Raja brachyura (assembly GCA_963514005.1). The sequence continues at coordinate 25,799,269 of OY740808.1, forward strand.
AGAAACTGTTTTAGGATCTACCATTGATTTTGTAGAAGGTATGGATCCACTGGGACAGAATAAGCCTAATCATACTTTGATGTTTTCTGTTCTTGAAAAAATTCAAATTGATAAAGAGGTTAATAATTTGTGTAGGAAAGGAGTTATCGAGAAAACAGGAGAGGATCCACAACAATTTGTGTCAAATATTTTCCCCAGACCAAAGAGAGATGGGGGTTGTAGAATAATTTTAGATCTCACACAATTGAATACATTTGCCCAGTATAAACATTTTAAAATGGACACCTTCAACACTGCAAAGCGGCTGGTATCAACAGGTTGTTATATGGCTACAATAGATTTGAAGGATGCATAGTATTCAGTTCCAATTCATCATCACTTTTGAAGTTTAAGTGGATGGGACAGCTGTGGCAATACAAAGCATTACCTAATGGATTAAGCTCAGCACCTAGACTGTTCACTAAATTGTTGAAGCCAGCACTTGCATTGCTAAGGGCACAAAAACACATTGTTATGGCTTATCTAGATGATATTTTAATTGTCAATGCTAATCAGGAATCAGCTGAAAAATCAGTCTCAGCAACTACAAGTCTGTTTGAAAGGCTGGGGTTCCTGATTCATCCAACAAAATCTGTTACAGCCATCCCAAACCATTGAATATCTGGGGTTTGTGATTAATTCAGTTACCATGTTAGTAACTTTACCAATAGATAAGGTTATTGATTTGACAAATGTGTGTCAGAGCCTGATTAACAAACCTTATCCCTCCATCCGAGAAGTTGCTAAGGTTATTGGGAAGTTAGTAGCAGCATTCCCAGCAGTAGAATTTGGTCCACTACATTACCAAAAGCTTCAAAGGGCAAAAACTCAAGTGCTTATAGAGCGAGCAGGCCATTTTGATAGGCCTATGCAATTGCCAAAGGAAGCCTTATCAGAATTGCATTGGTGGATTGAGAATGTTCCACAAGCTGTTTAGAACATTTTAGTTCAGCATCCAGTAGTGTTTTTGCAAACTGATGCAAGTTCTCTCGGATGGGGGGCTATGGATAATGAGACCAGCTGTGGGGGCAGATGGACTGTCCAAGAGGATTTATTGCTCCAAACATATGGTATAAATTATTTGGAGTTACTGGGAGCATTTTTGGATTAAAAGCTTATTGTTCTACTATGAAGGATTTGCATGTCCAAATACAAATAGACAATACCACAGCTGCGGCATATATCAATCACATGGGTGGAGTAAGATCAATATCATGTGATCATCTGGTAAACCAGATGTGGCATTGGTGTATTGGTAAAAATATTTGGCTTTCAGCTATTTATCTCCCAGGGAGAGACAATGGTGGCAGACAAAAGATCACGAATATTTAAAGACAATACAGAATGGATGTTAAATCCACAAATTTTCAAAAATATAGTCAGTCGGTATGGAGTGCCGGACATTGATCTGTTGGCATCTAGATTGAATCACCAATTGCCCAAATACGTATCTTGGGAATCCAGGGGCAGTAGCGGTGGATGCTTTCTCGCTACACTTGGGGAATACGTTCTTTTATGCTTTTCCCCCATTCTGTCTGATTGGGCAATGTCTCAAGCAAATAGCGCAAGACGCTGCCAAAGGCATTTTGGTGGTGCCAAATTGGCCTACGCAGTCATGGTTCCCATTGATGCTAAAAATGATTTGAACCATGCATGACGATTCCTAGTTGCGACAATTTGTTGACACAACCAGTAACAAAAGAAGTTCATCCATTGCATGATCATATGAATTTGTTAATCTGCAGGTTCTGACCAGACCATTGCAAGAGTTTGAACTGTCGGACAGGACCATGGATGTTATAGGTGCAGCATGGAGGAATAGCACTAAAAAACAATATATGTCGCATAAAAGGGAAGCCTTTTGTGGACAGTCAAAGATATCTTATACTGCAAACATTCCAAATGTATTGGAGTTCCTTGCTTGGTTACATTTTGATGAGCATTTGAGTTATAGTGCCATTAATTGTGCTCATAGTGCTTTGTCGTCCTACTTAGGACAAATTTCTGATCGAGATTCAGTTGGGTCTCACCCATTAGTGTCCCGATTCATGAAAGGAATTTTTCATAAAAATCCTCCCAAGCCTAGATATACAGAAATTTGGGATGTTAGCATTGTTCTCACTTTGCTTAAGCAATGGACTCCAATTACTTCAATGTCTTTGCAGAAGTTAACATTCAAGGTAGTAATGTTAATGGCATTAGTATCAGCTCAAAGAGTACAAACTTTGCAATTGTTACGGTTAGATTGCATGCATGTGGCTGCAGATAACATTGTGTTTTATGTTTATGATCTGATCAAACAAAGCAGACCGAGGAGAACTGGAACTAAGGTAATGTTTAAAGCATATCCTATCGATGAAACATTGTGTGTAGTTAAGCATTTAACTCAATACATTGAAGTAACCAAAAATCTCAGAGGTTCTGAGACAGCGTTATTGATAACGCACAAAAAACCACGTACAAAAGTTTCAGTTCAAACCATTTCTAGATCGTTAAAACACGTTTTGGATCTAGCAGGAGTAGACACTGATGTGTTTAAATCTCACTCCACCAGGGCGGCAGCTACGTCCGCGGCGAAGGTACAGGACATACCACTCGATCAAATTTTAGAGGCCACAGGGTGGTGTAGTGAAGAAACTTTTTCAAAGTTCTACGATAAACCTGTTGTCACGGTGCCAGGATTTGGACACGCAGTACTGGGTTCTCTTTAAATGCTTGCTTTGTTTTATATTATCGATTTATATTATCGATTTATGTTATTGTTGATATCATTATAATTTTTCTTTTGTAAAATTTTCCCCTACGATAGAGGGGTTATTATTAAAAAATGTTCTTTTTATGATTAAAAGACATTACATAAATTGTAGCAATGTTTTAAAATACTATTTACTCACTACTGTTTCGACTAAACAGAGTGTCGTATGGAATGAATCTACGACATAAAAAACAGAGCTTTAAAATCTTCACGTAGTCACTCATGTGACTCCAAGGTAAAATAGTAAGATTAAACAAGAACTTACCTGTTCGAAGTTTGATCTTTATTTTATTAGGAGTTACGATGAGGGATTCCGTGCCCTCCGCTCCCAACCCTCATAATACAAATGATCATCTGGTAGTTCTAGTCTATGTTGGGCCTTACTATCTTACTCTGGCTATTGGTTCTGTGTTTTTCATGCCGCTGCTTTGAAGTATGCCGATCAAGCGCCAGGCGGGGCTTCTTCACGTAATCCCTCATCGTAACTCCTCATAAAATAAAGATCAAACTTCAAACAGGTAAGTTCTCATTTAATCTTACTATTAATAACCTCATTACTAATGCAAAACTCTGAAATCCTTAGTGCAACCAAGATAGTCCATAGTTCATAGACAATAGACAATAGACAATAGGTGCAGGAGTAGGCCATTTGATCCTTCGAGCCAGCACCGCCATTCAATGTGATCATGGCTGATCATCCCCAATCAGTATCCCTGTTCCTGCCTTCTCCCCATATCCCCTGACTCTGCTACTTTTAAGAGCCTTATCTAACTCCCTCTTGAAAACATCCAGAGAACCTGCCTCCACCGCCCTCTGAGGCAGAGAATTCCACAGACAAGTGAACATCGCCTCAGAATATAAGGGCGTGCTTTTAAAAAGGAGATGAGGAGAAATTTCTTTAGTCAGAGAGGGATGAATCTGTGGAATTCATTGCCACAGACGCCTGTGGAGGCCAAGTCATTAGGTATTTTTTAAGGCGGAGATAACCAGGTTCTTGATTTTTAACGGTGTCAGAGGTTATGGGGAAAAGGAAGGAGAATGGGGTTGAGGGGGAAAACCCACATGGTCACGGGGAGAATGTACAAACTCTAACAGACAGCCATGATTGAATGGTGGAGTGGACTAGATGGGCCAAATAACCTAATTCTGCTCCTATGACTTATGAACTTGTTTATATCTACGTCTGTGGCATTTGGAATGGATGCTGAAGACAATATGGCTGTCTGTAAACTCTGCAGACCCTCAGGTGGGGCAGGAAGGCTATGAAGGGATGGTAATTTTGGAGGTGACCCACTCTCTCTGCCATTTACGCTGTGTGTGTTTCTCACCATTGGCAGTGGGCCCCAGTGCCTCCTTCCAGTTGAACGTCTGCCTGCTGATGCCTGTGGAGAAATTCCTTTCCCCTTGACATATGATAGAGTTTCCAATACATGAATACCTTACATTTGCAGTTAATTATCTCCTGAATCTCTTGGCTCATTCTCATCAAACAATTCCGGATGCATTCTTTGTTGGAAGGAACTGTAGATGCTGATTTATACTGAAGATAGACAGAAAGTGACAAGGTGGGCGGGGGATTGGGGTGAGAACTGAAGGGAAGAAAAGGCCAGGCCTGCTTTGATCCAACCTTTTGTCACGTCCAGTTTTTTTCCTATTTCCACCCCCCTCCTCCCCGCCATCTTTCATTCTGAAGAAGGGTTCCGACCCGAAACATCAACCCACACCTTTTCTCCAGAGATGCTTCCTGACCCGCTGAGTTACTCCAGCTCTTGGTGCCTATCTCCGGATGCATTCTGTCAGCGAGGTCATGAGGCTTGTCATGAGGCTGCCATTGTTTTGGAGGCCAGACACAGGCCTGTTTGGAGGCTTCTGCCCTTGTGGTGGAGACACAAGGAACTGCAGAGTTATTCCAGCACTTTGTGTTTTGTTTTAGCTAATGCTCAGTCCAAAAGTCATTAGCATCTGTCATGGGCATGAAATATACTATGGACATCCATTAGGCCCTTGCTCGAATGACAGAATGGTGGCGCAGCGGTAGAATTGCTGCCTTACCCAGCGCCAGAACCCAGGTTTGATCCTGACTATGGGTCAAACCCTGTTAGGAGTTTGTATGTTCTACCTGTGACCGCGTGGGCTTTCTCCGGGTGCTCCATTCCTTCCTACAGTCCAAAGATGTGCAGGTTTGTAGGTTAATTGGCGTATGAATTTGTAAATTGTCCTTAGTGTGTAGGATGGCGCTAGTGTACGGGTGATCGCTGGTTGGCGTGGACTCGGTGGGACGAAGTGCCCGTTTCCACGCTATATCTCTAAAGTAAAACATAAAGTCACAGTTTTCTCGCTCCTATGCCCACTTCCCGAATCTAGGAGTGAAATGAGAGAGTGGCCAGAGTGGTGTGGTTCTCTGATGATGCTGGCTGCACTTTTTGAGACCGCTTGTCCTATAGATCCCTTCATCGGTGCGGAGGAATCGGTAGGCCGAAGCAGGCCACGATGTATCTCTGAAGTAAAGTCTAATGACGATATAATCCAACAGTGCCCGATTCCTGGGGGTGGCAGTAAGTCTAGTGCTTGTCCCACTGGTGAAACAGAACGTAGATTAAGACAAAGAAGTGCTTCAAGCATTTTGTAAGGAGATGAACCCCATTTGAATCAGCTGCTCCATGTCCTCCTTACTGGCTACACTGAGAGAATTGCAATGATGCCAGTGAAGAGGATCACTTTCCTCTGGGAACACCGATCAGGATTTTTACCAAGGTTGCGGAAGTCATTGAGTCATAGCGTCACAGTGGTGCAGCGGTAGAGTTGCTGCCTTACAGCGCCAGAGAGCCGGGTTCGATCCTGACTACGGGTGCTGTCTGTACGAAGTTTGCACGTTCTCCCCATGACTGCATGTATTTTCTCCGGGTGCTTCGATTTCTTCCCACATTCCAAAGACATGCAAGTTTGTGGGTTAATTGGGTTCCACAAATTGTTCCCAGTGTGTAGGGTAGATCTAGTGTATGGGTGATGGCTGGTCGGCACACACTCAGTGGGCCCAGGGGCCTGTTTCCACACTGTATCTCTAAACGAAACTACACTAAGTGATGCGTCCTAAACTAAATTAATAGTCATACAGAACACAAACAGGCCCTTTGGCCCAGCTTGTCAACACAGAGCAAGTTGCCCGACCTACACGAGTCCCACCTGCCCATGCTTGGCCCATATCCCTCTAAAGTAGTCTTTGGTCTTATTCGTGAATGTATTCAGGATGCAAATATTATTCAGTAAACTAGTGAGCACAATTACATACACAGTATACGTTGCATTCCCTGGGGCTAATTGCTTGCATTTATAACATGTAACAATGTCCTTCCTGCCACGCACAAATCATTTAGGTCACGTCACCCTGTATCACTTAAAGGAAGGAATTAAGCCCAGTAGTCCCGCTAATTGAAAGCAGCAGCATGCTTACCCCAGGAACAATCGAGTGTGATTTAGATTCCATAAATATGTTTACACAATTTGAAAGTAACTCACATTTCCCAAAATCAAATAAGCATATGGTACTTGCATTTATCCACTTCACAAGAGCAGCAGAGTGTAGATTCGGATTTGATCAGTTTTAATTAGAGCACTTCCTAAACCTGTTCCGGAAGGATCTGATTACATCCCTGCCGACCACCCACCATTCCGCAGCTTCCGAGATTATCCCAAATTTACGTCAGACCCATTCTGTAGGCTGAGTTTTCTAAATTTAAAATGGATGTGAATTTTCTGCGTGTGCGGCTTGCCCATTCCATGACGAGGTGGTGGCGAGTCTCGTTCTTCAGTCACAGTAGTCTTTCCTAAGGTTGTCCAACAATGCTTTTGGGTCAGAAGATCCAGGATTTAGACCCAATGATGGTGTGTGATTTGGAGGGGAGGTTCATAAGATCATAGGTTCTAGGAGCAGAATTAGACCATTGGGCCCATCAAGTCTCCCAAAACCCTTGTAAACAGCACTATCGTATCTGCCTCCAATGTCACCCGATGCAGGAAGATTGTTCCCGATGTTGGAGAAGTCCAGAACAAGGTGTCACAGTTTAAGGATAAGGGGGAAATCTTTTAGGACTGAGATGAGAAAAACATTTTTCACACAGAGAGTGGTGAATCTGTGGAATTCTCTGTCACAGAAGGTAGTTGAGGCCAGTTCATTGGCTATATTTAAGAGGGAGTTAGATGTGGCCCTTGTGGCTAAAGGGATCAGGGGGTATGGAGCGAAGGCAGGTACAGGATACTGAGTTGGATGATCAGCCATGATCATATTGAATGGCAGTGCAGGCTCAAAGGGCCGAATGGCCTACTCCTGCACCTATTTTCTATGTTTCTATGTTTCTATCCCTGGCACCACGTTCCAGCCACCCACTGCCCTCTGTGTAAAGAATTTACCCACACACATCTCCTTTTAGCTTTGCCTCCCTCACCTTATAGCTGGGGATCATTCCAGAATCCTCCTCGTGGCGATCCCCGGAAACGACGACACGATGCACTCTGTGACGCGTCGGGCGACCAATTCTGTCAACATGTTGAACAACGACAGAAGCCAACAGCGAGATATATACGTCGGCTGACACACACAAGCGAACAAACTTTATAGCTATGCCTTCTAGTCTTGTGGCATTTCCATCATGGAAAAATGATTCTGAATGTCTACCCTATCTATGCCTCTCATAATTTTATAGACTTCTATCAGATGTCCTCTCAACTTCCGACATTCCAGAGATGGTGCATACTAAAGCCATCGGGCACAAGGTGGTGGGGTGGGAGTGAATGTTTAGGGATGTAGATGGGGTACTGATTTATCCACAGATTCATCCTGGGTTGCTGAGCTTCCTGAGACTTAGTCATAGAGTCACACAGCACAATGACAGGCCCTTCTGCCCATCTTGCCCATGCTAACTAAGATGCCCCATCGAGTCCCACCTGCTGGATTTGGCCCATATCCTCCTAAACCTTTCCTATCGATGTACCTGTCCAAATGTCTTTTAAATGTCGTTCTAGTTGTAGTGCTCTAGTCCATGGAAGCAGAGAGTGTTCTGTCAACTCCATGATGCCTTGTGGATGGTGGAAATGGCTGTGGGAGTCAGAAGGAGTGTCATTTGTCACCGGATTCTCAGGCTCTGACTTGAGCTTGTGGCCACCGTTTTTTTTGGGTCACCTTTTAGGATGTTGGTAGTGGAAGACATAGTGATGATAAAGCAGATGAATGTCAAGGAGAGGTGGTTAGACATTATGTTGTTGTGGATAGTTACTGTTGCGGCCCATGGACAAATTTTCACCTCGTCAGTTTGCCAGTGGTAATCACTTGCCGGAAGGCACTTCTTGATCTGGAATGCAGGCTATCAGTATGAAAATGGACATCATCTACTCCTTGGTCCCAGCTACTTCTTTGTACCACATGCAATGATGCTAATTTGGTTGTGGCATAGCTTCCTCTTTCATTTCAGCTTCTTCCCCATACCTATGCAATTAACCTAGAAAACCTCATGTCTGTTTTGGGATGTGGGAGGGGAACTGGAGCTCCCAGAGGAAACCCACACAGTCAAAAGCATAACATGCAAACTCTACACAGACAGCACCCAGGGTCAGGACTAACCCGCTACGAGGCAGCAGCTCTATCTGCTGGGGTGTGGTACCTCATTGCAGACCTTGTACTGATGTTTTACCTTGTACTTTCTCTATGAATGCAGCACTATAATGCTATAACACTATATTCTGCACTCGAGTAATTTGATCTTATCTGTTGTAATTGTACCTGTTGAACTACCTGTTGTACTTGTGTATGGCTTAATAATTCTCATGCACATTATGATTTGACTGACTGGATAGCATGTAAACACAGTTTTACACAGTATCTTAATGCACTTGTCAATAATAAACCAACACTACTATCATAGTACCCTCTGGAAAATCACCTCTTGCAAGATCCTGAACAGGTCTCGTATCTTGAAATTCCTTCCTCAATATTAAAATCTACCAGATTAATCGAAATCAGGCGCAAATTGCTGGAGTAGCTCAGTGGGTCACGCAGCATTATTGAAGAACGTTGATAGATGTCGTTTCGGGTCAAGATCCAAGAAGGGTCCCAACCTGAAACATCATCCATCCTTGTTCTCCTGAGAAGCTGCCTGATCTGCTGAGTTACTCCAGTGTTCTGTGCTTTTTTTCCGCAAAGCACCTTCTGCGGTTCCTTGTTTCTCTAGATTAATCAAAGTGTCCATTATGCTGCCAGTGGAAGCCTTTTGGTCACTATCTCTATCAGTGGCACAATTACTCGAAACAGAATGCTGGACTCAGATGACCCAGAAAAACGTCAACAATTTGAATTGAAGGCCATGAAAGATCAAACTAAAGAGTTCAAAGCATCAATAATTTGGCAATTCATTGGCCATATTTGTATAATCTGCTTCTTGACCTTTAAATACAATAGGCACTTTGATTATTGCCACTGTGGAAAATCTTATGAAAGGAATAAAATTATAATATTTTAGCTGAAAGAATTTATCATTCTTCCTGCTTCTGTTCTCAACATCTCTGGGTTGACATCGGTCAGAAGGTGCTGGATTCATGACTCCTTCCCAAAGAAGTGAGAATTTAATCCAGGCTGATAGCCCATGTAATTCCACGGAAAAATATCAATGGAACTCAGCAATTTTGCAGATCGCCAATGTTCCAATAATGATTGTACCGTATTTTCAGATGAAACATCAATCCTATGCCTTGTTTTCGCCTTTGTTCGATTAAAAGATCTCACACCACCTTTTAAGAGTATGGTAGTCTTTCACACTGTCTAGGTTGACCAACATCACAAAAATATGACAGACACAAATTGCTGGAGTGGGATTTAGGTGAAACATCACCTATCCATGTTCTCTATAGATGCTGCTTGACCGTGGAGTTACTCCAGCATTTTGTGTCTTTCTTTCATAAACCGACATCTGCAGTTCATTGTTCCTTGTTACTCACAAAAACATAACATAGTTTGAGAGCATTCAAAGGTCCTGTCTTAGTAAGGACCCCACTACAATTTGCGTACTGCTACCACAGGTTAACAGCTGACCCTTTACTCTGCACTGGACCATTGGGACAATCCAATTACATGACATGCCAGGCTTATGTTCATTACCTACAGCTGAGCGTTCAACACCACCATCCCCTGTAAACGTATCGTCAAACTCGGGGAACTGGGTCTCTGCTCATCACTATGCAATTGGATCTTCAGCTTGCTTGTCGGCAGATATCAATCAGTACGAATTGGCAACAACACGCTCGCCCTGCTGACCATCAAGGTTGATTCAAGGCTGTGGCCTCCCTATTCCCTGCTCAACTTCCTGAAAAAGTATACAGCAGGATATAGATCAGCTACAGAAAGGAGTGGAGAAACGGCACCAGTTGCCAGGATCAAACCCGGGTCTCAGGCGCCGTAAGGCAGCAACTCCACTGCTGCGCCACTGTGTCGCCCTGTACTTACTGTAAAGTATTTTACAATGTTCTGAGATCATGTTAAGAGAAGGTGTATGTACATTTTTTCTCTTCCATTTGACCAGATTTTGATTTTCAGTTACCTCTATTATTTAGCATTTTCTTTCTTACTCTCTCATTCCAATCATTTTCTTTTTGTTGTTCTCTCATAATTTAGTACATTTATTGTTTTTTATACAATGGGTATTGAAGCAAATTATCCACAGTGTTAAAAGCCATTTGACTGTGTTAGGTTCAAATACAGTAGTTCAGTTGAACAAACCTATAATTCACTCCACATTGATATTTACCCGTACATTTGTACTTCAGAGTCACTTTGAAGTGGGTCCTACATACATTAAAGTTGGCAAGCAATCTGCTAAATGCTAGTTTATTAATCTTTAGCAAGTTGTATCTCATTTAAAATTCCACAGATGTTTGACTGTAGGACTGACTGCCAGCACTTTATGTATGCTTGCAAATAATAGCAACTTTGTCTGAAAGACTGTGTTTGAGCCCCACAGTGGCGCAGCGGTAGAGTTGCTGCCTTACAGCGCCTGAGACCTGCGTTTGATCCTGACTATGGGTGCTGTCTGTACGGAGTTTGTACGTTCTCCCTGTGACTGTGTGGGCTTCCACTGGGTGCTCTGGTTTCCTCCCACAATCCAAAGACATGTAGGTTTGTAGGTTAGTTAATTGGCTTCTGCAAATTGTCCCTAGTATGTAGGATAGAACTAGTGTATGCGTGAAATTTGGTCTGTGTGGACTCAGTGGGCTGAAGGGCCCGTTTCCACGCTGTAACACTAAACTAAAGACTGGTTGTTGAAAACTGGAGAAACCCAACTTTTTCCACCAGAATGGTTCTAAAACAGTATTTATCAAGTTTGATCTTGGCCGTACTAGTGGCACTAAAAGAGTTTTTGAACCAAGTTGCTTTAAGTTGAGCCAGATGCTGGATGCCCAAACTTAGCAATGGCCAAGCTCATTTTTGTTTTTAATATAAACTCAATGAAAATTTCATGCTTCTATTTGGGCAGATAATATGCCTATAAATCATTACCAAAATACACAATTGTGGTCTATAATCTGCATCTAATCAACAAAGAATTTCCTAACTCAGTTTCCACACTTGGTAAAATTACTCAAGGTTTCTACACCACTATTAAGTTTCCTTTTCTCTGCCTAAAGAAGAACAATTATCACATTACTAATGGTAGCTAGGTAAAAGATCAAGCATTGTCATATTGAATGGCAAAGCAGGCATACAAGTTTGGCTCGGCATTCCAAGTTCTTATGACTAGTTCTGGATTGTTATACACCAACTTTCTTTCTTTCAGCTTAGCTAAGCATTTGGCAGTCAGCCAAGAATATGTATATCAGGTGTTTAAGAAGGAACTGCAGATGCTGGAAAATCGAAGCTAGACAAAAGTGCTGGAGAAACTCAGCGGGTGCAGCAGCTTCTATGGAGCGAAGGAAATAAGGAAAGTTTCGGGCCCGAAACCCTTCTTCATATGTATGTGAAGGATCTCTGATGTAAACTTATGGTCTCTGAAGAAGGGGCCCGACTCAAAATGTCACCCATCCTTTCTCGCTGAGAGATGCTGCCTGCCCCTCTGAGTTATTCCAGCACTTTGTGTCTATTTTAAACAAATGGCTTGTTGTGCCTTATGCTAATGACCTTACCCAATTTACATTGGATAAACGCTATTCAGCGAGAGATAATACTGGCATTTGCCTTCAAATTCAAATCCATTCAACATGCACGGGGTTGTTTTTCCATCGGCAAAATGGGTTCTCCAAAGCAAAGAAAAGGGCATTTAATATAGATATTCAAAATTCAGTAATTTTATTAAGCAGGAGAAACTGGATAGAGATTGGGGTAGTATAGGGGTGCAGCAGTAAAGTTGTTATTGGGTTCGATCCTGACGATGTCTGTACGGAGTATGTACGTTTTCCCTGTGAACGCGTGGGTTTTCTATGGGTGCTCTAGTTTCCTCCCACATTCCAAAGGCATGTAGATTTGTAGGTTATTTGGCTTCTATAAAATTACCCCTTGTGTTTTGGATACGGAAGTGGGATAACATAGAACTAGTGTATGGGTAATCATTGGTCGGCGCGGATACAGTGGGCCGAAGGGCCTGATTACCCACTTTATCTCTAAACGCAAACTAAGATACACTTAGCCCAAGGCACTCATGTTCTAACAATAGGTCAGCACTAACCAAGTCTGAAAAGTAAAGTTTAAAGATTAGCAATTTACATGCATCTCAGTTCATATCTGAATGAACTTTACTTAAATCATGCTTTGATTTGGTAGATTAATTTTACATTTTCATTATCTGATTGGAATGTAACTTTAGTATAGCGACTTCAAGCAATATTGGATGAAACAGGACAGAAGGAGGTGGTGCATTGCTTCTGCTAGCTCTTTGAAATTTCTCCTCTTTCCCAGAAACTTTTCTATTTCAAGGATATATGCACAATACTTTTTGAAAGATATTTTTGGATCAGTATTTTTGCCTCACTAACCTTTGAGGCAATGCATTGAAGATCGTAAGAACTTGCGGCATGAAAGATTTCTCCACATGGTTTCCAAGATTCTTTTCCCAAATACATTAGATTTTTGTTCTGCTGTTTTTGACTTTTCTGTCCTTGGAAAGAGTGGTGGAAAATATCAGTTTTAGCTAACTGCCAAGTGCATGGTTTGATAGCATTTCGACCCTGCCTCTGAACTCCATTCACATCAATGGGTGGTGCCCATAATGGCCGCCTCGCCAACAACCTGTTGCGTCCCTTCTCTGTTTTTATTATTTTAAGTACGTCTTAAATGTATGTTTCAATATGTATTGGTTAATTTCCCGGAGCACACTTGATAAGACCCCAGGGATTTATTCACCTTAAAGGGCCTGTCCCACTTTTAACCAACTTTTTTCGACGACTGCCGGCACGCCGTCAAAAATGTTCAAAATCCAGCGGCGAACAGAAAGACGTTATGACCCGTTGGGCGACTGAGGAGACTACTCACGACCATACAGGCGACACCCTGGCGACATGTCGCGGGGTGAAGCCTGTACGGTCGCGAGTAGTCGCTCAAATAGTTGTACCTTGTTCTGGTCGCCGCTGGATTTTCAACATGTTGAACATTTTCGGCGACCTGTAATGACCTATGACGAGTGCCAGCAGTTGCCGAAAAAGTCACGTAAGTGGGACAGGCCCTTTACGAGTCACAAACTTCCAACACCTCCTCTTTTGTGATATTGATATATTTCAGAACATCCTGAATTCTCAAGCTTCTTTGAGTTTCTCTGCAAGCCCTGGAATCCAAAGCACAACAGCACCACGGAGTTCCCAATAACGTTTTCAGTTGAAATTAGATAAATTCTCATGAGCATCCAGGTTATCTACAGCAGAAAGGTGCAGCGTCTCTGCTTATCAGTTAGACTTGATCACAAATAACATAATCAGGCAGGGTTTTGAACATGAACAAGTTCGGCATGTCTCCACCAACTCTCACCAACTTCCACAGATGAGCTGTAGAAAGCATTTTATTGGGATGCATCACAGCATTGTTTGGGAACAGCTCCATCGAAGACCGCACAAAATTGCAGAGAATTGTGCATGCAGGCCAGATTCAGGGACAGTTTCTTCCCAGCTGTTAACAGGCAACAGAACCATCCTATTAATCTTCTTCTTATCGAGTCCACACACACGATTAGAAGTTGTTCAGCCAGAGCTGAACACACTTCTCGGCATCTGCATACAATGGTGTCTGTCTTGTCACTTCTTGTGCTTCATGTGCGTGGCAGCAGTCCTGAACTGCTATCTACCTCGAAGATAGACAGAAAAAACTGGAGTAACTCAGTGGGTCAGGCAGTATCTATGTAGAAAAAGAATAGGTGATGTTTCGGGTCGAGATCCTTCTTCAAAGGTCTCGACCCAAAACGTCACCTTTCCTTTTCGCTATAGATGCTGCCTGACACGCTGAGTTACTCCAGGTTGTTGTGTCTATCTTTGGTGTAAACCAGCATCTGCAGTTGCTTCCTACACTGTCTACCTCATTGGAGACCCTTGGACTATCTTTGATCGGACTTTACTGGCTTTATTTTGCACTAAACGTTATTCACGCTATTCCCTTTATCATGTATCTGTATGCCGTGGACGGCACGATTGTAATCACGTATTGTCTTTCCGCTGACTAGGTAGCATGCAACAAAAGCTTTTCACTGTACCTCAGTACATGTGACAATAAACTAAACCCAACTCAACTGAAACCCGAAACATTGCCTGTCCATTCCCTCCACAAATGCTGCCAGACCCGCTGAGTTACTCCAGTACTTTGTGTTTTGTTCAGGTTCTTGAATCCATTTGGTTAGAACAATAGGTGATGGGGAATCCACATCCCTCTTGCCTCTCTCACAAAATGAACCATCAGGAGGAACGTAACACGCTGTGCCAATTCATGGTACTTTTTTAATATTTGCATTAATATTAGATCCAGTCATTGAATGAATACCTAGAAGATTACGCTTAGGCAACAGTGAAGCACGATATCAATTATTTAAGAAAATAGAGGCATAATTTTGAAGAGCGTGAAAAAAAATTGATAGTAACCAAATCGTCACACCGTACCTGAGAATGTAAATATGCTAAAGATAGACGCAAAGTTTTCGGACAGGTGACGTTTCGGATCAGGTCCCTTCTTAAGACGGTGTCGGAAGAAACTGCAGATGCTGGTTTACATTGAAATAGATACAACATACTGGAGCACCTCAGTGGGTCAGACGGCATCATTGGAGAAAAGGAATAGGTGATGTTTCGGGTCGGAACTGATGAAGAAGGGTTTTGACCCAAAACGTCACCTATTCCGTTTCTTCAGAGATGCAGCCTGACCCGCTGAATTACTCCAGCATTTTGGGCCGTTCCTCTTCAGGCTGATTGCAGTAGGGAGAGTGGGGGGGAAAAACTGGAAACAAAGGAAAAAACAGGACAAATCGTGGTTGGCATGCATCAGATTACCTCAGGCAAGGTTTCTTGCTCCACTTCCAGTTTTCTCCCCCATTCCCCTTTCCACATCCAGTCTGAAGAAGGGTCCAGACCCAAAACATTACCTATCCATGTTCTTAAGAGATGCTGCCAGACCCGCTGAGTTACTCCACCACCGTGTGTCCTTTAGTGGATTAACCAGCATCCGCTGTTCATTGTTTCTACATTTTTCCTAATCTTTCATTGATTTTCTTTAACCCTCCCTGATCAATACAAAAAAAAATCTTATTTTTCAGATCCATTTACCCTAGCGACAGCTTTGAAGTGATAAGACGAGCAAAACTTATTGTGTGAAGATGTTGAGTAATTTGTGCTTCGAAGGTCACCAGCAAAGTATCCTACAGTTCCTTGTGACTTCAAAGATGTTTGAAAAGCTGATGATTCTTAAAACTGTCATAAAGGTAGGATTCATACATGTTCTAGTTACTGCCATCAATCCGGAATTTATATAAACAATCCACGTATTTCCGACTCACTTCTTCTTCAATCCGGGGAAAGCTTCATGTGGAGCTCTTTTTAGATTAGAAGTTTGATTTGCATAGCTTTAAAAGAGCAGTTATGTTGAAGAATTTCACTTTTCCCAATCTGTTCATATTAATTAATGTAATACACCATCAAAATAAATAATAAATAATGGCCCAAGGCCTGAAGCCTTGTTGTTCTTTTGGCTCTGCATTTCAAAGCTTTGGCCTCAGTGGGTGGGGTGAGAGAAAGGCAAGCCCTCCTGAGGAGAACAACTCTTTGGTCTTTGGTGAAACTTTTTCTACACTCCACATGCCTGTCATTCTTTTCTTTTTGGAGTCGTCTGATTTGTGCCCTTGCTGTTAACTTTCAAGACTTTAAAGTTTTCACATTTTGTAGCGGTGCAGTCGAAAGTTTGGGGAAATGCGTACCCCCTTTTTTTTTTAAAGCCTGGAAGCTGCTGCCGGGGGGTGGTGGCGGCGGAGGCAGATACGATAGTGGCATCTAAGAGGGTTTTACATGGGCACATGGATACGGAGGAATATGAATTACCTGCAGGTTGATGAGATTACTGTACCTTGGCATCATGTTCGGTACAGACATTGTGGGCCAAAGTGCCTGTCTCTGTGCTGCATTGATCAATGATTTAATTCAGTGATACTTTACAGTCACATGTACCTAGGTACAGCAAAATGCTTTGTTTTGCACGCAACCAGGTAAAATCATGTAGCAGACCTCACCCAGTACCAGGGCCGGATTTACGTATAAGCTTCACAAGCTTAAGCCTAGGGCCTCGAGATCTAGGGGGCCTCGGCAGGGCCAGATTTACCTATAGGCGCCATAGGTTGAAGCCTAGGGCCTCAAATCTAGGGGGCCTCCGGCCTAGGTGTTTTTTTTCCCAGAGTAAAAAAAAATACCGTGAAAAAGAAAGTGGAGCGTTGTCAGCATTTTCCACTTTGACGGAAATTACCCGAAATTCTGGTTCCGGCCCGCTGGAGGTTTTGGGGGAAAAAATTGTGACCATCCGCGCCTGCGCAGTTGGGGGAAGCCGGTGACGCAGTAGTGACACAAAATGACGCTGTCTCTCCGCGCGTGCGCAGTGGGTCTGGGCGGTTTCATATCTCCATTTGCACTCCACACAATCACCTCGATGCCTCGTGTCTACTCCAGGTAAGTAGTGGAATATTGCATTACGGGAGTGCCTATTTCTCCGAGCCTGGGGGGGGGGCTGCGGTGTTTGCGGCGCGGAGTCGGAGCCTCGTTACGTGGAAGGGAGAGAGAGGGGGTAGGAGGAAGGGAGAGGGGGGATGTGAGAGGGGGAAAGTGGGGGTTGAGACAGATGGGGGAGAGAGAGGGAGGGGAGGGGAGAGGGAGAGGGGGGGAGGGGGAGAGGGAGAGGCGAGGGGTGAGAGAGAGATGGGGAGGGAGAGAGAGGTGGAGGGAGAGGGAGGGGGAAGGAGGAGGGGGGAGAGGGAAAGGGGGATTATCTTTAGTGAGATTGCAAAATTAAGGTAAGTTTTAGAGCAATTATATTTTCTCCTCCATATGAATAATATCAAACAATTGGAACTGCTTTCTTTTCCTTGATAACAATACTGAAAAATATGAATCCCATAATTTGCGACTTTCATTTTGCTTCATATTTTTAATGTGCACTCACTAACACAGTCGAACAGTAATAGGCAATCAAATCAACACACAAAACATTTTCTAAAAAAAGGTTTTATTTACTGCAAAAACGTACAGTATTTTGTTTGCAGTGTTTGCATGCTCCGTTATAACATTTTACATAACATTTTACAGTACAACTTGATTATTAAAACAAGGACAGCTTCAATTCTTGCTTTAAAAAAATGTATACAACAATGATCCCAATCATCCCATTCCAACCATTCATCACTCTTGACTCAACCAAAATTATTTCTGAAATATTGGTCATAAATTTGGTGCATAAAAGCTCCAAAATAAGGCTCAGAATGCACCAGAGAGCATCTAAAACCCCAGACTGCGGCCGCAAGAGTCTTTGACCTTTGAGTTTGCGATATGCGCTGCGTGCACTTATTTCACATAACATTTTTGTAATCCTGCCATGCCACCCCCTTTTTGAAAAGCTTCATATGGGCCTGATGTATAATATTTTTGACACTGAGGCCTATGAGGCCTTTCTTACGTATGCTGTCACAACGCACTGTAGTCTCTAAACAACACTTCAGTAATTCTCCTTGCCCTCCATTTCAGAACAATAGTGTTTTAAACCGATAACTCGACACTAGCACTGGCAATAAATAAAAAGCGCAGCTTTCCAGCCTTATCTCATTGGCCACGCTCGGCTGCACATCGGTGTCAATCTGGTGGACTCTTCCAACTTCCTCTAGTCGTGGGGGTGGGGGATTGGGAGGGGCCTCAGAAGTGGAATAGTCTAGGGCCTCTCTTCATCAAAATCCAGCCCTGCCCAGTACACAAGTGTCGCCACGTTTTGGCACCAACAAAGTTTATGCGTGCATTTGCCTAACACACTCATGTACTGCTTTGTTAAACCTGGATTAGAGGGTTCAAGCTACACGGAGAAGTTGGGATAGACTTAATAGACAAGAGTCAAGTCAATACTTGGATTGTTTTCTCTGGAATGTCGGAGGTTGAGGGAGATTTGATAAAAGTATATAAAATTAAACATTTTGTTGCAGAGAGAGTAGTGAGGGCTTCGAATGCATTGCCTGGGTGGTGGTGGAGGCAGATACAATAGTGGTGTTTAAGAGGCTTTTAGATAGGGAGATGGAAGTGAGGATAGAGGGATCTGGATCACATAAAGGCAGATGAGATCAGTTTAACTTGGCATCATATTTGGCATAAAAACATTGTGGGCTGAAGGGCCCGTTCCTGTGCTGGACTGTTCTATGTTCTATGCTCCCACATTTGATTAGGCTATCAAATGTCCGAGTGGTAACAGAGATGCTGCCTGACCCGCTGAGTTACTCCAGCTTTTTGTGTCTATCTTCGGTGTAAACCAGCATCTGCAGTTCCTTCCTGCAAACAATGTTGAATATCCATACAAATGACCTGCTCACCTCCAGAGAAAAATGAAGTGGTTTTATTATTGCCTGTGACACACAGTGCTTCCTCTTCCCCACATCCTACCTGAGTGAGCAATATTCTCGATTGTGGCCTAACCGACGGAATTCCCCACCACTTCTCATTAACAATCGGTCAGAGTGCGGGCAGCTGCTGGCAATAATTGTTTTTCCTTTTGCTGACATTGCCACAAAGCTGTTGCCAATCTAAAACCATTTGAAGCAAATGTAGGCGACATCTGTCCAAGTGTAAAACATCCAGATTTCCCGCCGAGTGGCTGGAGATTTGCGGGGGCATTTTGAGCGCGCGGTTGTAACACCCCTTGAATTCGGCTCGGTGCAAGAATTAAAGAGGACAAGGGGGGGGGGGACAGGTGTTATTTTTCAGCATCCATTTCGAGGATTAAAGTGCAATGTTGAATTTAGTTGGAGAAAGGAAAAGCTCCAGGGAAGTTATGAAAAGAGCAGTGAGGATTTTCAGATGCTCAGAACATGTCAGTTGTGTTCAATTCTTGCTTTTATTAATATTGTCCCTGATGACATACTCCATTTGTGTAATAAAGCTCACTTACCGTTTTGTAAAGAAATGCCTCAACATTTGGATGCGATTTTAGCGAGTTAGCTGAAGGCTTTGTTCAATTGAACCGTTGTGCTATCAGAATTGGCAGTAATTTGGTTTACCTTTCCTCTTGGAGATTTGGTTGCTAAAGCAGCTAGCTATCCTGCTACTTGCCATGGAGCTGCAGTTTGATCCATACGTCTCTAGGAAATTATTTGAAATAACCTGATCCCTTCTACCTGAGTTTCCCCTCACCTTGTAGCAGTTATCAAATGGAAATATGGCATTTTGGGTTTGGTTTTAACTCCTGAGGCAAAAAAAACAATATTGTGTCTGTCTTATAGGGTGGGTGAATCGGTGTGAATGGTGGAGCATGATTAACATACTGTGGTGTGAGTGTCTGGCCTTTCATGTCTGGCAGCAGGGGGCCATTGCTGTGCCCACAGGGGAATGGTTTCTGATGCAGTGCAAGAGATTCAGGAGGTGTAAGAGGGGCCCACACTTTCCTGGTGTGGCTGAAAGGAGCTCACTTTCCTCTGCTAGCCCAAAAGGGAAGATGTAGATAATTTGAACAACTCACCAGGCTGAGCCTCCTCTGGCTCTGTACCATTGCTTCAACTGGTCACCGCTGTGCAGCTCAGCGGACAGTGCATTGTCAATGGCGATGTCACCAACCATGTCACATGTGATGTCATTGCTGATGCAATGAGTGATGCCATCAGTTATGTAATCAATGGTGTGATTGATGATGTCATCAATTACATCATGAATGGGTGCCATCAATTATGCAATTGCCGATGCCATCAACTACACCACCAATTATGTCATCAACTACACCACCAATGATGTATTCAACGTCACCAACAAAGACAGATGGCATCACCAATGATGTCATAAATGAGGGTACACAAAAGGCTGGAGAAACTCAGTGGGTGCAGCATCATCTAAGGAGCGAAGGAGATAGGCGACGTTTTGGGTCGAGACCCTTCTGCAGTCTGACATAAATGACGTCATTACACATGTCATCAATGATGTCATCACCCATGTCATCAACTATGCCTTCAAAGGCTGATCTGCATATTTAAAGAAGACTTTCATGTTGCCTGGCGGATAACATTGTAGTGGCCAATTTCTGGTTTCCTCCCACATCCCAAAGGTGTTTTGTAGGTTAAACGTCCTCTGTAAATTTGTGTTTGTGGGTTAATCGGCCCCTATAAATTGCCACAAGTCTGATGAGAGTGGATGCAAAAGTGGAATGACATAAAACAAGTGTGAACGTGTGCTCGATGGTCTCAGCGTGGACTCAGTGGGCCGAAGGGCCTGTTTCAATAAAAATAACAGGTATCTGGAGAATAAGTTGTGCACTTGCATTGCACAGTGTCCAACCTGTGGAGGTTTCCAAGAAGACTGTTAGACCTGCCTGCTACTGATCCACGCACTCTACGCGTTCCCTAGTGGACCATTAGCTGGAAGACCAACGGCATTAAAATGGGGCCCATTTCGTTGGAGAATGTTTAACTCTTTAACTATCAAAGCTTGTCATTTGGATTTTTTTTGATTGAAGCATGGAATCAGGCCCTTCGGCCCACCGAGTCCACGCCGGCCATCGACCTCTCGTTCACACTAGTTCTGTGTTATCCCACTTCTTACGCACTGGAGCCCTTCAGCCTACTGAGTCCACGCTGACCATCAATCACCCGTTCACACTAATTCCAACACACTTGGGCCAATTAACCTACAAACCCACAGGTCTTTGGGAGCACCCGGAGGAAACCAGGAAGTCACGGGGAGAACGTGTACAAACTCCGCACACAGAAAGCGCCCAAAGTCAGGATCAAACCTGAGTCTCTGACGCTGTGAGGCAGCAACTCTACTGGTCGTGCCACTGTGGAGATGGATGGATGAAGTTGAGAGAGAGGAATGACGGTGGGGGAGGGGAGGAACGGGGCTTGTGTGCGAGGTGGGATGATTTCCAACGACAAATATTATTGGGACTAGTAATCCATCTTCATTCTTTCAGGATGGCAATGTAATTTCAGCACCCTGTTAAATCTAGGGTTTGATTTTTCTCAGATGGTGGGGTAACCATAAACACATGTCAAATGGCTGCGGGTCGGAGCTCTGAACTGGGGCTCTTTAGCGGCAGGCCTCTTTCAGGATGTCATTTAAAAAACACGTAATAGAAAACATTTGTTTCTGTGAAACTAAAAGAAGCTCTGCGGTCCCTAATATAGTTTCATTTCCTGTGAGCTGCCTTCCTCGAACTTCCAGAGTCGCTCTCTCTGAAGCCTAGGCAGTGTTTACGCTGGTGCAGATGTAAGGCCTTCACATCCAGCTGTGCAGGTGCCCCAGAGCATTGGCGATGTAGTGAAGTCACGTGGCCCGCACTGGCACTCCCGTTGCCCGGGAAACGCACGTCAAAGATAGGCTTTGATATCACTGGGCCAGTTTTACGCTGCACGGATCCTGACATCATGCTGGTAGGAAGCCCACAGTCCCTGGGGTGAGAGGTTTTGTGTGACTGCGATGTGGCCAATCCTGTTCATGGCGCAGTTGAATTAAGAACTTGATTCACTGTAAATAACCGCGCAGCGTTTCTCAAACACAATGCTCTCAAAATGAGAGGCTCAGTGGCAAAGTAGGCCCCTGACCCGAAATGTCCCCTATCCATGTTCTCCAGAGATGCTGCCTGACCCGCTGAATAATGCCCCTGTCCCATTTAGGAAACCTGAACGGAAACCTCTGGAGACTTTGCGCCCCACCCAAGGTTTCCGTGCGGTTCCCGGAGGTTACCAGAGGTCTTTGTCAGTCTCCCTAATGGTCCAAAGTGGTTTCCGTTTTTAAAATCGGTAATTTTTTAGTCGAAGCCGGTTGCGATGCTAGTTGAAGGTGGTTGCCGGAGGACAAAAACCTCTGGGAACCGCACGGAAACCTTGGGTGGGGCGCAAAGTCTCCAGACGTTTCCGTTCAGGTTTCCTAAGTGGGACAGGGGCATAACTCCAACACTTTGTGTCCTTGAATGCCAAACACATATCTGCCGGTATCATTGCACTCTTGGTGTGACATTATTATTTGTAATTTGAATACTAAAGGTAGCACGGTGGCGCAGTGGTAGAGTTGCTGCCTTGCAGCGCCAGAGACCCGGGTTCGATCCTGACCTCAGGTGCTGCCTGTAGAGTTTGCATGTTCTCCCTGTAACCGCGTGGGTTTCCCCAAGATACTCCGGTTTCCTCCCGCATCCCAAAGACGTGCGGGTTTGTAGGTTGATTGACTTCTGTAAATTGCCCCAAGTGTGTAGGAAGTGGAACTAGTGTGAACGGGTGACTGGTGTAGACGCTGCGGGCCGAAGGGCCTGTTTCCATTTTGTATCTCTAAACTAAACTCCAAACTAAATAGCCCTGACCTTCTTTGTAAAACACACAACTCACCAACTCGTGGTTTCACCATAATATCATTGCCGGCTAAATCAGCAGCTGGGTATGGTTTTTTTACATTCCATTCGCCAATTTAATTTGACCATTTAAGGATTAAAACTAACAACATCTCTGCCTTCCGGAGTGCTGGTCTGAGATGCTTCCTGACCAGCACTTTGCGTCTGTCTTTGAAGTGACGAGCGAAGGGTGTTAGGGCGTTGCAGGGGTGTAAAGCTCGGCACTCCATGTCAGTCTGAAGAAAGGATCTCCACCCAAAATGTTATCCATCCGTGTCCTCCAGAGATGCTGCCTGGCCCGCTGAGTTACTCCAATACTTTGTGTCTACACAAGTTTTCGGCATCTTCACTTCCTTGTGCCGACTCCTCGTGATCATTTCCCAGGCCAACTCTTTTGATTTCTGCAGGAGTTTATTTATTCAGACTCGAAAGGAAAGAATGAAGGTCAATGGGTGTCTTTAAATCAAAAGCTCACATGGAGATGTTTATTGATGTGCATCTGAAGGATACTTCAGTTAAAAAAAAAACCTCAACCACTTCTTGCACGGCTGCATGCAAAATGCGGACCCCAGCTGGGCCAGGGACTATGCTTCCCCAGAACTTCCTCTCACCCCTCTTCATTTAACCCCTTGATTCCTTGCTGTATCTTGGACCCGGGTAACACTATCCTGGATATGCAGGACCATTTAACCCTCAAAACTGGAACACAGTGATGGTGGAACAAATACCAAACATGCATGCTTACCTGGAGTCACAGTCATGCAATGTGGAAACTGGCCACTCGGCCCAACTTGCCCACATCGACCAACATGTCCCATCTACACTAGTCCCACCAGCCTGCGTTTGGCCCATATCCCTCTAAACCTGTCCTATCCAGAACTATCCAGAAGATCGAACTATCCAGACGGAATCTCTCTTTTTTTTAAAGTGACACAGAGTGCTGGAATAACTCAACGTGTCAGGCAGCATCTCTGGAGAACGTGGACAGGCGACATTTCGGGTCGGTACCAATCAGTCTGCTGATTGTAGTGGGGAAGGAGGGGAGAGAAAGCTGGTAGAGAGGTGGTGCACGAGAAAGCCAAGAAAGTGATAGATGAAGATACAAGGAACTGCAGATGCAGGTGTACAAAAATAAGGCAGCGTGCTGGAGTAACTCAGCGGATCAGACATCATCTCTGGAGGACATGGATTGGCAAAGTTTTTGGTCTGGACTCTTCTTCAGACTGATTGCAGTAGGTGAGTGCAAGCTGGAAGAGAGATGGATGGGGGACAAAGACAGGAATGTTGTAAGCTACCCAAGTGGAATATGCGGTGCTGCTTCTCCATCTTGCAAGTACGTACCTGTCTAATCTGGCATGTGGATGGAAAGGATAACCCAATGGTTCCATTAGTAGCTCAAGGAGTGAAACTTCAAGGCGGCAAGTTTAATGAGAGCTGCATGTGCGGTAAATATTTTGGAAGTCACATCTATAATTGAAGTGTGGGAAGGAACTGCAGATGGTGGTTAATACTGAAGATTGGCACAAAGTGTTGGACTAGTTCAACGGGTCTGGCAGCATCTCTCTGGAGAAAAGGAATTGGTGACGTTTCGAGTCGGAACCATTCCTCAGACTGAAAGATCGAGAAGGCCAGAACAAAACAAATGACCTCAGGAATGGTGGAGTCCGTAATGGTCCATTGTTGGATAGGAAAGATGTGCTAATGACAGGAATGCAAGGATGGAAATAATTGACGTCTATAATTGTGATTGTTGATTTTTTTCCCAGCACTGCAAAATTATTTATTAATATTTATTAGGGACATAGACGCACATGGTGGTGTTGTTACGGAAGCAGCCTGAACCTCTTTCAGGGATGTGACCGGTTTCCTTTCATATGTCCTTACCACACAGGAGTCCATGCCAACTATCCGTGCCATCCAAGCAATCCCGTTTCCCATTTATTCTCTCTCACTTTCTCATCTACTCCACTCTTTTTCCTCTACCAATCACCGACACACTTTACAATGGGCAATTTACAGAGGCCAATCAACCTACCAACCCACTTGTCATTGGGACGTGAGAGGAAACCGGAGAACCCAGGTCACACCCATATAGCAACAGGGAGAATGTTCAAACAGGGCAGCACAGTGGCCTAGCTGGTAGAGACCCAGGTTCGATCCTGACCCTGGTTATACATTCTCCCGGATCCCTCTGGCTGCTCCGGTTTCCTCCCACATCCCAAAGACATGCGGTTTTGTACGTTAAGTGCCCTCTGTAAATTACCCCTAGGTGAGAAAATAGGATAAAATAGATGTAGCGTGAATGGGTGATTGGTGGTTGGCCTGGACTTGATGGGCTGAAGGGCCTGTTGCCATGCTGTATCTTTCAATCAATCAAGCTCCATCGAGATGGCACCTGAGTTCAGAATTGAACCAGGACCATTGGAGCTATGAGAAATCTGCACTTCCTGTTGTGCACCAAACAAACAGCTGGACGAGCTCAACGAGTCAGGTAACCTCTGTCAAAGGAGTTTTTTTTTTCAAACTCGGGCAAGGATTTGGATTTGGGTTGGGAACCTTCTTCAGACTGCTGCCTGACCTGCCGTTCCTCCAGCAGTTTGTATTTTGCTCACGATTCCAGCATCTGCATTCTCTTGAGACTTATTGACTGTTGCGTGGGTGACTTTAGTTTAGTTCAGTGATACATCGCGGAAACAGGCCTTTCCCACTCTGAGTCCACACCGACCAGCGATCCCCGCACACTAACACTATTCTACACACTAGGGACAACGTTACATTTATACCAAGGCAATTAATCTACAAACCTGTACGTTTTAAGAGTGTAAGAGGAAACTGAAGATCTCGGAGAAAACACATGCAGGTCACGGGGAGAATGTAAAAACTCTGTAGAAATGCCCGTAGTCAGGATCGAACCAGGGTCCCTGGCGCTGTAAGGCAGTAGCTCTACCGCTGCGCCACCTAACTTCCTAGTAAATTTGACATTTCATCCGAACTGCATTTTTAACACCCATTGGACATATTGGTAATAACCAAGTGACGCATTTTCATTATATAAATGTGAAGGAATGTTAAAGTAGGAAGCTTTATCACTGCATTGACTGTAGATAGTTAACCATAGAATAAAAAGACACAAAGCGCTGGAGAAACTCAGTGGGTCAGGCAGTATCCTTGGAGAATGTGGATAGGTGACCTTTTGGATTCTTCATATTGGTTGTAATGTGTTGTGGGGTTTGGGATGGGAGGAAAAAGCTGGGAGAGAGGAGAGGTATGTTGAAGCGTGGCAAGTATTAGGAGAACAGAGGCGAGGGGTCTTTTTGTCAAGTAGATGGCTGGATAAAGGCCAGAGATGATAAACCAGGAGGTGTGACATAAAAGGATTGTGAAGCCAGAGGAAGGAATGTAGGGGGAGAGGACGGGAGGGGGAGGGGAGAAATAGGTGCAAGTCCAGGTGTGCCACGGGGGGGGAAGGGGAAGTGGCATGGGGTGGGGGGAGGGGAGAAAGGTGGGTTTTGGGGGAGAAAGAGGAGGGGTGTTGAGCATAATTGCTACAATTTATTATTTTTCTGCCAAGAATGAAATATGGTAAATATATTCTGCTCTTGATTCATATTTTGACTAAATATCTTTTGAAGTTGTGCACAATGGGGGAGTTACATTGTTGACAATCACTTTTCAGACATGAAGAATCAGAGAAGAAGAAATAAAACCCTGACATTTATAGTTGGCACCACTGTTTTTGTTCACAACTTCCAAATGCAACATAGTTTGACTTTAGTCTCAAGGCCCTGCAAGAAATGCCAAGATAAATCTGTATGTAGTTTGCAACTGTACATATTTGTGGCAATTTTCAAAATCTGTTTTTTTCCCCCCCCCTGTAATTCAGTGATTTTGATATGGAAGGGTGGGCAATGTGTGGGTAGTAGGAATTAAAGGACAGCACAGTGGCAGAGACCAGGGTTCGATCCTGACCTCGGTTGCTGTCTGTATGGAGTTTTCTTTTCCGTTTAGTTGAGTTTATTATCATGTGTACCGAGGTACAGTGAAAAGCTTTTGTTGCATGCTAACCAGTCAGCGGAAAGAATATACATGATTTATAATCGAGCCATCCACAGTGTGCAGATACATGATAAATGGAATAATGTTTAATGCAAGATAAGGTCCAGTAAAGTCTGATTAAAGTCAAGTCACTTTTATTTCTATAGCACATTTAAAAAACAACTCTTGTTGACCAAAGTGCTTTTCATTGGTGGAGGTACTAACGTTATACAACAGTGGTTCATAGATTAAGTACATACATACATACATACATACATACATACATACATGTAGCCCTCCCTCAGAGGACATCTAGATAGGCTTGAGAGTAAAGATGAGTTTCAAGTCTCGACTTAAAAGAGTCGATGGAAGGGGCAGTTCTGATGGGAAGAGGAATGCTGTTCCACAGTCTAGGAGCTGCAACCGCAAAGGCGTGGTCGCCCCTGAGCTTATGCCTAGACCGCGGGATGTTCAGTAACCCCAAGTCGGCCGATCTGAGGGACCTGGAGGTGGTGTGGTGTAGCCTGAGGGTCTCCCATGAGGAAGATAGGATCTCGGGACCGCACTCCACCTGTTGGTAGGTTAGTTCAGTTTTGAACAGTGGCAGTGATAATAGTTAATGGCGTCATTGCAAATGGGTTCCTTCTCACCAAAGGACATGTGAAGTGTCTACCCACAGCTCTCATCAAGAGAGCTAAGAGTGTTTAAATTGTGATATGTACCGGGAACGGAACAATGAAATTCTTGCTTGCTGCAGTTTTACAGGCACATTAACGCAATAACACAACAAACAACCCTACAACAATCAATAATACAATACATTAATAATCAGTAATGTAAGGTAACCAGGCTATGATCATGGTCAGTTCAAGGCACACTTCTCGCAAAATTGAATTTACCCCTCCATGCAACTGGCTTCACCATCAATGGTATTTGTTTAACAGTCACACCACCTCATCTCATGGACCAGCAAAGCCCTGTGGGTTTGTAGGATAATTGGCCTCTGTAAATAGGGGTGGCACAGTGGCGCTGTGGTAGAGTTGCTGCCTTGAAATGTCAGAGACCCGTGTTTGTTCCTGACTATGTCTGCTATCTGTATGGAGTTTGTATGTTCTCCCCGTGACTGCGTGGGTTTTCTCCGGGTGCTCCAGTTTCCTCCCACACTCCAAAGGTGTACAGGCTTATAGGTTAATTGGCTTTGGTAAAACATTGTAAATTGTCCCTAGTATGTTGGATATTTATGCTGGTGTACGGGGATCACTGTCTCGGTGGGCCGAAGGGCCTGTTTCCGTGCTGTATCTCTAAACTAAACTAAATTGTACAGAATGTGTAAGGAGTGGATGCAGGATAACATAGAACCAGTGCGAACGAATGGTCGATGATCGGCATGGACCCGATGGGCCGAAAGGCCTGTTTCCATGCTGTTAACTAAACTAAACTAAACTAATCTAAACAACCATCCCACTTTATCAAAGTCTGGGGCTTTTAATGGCCACATGGATATGCAGGGAATACAAGTTAAAGGTGTATTTGAAAAACTGTTATATCATTGGCAATATGTATGGCTTCTAATAAAAATATTAACCAAAAAAAGGATATGCAGGGAATAGTGGAGTATGGGTCATGTGCTGGCAAATAAGTTTAAAATCTCATTTTTAATCTAACCCTAATTAAGTTAAGGATTAAATTCAACAACATCACATGAAGAAGGGTCCCGACCTGAAATGTCACCTATCCTTGTTCTCCAGAGATGCTGCCTGACCCGCTTAGTTAGACCAACATTTTATGTCTTTCTAAGATTCGTTTATCTTGACATCGCGTTCGGCACAGACATTGCGGGCCGAAGGGCTTGTTCCTGTGATGCTCCTTTTTTGTGTTCTATGTTCTTCGACAAAATAAAAATCCTTCCTGTATCATGCCATAAGAGTTTCTGCCCTGCGTGCAACCTGCTTGAAGAATTTAGAAGCCTCCACCTGCGAATAAATAGAATACGAACGAGCCCTTGTACATTCTGGTGACCTCTTGGAAACTTTCTGTAAAGCCAAGAGCTTTGCAAAGAATAAGTGAGAGTGAGCTGGGAGCTCCTGCAGAGGGAGATGATAAATAATCCACAGGCCACAAGCTGCGTCCTGAGCCGAGAATTGGGAGCTGCTGGTGTACAGCACTTACGCTAATCAAACAGTGTGAGACATCCATTTTAATCGCAAATGAGAGAGGCTTCTCAAAGAAGAACCAGTGAGACGAGCAGTTCAAAGCCTTGGTACTTTCTTTATATTAAGCCAGAAATAGGGATTATTTTCTGTAGTAACTTATACCACAAAGCGCCCTGATATTTGAAGGGAAAGCAATATAATTAAAGAAATATAGTCGACTGTCATCAAAGACCAAACAGGTTGCATTGACTAAATTCAATGATATCCGGAGTCATAAATGAATTTTAACCAGCCTGAAAATATAGCCCATTTATGCTCATCCAGTTAGGTTTGGGAATTAAAATTTACTTTGCATTTTAATTACCCAAGATTAACCCATTCTTTAGAGGTCAAAATAGTTGAGACCTCCGCAGATAGTAGGGATCGAAAACTGTTTCATTGCTTCAACCCTCTGCTGAGCTTGCTGAAGTTTGAAGTGTGTAGGAAGGAACTGCAGTTGCTGGTTTAAACCGAAGATAGATACAAAATGCTGGAGTGACTCAGCATCTCTGGAGAGAAGGAATGGGTGACGAGTGGTCTGTGCTAACTGAATGGCCACTCGGACAAACTGGGGACAACAAACCTTCTGAAGAAAAGTCCCGACTCGAAATGTCACCTATCCGTGTTCTCCAGTGATGCCGCCTGACCCACTGAATTACTCCAGCATGATGTGCCTTTTTTTGTAAACCAGCATCTGCAGTTCTTTGTATCGACAAAAACTGTTATCCATTTCCAGCTTGTACTCCTCTGTTTGGACGTGTTCCACAGCCAGCAATGTTTTGGTTCAGTTGCTGCCGACCATTGGTCACCCGCTCACACTAGTTCTATGTTATTTTTGCTGTATCTCAACACTAAACTATCCCACTCTTTACGCACTAGGGGTGATTTACAAAGACCATTTAACCTATAAACCGCACGTCTACGGGATATTGGAGTAAACCGGAGCACCCGGAGGAAACCCACGTGGTCACAGGGAGTGCGTACAAACTCCACACAGATAGCAACTGAGGTCAGGATCGAACCTGGGTCTCTGGCGCTGTGAGGCAGCAGCTCTTGATCCTTGATTAGTACGGGTGTCAGGGGTTATGGGGAGAAGGCAGGAGGATGGGATTGAGAGGGAAAGATAGATCGGCCATGATTGAATAGCAGAGTAGACTTGATGGGCTGAATGGCCTAATTCTGCTCCTATAACTTATGAACTTATGAACTCTTTTAGCTGCGCCACTGTGCCGCCCTATGTTGTCTAGCGGGGGAGGAGCGGCTCTCTTGTCCATGACCGGACAACGGGTGACGGGATCTAGGGAGTGGGTAGGGCCAAAAATGTCCCGGCTGTGTTGCTCCTAGGCCTGTCCAAGCTGGCCTTCCGCGAGTCACAGCGCCAGGCGGAAGAGGGCTTTGCCCGAGCTGGATGCTTGCCCCTTCCCCTTTACCGGGGTTATGTCCGCGCCCGGGTGGTGTTAGAGGGGGACACAGTTGTATGGTAGTTATTTAGTATATTTGTAAGGACTGTAACATAGTTTGAAAATTTAGTGTCTAGATAATTTGGTAATGTTGTAATATTGTGTTGGGTTTGTTACCACGGTTTTGTTTAGTATCGTGATCGTTATTAAATAAATTATTTTTGATACACAATAAATAATAATAAATGTTGTCTTGTGATGCTCAGCAGTGGTGGGGCTGCATTAAGTTGGCACTCACGTTAAATGCCACTTCCCACCAGGCAGCACAAACAAGATCTCTGGCACGTTTGGTGGCACCCAGCAGTTTCCACCACAATGGTATTTTCAAGCCTCTTTGTCCCGACGGTTTAAATGTGGCACCTCTCCTGCATCAGAGCTTTCTGTTCTGGGAAGATTCCCAGTTATTTATAATGGTTGACACTATCGTATGCAAGTTGCGCCATTAGCCATTCAAAGGTCTCCTCAATTCCTTTGGAAAGTTCCCTTGCTTCCTAAATACTGGAAGTGTGGCATTATTCACGTCAAAGTTTTGAAGGTCTTATTTCTTTAAGATTTATCAGGCCCGTATAATATCATCGCTATGTCATTAATGTCCATATGGAAAACTGCCCTGAATACCTATCTTTATCAAAGCCCTAATCTTACCTTCACTTGCTCAGTGTAGTTTAGTTTAGCATGGAAACAGGCCATTCAGCCCACCCAGTCCATCCCAACCATCAATCGCCCATTCACACTAGCTCTATGTTATCCCGAAGAACGCTACAAAGTGCTGGAGTAACTTAGCGGGTCAGGCATATCTCAGGAGAAAGAGGATGGGTTGGGCGTTGCCTATTTCCTTCGCTCCATAGATGCTGCTGCACCCGTTGAGTTTCTCCAGCACTTTTGTCTACCAAGGATGGGTTGGGAACCCTTCTTCAGACCTGGGACCCGACTGTTACCCCGATTTCTCATCCACTCCCTACACACTCCGGGCAATTTACAGCTAACTAATCGACAAACACGCACATCTTTGGGATGTGCGAGGAAACTGGAGCACCCGGAGGAAACCCACAGGGAGAGCGTGCAAATTCCACTTGCACAGCACCCGAGGTCAGGATCGAACTTGGGTCTGTGACTCTGTGAAGTAGCAGCTCCACCAGCTGCGCCACTGTGCCACCTGCAAATCGTTTTATTTCCAGTGAGCATGGCTGATCATTTTGAAGGTTTTGTCATCATATTGAAGGATAGAAGATGGTGCCGGAAATGGGACCCTGGCAGAATGGCAGGCAGTGGCGAGTGGAGTGCTGCAAGGCTTGGCGCTGGGGACACAACTATTTATTATATACCAGACTAAGTGGGCCCCTTTGGTCCCATGTTCACACGGGAGGGCTGGTCCCCCAATGAAATATTCCACCTCTTCACCAATTCCAATATTGGTGGCCAGTGGGGGGGGCTTTCTGGAGTGCTAGTATGTGTGTTATGGGCCAAAGGGACTTGTTTCCAAAGCACTAGTATGGACATTGTGGGCTGAATGGATTCTTGGGCTGGCAGCTCACTCACTCAGGCCTGGTGGGCTGGCAGCTCAGTCACTCAGGCCTTGTGGGCTGGCCGCTCAGGTCTGGTGGGCTGGCAGCTCAGTCACTTAGGCCTTGTGGGCTGGCCGCTCAGTCATTCAGGCCTGGTGGGCTGGCAGCTCAGGTCTGCTGGGCTGGCAGCTCAGTCACTCAGGCCTGGTGGGCTGGCAGCTCAGAAACTGCCACATATTCTGCCCAAAAGAGGTGATAGACTCTGTGAGAGAGGGGGAGAGGGTGGAGAATCAATTTTAGGCATTTCCATCTTTTTCTGCAGATCACAGCAATGAAGGAGGAAAGTCTATCCTGGCCTGAATCTCACAGGGAGCCAATGAAGTGAGGGAGAAAAATACTGGGGTGCAGTTTGATACTTGCAGGGAGAATACTTACTGATGTACCCAAAGGACTCCTCCTGAGCTAGTACAGGCCTGATGGGCAGAGGGACTTTAAAATCTCAGTAAGTGAAAGGCACTTTCTCGGGACTTTTCCTGGCCTGGCATGGGTCTTTTGGGTCAAAATTCTCCATCCGAGGCTAATACGGGTATTTTGGGCAAAGGAGACTGGTTTCTTGGCTAATAGGGGACTTGTGGGCCAAGATTAGTGGTTTCAGGCAGGCCAAACAACTCAATACATTTCATTTCCATTTCCATTTCAAGCACAGGGCAGGCCAAACAACTCATGGCATTGTCATTTTATTTCCATTTTGCATTACAGTCTCAAGCACAAGGCAGGCCAACAACTCATTGCATTGTCATTAAGGACTAACAAATAATTTATTGCAAGTAGATTGCAGACGCACAGTTCAGTTGATTCACAGCTTAGAATCACAGTTGTGGCCTCTCCCTCGCGATCTTCCAGAGTGACTGACTCGCGTCCAGGTATCCGGGGTTTTATAGTCCGGCCACCCTGGGGGCGTTACCTTCATCATGGTGATTGACAGGCGAGAGGACCAATCAGCTGCTCTCAAGATTTTTTAAACACTCATAGCTTTTTTTATTTTTCATCGATTGGAAAACTCATCTGGGCTGCCTCAGCAGAGGAGTACTGTGAGTAAGATGACCAAAAATCATAGCGATATAGGGTAGCGTTTTGTCTAAAATCAATATTCAGCACAGACAGGAAGTAGTCAAGATGAGACTTTTAGCTATATAGATATTAATGATTTAATGATGGAATAAAAAGTCATTCATGTAGATAAATGTGAGGTGATCCACTTTGCTGGCAAGAACAAGGAGGCAGATTATTATCTCAATGGTGTCAGATTAGGAAAAAAGGAAGTGCAATGAGACCTGGGTGTCCTTGTACACCTGTCACTGAAAGTAAACATGTACGTACAGTAGGCAGTGAAGAAAGCGAATGGCATGTTGGCCTTCATAACAAGAGGATTTGAGTATAGGAGTAAAGAGGTCCTACTGCAGTTGTACAGGGCCCTGGTGAGGCCACATCTGGAGTATTGTGTGCAGTTTTGGTCTCCTAATTTGAGAAAGGACATCCTTGCTATCGAGGCAGTGCAGCGTAGGTTCACAAGACTAATTCCCGGGATGGTGGGACATTCATATAAGGAAAGATTGGAAAGACTGGGCTTATATTCACTGGAATTTAGAAGGATGAAAGGTTATCTTATAGAAACATATAAAATTATGAAAGGACTGGACAAGTTAGATGCAGGAAAATGTTCCCCAATGTTCGTGGAGTCCAGAACCAGGGGCCACAGTCTAAGAATAAAGGGGAGGCCATTTGAAACTGAGATGAGAAAAAACTTTTTCACCCAGAGAGTTGTGAATTTGTGGAATTCTCTGTCTGAGAAAGCAGTGGAGGCCAATTCACTGGATGAATGTTAAAGAGTTAGATAGAGCTGTAAGGGGTAGCGGAATCTAGGGATATGGGGAATTGGCAGGCACGGGTTACTAGCTGTGGATGATGAGCCATGATCACAATGAATGACGGTGCTGACCCTAAGAGCCAGATGGCCTCCTCCTGCACCTATGTTCTATGTTTTTATGTTTCTAAACATGGCGACTCTTGTATACTGTAGATTATATTGTGTACTGTAATCTACTTTTCTTGCACTCTTATAATTGAGTATGAACTGCATGCAAAAAAGGAATACCATTGTAGTCCTGGTACATCTATATAACTAAAAGTCTCATCTTGACCACTTCCTGTCTGCTCTGTATATTGGTTTTCGAAAAACGCTACCCTATATCGCTATGAAAAATAAAAAAAGTTATGAGTGTTTAAAAACACTGGAAATGGAAATTAAATGAAAATGCAATGAGCTGTTTGGCCTGCCCTGTGCTTGAAACTGCAATGGAAATGGAAATGAAATGAAAATACAATTAGCTGTTTGGCCCGCCCTGTGCTTGAAACTGCAATGGAAATGGAAATTAAATGAAAATGCAATGAGCTGTTTGGCCTGCCCTGTGCTTGTAACTGCAAGGGAAATGGAAATTAAATGAAAATGCAATGAGCTGTTTGGCCTGCCCTGTGCTTGAAACTGCAATGGAAATGGAAATGAAATGAAAATGCAATGAGTTGTTTGGCCTGCCCTGTGCTTGAAATTGAAATGGAAATGGAAATGGAAATGAAATGAAATGAGTTGTTTGGCCTGCCCTGTGCTTGAAATTGAAATGGAAATGGAAATGGAAATGAAATGAATTATTTGGCCTGCGCTGTGCTTGAAATTGAAATGGAAATGAAATGAAATGAGTTGTTTGACCTGTATGAAACCCATTTTGGCCCACAAGGCCTCTATAAGATGCGAAACCAGTCCCTTCTTCCCAAAATGCCCGTATTAGCCCAGGGGGAACATTTTGGCCCAAAAGCCCCGTGCCAGGCCTGGAAAAGTCCAGAAAAAGTGCCTTTCAATGTGATTTTTTAAAAGAGCCCCATCGGCCCATCAGGCCTGTACTAGCACAGAACGAGTTCCTTCGGCCCATCAGTAAATATTCCCCTTGCAAGTATTAAACCTCACCCCAGTATTTTTCTCCTTCCCTTCATTGGCTCCCTGTGAGATCCAGGCGAGGATAGGCTTTCCTCCTTCATTGTTGTGATCTGCAGAACAAGATGAAAAATGTCTAAAAGTGATTCTCCACCATCCCCCTTCTCTCTCATTGAGTCTCTCATCTGTTTTGGGCAGGATTTCTGGAAATTTCTGAGCTGCCAACCCACCAGCCCTGAGTGACTGAGCTAGCCCTGTGGAAACCAGTCCCTTTGGCCCACAACACCCATACCAGCGCTCCAGAAAGCGCCCCCCCCCCCCACCTCACTGGCCACCAACATTGGAATTGGTGGAGAGATGGAAAATTGCGTTGGGGGACCAGCCCTCCCGTATGAACATGGGACCCAACGGGTCCTACTTAGTCTAGTGTAACAATAAAGTACCATTGAACCAGTGAACCAAGTTGGCTCAATGATCAACTTCTGTTTCTATTTCCTATCTCTCAAAGTCTAACTCCAGCCTGGACATATGTCACCTCAAATAACTGGCATAATGAATTGAAAATTATTAACTTATCTTCAAAATTCTCCTTATTTCTGCTTTTGCGATCCCAAAGGACATAACAATGCTTCAAAGCTTTCAGAATGAGAGACTTCTTTGCCGCTCCACTGGACCTGGCCCTCTCGTTTGTGTTCACGCCAGCAGCTTGTGGCCACCGTGTTATGTTTCAATTGTGTTTATTTGTCAAATGTTCAACTGCGCAGTGTAATTCTTTTGGCATATATAACACGTGCTGGCGCCGACATTTTTGGCGGCATTATTTAAAGTCCGGTCGGCCCACATGTTCAATGTACTGGAGCAGTTCCCGCAAATCGCTCAGCCGTCTTTGTGTCCCAGGGGTGCCTCCTGCAGCCTACCTGAAGGTGCCAGAGGCATTACTCCAGTTCACCCTCCCACCGGTCCTTAATCCTCGCCTCCGACGTCGGCTGCTCCCTCCCGGCTATGCCGTCTGCTGATCCAATCCCAACGGCCATCAATTCTTTGGTTTTCGGTCCCGACGAGCCTTCAGCCGGGTTCTCGGTCCCACCAACCGCGAGCCTTCGGGCGGACTGCGACGAGTCTTCAGGCGGGTTATGTCCAAGTGGTGGAGTGTGTAGTGTTCACCGCCATTCTTGTTGTGTAGGAAGGAACTGCAGATGCTGGTTTAAACTGAAGATAGACACAAAAAGCTGCAGTAACTCAGCTGGACAGGCAGCATCTCAGGAGAGAAGGAATGGGTGACGTTTCCAGTCGAGACCCTTCTTCAGACGTTGTATTCTATAAACATTCCATAACTACAGATGAAATGGCCATGGATATGGATTTTGTTCCTTCATCTACTGTGTTTCCTTTGATTTTTTAAAAAAGTTTTCTGTTAGCTGTGCTGTCCTAAAAAAAATATTGCCTTTATTCATTTTTCTTTATTTCAAACACGGTTTCATTGTGGATTTGGTAAGAAAGAGCATGGTCTACATACAGTGCATGTCGAATCTCATGATCAAAAACAAAATGGAAAACAGGAATCACTGAAGATGAACAATGGAAGAGACAGAGAGAAAGCCCACTAGAGAGAAAAACAATTCTCTTTCTAGATGGGCTTTCTGAAAATAAAATTCTGCAGATGTTGGAAATCTGAAAGAAAAACAGAAAGAAAGCAACGTCTGGACAAGCTGGACTTTGAAAGACACAGAGTGTTGTGGTAACATAGTGGGTCAGGCAGCATCTGGAGGACATGGACAGGTGACGTTTCGAGGCAGGGCCCTTCTTCAGACTGTTTGTGATGTGGTGGGGAGGGTGGGGGGGGGTTGGATGGGGGGGAGAAGGCTGGAAGAGTGGAAGGGATGGACAATGCCTGGGGAGTGATGGGTGGATACAGGTGAGGGTAAGTTTGCTTGGCTGATCGCTGGACAAAGGCCAGAGTTGAAAAGACAGAAAGTGTGAGATAAGGATTGAAGTGATAATTGTGAAACCAGAGAAAGGAATATATGCAGAAGGGTGGGGATGGGGGAGGGGGGAAATGGGTGCATGTGCAGGGGGGCACAGGGAAGAGAGGAGGGGGGAATGGGACTGATAAGCGGGTGGGTTTGTTGGTTAGTTACTTAAAATTGGATAATTCAATGACCATACCAATAGACACAAAATGCTGGCGTAACTCAGCGGGACAGGCAGCATCTCTGGAGAGAAGGAATGAGTTTTAGTCTGAGAATTAAAGGACGTTTTAGGAAGGAGATGAGGAGGAATGTGCTTAGTCAGAGGGTGGTGAATCTGTGGAATACATTGCCATGGAAGGCTGTGGAGGCAATCAATGTAATTATGTTGGCAACTTTTCCAAGACACTGTGAAGTATAAATTGAGTCAATGGTGGGGAGTGTGGTCTGTGTGATGGACTGGGCTACATCCACAACTCTCTACAATTCCTTGTGATCTTGGGCAAAGCTGTTCCCAAACTGAGCTGTGATGCCTTCTACTTGGATCTTAAAAGAGTATGAGGAATCTGGATTGAAACATATCAGATCATGAAGGATCTTGACAGAGTGCACATTGGCGTAGTGATAGTGCTGCTGCCTGATAGCACCAGAGACCCGGGTTCAATCCTGACTATGGGTACTGTCTGTACAGAGTTTGTACGTTTTCCCTGTGACCATGTGGGTTTTCTCCGGGTACTCCAGTTTCCTCCCACACTCCGAAGACATACAGGTTTATAGGTTCATTGGCTTTGGTAAAATTGCCACTGTGATCTATCTTCCATTTTCCTTTCCCACTCTAATAATATTTTTTGATTCTGAAGCAACACTCCAGCCTCTCGCAAAGTGACTGTGAAAAATCAGCTCTTGCTGCAGTGGAAATTTACCCATGATGGTTTTGCACCCCTCCCTCCCCCCCTCCCCCCTCCCCCCCACCGGCCTTCCCACGCCCCCCCCCCCCCCCCCCCCCCCTCCCCACATACATCACTGTCTAAAAGCATTCACATTATTTGTAAGTCTAAGGACTGGTAACATCTGGAAGTACACACACCTGCAGATATATACAGAAGTCCAGAAATTGCTGCCAGACCACTACTGTACTGGGGTCCCGCTGGGAGGCCCAGCGTAGCTTCACACTGGAGAGCACAACGTTGTTCTACTTATCTGATAGAAACATCGATCTATCACTGAAAATTAGGTCTTTTCATTCCATTGTGGATAAAATTTTAAAGGCTGGTTATTTTTAAAAATAGACAAACAATTAGAGCTGCTGCCTCCCAGCCGGGTTTGATATTGACCTCAGATGCTATGTGTGTGAGGAATTTGCACATTCACCCTGAGCACGTGGGTTTCTTCCGGGTGCTCCGGCTTCTTCCCACATCCCAAAGACCTCAGATGCTGTGCCTGTGTGGAGTTTGCACGTTCATCCTGAGAGTACATGGGATTCCTCCGGGTGCTCCGTTTTCCAACCACATCCCAAAGACGTGCATGTTGACCTCTGTAAAATTGCCCTTAGTGTGCAGGGAGTGGATGCAAAAGTGCAACAATATAGAACTAGTGTGAATGGGTGATCAATGGTCGACATGGACTAGGTAGGCTGAAGGGCCTGTTTCCATGCTGTGCCTCAAAACTAAACTATGAATCCTCTCCAGCATTGAAAATTAACCTTCAAATATTACTTGGAGACACACAAAGCTGCCGATGCTGGAACCTTGAGTAAAAAATAAGTTGCTGAAGGAAGTCAGTGGGCCATGCAGCATCTATGAAGGGAAAGAACAGGCGACGTTTTGTGTCAGGACCCTTCTTGAGACTCCAAATGTTACATAGTTGTGTATTTGTGGAGGTAGTTGAGGCAGTATTGCGACGTTTATGAAACATTTAGACAGGTACATGGATAGGACATGTTCTGAAGAAAGGTCTCGACCCGAAAAGTCACCCATTCCTTCTCTTCAGAGATGCTGCCTGTCCCACTGAGTTACTCCAGCATTTTGTGTCTAACATGGTTAGGACAGGTTTAGTGGGATATGGGCCAAATGCAGGCAGGTGGGACTAGTGTAGATGGAACATATTGGTCGAAGCAAGTTGGGCCGAAGGGCCTGTTTCCATGTTGTATGACTCTACATGGCATGACATGTTGTATGACTCTCTGTATCTATTTATAAAAGGTTTCTAAAAATCAACTAAGTTTTTGATACTGTAGCTTTTCTGTCATAGTACTCATCATTGTTGTTCCTAATTACCTTCTTCTACTCAAATTTAGCTTCTGTAAACAATTTGATATTAAAGAAAATATTCTGGTTTGCCAACGTGTGAAGTTATAGTTTCGGTTGCACATTTCCCAACCATTATTTATTGATAACAATCCTGAATTGAAGTGGTGGCTTAAGGCTTAACCAGTGGTAAAGTCTGGACTGTCCGGGGCAGATGGTAATGGATGCCCTAAAGCTCACCAATTTGATTTTAACTCCCGCACCTTCCATGATATCAGTGCGTAGCAACGCTGAAGTTGGTGGGATATAGCAGCCAGCCTGGAGAGAAACACGGGCTTCAAGAATGGTCCTGCACCTGCGAGGCTGTGTACAACCTGGTCACCCACCAGTCCATCAGTCTCGCACCAACCTGCTACTGGGAGCGAGTCCCAGGGACAAAATGGTGAGCCCTGACCAGAACTTACTTCTGAGCCTTGGGGCAGTACAGTGGTGCAGCGGTAGAGTTGCTGCTCCACATCGCCACAAACCCGGGTTCGATCCTGACTGCGGGTGCTGTCTGTACGGAGTTTGTACGTTCTCCCCGTGACTGTGTGGGTTTTCTCCGGGTGCTCTGATTTCTTCCCACATTCCAAAGATGTGGCAGGTTTGTAGGTTTAATGACCTGTAAATCATCCCGAGTGTCTAGGATAGAACTAATGTACGGGGTGATCGCTGGTCGGCACGGACACGGTGGGCCAAAAGGCCTGTTTCGACGCTGTATCGCTAAAACCAAAACTAAACGAAAATCTTATAATTCAGGTTTATAAAATATAGTCAAATTTAATCTCTATTGTCAACAAAGGTTTTTTTTAAAATGTCAATTGATAATAACAAAATATTTAGCAGAATTGGCCTAAGTAAATTGTCCCTGGTATATGGGGAGTGGATGTGAAAGTGGGAATATCATAGAACTAGTGTAAATGAGTGATCGATGGTCGGCGTGGACTTGTTGGGCCTGTTTCTACGCTGCACTTTTATTTAATCAATCAATTGATCAATCAATCAATCAATCAATTAAAATTCTAGGCACTAACTGAATGTGCACCACATTGCCCTTTAAAGCAGTCTTTATTGTCGATAATCTTTTCTTTCAGTCGTGGGCTGCTAGCTATCAGTTGAGAATGAGGCCTAGTCATCATCAGGTGCACATTATCATGGTCTTGTGTGGGATACTCTGTGCAGTTGTCTAAAGACTTGCCTCTTGTTATTTTAGCACAGATGATATATTTTTCTAAAAGATTAACATAAAGAAAGAACATGGAGGGGTTTGAGGCAAAACTGTTGTGCATTCATAAATTCTAACCTCCCTCAACCTTAACATGTCAGCAGAATTCTGTTTGGTTTAGTTTTTCTTTGTGAATAAAGGCTTCCTTTATCTTCCATTATCAACCACATAGGCTAACTGGTCACAACACTTACAGGAAAAACTCCAGACTTCAAACAACTTACATTTAATATAAGAAATGTCTTCAAATATCTGGTTCGCAGAACCAATTCATCTTTGTCACTTTATCTGCGAAAGAACAAGCTGTAGGCTGATGATTCCCACTCAGAGTCATAGTGTGGAAATAGGCCCTTCTGCCCAACTTGCCCACATCGGCCAACATGTCCCAGCTACACTGGTCCCATCTGCCCGCGTTTGTTCCATATCCTTCCAAACCTGTCCTATCCATGCACCTGTCTAACTGTTTCTTAAATGCTGGGATAGTCCCTACTTCAAATAACTTCTCTGGCAGCTCGTTCCATACACCTTCCACCCTTTGGGTGAAAAAGTTACCCGTCAGATTCCTATTAAATCATTTCCCCTTCACCTTAAACCTATGTCCTCTAGTCCTCGATTCACCTACTCTGGGCAAGAGACTCTGTGCATCTATCTGATCTATCTATTCCTCTCATGATTTTATAGACCTCAATAAGATCACCCATCACCCTCCTGCACGCCAAGGATAAAGTCCATCCTACTCAATCTGTCCCTACAGCTCAGACCCTCTAGCCCTGGCAACATCCTTGTAAATCTTCTCTGTATGCATTTCGTTGTCTCTGTACTGTACACTGACAATGACAATTAAAATTGAATCTGAATCTGAATCTGAATCTGAATCTGTACCCTTTCCAGCTTGACAGCATCTTTCCTATAACATGGTGCCCAGAAGTGAACACAATACTCTAAATGAGTCCTCACTAATGTCTTATACAACTGCAACATGACCACCTAACTTCTATACTTAGCTGATATGTATATTGCAGTTTTATAAGATCATTAGCAGACACTGCAGTATTTTCTCATCAAATAATGGTGTCACATTGTTGTAAGCAAACACTGAAATAAGGAAACTTCCTCATCCTTAAATGTGTAATTTTTCTTCCAAGTCACGATAGGATAAGCAGTAAAATTCTGATGCTCCCTTCCTTTTTGTTCCTTACCCAATAAGATTTTTATTATTATTAAGCATATTATTATGTGCTGGAGTAACTCAGCAGGTCAGGCAGCATCTGTGGAGGGAATGGGTGGAAGGAATGGACTTTATTATTATAAACTATCCAAAAAGCTAGGGATTAGACACAAAGTGCTGTAGCAACTCAGCGGGTCAGGCAGAATCTCTGGAGAAAATGGATTAGTCGTTTCGGGTCAGGATTCTTTGTCAGACAGATAGCCGGAGGGTGGGGGGCAACGGGGGGCAACTGGAAGCAAAAAGAGACCAGACCAAATCAGGACAGGTAAGTGTGAAAAATATACATCTTCTAGATGCGCTGGGACGCATCCTCAGTGATGTGACCTGGGGTCATCGTGTGTTTCGGGTCTCACCCTCGCCCAGGCGACCCAGCCGGGGTTGATCAGGCCCCGACTTGCGTCCCAGCAGCAACTGCCCACGGATCAGCCATCTTAATAACCAACTCTGCAGGGGTTGGGAGACTCTAGTGCGTGGAGGGACAGGGCTCTGTGGGGTGACTCCCGGCCGGGCTCCTCCTGCATCTCACCAGGTTCAAGGCCTGTGCGCTGCACCTCTTTCTCCTTCTCCGAACAGATAACCTAATTTCTCTAATTTTAGGTGAATTCTACATTCACTCCCCACACCCCCCCCCCCCCACTTTTCCCTCCTTACTTCCTCTCCCCGTCCACCATTAAAAGTCAGTCAACCTGTTCCACAGTTCGCAACGATGTGACCCTCTTGGGATCACACCGTCCCTCGCCAACAATTGGCCTATTAGTGAACCACCCTGCCTGAGGTCATCTGTTGCCAGCCCTGATTTATTCTGCTCTTTTTTTGCTTGCCGTTTCTTCCCCCTCTCCCCACCCTACAATCAGTCTGAAGAAGGGTCCTGACTTGAAAAGCCACCTATCCCCAGAGATGCTGCCTGACCCGCTGAGTTACTCCAGCAGTTTGTGTCTATCTTTGGTGTAAACCAGCATCTGCAGTCCCTCTTTATTACAAGAAACAAGAGTTCCTCATTTGTGGGAAATAATTTTCCGTTAACAATTACAGGTCTATTTACATGTTAAATATTAATGCAACACATGGATGATCACAGTTTGTATTCCTGAACAGAATGCAAGACAACTCTGATATAGTGTCATAGAGAAACAGACCCCTCGGTCCACTTTGTGCATGACGACCAAGTTGGCATACTAGGCTATCCCATTTACCCACATTTGGCCCATATCCGTCTAAACCGTTCCTCTCCATAGATCTGTTCAACAGTCTTTTAAACGTCATAATTCCATAGTTTCCTCTGGCTGCTTCTTCCAGACATTCATGTTCATAAGTTAAAGGAGTAGAGTTAGGCCATTCGACCCATCAAATCTACTCCACTAATCAATCATGGCAGATCTATTTTCCCCTCTCAACCCTATTCTCCTGCCATCGCCCAATAACCCCTGACACCCGTACAAATCAAGAATCTATCAAACTCCGCCTTAAAAATATCTAATGACTTGGCCTCCACAGCCGTCTGTGACAATGAATTCCACAGTTTCACTACCCCCTGCCTAAAGAAATTCCTCATCATCTCCTATCTAAAGGTACGTCCTTTTATTCTGAGTCTATTCCAGATATGGACGAACATATTAAATCCTTCTTAAGTCTCTCTGTCTCTCTTAGATCTCTTCGCTTTCACCTTAATCCTGGGAAAAAGACTAAAAATGTGCTGTATCCACATCTCTCATGATCTTTTACACCTCAATAAGGTCACTCCTCAGCCTCCTATACACCAAAGAAAATAAAGCCTATTCAACCTTTTCCTATAACTCAAGATCGAACATAGGTAACAGCATGGTGAATCTTTTCTGCACCCTTTCCAACTTAATGAAATCTTTTCTAAAGCTGAGTGACCAGAACTACTAAAGTACTCCAGGTATGGTCTTGTACAGCTGCATCATGTTGTCCCATCCTCTCCACATCCACTCTATCCAGTCCTTTCACTATTCAGTACATTTTAGTGAGGTTCCCCTTCATTCTTCTAAACTCCAGCGGGTTCAGGCCCAGTGCCAAAAAATGCTCACCATACGTTAACCCACTGATTCCTGGGATCATTCTTGAAAACCTCCCCCGGACCCACTCCAATGCCAGCACATCCCCCTCCGATATAGGGCCCAAAACTTCTCAAAATACTCCAAATGCCTTATAAAACCTCTGCATTTTATCCCTGCTTTCATATTCTCAATTCCGGATAGAGCCATCCTAGTATTTTTGCAGATTTCATACCATTGGCCTTCTATTTCCACATTATACTCAATCACTTACTGTGAAAGAAAAAGTGAAAGATTTTTCTACAAGATTTAATCTGGCACTGGCTTCCTTAGAGTAAAAAATAACATCAGTGTCAAAAATCTTTTCCCGGCTTAACTTAGTTTGGTAATGCAACAAAGATTTTAGAATGCCAGGCATCCTGATGTTGTTGGAAAAGCCACTGTACTGTTATTTCTAGACTTTCCTGGATCTAAAATCAGTAACAAAAGCTGTTGCATTATCAGCAGAAAAGTAGTCTTTCCAAACCACGTGAACAGTTATTGACTAGTGAGGGAAAAGTAGCAAAGAATAATACTGAATTAGCAATGAAACTCAATCTAGGAAGGACATTCGTCATATCAAGAGCGGGACATCTGAAATTCATTATTGTGACTCATGATCCCATTGATCATGTGAAATATGGATTTAATTTAACAACTTCTCCAGCAATAAAATATTACAGCACTTGGACTAAACTTC
The DNA here is from genome assembly GCA_963514005.1 of Raja brachyura. The sequence goes on from OY740808.1 coordinate 25,843,741, forward strand.
TGTTGAACAGTTTTGCTCATCTGAGATGTAGCTATAAATAGATTTCCCACATCATCTCTCATCGCATAATATCTCCCTATTGGATTAGTACATTATGACTATATTAGATTCATCTTTTTAAGAGACATGGAGAATATAAAACACTGCGGAATCATCACCACCCTGTAACCTTCGGACATGGCTACACCGAGGCCGAACTACCTCTCTTGCTCTAATAAGTCCAGTCCGCTACTAGATTCAGTGGAGGAACAGCACCTCAACCTTGCAATCTTCCCAGCGCCAGACACCCGGGTTCAATCCTGACCTCAGGTGCTGTGTGTGTGGAGTTTGCACGTTCTCCCTATGATTTCCTCCGGGTGCTCTTGTTCCCTTTCACGCCTCAAAGACGTGCAAATTTGTAGGTTAATTGGCCTCTGTAAATTGCTCTTAGTGTGTAGGGATGTGAAAGCAGGATAACGTAGAACAGATGATCGATAGTTGGTGTGGACTCGGTGGACAGAAGGGACTGTTTCCATGCTGTATCCCTAAATTAAACTTAACCAATTGTACGAAAATTGAATTATCTAATTTTGAATAATTCCCCTCCCCACCCCATATCTCTTTCTTGTATCCCTCCGTACTGCGCACCCATTTTGCCCACTATCCCTCCTCTCCTCCACTTCCCGCTGTCCCCTCCCACCCATCTCCCTCCCTCTGGCTTTGTATTTCCTCTCCTTACATAGAAGCAGTGTATAGGTGATCGTTGGGGGTTCAAAGGGCCTGTTTCCGCACTGTAACTGGAAGCTAAACTAAAACCTCACATTACAACTTTCATTACTGTACTGCCACGTTAATACGTGATTGCTTCTGCCAATTTTACCACCACACATTTGACGATATAATCCAATGGTTTATTTTCTTTGTGTAGGTAGGAGCTGCAGATGCTGGTTTACACCGAAGATAGAGACAAAATGCAAGAGTAACTCAGCGGGACAGGCAGCATCTCTGGAGAGAAGGAATGGGTGAATCTTCTTGAAGGGTCTCGACCTGAAATGTCACCCATTCCTTCTCCAGAGATGCTGCCTGTCCCGCTAAGTTACTCCAGCATTTTGCGTCTATTTTCAGTTCATTTTCTTTCTTTGTTTCTGCCTGACTCTCTTTGAATGGGTTGAAAGACGAGTCAGTTAACAGCAAAGAACCTATAGCGAGCAAGATAGATCACTCGACGAAAAAGACGTAGTATGGTCATGGGCAGATTCATGGGCAATTTTCAGCCCCATTTCCGTAACCGGCTTCCGTCTCCGCACCAAAGATCCCATAGGATACTAGTGCGGAGACGGAAGCCGGTTACGGAAACATCCTCGTAAAAATAAAGGTTATTTGGTAAAAATCTGCTCCTCATTTTCAGAATTTAAATTTATTAACACAAACTGTTCCCCCGCAATGTTGATTACACTGCGAGTCGCGTCGGGTCGGGTGGGGTCGGGTTACTGAAATGGATGAAAAAAAGGGCCACGTTCCGCTCCGTTGCGTACTACACGTCAGCCCATTGCATTTAGAAGGAGTGATCTATCTTGCTCTGCTATAGGATCTTTGGTTAACAGCTCAGTATCTGTAACACACATTAGGTTGAACATGCATTGATATATTTTGCGGGTTACACAAAAAGCTGGAGAAACTCAGCGGGTGCAGCAGCATCTAAGGAGCGAAGGAGATAGGCGACGTTTCGGGTCGAGACCCTTCTTCAGACCCTGATATATTTTGCTCTGGTTGAAGTAAAAGTGACACTAAATTATTCACATGGAAACAGAGCTGATAGTTGTTTCACATTCATGGATTGTGAGTGATTTGTAAGGAACTAATTTATTATCTAATTTATTATCTTTTCTTATGAGCAATGTACTGCTCAGGAAATTACAAATGCATTTTGATATTTCCTTCATATAAATCCATCTGAATCATTTATGAGCATGACCATTTTGCCAATGTTAAATATAATAAGAAAAGCATTTATGCCTCTTAAAATGTGTTTATTTGCAATTCTATTTGGTGTGAATTGTTTCTATTTCAAGCAATAAAGGCAGTGAGAGCAAAAGTGACATTCCATGTGACTATGGTTGTGGTAAATCGCCCTGCCTCATCCTTTTTAACTAGTCACAGCCTTCAATATGATCTCCTCCACTGTCCAGCTAAATGGCCCTGCACCTTCTAAATTCCATTCTATTGTAGCAGAATTATCACCTGATCTTTCCTCTATCTCAATGTTATCTGTGGGGTCGATCCAAGGATTACTGGTCCCGCCAACCAATGAGACTTCCGGCGGACCCTGACGTGCCTTCAGGCAGATTCCCAGTCCCGCCAACTCACGAGGCTTCAGGTGGGCTCCTGGTCGCACAGACCGATAAGCCGTCGGGCGTGGTGCAGGGCCTATCGACTGACGAGGCTTTGAGCGATGTCCCGCCAACCGACGGGACCATCCAGATAAAGACTAGCATTTTCCGCAATGCTTACCTCCTCACCTCACACCCTTAAGGGCCTGTCCCACCAGCATGCAACTCTATGCGATGAACGCGATCAAACCGGCAGCGGGGGCTGCGCGGAGGTCGGGTGATCCCCTGTACAGGGCCGTTCCCACCAGCATGCACCTGCATGCGGCAAGCGCAACTAAACCGGCAGCAGGGGCCGCGCGGAGGTCGGGTGAGTGGCGCAACGCGGCGCAAAGTGAGGCGAACTTGGAGCAAGTCCAAGGTAAGTTCGCCAGGACTTAGAGGGCCACACAGAGAGGGGCACCGAGGCACACACACACACAGGGCCACGGAGCCACACACATAGAGGGTCACGGAGGCACTTACAAATAGGTTCACGGAGGCGCGATGTCCGGGCGGTGTGTAAATGTCGAGGCGACTACGAGCCGACAAGCCGTTGCCGTGCGGAATTTTTGGACATAGTCGGTTTTTCGGAGCCCCGCGCGATCTCGGGACGAACTCCGCACAATTCCGCACGGCTCCGGCGATCGAAGTGGGACCGGCCCTGCGACGCCAGACGGCTCAAGCGACCACGTTAGGTCGCGCTCATCGCATTGAGTTGCATGCTAGTGGGACAGACCCTTTAGAGTCTGAAACAAATAGAGTTCAGCTTCCACACCAAAAATGATGATTCCTTCCCACTGGGGTACACAAAAGGCTGGAGGAACTCAGCGGCTGCAGCAGCATCTAAGGATCGAATAATATCTCCCTATTCTTCGCTCCTTAGATGCTGCTGCACCCGCTGAGTTTCTCCAGCCTGTGTGTGCCCTCGATTTTCCAGCATCTGCAGTTCCTTCTTTAACACTTCCTTCCCACTGCTTGTTTTCCATCTTTACTCATTTGATGTCTCCAATTTCCAATCACGACTTCCATTCAGAAGATCGACGCAAAAAGCTGGAGTAACTCTGCGGGACAGGCATCCTAACTGGAGAGAAGGAATGGGTGATGTTTCGGGTCGAGACCCTCCCCAGGACACTATATTCACTCGATTTCCAATGCTTCCTTTCCCATTTATCCCACAATTGATAGCAGAGCTTTCAGCTCCTTGGGAAATACATTCAAAGTCCAATCTCCCAGTTCCTTGGCCTCTCTGCTTTCTCTCTTCATCAAGAACTTCAGTAAAAGCCATTATCTTCCCCCAAGAGCAAAAGACAAAGTGTTGGAGGAACTCAGCAGGTCTGCAGCAACTGTGGATGGAATGGACAGACAACGTTTCAGATCAGACTCAATTTCCAATGTCTGAGGTCTGAATGACTGGAATCTGAAGAAGGGTCTCAACCTGAAATGGCATCCATCCATTCCCTCCTCAAATGCACTGCTGGGTTCCTCCAGCACTTTGTGCTTTGCTCAAGCTTCCAGCATCTGCAGTTCCTTGTGCCTCCACCTTATCAAAAATGTTGGTGACTCCCTTAACGTCTGCAGTTTCTGACTCTCTTTAGTTTAGTTTTAGAGAGACAGCATAAAAAAAGGACCTGTGGCCCACCCAGTCCTTGCCGATCACCCATACACTCGTTCGATGTTACCCCAGTTTTGCATCCAACACACTAGGGGCAATTTCCAGAAGCCAATTAACCTTCAAACATGTATGTTTTTGGATTGTGGGAGTCCCCGGAGAAAACCCATGCAGTCACAAGGAGAACGTACAAACTCTATACAGACTGCACCCGTAGTCAGGATCGAACCTTGGTCTCTGATGCAGTGAGCTAGCAATTCCAATGCTGCGCCACCATGTCGCCCCTTCGAGTGCGTTTCTTGTGAATGCTTTCAATGCGCCATTCTGCAACTTTATGATGTGAGGTGCGAAAGTAATTTATTTTGTGTTCAGTCAGTCCAGAAGCACCAATTAGACAGTGCCAGTTTAAAAAAAATCTCAGAAAAGTGGTAAAGAATTAAAACCAAGATGAAAACAGAAGAGTTTACATTTATGGATGGCTCAATAGATTTATCACAGCTGCATACAATGGTCGCCTCAATATAACTGGAGTCTAGTGATGTTTAGAAGTTTAAATGTTGTGGGGCAGTGCTATTTTTGACAGTTTACTTGTACATATGTGGCTTCATTGAAATGTTTTTTGTGCTGAAACACTTGCGGTTTTTATCCCTTGACCCAAAGTCTTGCGGAAAGAATGCTTGGAACAGCCACAAAGTACACGCTACAATCAGGGAGAATTCCACTGAAGAGTAATGGCGTCTGGCTCCAGACATTAGTGTGGGGCCACAGTCATTGTATACAGCCACATACAATTTATTCCATGTAGTGTTTGCTTTGTCTGTCTGTCTTTAGAGCTGTCAGTAAACCATGGTGGGAGGTGGGGGAAGGGTGGCGCATCCAGTAACACACACATTGGCACAAGGCATCAAAAGCAAGCAGCAAAACTATTAACACCACTGGCTTCATTGCAGGTAATTGGCAGCTGTTTTCTGCTAAATCAGAGCGTGGAGAAATCCCAATCCAATATACTGCAAGGTAGACAAAAATGCTGTAGAAACTCAGCGGGCGAGGCAGCATCTATGGAGCGAAGGAAATAGGCAACGTTTTTCGCTCCATAGATGCTGCCTCACCCGCTGAGTTTCTCCAGCATTTTTGTCTACCTTCGATTTTCCAGCATCTGCAGTTCCTTCTTAACCAATATACTGTAACATGTGTCATATGTGTAGGAAGGAACTGCAGATGTTGGTTTAAACCGAAGGTAGACACAACGTTTCTGGAGTAACTCAGCGGGACAGGCAGCATCTTTGGAGAGAAGGAATGGGTGACGTTTCGGGTCGGGACCCCTCTTCAAACGGAAAGTCACGGGAAAGGGATGCGAGGGATATGGACGAAGATGTAGAGAGATATCGAGCAATGTGCCAAGAGTGTTTTATTGTCCTATGTCCCAGATAGAACAACGGAATTCTTACTTTCAGCAGCACAACAGAATATGTCAACATAATACACTGTAAACAATATAATAAACGAGAGAAAAAAAAAAATCAGTGTGTGTGTATATATATATATACACATACTCACCAATACACATATATACAGGTCATATACACACATACTACACACAAAAAACAAACAAACAATAAATGAAAGATATTCAAAAGAGTAATGATGATAATGGAAACAGGCCATTGTTAGCTGTTTATTGGGTGAGAATGAGAAGCTGGTGCGACTTGGGTGGGGGAGGGGTGGAGAGAGAGGGGTTTCTTGAAGGAGAAATCACAATTCATTCCACTGGGTTGCAATGTGTGTCACATCAACTTTCATTCTTCCGTTTCGTTTGAAGGCTTCATTACAGAATAATATTTTCTGAATGGTTATTCAGAAAACTAGATTGTTTTGCAACTAGTTAGTAATACTATGTAGAAACAAAGAACCGCAGATGCTGGTTAATACACAAAGGGACACAAAGTGCTGGAGTAACTCAGCAGGCCAGGCAGCATCTATGGAGAACATAGATAGGTGACGTTTCGGATCAAGACCCTTTTCCACACCTATATTTCCCCTCCAGTTCCCCACTATCGAAGGGATTTACAGGAGTCGCTGCCTCAAAAAGGCAGCCAGCATCATCAGAGATCCACACCACCCTGGCCACAGACTCATTTCACTCCTGCCATTGGGAAGAAGTTATAGGAACCTGAACACAGTATCGTCCAGATTCAGGAACAGCTTCTTCCCCACAGCCATCAGACTATTAAACACTACAACCTCCAAATAGGCTCCAAACTATATAGACTAGGGGACATTAATTTTGCACTACCATTATCTATTTATTTGTCAGTTTTAAAAAATATATACTGAACATTTTTGTTATTGTTTATTCTGGTTTTAGGGAGTAAAACCTGACCCTTTAGACTTTGGAAGGTATAATCGTGTAAACAGGCCCTTCTGCCCATCGAGTATGTGCCAACCGGCGATCAGTCCATACACTAGCACTATTCTACACGAGGGACAATTTCCAATTGACAGAAGCAAATTAAACTGCAAATCTGTGCATCTTTGGAGTGTGGGAGGAAACTGGAGCCCCCAGAGAAAACCCACGTGATCACTGGGAGAACATACAAACACCATATATTGACAGCTCCTGAGGTCAGGATCGAACCCATGTCCCTGGTGCTGTGAGGCAACAACTCTACTGCTGCGCCACTGTGCCTCCCGCAGAGTTACTTTAGCACTTTGCGTCTATCTTCAGCAAGAAGGAACTGCAGATGCTGGTTTAAACTGAAGATAGACATAAAAATCTGGAGTAACTCCGTGGGACAGGCAGCATCTCTGGAGAGAAGGAATGGGTGACCCAGAACGTCACCCATTCCTGCTCTCCAGAGGTGCAGCCTGTCCTGCAGAGTTACTCCAGCTTTTTGTGTCTACCTGCAGTTCCTTCCTACACATGGAAAGGTGACGCTTTGGGTCAGGACCCTTCCTGTGCTGCCTGCACTGTGCGAGTCCTGAATTATTGCTTGGAGAAAGAGTGAATGACACTTAGGGATTGAGGAACCTCGGATTTCAGGGATGGGCGAGAATTCCTTTGTCAGATCTCCTTTCATTGCATGGGGGGGAAGGGGTGGGCCCAAGGAGTTTGTGTAAGGACCAATTGTTGTTCACACCTTGAGACCTCTTTGATTGCCCTGCTTCTCAAGGTCACTTGTGGCATTTGCCATTCCGTGACCCCTGTGGCCCTGACTGTTCTGCTCCGAGGATGACAGCTACCGCAGCGAGCGAAAAGACAGGCAAAGACTCGAAACCTCTCAGGATCCTTGCTCAAATAAAAAAAACTCAATCCGCTGGGGGAGAGTGAGATGAGCAATCATCAAAGGCAGACGCACACAGCATGACTGTCATGAGCCAAAAGTTACAATCACACACGGGCTGAAATTTCACTTCAAGCGCAGGCATTGCAGTAATTAAAAATGTGATTCCTGCTGATTTACTATCCAATTAGCAGCAAGTGTGCCTAGCTTTCATCCTCATCTCTGAGATAGACCCCAACTTGAAAGTAAAGTCTGTCATTTTTTATTACTCCCTTCTATTTATTTCTATCATGTTTACTCTGCTTACTTATGCTGCACTTCCTGGAGTGAATTTGCTGCTACAAGGCAGATGGGTTACAAATAACAATAAAAAGAGATAAAATTGGAAATCAAAATGTGCTGTGTCCAAATTTCTTGGTTTCCAAAAGAAGAATACCATGTGAATAGTGCGCATAATCATATCAATGTTAAATGGCACTGAGAGATCCAAGTAGCAAAACTACTTATTGCTTCTAGTTTTTGGTTGTCTTGATCTTTAAGTTCGCTGAGTTCTTTCCCCTCATATCAATGGATATCTTTCAGCCTTCCTTATTATTGCAATAAATTATGCACTTCTGTTGCATTCTCTAAGTGAAAGAACAGGATTCATTGCAGTCTATATTTCACCAGTATGAGACTTCAATCAGAGTGTGGAAATTCCAGCTGAGAAAAATACATTGGTTCAAATCATACAGTCAAGGCATTAGCTGCACAATTATTATCTCCATGAACAGACCATTGTCCATTGTACTCTTCCTGCTGTAATAGTCAAAGCCTATTATTCATACTTAATAATTTCATAACCATGTTAAATATTTATGCATTGCAGCATTTTCTGTTACCATGGAAAACATCCATTTTAATGACATGGCATATCATATATTTGTTATGTGAATAAACCCGTACCTATCTAAAATCACTTACCATAAGAATCCAGATTACTATAGTGCCTTAAAGTGGTCTGAAATTATTACGGGGTAGATCCCAATACTAAATAATATTCGACTCTATATATGCGTCCGTAATTATTCTTATAAAATTACCGGATCTCCTGTGGTGTTGCCAAGGGGTAGTCGGGACCTGCCATCCTGTTTTTGATGTCTAGCCCAATTCTGTTAAAGTTAAAGTAAAACAGCAGTTTGCAAGATATAGCATTTATTAAAGCAAATTTTCAAAATAAAGCAAGATTATCAGGCACTGGAAATCTTCCCAATGCCTTCAACTTTGCAAAACTTTTTAGATTTCAGTCATTCATTTCTGCTTAAAATCATTCCCTTCTGTGTTGTACGTTTTGCTCCATCCACACAAAAGATTAATAGTATTTAACCAAGAGGGAATTACTTTGTTACATGAGTATTCATCCTGCAATTCTGGTCCAAACACACCTTGTAGTTCAGCTTATTGTCACGTGTACCGAATTGCAGTGAAAATATTTTGTTGCTTCCTATTCTTGCGTTTTTGTTGGGTTTATATTATCATGAATATAACTCTTTGTTCCGTCTTTCTAGCCAGACGCCAGAACCCTTTCTATTGTCTTAACGTATTAGGAAGGTTTATTCTGTCTTCAAGTCCTCATAGTCCAAGATGTAAAGAAAATGTATGTTGGATATACAAGAATGCCTTTGGTTGAAGATTGAAATGTATACACATATCCTTTCTGGGGCCTTTCACAAACAAAAAATCTTCCCAATCAATACTATTAATTCAGAAGTTTTTTTTATTGGAAAAAACGTACATTAAATCCTTCCAAAATTTCTAACTTAATTTTTTTTGTCTCACAGGTTTTCTGTCTCTTTATCATGGGGCCTGATAAAGGCTTCGACATTGGCGAATTGCAGTGCGTTTAGTACAATTGTACAATACACAACTTGCTAGAGGAACTCAACAGGTCAGGTTGTGTTTGTGGTGGGAAGGACACTTTGGGTCTGGACCCTTTTTCAGACTCCAGTTCTTTGACTCTCGCAGGTAAATATTTGGACTGTGATGTAAAGGGATTACGACGCGTCAGCCCAGAATTGTTTTTGTAGCGGTCCCCCTGTTGCACGGTTCAGCAGTGTCAGGTTCCTGGTCGTTTGTTCCACACTTTCCATCTTGTGTTGCAGAGCTTACAATGGAAAATGTGGCCAGTCTAGGAATTGGGCCAGGTTTGACTGCAAGGGGTGAAGGCGTGTACTGGGTTTGCGAGTGCTAACCAGAAACCGCAACCTGTTGATGAGATCAAGAGTGGGCAGAGCTCAGGAGGTCAGGGCAGCAGACACTGTTGGTAATGCATGGGAGATTGGAACCCCAATGTACATAGAACAGTGCAGCACCAACAGAGGCCTTTCGGCCCACAATGTCTGTGTCAGACATGATGCCAATCATCAATTATTTACCTGTACATAGCACATATCCCTCTATTCCCAGCATGTCCAAACAAAATCTTTTAAATGCCATTAACGTGTCTGCCTCAAGCACCACCGCTGGCAACGTGTTCCAGGCACTCACCAACCACTGTATAAAATACTTGCACTGCACATCTCCTCTAAACTTTGCCAATCTCACCTTCAAGCTGCCCTTTAGTATTTGACTTTTCCCGTGCTGGGACACAGATGCTGACTATCCACCCTGTCCATACCTCTCATCATTGTATATACTTCTATCATGTCTCCCTGCAACCTCCAGCGTTCCATGGAGAGCAATTGAAATCTGTCCGACCTCTCACTGTAGCTAATACCCCCTTATCCAGGCATCATTCTGGTAACTACCCTCTTTACCCTCTTCAAAGCCTCCTTGTCCTTCATTTAATGGGACAACTAGAACTGTATGCAATACTCCAAATGCGTTATAGGACTTTGGTCAAACCAAAGTCCTATAAAGCAGCTTCATGACTTCCTGACTCTTGTACTCAATGCCCTGACCTATGAAAGTAAGCATGCCATACGCCTTCTTTACCACTCTAGACCTTAAGACACCAAATCAAAGGGGAGAGGCCTGAGTTCACCTCCAGCAAGGCCTTGAACCTGCTTTACCTGACTGATGTGCAAAAGACACCAGGCATACAAGGAACAGTCCAAGCCAGGAGGGTCTGGTCCAGGTTCCAGAGTGGTGCATTTACACCCCGAAATTTGCACAATTATGTTGCATGCCGGAAATAAGTAAATTCCAGACACACAGCAATAAAAAAATGTGCTCCGCATCTGAATTTCAAGACGTTGGTGATGCCTTTGCATTCCATAAGCAAAACCTTATGCTTGCAGAACAGAAATATCTTAGGTAGACAAAAGTGCTGGAGAAACTCAGCGGGTGAGGCAGCATCTATGGAGTGAAGGCAATACGCAATGTTTCGGCCCGAAACGTTGCCTATTCATCCAAGACTGCCAGAAATTGCAGAGTTGTGGACGCAGCCTAGACCATCACACAAATCAACCTCCCTTCCATTGACTCCATTTACACTTCATATTGCCTGAGCAAGGTCACCAGCATAGCTAAGGACGAGTCTCACTCCAACTTCTCCCCTCTCCCATCAGGCAAGAGTTGCCAGAGTGTGAAAACGCACACCTCCAGATTCAGGGACAGTTTCTTCCCAGCTGTTATCAGGCAACTGAACCATCCTATCACCAACTAGAGAGTGGCCCTGACCTCCCATCTCACTTATTGTTCCCTTTATCTTGTGTCTGTGCACTGTGGACGCCTCGATTGTAATCTGTATTGTCTTTCGCTGACAGGTTAGCACGCAGCTCGATGCAATGTACCTCGATACACGTGACAATAAACTAAACTAAAACAGAACTAAACACTAACCTCTACTCCCTTTATCTTGTTTCTACACACTGTGGGTGGCTTGATTGTAATTATGTATACTATTTTTGCTGAATCTATCGCGTACAGCAAAAATGCTTTTCACTCTACATTGGCGCACATGACAATAAACTAAATTATCAATTTTAGGTATCAATCATTCAATAAGGCCTTCATAACAAGAGGATTTCAGTATAGGAGTAGAGAGGTTCTTCTGCAGTTGTATAGGGCTCTGGTGAGACCACATCTGGAGTATTGTGTACAGTTTTGGTCTCCTAATTTGAGGAAGGACATCCTTGTGATTGAGGCAGTGCAGCGTAGATTCACGAGATTGATCCCTGGGATGGCGGGACTGTCATATGAGGAAAGATTGAAAAGACTAGGCTTGTATTCACTGGAGTTTAGAAGGATGAGGGGATATCTTATTGAAACATTTAAAATTATAAAAGGACTGAACAAATGCAGCAAAAATGTTCCCAATGTTGGGCAAGTCCAGAACCAGGGACCACAGTCTTAGAATAAAGGGGAGGTCATTTAAGATTGAGGTGAGAAAAACATTTTCACCCAGAGAGTTGGGAATTTGTGGAATTCCCTGCCACAGAGGGCAGTGGAGGCCAAGTCACTGGATGGATTTAAGAGAGAGTTAGATAGAGCTCTAGGGGCTAGTGGAGTCAAGGGATATGGGGAGAAGGCAGGCACGGGTTATTGATTGGGAACGATCAGCCATGATCACAATGAATGGCGGTGCTGGCTCATAGGGTCGAATGGCCTCATCCTGCACCTATTTTCTATGTTTCTATGTTTCTATCATACAGCATGGGAACAGGCCCCTTGGCCCAACTTGTTCATGCCGACCCAGATGCCCCATATAAACTAGTCCCATATTCCTGCGGTTGGCCCATATCCCTCCAAACCTTAGATAGACACAAACAGCTGGAGTAACTCAGCAGAACAGGCAGCATCTCTGGAGAGAAGGAATGGGTGACATTTCAGATCGAGACCCTTCTTCAGACAAAGTCACGGGAAAGGGAAACGAGAGATATAGACGATGATGTAGAGAGATAAAGAACAATGAATGAAAGATATACAAAAAAGCAGTAATGATGATAAAGGAAATAGGCCATTGTTGGGCAAAAAGGAGAAGCTGGTGTGATTTTGGTGGGGGAGGGATGGAGAGAGAGGGAATGCCGAGGTTACTTGAAGTTAGAGAAATCAGTATTACTACCACTGGGCGGTAAGCTGCCCAAGCGAAATATGAGATGCTGTTCCTCCAAATTACGTTTAGCCTCACTCTGAAAATGAACGAGACCTAGGACAGAAAGGTCAGTGTGAGAATGGGCAGGAGAATTAAAGTGTTTATCAACCGGGAGATCAGGTAGGTTCAGGCTGACTGAGCGAAGGTGTTCAGCGAAACGATCGCCCAGTCTGTGTTTGGTCTCACCGATGTATAAGAGTCCACAGCTTGAACAACGGATATAGTAGATGAGCTTGGAGGAGATGCAAGAGAACCTCTGCCTAACATGAAAGGACTGTCCGGGTGGTCCCTGGACAGAGTCGTGAGAGGAGGTATAGGGGCAGGTGCTGCATCTTCTGCGATTGCAGGAGGCGGTAAGCTCTCTTTCTTAACCTTTCCTATCCATGTACCTGTACAAATGTTGTTTTTAATGCTGTTATACTACCTTCCTCAACGACCTCCTCTGGTAGCTCGCTCCATACACCCACCACCCTTCTGAGTGAAGGCCTTTCTTGTTTACTTAAAGGGTCTCGTCCCAAAAGTCACCCATTCCTTCTCTCCAGCGAGGATGCTGCTTGTCCCGCTGAGTTACTCCAGCATTTTGTGTCTATCTTCAGTTTAAACCAGCATCTGCAGTTCCTTCCTACACGTTTATATCAATGTTCATTTCGGAGCTTCTTGGGACCAGATCATCAGATTGATTTGATTCAGACTGACTGCTAAAATCCATTGATGGATCTTGGTCAATATGATCTAGTCTACATGCATAAAATTCATGTGGATAAAACATATATGGATATAATCTATATGGATAGCTTTATATTCAGATTCAGGATCTTTTGGAATTAATTAGACCAATTGCCTCAAAACTCGAACAAAATTGCGATTTTAACAATAAAAGGGAAATGCTTGAGAAAGCATCTCCTCATAAAATAACAAATTATTCCACCTTGCTAAATGAACTTGTTAGAGAAACTGGCTTCAGGCTATCAAAAATTGGGTTGAACATTAAAATGCAATTAAAATAAACATTTGTGTGTATTTTGCAGTATTTATAATTTAATTGATATAATTTGGTAATATTTCAAGCTTTCGACCTGAAACGTATACTCTGCTACTCTTCCCACAAATGCTGCCCCAAATTAGTTCCAGCACTTTTGATTTTACAATTCGCTTGGTATATTGGATGTCACACTGGAGTTACTGCCTCATAATGCCAGAGACAAGGCTCAATCCTGACATGGGGTGCTGTGTGTGTGTAGAGTTTGCACGTTCTCCCTGTGAACACGTGGGTTTCCCCAGGGTGCTCCGGTTTCCTCCCACATCCCAAAGACGTGCGGGTTTGTAGGTTAATTGGACCCTTTTTAAAACATTGCCCCTAATGTGTAGGGAATGGATGAGCAAATAGGATAACATAGAACTAGTGTAAATCTTCCCCACAGAATACATTATTAAGGGTTCTCAATTTTAAAATAACTGCATATTTTGTTAAACTTTATTGTTAAACTTTATTTTGGACTCAAGGGTCAGACAAGGGACAACATTACATAAAAATACATAGCTTATAAAAACATCATAAAATACATATAAAATCTTAGTATATCACCTATAAAAGCATCAAAAATTATATATTAAATGCATTCAATAATAATAATTATAAATTACATGCATTCAAATCCAGAATAAAAAAGAATGATCAATGTACAATGATCAAGTCAGGGGATATGGGGAGAAGTCAGGAACGGGGTACTGATTGGGGATGATCAGCCATGGTCACATTGAATGGCGGTGCTGGCTCGAAGGGCCTAATGGCCTACTCCTGCACCTATTGTCTATTGTCTATTGTCCTACAACGAGACAGCGATACCAGTGTCTCCACAACTGGGATTCATAGCATGTAGTTCTAAACCTTTTTACCAAAAACAAATTACATTTTTGGAGTCATTTATCCTGCAAATGAATTTAAACATATGATTTCTTAGGATAGCGTCTAAAATACTGACTCCTGCAGCCACAAACATGTTACTAGCACTACACCATCTAGGTTTCCTTAGCAGTATTCTCATGGCATCATTATAGGCCACCTTTAGTCTCTGCAAACTTGTCTTTCTGTAGTTCGACCACAGGTGTGCAGTATAGAGTGGTGTGCAATATGCTCTAAACAGCAACATCTTCACCACATGTGTACACGCACCAACTTATGCAAGAGAATATTCGCCTGTACATACAGCATACATCGTTGCCTATAAATATCCTCATCATCTGTCATTTGCTCTGTAATAAAATGTCCAAGATATTTTAGCTTATTACAGACACTAAGATTATTGTCAGACAATTTTAAATCAGGAAATGTTAGACATTTATCCTCTTTGGTTCTACAGATCACAACAGCACTCTTACAAGCATTACATTTAATATCATGTTCCACACCATACACAGGACATATAGTAAGGAGCTGCTGGAGACCAGTGCTAGATGGTCTGCATACATAATATGGTTCACTAAAATATTACCAATCATGTACCCAGTATTACAGGCTTTCAATTGTTTGGACAGATCATCATATAGAGATTAAAAACTGGGGACAAAATCCCCCCTTGTCTAACACCATTGCTAACCCCAAATGGGGCTGAGACCCTATTGCCCCATTTTATTTGCATAGTCTGGTGGGCATACCAGTAAGCCAAAACTCCCACAATGTATTTAGGCACCCCTCTTTGACTCATTTTAACAAACAGCTTTCTATGATTAACAAGATCAAAGGCTTTGGAAGCATCAATAAAGCACATAAGAATTGGGAAGTTTTTGTCTCTATATTTGTTTACAATTTCCTTTAGGGCATATATGCACAAGCCAGTGCCATGTTTAGTTTTAAAACCAAACTGGTTATCTGTGGAGTTAACAAATTCATTTACTCTATCCAGCAGAACTCTTTCAAAGACTTTTGACAATATGCTGGCTAAAGCTATGGGCCTGTAATTATTTAGGCAGCCTACTTTACCAGATTTGTCCTTAATGACCGGCACTAACAGAACAGACTACATTGAGTCTGGTAACAAGCCATGAATCATAAAGCCATTAAAACAAATAGCTAGGAGAGGAGCTATCCTCATACTCGCATACTTAAGATGTTCAGCAGAAATATGATCCAAGCCACTTGCTTTGTTGTTGGACAGCTAGTTCATGGCATGATCCAACTCATGTGACATGATCACCATCGAGTCATTACTCTCAATATTGTCCACCCCATACAAATCACCTTGGACACAGTTGAATAAAGTACTATAATGTTGTCGCCATAACTCCACGATATTAGCTGTTCCGGAGATTCCATCTACAGTGCATGGCAGAGATTTTTGCAACTGTTAACAGCTCTCACTTCTTTCCAAAAATCAGTAGCATTGTTACTTAACAGCTTCTTAGCCATGGAATCAGCCCTCATAGTGAGTTAATAGAGGAATTTTCCATAATATTTATTAATGTTATATAAAAAATGATTTACTCTCTTATCAAACTGATTAAGAGAAGGTATGGAATGATGGCCAGTGTGGACTTGGTGGGCTGAAGGTCCTGTTTCCATGATGTACCTCTAACCGAAACATTTAGACTTTAGACCTTTGACTTTAGGGATACAAATGCGGAAACGGGCTCTTCGGCCCACCGAGTTCACACCGACCAGTGATCACCCCGTACACTTGTACTATCATACACACTAGGGACGATTTTGACAGTTTTCCCGAAGCTTATTAACCTACAAACCTGTACATCAATGGAATGTGGGAGGAAACCAAAGCACCAATAGAAAACCCACGCGGTCAAAGGGAGAACGTGCAAACTCCGTACAGACAGCACCCAGTCAGGATCGAACCTGGGTCCCTGGCTCTATAAGGCAGCAGCTCTACCCGCTGCGCCTCTGTACTTCCCCTATATCAGCAATGGCTACTATATAAGCCAACTGGGAGGCCTATTAATTTATCAGTCCAGGCATCATCATAGGTTCAGTTTTTGTGTTCACGGGATGTCTTGTGAAGCACATAGCAATGGCTGGTATGGGCTTAGACTGCCCATGACTGAACCAAGCAAAGATCTGCCTGAAGTAGGTATTAATCAAAGTGCTGATTACGCTATGAGCTTCTATAGTCTGTTTTATCCATGAAACCTACTCATAAATTGGCTAATCAATGAAAAGGTCAGTGAACAACTCATGTCAAAGAGTCTCCAACTAGGAACAAACTTAACCTATTTATCGCTTAATTACTATCTAAATTTCTTCTGCAGAGCCCTAAGAAATCCTGCATAGAACCAAAGAAGGGTCCCAACCTGAAACACCACCGAAGGATGTCCCCCAGAAATATGCCTGACCCGCTGACTTACTCCAGCACTTTGTCTTCTCAGCAAGATTCCAGCATCTGCAGTTCCTTGTGCCTCTACAAAAGATCTTGCTATTAATTGTATTCCATAACTTCCTTAATCGATTTCATAAAATCAGCAAATAATTTTTACGTAACTTATTCAGAAATATCATGATGGAAATCTATTTAATTATTTGATATGTGGTTATTTTGAAATGAAGAATTTTTAACGATGCATTCCATAGGGAAGACTTTTGCTAATGTGACTGAAGCAGTTTTGCGATTATCTTCCATCAAGAAAATGTTGCCGACGGCTCAAAGAAGGAACAGGTTGAAACAAAGCTCCATAACTTGTTGAAAGACTTGGCAATTAGCATATGCTAAACGGGCTCCTTCTGCTCTATCTGCATTAATATATTTTCTGAAATTGGAAACAAAATGTGTCATAAAGTCAGATAGTCAAACAGTGTGGAAACAGGCCCATCGGCCCAACTTGCCCACGCCAACCAATATGCTCCATCTACACTAGTCCCACCTGCCCGTGCCTGGCCCAGAACCCTCTAAACCTATCCTATCCATGTACTTGCCTCAATTACTTCCTCTGGCAACACTTTCATACACCTGCCACCCTTTGTGTAAAAAAGGTTACCCCTCAGGTTCCTATTTAATCCTTCCCCCCTCAACTTAAAACTATGTCCTCTCGTTCTCGATTTACCTACTCTGGGCAAAAGCCTATGCATTTACGCGATCTATTCCTCTCATGATCTTCTACATGTCTATAAGATTAACCCTCATCCTCCTGCGCTCCATGGAATAAAGTCCTAGCCTGCTCAACCTCTCCCTATGGTTCTAACCGACATCCTCGTAAATCTAAGGTCTACACAAAACGCTGGAGTAACTCAGCGGGACAGGCAGAGGTTGAGAGAAGGAATGGGTGATGTTTCGGGTTGAGACCCTTCTTCAGACTGATGTCAGGGGAGTGGGTGGGACAGAGATAGAATGTAGTCGGAGACAGTAAGTCTGGTGGAAGAACTGGGAAGGGGGAGGGGATGGAGAGAGAGGGAAGGGCTATTTGAAGTTAGAGAAGTCAATGTTCATACTGCTGAGGTGTAAGCTACCCAAGCAAAATATGAGGTTCTCCCAATTTGTGCTGGGCCTCACTCTGACAATGGAGGAAGCTCAGGACAGAAAGGTCAGATTGGGAATGGGAAGGGGAGGTAAAGTGCTGAGCAACCTGGAGAGCAGATGGGTTAAGGCGGACTGAGCAGAGGTATTCAGCGAAACGATCGCCAATGTACAGGAGTTGACACCTGGAACAGCAGATACAGTAGATGATGCTGGAGAAGGTGCGATTGAACCTCTGCCTCACCTGGAAAGACTGTCAGGGCCCTAGGATGGAGTCGAGGCGGGAGGCAAAGGGACAGGTGTTGCATCTCTGCAAGTACCCGGGGAGGGGGTGCTTTGGGTGGGAAGGAACGAGGTGACCAGGGAGTTTTGGAGGGAACGGTCTCTGTGGAAAGCAGAAAGGGGTGGAGATGTGAAGATGAGGCAGGTAGTGGGATCCCGTTGGAGGTTTGCGACAATGTTGGAGGATTATATGCTGTATGCTGGTGGGGTGGAGGACAAGGGGATATCGAGGCGATCCTAGTGAGAGCCTCATCTATAATGGAAGAGGGGAACCCCCATTTCCTAAAGAATATGGACATCTCCGATGAGCTGGTATGGAAAACCCCATTCTCGGCGTAGACGCGGCGTAGATGGAGGAATTGGAAGTAGGGGTTAGAGTCTTTACAGGAAGCAGGTGGGAAGAAGTGTAGTCTTGATAGCTATGGGAGTCAGTGGTTTTGTAGTAGATTTGGTCAACAGTCTGTCTCCTGTGATGGAGATGGTGAGATCTAGAAATGGTAGGGACATGTCGGTGATGGTTCAAGTGAATTTGAGTGCAGGATGGAAATTAGTCGTGAAGTTGATGAAGTCAGTGAGGTCAGCACGGGTGCAGGAGGCAGCACCGATACAGTCGTCAATGTAGCAGAGGTAGAGCTCAGGGATAGGGCCGGTGTACGACTGGAACAGTGATTGGTCGACAAACCCTACAAAGAGGCAGGCATGGCTGGGGCTCATGCGAGTCCTCGAAAATCTTCTCTAAAACCTTTCTAGCTTTACAACATCTCTCCTATAATAGGGTGATCAAAATATATTATAGAAACAGGAAGACAACATATGAATAACATTTTGGTGATATCCTGGAACCATTAGGGACTTTGCTGATAACCCAAACTTGAAATTTGAAAGGGGTGTGGCATCCTTTTAGAGGATCCAGTCTTCTCCAATACAAACGTTCCACTCTCTCACGTGTATGATGGTGATCATGGTATGCTTGGACTGGATAGCATGCAAAACAACCGTTTACTCTATCGCTGTACAGGTGACAATAATAAATGCTTTGTCCTGCCCCCAACCCGCTAGGTAGAGTAGATGTGGACAGGATGTTTCCACTAGTGGGAGAGTCTTGGACCGAGGGCACAACCTCAGAATAAAAGAACGTACCTTTAGAATGGAAATGAGGAGGGATTTCTTTAGCCAGAGGGTAGTGAATCTGTAAATTCTTTGCCACAGATGGTGGTGGAGCCCAAGTCATTAGGCTTTTTTAAAGCAGAGATTAATAGGTTGTTGATTAGTTAAGAGGCTGTTCCTCAGCGGCGACATAATTGGCGAGTTTAGAAGAGTTTAGGAGAGTTTGAAAAAATGTCATGTTGAAGACCTCCTTCGACTATGTTGAAGATGATCTACGACTACCTTCGATTACCTTCGATTACCTTCGACTACCCTCGATTACCTACGGGTAACATGCCGACCTACTACAACCTACTTCGACTAAACCTACGAGTAAAAAAAGTATTGATTTTTTCCATGACAACCTTTTTTTACTCACGGGCAATTTTCAACATGTTGAAAAATACGCCGCGACCTAGCTGAGGCCTCGAGTATGTGGGGACTACTCTCGAGCATGAAGGAGAGTTACAAAGACCTCCTAGGACCTCGTTTGGACCATGCTGTGAGTATGAGTCGAGGGCAAACTCGTCTAAACTCGTGGATTGGGTCGCCGCAGTGGGATAGCTCCTTTAGCGTTTTAAAGGTTATGGGGAAAAGGCAGGAGAATGGGGTTGAGAGTGAAAAATAGATCAGCCATGATTGAATGGCTGGGCAGTCTCGATGGGCCGAATGGAAATATTTTCCCCCCCACTACAATAAGTCTGAAGAAGGGACCTGACCTGAAACGCCACCTATCCATGTTCTCCAGAGTTGCTGCCCGACCCGCTGAGTTACTCCAGCACTTTGTGTCTTTTCTTTGAGTAAACTAAACAAGTTGTTGGTGATCTGGGTTTGAATCACTGCTGAGGTTTAAACTTTCAATTGGGCATCTCAACAATCCTTGGATGATATTAAAATGGTATTTAATTTTGAAACCTTCGCGTTTTCTTGCTAAAGACATCAAAAAGTCAAGAGATAGCCAATTACTTGCGCAAGATAATTCAAAGTATTTCCTCATTAAGTGCGGCATGTAAAATCTTATCCACCTTGAGTTTTCTCAGGTTCGTTCAGCTGTATTGAGATTTATTATAGATCAATGCTTAGGGATTTTTTTAATAACCTGGCTGTATCTGAGAACATTTTGCGTTCAGTGTATCTGTATTGTGGTTGCAAAGATCTCAAATCAAATGGGAAGAATATGCACAGGTTCATTCCAAACACCCTTAAGACAGAATTATTAATTAGATAAATGTGTTTGGGCTGTTACCCAACTCACTGTATTGTGGTGTGATTCAGATCTCACATCTGCCTGCCACAACTGATTCTGCAAGTTACCAGAATTTGTAGCAATTTCTTTAGTAGTTTTTTTTTCTGTCAAAGGAGGGACAATAAACCCAAGGGGAATAATCAGAAAAGTTTAACCTCAATGTGCTGCGGCTTGTCATAACACGATTAGTATCTGGATTATTTTATTTCGCTCTATCTCCGAGATGTCATTTCCAAGGCCAACATAGACCTGGTGTGAATGGTTGATGGATTGTTGGCGTGGAATTAATTGGCCGAAGGGCCTGTTTCCATGCTGCATCTTTCAATCAATCAATCGATCGAAAAACTACAGAGGCTGGAGAGATAATGCTGGGTTTCTTTAGGGTTGGAGCTTGCTGGAAACAGCAACCGTTTTTCAGTATGCAGTGTCACCGAGCTGAGTTTCTGCACAAACATGAATGCCAGACTTGCTGGCTGCTCCTCACTGGAGATTTCCCTGCATGCAACGGTGTTGCCGTTGGCCTAACTGCCTGCTGATCCCATGCCAGGTTCTAAAAGTTTAGTTTAACTTTTAGAGATACAGCACAGAAACAGGCTCTTCGGCCCACCAAGTCCATGGTGACCACCCGTTCACAGTAGTTCTACATTCATCCCACTTTCTCATCCATTCCCTGCACACTAGGGGTATTTTTTTTTTACAGAGGCCAATTAACTTACAAACCTGCACGTCTTTGGGAGGTGGGAGGAAACCGAGGCGGTGCGGAGAAAACCACGCTGTCACCGGGTGAACGTGCAAACTCCACACAGACAGCACCCGAGGTCAGGATTGAACCCAGGTCTCTGGCGCTGTGAGGGAGCAGCTCTACCGGCTGTGCCATTGTGCCGACCTGTTAGGTCTGTTCCCCAGCCAACAAACGGGCCAGTATGGGCTCCACCTTTCCTGACGACATCTGTTGTCGGTCCTGATTTGTTCTGGCCTCTTGTTGTCGCCTCCAGAAATGTTGCCTGACCTGCTGAGTTGCTCCAAGACTATGGGTCTGTCTTGTATATACCTGCATCTGTAGTTCCCTTCTGCACAAGTAATAGGTGTATACAGGTGAGGGTGTGTGATTGGCAGGTGGGTGGAATAAGTGTCAAAGACTGTAGGTGAGAAGGAGACAAAAGGTTGACAGGTAAGGAGAGAAGAAGAGAAACAGGTAAAGCTGAGGAGAGATATGGGTGGAAGAGGATGGGGGAGGGGATATAAGAGTGAGAAGAGGGAAACATGGTGCTGGAGGATGGGAGAAGAGTGTACAAAGATTGATCATTTCCCAAAATAGACACAAAATGCTGGAGTAACTCAGCGGGACAGTCAGCTTCTGGAGAGAAGGCATGGGTGACTTTTCGGGTCCAGACTCGAAACGTTCTTCAGACCAAAGTCTGTGGTTCATCAGACAACAGTCTGAAGAATTGTCTCGACCCGAAACGTCACCCATTCCTTCTCTCCAGAGATGCTGCCTGTCCTGTTGAGTTACTCTAGCATTTTGTGTCTATCTTTGGTTTAAACCAGTATCTGCAGGTCCTTCCTACACATTGCTCTTCCCCTATCACCTCTCACTCACATCACTCCCTCCGGCACGGCTAGGAATGCAGCTTAGCTGGCTGTCGACATGTTGTTCTGCTGTTTCATGGGTGGAGTCTCCATCTGATGAGATTGTGTCATGTAAGTTTCACCCTCCTTAAATAACTCTGCTACTTTATGGCTGGGCCACTTTGGAGAGCCTGCTCAGATGATTAACAAAAGTCTGAAGAAGGGGCCCGACCCAAAACATGACCTGTCCATTCTCTCCGCCGTTGCTGAATTCCTCCAGACCCGTTGCCTGACCCGCTGAATTCCTCAAGCACTTTATGTTTTACTCAAGATTTAACATCTGCAGTTCCTTGTGTTTCATTACAAAACATAAAGTTCATTCACACTGCAAGGTCAGTCCTAGTGCAGGCAGCCTATCGCTGACAGTACCTTATGGACAATGTATCTGTAAATAACCTCTCTTAATTTTTCCTCATGGGAGATGGGAGATATGTATGATATGAGAAAACATTTTATCATTCCAACAATTACAACTAAAATATAATTTGAAAAATAATCAATATTTCAAATATCTTCAAATTCAAGATTATTTGAAGAAATATATACAAGGATATCAAACACTAACCTCAGATTTATTGCAGGAAGGAATGAATAGAAAGGCAGAATCAAGCAATTTAATATCTTACTCACATAATATAATTTTAAATTTAGAAACGCCAACGACAGAGGCAATTAGAAGGGACTGGGAACAAGAGTTATTGATAGAAATTCCTAATGATAGATGGGGAAAAAAAATATTATATGTAAATAAATGTTCAATTAATGTAAGACATAACCTAATTCAATTTTAAATTTTACATAGATTATATTATTCTAAAACTAGACTGAATAAAATATTCTCAAATGTTTCCCCCATCTGTGACAAATGTCTAACTCAAAATGCCACTATAGCACATTCCTTTGTCTCTTGTATAAAACTGTATAAATTTTGGAATGAAATTTTTGGGATTTTTACAAAACTATTTAACACAAAATTGAACCCCAATACAGAACTGATTATCTTTGGATTAATGGAAGAGGGAAGTAAACTAACTATATTCCAAGAAGCTTTTCTTAATTACGGTCTAATAACAGCAAAAAAACATACTCAAATTTTGGAGAAACGCAACCACGCCAACATTCAAAATGTGGATTTCAAATATGTCTGAAATGCTTCATCTTGAAGAAATGAGATTTCTCCTACTAGGCAAAGTAGATAAATTCTTAAAGACTTGGTCTCCTTTTATCAACTTTTTGCAAGCATATGGTGCAACATAACATAACCTCAGAAATTAAATGGTTTAGAACCGGGTGACAATGGGCAAAAATACGAAATAGGTAGATCTCTCCTAATCTCTCTTTTCTTTACTTTCTCCTTCTATTTCAATCTTTTCAGCTTCTCTTCTATGTCCCTTATGTCTTTTGCTATCTGTTTCTACTTGCTTGTCTATCTATTCCGATTTTAAAAAAAATTAAAAAAAAAAATTTCCTCATGATCAATATCTGTCTTTAATCGGACTTTACTGGACTATATCTTGTGCTAAACATGATTCCCTTTCACCTGAATCTGGACACTGTGAAGTTGATTGTCATTACATGGTTACTTGATTGTAATCATGTGTAGGAAGGAACTGCAGATGCTGGTTTACACCGAAGATGGACACAAGATGCTGGAGTAACTCAGCGTGTCAGGCAGCTTCTCTGGAGAGAAGGAATGGATGACGTTTTGAGTCGAGACTTTTCTTGAGACTGTATTCAGACTGAAATCATGTATACTCTTTCCGTTGTTTGGTTAGCACGCAACAAAAAAGCCTTTCGCTGTACCTCAGCACACATGACAATAAACGAAACTAAACTTCTTGGTTCTTGGTTCTTGGTTACTTGGTCCTCCAAAATATTCCAACTGG
This sequence comes from Raja brachyura, assembly GCA_963514005.1. The sequence goes on from OY740808.1 coordinate 25,867,698, forward strand.
AATTTAAACTGGAGGTGGTGAAGGGAGGGGTTCAGCCAGAGAGGGTCATTGGGAAGAAAGTGCCACTTTAAATTTAGTTGCATCTGGCTGGGCAACCGTGGCTTGGTGGAGATTATTCCATGCTTTAATAGTGCGTGGGAAGAACAAATTGCTGTACACATCTGTCTTTGAGGCTGGGACCACAAATTGGATCGAATGCCCTCGTCTGCTCCTAATTGGTTTGGGGTTGGTGTAGGTCTTGTGATCGATGTCTAGCTGACCATTTAACATTTTGTAAAAACAGGTCAAACGGTGAGCTTCACGTCTGTCTTGGAGAGGGTTCCACCCCGCCCAGAGAATTCAGAAGTTTGGTGACACTCGCTTCTCTCTCGTAGGTGTTAGTAACAAATCGAGCGGTCTGTCTTTGGACACGTTCGATGGATGAAATGTTTTTATCTGTGTATGGGTCCCAAGCTGCAACTGCGTAGTCCAGATGAGGTCTAACGAGGGTGAAATACAGCTTCTCCTTGGCAGAAGCTGAACAATGATGGAAGTTGCGCCTCAGGAAGTTTAGGACACCTGTTGCTTTCACTGTTACATGATGAGTCTGACCATTCAAACATAGATCATTCTGCAATTTGATGCCAAGATACTTGGTTTGTTTGGATTCTTCAAGGGTGACACCAAGTATGTTGTAAGATGTGACGCCTGGATTCCTCTAAAATAAACTAAACTAAACTAAATTAAAATAAATTAAATTAAACTAAACTAAACTAAATGATATCACTCTAAACTAAACTAAACTAAACTAACCACTGAAAAGTCCCTGGTATTTGTAGTACACTTACTTTGGTTTAAGGAACATAGCCTCCGGGTGACATCAATTGAGCAGGCCCTGTACGCATGCATTTGACAAGGTCCCTCATGGATGCATCCATAGGAGATTACATCTTGAAATTTAGGATTGATAATTTAATCGACTGTAACGGGTAATGGTGGAAGTGTATTTCTCTGCCTAGAGGTCTGCAACTAATGTGGTTCCACACAGATCAGTGCTGCGACCTCTGTTGTTTGTTATATAGGTCCATTACCAATTTTCTGACAACTGATGGTCTGGCATCTCCTTTAATGTGGGAGCTCACTTGAAATCCCCCCGGAAATCCCTCCCCCGAAAATGTGGTGCCTAGGCTGGGTAAGGCGACCAGTCTCGACCTCATCTGGACTACTGTGGCTCATTGGCGGGTCCATATTGCCCCCTGTGGCAGGCCGGGGCTGCGGAACACTGGCCTGGCCCGGAGCTGGCTGATCCGGTCCCATAGCCGACTTCTGAGGCCGACTTTGCAGGCCGGTATCTCGGCCTCCTAAGGACCTGACCTCTGTAGATCCAGCAAAAGGATAATCCAGAAAGGCTCTGGAACCAAGGGTGCCGGAAAATCAGAGGTGGGCCTGTAGTTAAATGTGGATGGGCTGATTAGTAATGACCCTGTCCCACGATGCAAGTTTATTCAAGAGTTCTCTTGAGTAAAAAAAAAAAAAATCAAACTCATGGTAAGCACGGAGAATGAACGTAGCGGGTACGTCGGAGCTCGGGGACGTCTCTTAACGGCTCGTAACGCTAACGGCAGGTACACGGGAAGACTCGCTAACGGCAGGTAAGCTCGGGAAGACTCGTGAAAAATTTTCAACATGTTGAAAAATGTCCACAAGAGCCCCGAGTACCGACGAGCGGCCATTACCGTAAATCTCCGAGTTCGAATCAGGGCAAGCTCGGGAGAACTCTTTGAATGAACTCGTACAGTGGGACAGGGCTTTAAGTTTGCAGTTGACACAATAATTGCTGGCGTTGTGAAATTGAAGAAGGTTGTCAGAGGATGCATTAGACTATTTAGAGATACAGTGTGGAAAACAGGCCCTTTGGCCCATCGTGTCCGGGCCGACCTCACCCCCCCTCTCCCCTGGTTCTGAGCAGGGACTTGACAGTCACGGAACCCACAGCTTGGCAATGTGGCTAACTTTAAAACTCCAGAGTTCCTGCCATTGGCACAGCTCCCTCTCCAAGCTTTTCTATCCCAAAATGACAATTAAACCTCTATGGACATTTTAGCATCCAATTCCGAGCAATAAAAGAGGTCTGTTGTTGCTGCCAACTCCTTTGGTTTCTATCTGTGCTCATCTTTCATTTTTCAGCATGCCCGAGGTTTAAACTTGAAATTTAAATCTTGTTGCAGATACCGACTACCCTGCTGCAGCATTCCTTGCCTTTGTTCCGCATTTTCAACAATTGATTCTTGTTTTCAATTTTTTTCTCTTTATTCACTACCGTCAAACTCTGATCTATCGACTGACTATTCTGAAATTGCTACGGTCGGCAACTGGGTCATTGGGTGAGGTTTGCCACAATTCCTTTAAACACACCAGGGTCTAAGTTCCTGCCACCATTGAAACTCACCTGTGCCTTGGTCCCTGTGCTAAGTTTAGTTTAGTTTCGAGATACCGCATGGAAACAGACCCTTCGGCCCACCATTCCACACCATCCATCCATCACCTGTTCGCACTAGTTCTATGCTATCCCACTTTCTCATCCCACACACTGGGGGCAATTTATAGAACCAATTAATCTACAAACCTGCACGTCTTTGGAGTGTGGGATGCAGCCGGAGCACCTGAAGGAAACCCATGCGGTCACAAATGTACAAACTCCGTACAGACAGCGCCCGTAGTCAGGATGGAACCGGGGTCTCTGGCGCTGCAAGGCAGCAACTGTACCGCTGCGCCACTGTGCCGTCTGACATTTGTGGACAAGTTGGGAATGCCCATAACACCCATTGTGTTCAACCCCATGATCAGTTTTGATATCCAAAGCAGTAGAGCTGCTGGAACAATGACTGTACCTTTTTAATCTATTAGTGTTTGCAAAGACGTAGCAATAATTTTCTTTCTGCACATGGGAATGGCAGTGGGAGTTTCTGAACTGTTTACCGATGCTAGTTATTAAAAAGTTAAGCAAATTAATCTGTACCGCAGTATTGTCGAGGAAGTATTTAGGACATTCCTGGCTCTGTTCTGTGCGCTGCAGTAATATAGAGTTGAAACAAGTTTCCAAAATCTATTTTCGATCTGCTTCAACTCACTAAGTACTTTTCATGATACAAGCTTTATACCTTGAAGGCAGAAGGCATGTATGGATTCAGTTAACGTGGAGCAACTTGCACAGCTTGCCCTGAATATGTATTTCCATTTGTAATGACTTGTCTGAAATACAAAACATTTGAATGAAGAATAAAGCATAGAATAAGAAAAAGAGAAGGCACTTAAGGTCATGCTTGTGTCCATATTTTTATACAAGGTCACAAAGTAGCTTAGTGGGTCAGGCAGCATCTCTGGAGAACATGGATAGGTGATGCTTCAAGCCAGGACCCTCAGACCCTTCGGACTGAGTGCAGGAGAACTTACCCAAAGTAGGCATACCTTGAGGAGATTTTGCAGTGCCACAGTCAAAATGTAGAAACGAGGACTGCAGATGCTGGTTAACATAGAAGGACAAAAAGTGCCGGAATATTTCATCGGGTCACCTATCCCTGGAGAGCATAGGACAGGTGACTTTTTGGGTCGGGACCCTTCTTCAGAATTGTAATTGACAGCATGGACTCAACCTTACTTGTATAGTGTCATGGGACTTCAAATCAAGAAAATCCCAGAAGTTTTATGTGTTCACGTTCATTGTTCATCTTTTTTCAAAAAGCGAAATCTTCCTGCTCCAACCAACTCATGTATCATTGTGATCCGAAGGCTCATGTCTTTTCTTCTTGATGCATCGCAGTTAGGCAGCAGACCACTTCAATAACTCTTTGGGAACACAATCAAGTTAGAAGTTGTTGCTGAATGAGTAATCCAGAGATCTAGATCAACAGGAGTTCAAATCCCACCGTGTCAACTGTGGAAACTATATTCCGTTAAGTATATAATCCAGGTTTTATTAAGAATACCTACTTTCAGTAATGTTGACCTTGAAGTTACTGGATTGTTGTAAATACACCTTTAGTTCACTAAAGGTTCACAAATCCGACCTTTCTGTCCTAGGCCTCCTCCATGGCCAGAGTGAGGACCTCAGTAAATTGGAGGAGCAGCACCTCATATTTCGCTTGGGTAGTTTACACCCCAGCGGTATGAACATTGACTTCTCCAATTTCAGGTAGTCCTTGCTTTCTCATTCTTACCCCTCCCCTTCCCAGTCCACTGTCTCCGCCTCTTCCTTTCTTCTTCCCGCCCCCACCACCCCCACATCAGTCTGAAGAAGGGTCTCGACCCAAAACAACACCTATTCCTTCGCTCCATAGATGCTGCCTCACCCGCTGAGTTTCTCCAGCATTTTTATCTACGTTTTATTCACTAAGACTCATCAGTGAGGAGATTTTGATATGGAGAAGTTGGGTAGGCAAGGATTTTAAACCATGAAGTGCCGGAGGATCAGGGGGTGATTTTATCGAGATGTATAAAATCTTGAGGGGCATTAATAGGATGAAAGCAAAGTCTTTTTGTGAAGGCAGTGGAATTGAGAACTAGAGGGCATAGGTTTAAGGTGAGAGGGGAAAGATTTAATAGAAACCCGACAAGCAACTTTTTCACTCAGAGGGTGGTGGGTTTATGGATCAAGCTGCTCGAGGACGTAGTGAGCCACAAGCAGGATATGGGCCAAATGCAGGCAGACCCGCTTAGATGAGGTAACTTGGTTGGCATTTACCAGGCTACCCCAGTCTAGTTGACTCCTGAACCTGTACAATCAGTCTGTAGAAGCATCCTGACCCGAAATGTCACCTATCCATGTTCTCGAGAGATGCTGCCTGACCCGCTGAAGTACTCCAGCTTTTATTGTCTATCTTTGGTATAAACCAGCACCTGTAGTTCCTTTTTATTGCATCGTGACCGTCGTGTTTGACCTCATCTCACCAGAAGAGCGGTAGAATTGCTGCCTTACAGTGCTTGCAGTGCCAGAGACCCGGGTTCCATCCCGACTACGGGTGCTGTCTGTACGGAGTTTATACGTGCTCCCCGTGACCTGCGTGCGTTTTCTCCGACATCTTCGGTTTCCTCCCACACTCCAAAGACGTACAGGTATGTAGGAAAATTGGCTTGGTAAATGTAAAAATTGTCCGTGGTGCGTGGGATAGAGTTAATATGCGGGGATCGCTGGTCGGCGCAGACCCGGTGGACCGAAAGGCCTGTTTCCACACTGTATGTCTAAATGAAAAAAATAAAGTGTAACAGATCAGAGAGAAATGTCTAACCCTGAAATTGTCATATTTTTCGGCTGCATTGAACTGGTCAAACAAGAGTCCAGAAGTCCACCTTGGACAGTATCCCACTGGCCAACTGCCCAGTGTCCACATCCATTGACTTTGAATAACCAGACCTACTGGTGTGGAATACACATGATGACCCACCACATGATTTAGACCTTTACACTTTAGACTTTAGAGATACAGTGCAAAAAACAGGCCCTTCGGCCCACCTAGTCCGCGCCGACCAGTTATTCTTTAGGACTGATGCCCATTGACATTAAATTCATGTGTAGGAAGGAAATGCAGATGCTGGTTTACATCGAGGATAGACAAAAAATGCTGGAGTAACAGTGGGATAGGCAGCATCTCTGGATAGAAGGAATGGGTGACGTTTTGGGTTGAGACCCTTCTTCAGAAAGGTCTTTGTCATTAAATTCATAGTAGCTTGACTTCAAATATAATTTTCGATTTCAACTCCAGTTTATACATCAGTTCCTGCCAATTCTCTCAGTTCCCAGTGCTCTTACTCCATAAAACTAAGTGACAATTGGGAATGGAGGCTACAAATGTTAGAAATAGCCTGTGATGCCAAGGCTTTGCTCTGGAAAAATGTCTAGGCCTACAGGATCCGCTGTGTTAAAGGGGCAATATAAAGCTAAATACTAATAAACATCTAAACCAGATGGGAAGTTCAGTCTCTTTCACCTCTCCCGTAATTGTCTGGTTACCAAGTACACTAAACTCAGCTCAATCTCCTCTTTATTCAAGAGTAATGATTTAAAACAGGAAGTTAACTGCAGGTAGTAACTGTTACTAAGGAAACAAGGAGTGAGTGAGAGGCAGTCAAGTCTTTATAAAGTTGAATTCACAAGAACAGGCCAGGGACTAAACTTCAAAACAATGACAATGTGTGTTGGCCTTATTTCCAAAATTAAGATAAAACAATGAAAGAAAAATAATGTTTTGGAAAATATTCCCTTTTTTTTAGTGTCTGAGCAGTAACTTCAAATGGTTCGCTCTCCCAGTTTTCTTCTGTGACTCATTACAATCTTGCAAACCACAAGCTGGTGCACAGCCAACAACGTTAAGTAGTCTCTGTGCTCTGCTTTTGAAGTGAATGGGGGGTGTGCATGCTTGTGGCGATAGCAAAGAACGATACTGAAAGAAAGCCTTTTCATCCTAGCAAGTTAAAGATTGATGGTTTTGTTATTTTTCTTTATAATTTCCAAAGCAATAGGGCCCTGGCTCTTGTTAAAAGCTACATTTAAATTACTAATGATCTTTTACGGGTCACTGAAGTCAAATGTGAGCTTCAGTGCATGCCTGCTCATAACTATGGCATGTGCAAACAAACAATGTGTTTAAAATACAATAGACCGAAGAAGGTGTTGGTAAGAAGATGTTGAAGCTTCGCTAGGACTCAAATCACTTTCATTGCCACTGCTGTGAAGGGGCCTTTGTGTAGATGCCATGAACCTTTATAGATTAGTCAATTATTTTGCGAGAATGTAAATGAGGGAACACCCTCTTGCATCCCCAGTCTTGGTTTCCAGTCATACACAGCGGCCTTGTAAATGATAGGCCTTCTGACTTTTGCTTATTTGGATCGGTTTATGACGTTAGTGACATACAAACTATGTTACGGTCTACGAATCATATTACGACATATGACTAACGAAAGGCCTGCATAGAGTGGATGTGGAGAGGATGTTTCCACTAGTGGGAGAGTCAAGGACCAGAGGCCACAGACTCAGAATAAAGGGACGTACCTTTAGCAAGGAGTCGAGGAGGAATTTCTTTAGTCAGAGTGTGGTGAATCTGTGGAATTCATTGCCACAGACGGCTGTGGAGGCCAAGTCAATGGACATTTTTAACTTGGAGATTGACAGATTCTTGATTAGTAAGGGGTGTCAGGGGTTATGGGGAGACAGCAGGAGAATGGAGATGAGAGGGAAAGATAGATCAGCCATGATTGAATAGCAGAGTAGACTTGATGGGCCAAATAGCCTAATTCTGCTACTAGAACATAAATTGGAAGGCTGAGGAAGAAAGAAAAAATGTATCACTGATCAAGCTGGAAAATGTGCAAAGAAGATTTATGAAAATGTTGGCAGGACTCAAGGGAGTGCTACAGGGAGGGGTTGAGCTGGCTGGGACTCTATTCCTTGGAGCACAGGAAGATGAGGGGTGATCTTACAGAAGTGTAAAAAATGTGAGAGGAATGGATCGGGTAAACTCACAGTCTCATGCCCAGAGTAGGGTAATTGAGAACCAGAGGGCATAGGTTTCAAATGAGGGGGAAAAGAGTTAATAGAAACCTGAGGGGTATATTTTTACACAAAGGCAGCTGGGGATATGGAACGAGACTAGCTGAAGGAGGCTCTCGACTCGAAACGTCACCCATTCCTTCTTTCCAGAGATACTGAGTTACTCCTAACATTTTTTGCCAGAGGAGGTAGTTGCGGCGGGGTCTATCGCAACGTTTAAGAAACATTTAGAAAGGTACATGGATAGGATGAGTTTAGAGGGATATGGGCCAAATGCACGCAGGTGGGATTAGCGTATAAGGGGTCATATTGGTCGGTGTGGGCAAGTTGGGCCAATGGGCCTGTTTCCACACTGTATGACTCTATGACCCTCTCTGGACAATCCCACGCTCCATAGATTACATATCATCCATGTGAAGAATGTTTTAGCACTGGAATCTGATTGTATCCCTTTGTTATTATATTGAGAATTACAGACTTTATTTTAAGAGACGTGTTTATTTGTCAAATGCATCAATAAAATTCATACTTACTGCAACTTTACTGGCATGTTATGATGCAACAACAACAAAAGTAAATAGGCAATAAATGACCAGTTATTGTAAGTAAACTTGATGGGGCAGCACCGTTGCTGTCTTAGAGCGCAGTCTCGGGTTCAATACTGACAGCGGGTGCTGCTGTCTGTGCAGAGGTTGTATGTTCTGCCTGTGACTACGTGGGTTTTTTCAAGGTGCTCTGGTTTCCTCCTACATTCCAAAGAAGTAAAGTTGTGTAGGTTGACAAAATTGCTGGAGAAACTCAGCGGGTGCGGCAGCATCTATGGAGCGAAGGAAATAGGCAACCTTTTTCGGATTAAACCCTTCTGAATGTGCCGCTCTATTGTCTGAAGAAGGGTTTCGGCCTGAAACGTTGCCTATTTCCTTCGCTCCGTAGGCGCTGCCGCACACGATGAGTTTCTCCAGCAATTTTGTCTACCTTCGATTTTCCTGCATCTGCAATTTCTTCTTAAACAAGTTGTGTAGGTTAATTGGCTTTGGTAAAAATGTAAATTGTAGTGTAATGTAAGTGTGTAGGATAGTGCTAGTGTATGGTGTGACCGCTGATCGGCGCGGGCTCGATGGGCTGAAGGGCCTGCTTCTGTGCTGTACCTCAAAAGTCTAAAGTCTTGACCACAATGGTGAAGAATCAAAGTACGCAGAGCAAGTGTGACGTGAGTTCGGTGCTGAGATTGGGTTGATGTTGGGGTCATGAACGGTGGTTCAGGAGCCTGATGATTGACGGGAAGACACTGTTCTGGAATCTGAATTGTCAGGTGGCAGCAAGAAGAGCAAGTGGCCAGGGCAGCGTGGATCTTTAATGATAGTCGCTGCCTTCTTGATGCAGTGCTTCCTGTAGCTCCCTTTGATGGTGGAGAGGACAAACTGGGCAATTTCCACCACTTTCTTCAAACTCCTTCATGCTTGGCCATTTTAATTTCCGAATGCAACCAGCTGGTATGTTCCGCACCCTCACGTGTAACGTTTAGACTTCAGACTTTAGAAACACAACACAGAAACAGGCCCTTCGGCCCACTGAGTCCAAGCCGACCAGCGATGATCCCATACACTAGCACTATCCTACACTCTAGGGACAATTTATAGAAGCCAGTTAACCTATTCTTTGGAGTATGGGAAGAAACCGAAGTATCCATAGAAAATCCATGTGGTCACAGAGAGAACATGCAAACTCCATACAGACAGCACCCGTAGTCAGAATCGAACCCGGGTCTCTGGCGCTGTGAGGCAGCCACTCTACCGCTGAGCCACTGTGCTGCCCCTGGGTAGAGTGTTTGCACTGTGGACTCTCTGAGACACTGGAGCTAAACCTGAAGCCACACAAGAGTTTATTCCACCAGTAGTGAATCGTACTGATAGAGTTGGCCCTCTGCCTGTACTAAATGCAGCAACCCAGCCCTGTCTCATGTACCTGGGCCAGACGCAGTGGGCTGGATGTCTCCACTTCCACGGTGTCAAGTGGTGGCGGGAGGGCGGCTCATTTTGGTATTTACAGCACCACATCTGTGACTAATATCTGACTTCAGGTAATCTCATTTAATTGCTTCTCCACATTTACCCAACACAAATTAATTACGTAATCATGAATGGACTTGAAATTAAATGTAAGTATGTGCAGGGCACTGATGAATCCATATGTAATAACATGTCTCACACATACTTATTGCCATTCAGGGTCAGACACTCAGATCTACGTTGTGGCCAATGGTTTGCGATAACTAAGATATTCAAGGGTGGGGACAAAGTGCTGGAATAACTCAGCAAATCAGGTGGGATCTCTGGAGGACATGAATAGGTGATTTTTCGACTCCTAACCCAAAATGGCATCTATTCTTAGGTCCTGATGCAAAATGTCACCTATCCATGTCCTCCGCAGATGCTGCCTGACCAGCCGAGTTACTCCAGCACTTTGTGTTCCATGTAAAATTATAACATCTGCAGTTCTTTTTGTCTCCAAGAGGTTCTAAGGCTCATTTAAAAGGTATTTAAAAAGTCAGAATATACATTTCAAATATTATCAAGTGCTAATATAACTAGGGATGGAAAAAACTATCCACCGTCATTTTAAGTAATGTGATTACATGCTAGAGGCAGCACGGTGGAGCAGCGGTAGAGTTGCTGCCTCACAGCGCCAGAGACCCGGCTTCGATACTGACGACGGGTGCTGTCTGTACGGAGTGTGAACGTTCTCCTTGTGACTGCGTGGGTTTTCTCCGGGTGCGCCGGCTTCCTCCCACATTCCAAGGACGTGCAGGATTTTAGGTTAACTGACTTCTGTGAATTGTCCCCTAGTGTGTAGGGAGTGGATGCGAAACTGGGAGAACGTAGAACGAGTGTGAACGGGTGATCGACGGTGGGCGCGGAATCGGTGGGATGAAGGACCTGTTTCCATGCTGCATCTGAACTAAAGTAATCGAAGACTAAATAAACCCTGAAGCTTTGTGCCGCTCTATTGATTGGAATGTTGGTTTACATCTGTCTATCGATCGATCACCAAGTGGAAAATATGCGAGGTTTCAATTCACTCGGGCTGCTGTGAGGAACACAATCCTGCAACGTGGAGACTTGGCGTGGCGGCAAGGTGGCACAGCGGTAGAGTTGCTGCCTCACAGCGCCAGAGACCCGGGTTCAATCCTGACTACGGCTGCTGCCTTTGCAGAATTTGTATGTTCTCACTGTGACTGCGCGGGTTTTATCCGGGTGCTCCGGTTTGCTCCCATACTCCAAAGACGTACAGGTTTGTATATTAATTGGCTTGGTGTAATTGTGAATTGTCCCCAGCGTGGAGGACAGTGTTAGTGTGTGGGGGTTTGGTGGTTGGCGTGGGCTCGGTGGGCCAAAGGGCTGTATCTCTAAACAGAACGAAACTAAACTTCAGCAAGCACTTACTGTATGAAACGATACCGTCAAAAGGGAAATTCTTGAGAGTTTTGGGCCTCCGGACAAGTTGGCAGGGAGCCCTGCATTTCAACCCGTGAATGTCATCTGCTGCTGTAGTAATAGCCCACAGCCCACCACGGGGACAATGGGTAATAAGTGACAAGAGTCAGGCAAAATAGACCCAGGGATGCCTTCCATCATGCGCATACAAAGACGTGACATGCATCTGCTTTAACCTTTATGCCTGGCCTATTCTTTTGAGGTCAAACCATGAATATAAAGTGACTCCATTCAGTGCCCACCCCCCATCTCGACAGAGGGTGAGCATCCCCAGACGGTTTCCACAGACATCGACGGCATGGGACATTATTCGGGGCTGATATTCAGATGTGGATTGAATAATTCAACTGATCCGGTGCTCTTGGACTATCACAATGTGGATTGATGCATTTGGGGGCACGGTGGCACAGAGGCAAGAGTTGCTGCCTTACAGCACCAGAGACCCCGGTTCGATCCTGACTGCGGGTGCTGTCTGTATGGAGTTTGTACGTTCTTCCTGTGACCGCATGGGTTTACCCCAGGGGCTCCAGTTTCCTCGCACACTCCAAAGACATGGAGGTTTGTAAGCTAATTGGCTTCGGTAAAGACTGTAAATTGTCCATAATGTGTAGGATAGTGCTAGTGTGCAGGTGATCGCTGGTCGGCGCGGACTCAGTGGGCCGAAGGTCCTGTTTCCACGCTGTAACTAAAACTGCTGGAACTTTACATTTGGAATATTGAACAAAAAATGTGGAGATACTTGGGATAACTTGCACAAGAAACGTATCAACCCACGCAAGGCCTTGCTCTGAGAACTTCTTTTGAGTTTATTGATTAATGGAACGGAACTTCATTGTCCATTGCTGTTAAAAAACATACATAAAGCTTTCAGAACACAGCACAGTGGTGCAACTGGTAGAGGGGCTGCCTCACCGTGCCAGAGACCCGGGTTCAAGGTTTCAAGGCTCAAGGTCAGTTTATTGTCACATGCACCAATTAAGGTCCAGTGAAATTCGAGTTACCATACAGGCAGACTAAGTGAAAAGCAACAAGACACACAGCCACATAGAATAAAATGTATCATAAACACCCACCACAGCGGCTCCCCACATTCCTCACTGTGACGGAAGGTAATGAAGTCCAATCCTCTCCCTCTTTCGATCCTGGCTTTGGCTGCAGTCTGTGCGGAGTTTGCATGTTTCACACGTGACCACGTGGGATTCCTCTCAAATCCCAAAGATGTGGGAGTTTGTAGGTTAATTGGCCCTCTGTAAATTGTCCCAAGTGTGCGGGGAGTGGATGTGATAGTCGAATACTGTAGAATTAGTGTACGGGTGACCGATGGGCAACATGGACTTAATGAGCTAGAAGGTCTGTTTCTACAATGTATTTCTAAACTAGTGTGAATGGGGCGGCATGGACTTGGTGGGCCGAAGGGTCTGATACCATTCTGTATCTCTAAACTAAATTAAACTAAGCTAAACTAAACCCAAACTTTTAGTGTGAACAGGCGATTGATGGCCGGCATGGACTGACTCAGTGGGGTGAAGGGCCTGTTACCATGTTGTGTCTATCAATCAATGATCGCTGCTGATCAGTAAAACCAGACAATCAGCTCAACGTTATGGCCAAATATTTGTTGTATCTAATTGTGTTATTTAATGCTGGTGGATTCAGGATAATATACACTGTAATTGTGCTCAGTATTAAGAATCATCGAGAGGTACAGCATGCAATGGTTGTAATAACCTGTTTAACTTTCGTTTCATCTCTCTGAATAAGTAGAGTCTGATATCGTGTCTGTGCAACTTACAAACAGAGATCAACGCTGTGAGATAAATAACAATCTTCAGAGGCTGCACATATCTTTAGTTTAGAAATACAACGCAGAAGCAGGCCCTTCGGCCCACCGAGTTCACACCGACCAGCGATCCCCGCGCATATTAACGTTACCCTACAATTTTACATTTACACCAAGCCAATTAACCTACAAACCTGTACGTCTTTGGAATGTGGGAGGAAACCGAAGATGTCGGAGAAAACTCACGCAGGTCACGGGTAGAACGTGCAAACTCCATACAGACAGCACCCGTAGTCAGGATTGAATCTGGGTCTCTGGCGCTGTAAGGCAGCAACTCTACCGCAATGCCAACGTGTTGCCCGATGAAGGCAGACATGCTTCAGAATATTTAAGGTAGATTTAAGGCAGTTGAATATGTGGTAATCATTAAATAGGCTGTGAGAGGATGCTGTGTATACCCAAATGCCGTTATCCACAGACTTGATTTTTCCAGTGGCATGCCTTCAAAATAAATGATGAACAGCGAAACTTGGTAAAACTAAGAGGCTGAAAATTCAGGTGGTCTCAGGAAATCCTTTGCTGTGGTTATTGACATTCCCAGAGGTCAGCTGTATCAGACTTGCAGAATCTACTGCAATAGAGTAAAGCCTCTAAACTAGGTGACAGGTTTACAGAGAGATCAATTCTGCACCGCGCTAATCCCTTAAGTACTGTGGGCCCGTGTTTGGTTTAAACATGATAGGTTTGAGATGGCTTTGAATGAAATGTCTTTGCTAAGCTTTTTGATAGTTCTACAATTTAGTTTTGTTTTTGTTTCTAGACTTGCAGCATGGAAACAGGCCCTTTGGCCCACTGGGTGAGGGTTAGGCTGTACCGCCGAGAATTAAGTGATAAAGGATTGAAAAAGGACATTTTCAACAGGTACATGGATGGTAAAATATATGGGCCAAATGCAGGCAGGTGGGACTAGTGTAGGTGGGGCTATTTTGGTTCAGTTGTGTCGGAGTGCAAGTTTGCACGCTGTATGACTCTATGACTCTATCCATTCGTTCAGTTCTGATTTTAAGTGGCTTTCATCCATGTGCCTGGTCAGTCATCGACAACAAGATCGTTACAAAAAAATATAGCACAGTTGGAAAGGTGGGCCAAGGAATGGCAAATGGAATTTAACTCCATAAGTGTGAAAGCAGGGTGGGACTTACACAGTAAATGGTAGAGCCCTGGAGAGTTTAATAGAACCGAGAGATCCGAGAGTACAGGTCCGTGGTTCCCTAAAGGAGGTGAGCCAGGTGATGAAGAAGGCAAGAGTGGTTTAATCATATGTCCCAAATAGAACAATGAAATGCTTACTTGCAGCAGCACAACAGAATATGTAAACATGGTACACTGTAAACAATATAATAAACAAAATTCAGTCTATCTATCTATCTATCTATCTATCTATCTATCTATCTATCTATCTATCTATCTATCTATCTATCTATCTATCTATCTATCTATCTGTCTATCTGTCTATCTGTCTATCTGTCTATCTGTCTGTCTGTCTATCTATCTATCTATCTATCTATCTATCTATCTATCTATCTATCTATCTATCTATCTATCTATCTATCTATCTATCTATCTATCTATCTATCTATCTATCTATCTATCTATCTATCTATCTATCTATCTATCTATCTATCTATCTATCTATCTATCTATCTATCTGCCTGTCTGTCTCTCTGTCTGTCTCTCTGTCTGTCTGTATCTATCTCTCTGTCTGTCTGTATCTATCTATCTATCTATCTATCTATCTATCTATCTATCTATCTATCTATCTATCTATCTATCTATCTATCTATCTATCTATCTATCTATCTATCTATCTATCTATAAACAAACAGGTAATAATAGTTCAAAAAGACCAACAATGCACCCGTCCATGTAGTTCAGAGCTTACTTGGAGGTAGTAGTGTTTAATATGCTGATCTCAAAATCTCTTTAGAGATTTTAAAAATCAAGTCTGCAATTTATCCCATCAGATAAAGCATAAAAAGAAGTTTAATTTGACACCTAATTCTCTTTCATATCTTCAGTATTAAATAAGTTATGGCCATTCTCATACTCGGAAATTAGCATTTTGTTCCCTATTGCTTTTCCATTGACTTAACACAAAAGCTGTGATCGAGGACAGTCCAAAGCCCATAACTTTCTTAAAATTAAGAGAACTGAAATAAATTTTCAGTTATTGTAGATTGAAGCATTCTGAAACAAATATGAAACAATCTTACTTGGATGACCTGAAATTAAAGCATGTCATTAGTTAGTTACCCAATTGTAGCTAATTACAAAATTGAATTACTAGATCTAAACATCTATCCATTTCTTAAGAAAAGATTAACATTTTTAAATAGCTTAAGTGACCAAATAACATTCACACACGAATTCACAATATAACATGATTTGTAAATCTCATTGTCATGAATTTATATGCCAAATGGAAGGAATTTAGTGTTTAATTCCCGTAAATTAATGGCCATTTTAATCATCTTGCGAGTGGGTTTTTGTGGAACGCAATCGATTGGAACGTTGCGGTTGCGGTGAATTTAATCCCCATATCGGCAGGAAAAATACAGGTGAAATCAGTCCCCGTTGTTGGCGTTCACGGCATTAGAAGCTAATTTTTAGTTTACTCTAGTGCCAAAATTGTCCGTGATTAAAAAAAAAAATTCACAGACCGGCAGTCGGAACAAATATTCAGCAAAAGCTCTCACCCCGAGAAAATAAAACTCCGGCAGGCAGGGGAAAACCGCATTTTAACCCCGCCCCCCCACCCCCCTCAAAGGCGCCAAAGTCGCGCACACAGCCAGTGACAGAACTGCAGTGCCGCTGAAGGTCCGTTTTGTAACATACCTACTGATGGCTGTAGGGAATTTGGCATGCTTGCCAACATTGGAAAGGGTGAGGCCACACATGGAGTATTTTGTGGTTGCCCAGCCATAGAAACAATGCCATTAAGTTGGAAAGGCTGCAGAAGGAATTCATCGGGATATTATGTGGGCTTGCGGACATATTGGGAGGGGCTGGAAAGGCTGGGACCTATTTTTCTTTGGAGTGTAGGAAGCTGAATGGTGACATTATTGAAGTATACAAAATCATGAGCGGCATGGATAAAGGGAGCGCTTATTGCCTTTTTCCCAGGGTAAAGGATTCTAAAACTAGAGGGCATTGGCTTCAGGTGAGAATGGAAGAGATTTATGAGGGACATCAGGATAATGTAGGACATCAATGGGTAGTCTGTACCTGGAATGAGCTGCCAGAGCTAGCTATAGAACCGGATACTATTATGACTTTTAAAAGACATTTGGACAGATATATGAATATGAAGGCTTTAGGTGTCAATAGGCCAAATGAAGGCAAATGGGATTCAAATTGGTCAGCACAGACAGGGAGGGCAGAAGTCTTCCTTCTGCACAACTCCGTGACTATATGTGTAGGAAGGAACTGCAGATGCTGGTTTAAACCGTACATAGACACAAAAAGCTGGAGAAGCCTAGCGGGTCAGGCAGCATCTCTGGAGAAAAGGAATAGGTGACGTTGCGAGGTGAGACCCTTCTTCAGACTAAAAGTCAAGGGAAAGGGAAATGAGAGATATAAAAGGTGAAATAGAGAGATATGGAACAAGTGAAGGAAAGATATGCAAAAATGAAACGATGATCAAAGAAAGGGCCCATTATTGGCTGTGGGCTAGGTGTTAACGAGTTATGCGGGCAATGAAACTCACCAGGACGACAGTGAAGCGTATGATGGTTAGGGTAGGGTAGACACGGAGAGAGGGGGTGATGCCAGGGTTACTTGAAGCTAGAGAAATCAATATTCATACCGCTGGGTTGTACACTATGTAGTGTTCCTGATCCATCCATTCAGTCGGATGGAACCCCGAGCACTGAAGCTCCAGATTAAAAGAAAAACCAAGAGCTGTGTATTGACCAGCATCTGCAGTTCCTTGTTTCTACTTATAAACCAGAAGTAGTTTCAAGAAGCAATGTAATACCACAACAGACCTCTCAGTGGATCACACAATCTCTCAAAAAAAAGAATTGTCAATTTAAAAGACCAGAAAAAGCATCAGGATTTTATTGACGTTTTATTCATCTACAGTATCTACACCCAGAGCTGTTCCTTAGTGCATTGATCCCCGGGCTTCAATTATTTATGTCTGTGCATTAACTGAGGAAATTAGATAAGAAAATAGTAATGACTGGAAAAGTAGTCTCTTTATCCATCATTAATTTACAAAATATATACATGAACAGCTACCAGCCTCACCCTATTTCAACGGACCCAGTTGTATTTTCTTGCCCCGAAATAATATTTTTTAAATCACAGAACTGCAAATGGTACAACTCTTAACACAATCTAATCCTATTTTCCTGCTCAGACTTGTAGATTTTCAATGAAACAAAATCTCCATTAGGTTCAGAGGTATTTTATATGACAGATTAAAGCTGTTGCTTTGTACTTGACTCAGAGAGCTGAGCTCCATAAATCTTCACACAATACTTAAGTCACTGTTAGAATGCATCCGTAGTTTCTAAAACTCAATCCCTTTTGCGCCCTTTCCAACTTAATGACATCCTTCCCTTCGGATGGCGAACAGATGGCACACAATAGTCCACTTGCCATCAACGTCCCAGTGTATCGTGCACCCACCTTCCCTTCCCCTCAGGTAACGTCTGCTCTCAGCAGTAAAGCCGTCCGGTACAGTGAAAAGCTTTTTGGTGCGTGCTAACCAGTCAGCAGAAAGACTATACTCAGCGGGTATGAAGAAGGGTGCCAACCCGAAACGTCACCTATTCCTTTTCTCCGGAGATGCTGCCTGATCCGTTGATTTACTCAAGCCTCTTGTGTCTATCTTAAGCACTTCATGGATTTTCACCAGTGTTATGCTTGGTGCTATTGAACTAAAGAATATGAGACCATTGCAAACCAAAGTGATGCTCGCCTCTACCTTCGAACACCTCCTGCAGTGGGCGATGAGCGTTGGGAAATGCTGGAGGGAACTCACGGCCCGTGTATCAGTAATGCAACGTGTTTAAGGCCAAATACGCTCCACCAGTGGGGTTCCGCAATAAGGTTTTTATTTTAAAAGCTAACCAGACACAAAAGCAGAACATGGGCTCCATGCCCGATAGGAATGTTTACAAACCACTCTTGTCTGCAGTCTGACCCTATTTATTCTATTCCATTCTCGTATTCCCCAGGCGGATTATGCTTCTGCTGGACCGGGCTGACACTGCATCACAGCTTTTAAAAATATATTTGTTCATGGAATGTGGACGTTATCAGCAAGACCGGTTATTACTGTGCTTCCCTCTTGCACCATGAAACCAGCAGCTTGAAGACAGTTGTGAGTCAATCGCGTAGATTGGTATGGAGACCATGGAATGGGGAAGTATGTGGTAGCTCCTCTGGCAACAGGATGTGAAAGAGGTGAATGGTTCAGCAGTGGGGAAGAAGCTGTCCTTAAGTCTGGACATCTGGAAGAAAGAAAAGGGAATGGCCAGAGTGGCAGGCACCCTTGACGATACTTCCAGCCTTCTTGATGTAACCTACCGTGAAGATGTGGGCGGCACAGTCGACTTAGTACCTGGGAAGGGGGTGGTTTGGGTAGGAAGGGCTGAGTTGGCTAGGGAGTTGCGGAGGGAATGGTCTCTGCGAAAAGCAGGAGATGGGACGATGTGGCCAGTAGTGGGATCCCGTTGGAGGTGGCAAAAATGTTGGAGGATTATATGCTGTTTGCGACGGCTGATGGGGTGCAAGGTGAGGACAAAGGGGAGTCTGCCCTTGTTACGAATGGGGGGAAGGGGAGCAAGAACGGAGCTGCAGGATATCGAGGAGACCCTAGTGAGAGCTTCATCTATAATGGAAGAGGGGAACCCCCATTTCCTAAAGAATCAGGACAATTCCGATGATCTAGTATGGGCGCAGGTGTGGCGCAGAAGGAGGAATTGGGAGTAGGGGATAGTTTTTACAGGCAGCAGGGTGGGAAGAAGTGTAGTCTAGATGGCTATGGGAGCCAGTAGGTTTGTAGTAGATGTCGGTCAATAGTCTATCTCCTGTGATGGAGACGGTGAGATCTTGAAACAGTAGGGAGATGTCGGAGATGGTCCAAGTGAAATTGGACTTTATCTCGCATTAAATGTTTATCCTTTATCCTTTATGCTTTACTACTGTGGACGGCTGGATTGTGGTTACATATTATCGTTTCTTTGCATGGAATGCACGTAACAAAACATTTTCACTGTACCTCAGTACACATGACAATAATAAACAAAACCAAACTAAACTAACAGCATTGGTGAACTTAAAGAGTGAGTTAGTGCTATACTTGTAGACGGGGAGTAGAGCAGAGGACTGGGCACACAACCTGGAGGAGCATCGGTGTTGAGGTAAAGGTGGAGGAAGTGTGGTGAGTGAGGAGATGTTAGATCATAAACGGGCGATGGAGTGGAATTCAGTGAGACATTCACAGGAAGCCAAAACATTGAAGGCACAGGAGGAGAGCCAAGGGGCTCACTTGCTGAAAAAAGCCACAATGTTTTGATTACCAGGTGTCTGAAGCTATTTGCCTCTGTGTGAAGGCAAGGGAAGTATTTCTGTTGTACTTGGGTTAATTGATGTACACCAAATCTGTACTCCACATCACACAGATCAATTCATATTGATTTCAAAAGAAAGGGAATTCAAATATTTGGCTCCTCGAAGATCTCTTCCCTGGTGCGGGGCTGAAGATATTTAGGCTGGCTTTTCCTGCAAAATTGCAACAAGAAATTTTGGATAAACTTCCTGACTTATTTAGGCTCATTGCTGCATTGGAGACTTTTGCAAAGAAGTCTGTAGATGGTTAAGATTGAACTTGACAGTCTTGCTATAAATACAGGCACTCCCTGATTTACGTAATAATAAGCAAGTTACGTAAACTCGCACTCTCGTATGCTTTAATACTTAAAGCCTACTGCTTTACTACTCAGTTGCAGATCTCAGTAGCAGTGGGCTACTGCAGTTGCATGTGGCCATTCAGCTGTTCTCGTAGATGTTCCCTAATGATCTCCACGCTGCGTCTCCCACATGGGCCCCACCTCAGAGCTCCCACATGGGCTCCACCTCAGGGCTCCCACATGGGCTCCACCTCAGGACTCCCACATGGTCCCCACCCCAGAGCTCTGTCTGTATCTATCCAAAGCCTCTTAAACACCAAATAGGCATCAATCCCCTTTCTACGTTTATATGGATGATCAAACATCAGTTTTCATTTGGGGTAAAACTTGTTTTTAACTAATATGGTAATGGACTTTCTTCCAGATTGAAATGTGCAACCATAATCTGCCCTACATAATCCTGTGTCAATGGCCTGAGCAGTGTTGAAACACAGACACTGTGCAGGCTAATGCTCAATTTACCGTTCAATGAAAAGATAAATTATGGACTGCAACTGTACCTCTTGATTATCAAAGCTAAAGTGCCAGGAGTCTGATTGGGATGTGAAAGTGTATATCACTGACAGGCTAACAGCTAAAGGAAGTGTGTATTTACCATACGTAATAAAAAGGAACCACAGATGCGGATTTACACCAAAGATGGACACAAAATGCTGGAGTAACTCAATGGGTCAGGAGGTATCTCTGGAGAAAATGGATAGATGACGTTTTGGGTTGCGACCCTTCATCAGACCCAACCCGAAACGTTTCATCGCGGATGAAAATGGAAAGGGGATAGGTAACGTTTCGGGTTGGGTCTGACGAAGGGTCGCAACCCGAAACGTTACCTATCCCCTTTCCATTTTCATCCGCGATGCTGCGTGACCTGCTGAGTTACTATTGTGTCTATCTTCTGCTTGTACCATGTTAGCAATACTGATAAATAGTTTAAAAGACTTACAGTATTATTGGGTAACTTGACTCATCCCCTCTACACTTCACGGCGAACTATTCTGTGAGACTCTACAGCACCTTTTTCCTTTTATGCCATTTTAGTGAATGAAACTCTGCCCAAATATAAAAGCAATTCTACAATGGTCTTTGCATCCGAAACCTTCCATAAGTTCACTTCTCATCTTTGATGAATTGTATAGACCAGTTTGTTAGAAAACAATCATTTACTGTATGGTCTTCACTGCAGGTAATGAAGTTAACACTAGACAGAGTTCAAACATACAGAGAGGTACAGAACTCAGAATTCAATTGCACAGTCAGCTTCAAAGGGATATTAAGCTTTGTGGTGATGTCCATAGAATGATTGAACTTTTAGTTTTGTTTAAAGATACAGCGCGGAAACAGGCCCTTCGACTCACCGACCGGTAACCCCCGTAACACAAACGCTATCCTACACCCCTGCTTTAAAAGGGCATCAATAATACCCAAGAAAAGCAAGGTGACGTGCCTCAATGGCTATCAACCAGTGACACTAACGTCTGTGGTGATGAAGTGCTTTGAGAGGTTGATTATGGCACATATCAACTCCTACATCGACAAAAACCTGGACCCACTGCAGTTCGCTTACCGCCACAACAGATCAACGGTGGATGCGATCTCACTGGCTCTCCACTCCGCTCTGGACCACTTGGACAACAAAAACTCTTCTCAGGCTGTTATTCATTGACGACAGCTTGGCATTTAATACCATCATCCCCTCCAGGCTGGTTACCAAGCTCTCAGATCTTGGTCTCTGCGCATCCCTCTGCAATTGGATCCTCGACTTCCTCATTCACAGACCACAATTTGGCCGTATTGGTGGAAATGTGTCATCCTCGATAACAATCAGCACGGGAGCACCTCAAGGCTGCGTGCTCAGCTCCCTGCTATATACTCACTCTATACTCATGACTGCGTAGCCGGACATAGTGCAAACTCCATCATCAAGTTTGCCGATGACACCACTGGTGTGGGACTTATCACTGATGGGGACGAGTCAGAATATAGAAGTGAGATTGACCGATTGAACAAATGGTGCTAGCACAATAATCTGGCCCTCAACACCAGCGAAACAAAGGAACTGATTGTAGACTTCGGACGGGGTAGGATGGGGACCCACAGTCCCGTTTATATCAACGGGTCGATGGTGGAAAGGGTCAAGAACTTCAAATTCCTGGGCGTGCATATTTCCACAGATCTCTCCTGGTCCCAGAACACTGATGCAGTCATAAAGAAAGCACATCAACTCCTCTACTTCCTGAGAAGATTACGGGGAGTCGGTATGTCAAGGAGGACTCTCTCGAACTTCTACAGGTGCACAGTAGAGAGCATGCTGACTGGTTGCATCGTGGCTTGGTCCGGCAACTTGAGCGCCCTGGAGGGGAAAAGGCTGCAAAAAGTAGTAAACACTGCCCAATCCATCATCGGTTCTGACCTCCCTTCCATCGAGGGGATCTATCGCAGTCTCTGCCTCAAAAAGGCTGGCAGCATCATCAAAGACCCACACCATCCTGGCCACACACTCATCTCTCCGCTGCCATCAGGTAGAAGGTACAGGAGCCTGAAATCTGCAACATCCAGGTTCAGGAACAGCTCCTTCCCCACAGCCATCAGACTATTAACCGCAATTTCAAACAAACTCTGAACAATAACAGCATATTGCGTGTTATCGGCCTATTTATGTGTGTATATATATATATATTCTATGGTATATGGACACACTAATCTGATTTGTATTTATGTCTAAAATATCCTGTTGTGCTGCAGCAAGCAAGAATCTCATTGTCCTATCTGGGACACATGACAATAAACTCTCTTGACCCTTGACTTGACTCTTGGCACGAGCGACAATTTTCAATGTTTTCTGAGGCCAATGAACCTACAAACCTGTATGGCTTTGGAGTGTGGGAGGAAACAGGGGCACCCAGAGAAAACTCATGCGGTCACAGGGAGAACGTACTAAACTCCGTAACAGACAGCACCAATAGCCAGGATCAAACTCAGGTCTCTGGCTCTGCACCACCGTGACTCCCTGTTAGAACATTGAAGGGAGGGTGCAAAAAGTACAGGGGACATTTTACGTAGCCATCCTTCAACTGTTTTAAGCTTAGCAGTGTGCTTGATTTCTTAATCTACATGCAGCATTTCATATCCAAACAACCTTATCTTAACAAGGACAGTGTAAGGAATTTACGGCCTTGGAGTAACGACCTTGATGTTACGGCTTCCTTTATTGTCCAGAGACTGAACTAAACAAATCTCAAGCCCTCCTCCCCCCCCCCCTCCCCTCCCCACCAGTCCTTCTTTAAGGATCTGAGCAGATATTTGGATGTGATGTTGGGCTGATTCAAAGAGTATGTGTATATTAATAAATAATTAATTTGCCATGGAGGCATTCTTCATTGTAATCAATACGAACAGAAGGCCTAAAAGATAAAATGACTTGTCATGTAAGGGATGTGCGCAGACAAAAAGTAAAGAATTTAATGTCAGAAAAACTCAGTTCTCAGGCCTGAGGGATAATACTGTTTTGCAGTGAAGGAATAAAGACGAACACCAAGAACCCCTTGTGGTGCCGACGAGTGAGTTCATCCCCATTTGTTTCTCATCATCACATCTGATCTGTACTTCCTTTATCTGCAGCTTCTCAACTCTTTAGTCACTGAAGCATACAAGCATCTTTTACAAAGGCGTAGCACACTTCAAATATTCTTCTGCAGTCTTCAGCTCTATCCGAGTAACACTGCGGCTGCCATCTCATGACAATACGCCCAGGTGCGCACTGTTAACGGAGAAGCTGGTTTATTTTTAAAGGCCGCTTAGAGTCTTACGGCACAGAAACAGGCCCTTCGGCCCAACTCGTCCATGCCGGCCCATCGAAGTTTAGAGTTTAGAGAGCTTTGAGATATACAGCGCGGAAACAGGCCCTTCGGTCCACCGAATCTGCACGGACCTGCGGTCCCCATGCACTGTCACTATCCTACACACAAGGGACAATTTACAAATCTTACCATAAGCAAATTAACATACAAGCCTGTCTGTCTTTGGAGTGTGGGAGGAAACTGGAGCACCCGGAGAAAACCCACGCGGCCACACGGAGAACGTGCAACCACCGTATAAGCACCTGTAGTCAGGATCGAACCCGGGTCTCTAGTGCTCCAAGGCAGCAACTCTACCGCTGCGCCACTAAGCTAAGCATTTGCTCGCGTTTGGTCCATATCCCTCCAAACCTTTCCTCTCCGTGGACCTACCCAAGTGTGTTTTAAATGCTGTTATAGTATCTGCCTCAACTACCTCCCCTGGCAGCTCATTCCATATACGCACCACCCTCTGTGTGAAAACGTTGCACCTCAGATTTCTATTAAATCTTGCCCTTCTCACCTTAAACCTATGTCCTCTGGTTCTTGATTCCCGACCCTTGGTAAAAGACTGTGCATTCACCCTCTCTATTCCCTCATAATTTTATACACCTCTATAAGATCACCGCTCAGCCTTATGAGCTCCAAATCCAAGGAATAATGTGCGAGCCTACTCAACATTTCCCTATAGCTCAGGTCCTCAGAACCTGGTCATGTATATGGAAACGGACCCTTTGGCCCAACTTGCCCATGCCAATATGCCCCATATTAGTCCCACCAGCCTAAATTTGGCCCATATCTCTCGAAACCTATTAAAAATGTGTTTTGAACTTTGTGATAGTACCTGCCTTAACTATCTCCTCTGGCAGCTCTTTAAATATACTTACTACCATATGTTATAACCATATAACCATATAACATATAACCATATAACAATTACAGCACGGAAACAGGCCATCTCGGCCCTTCAAGTCCGTGCCGAACAACTTTTTTCCCTTAGTCCTACCTGCCTGCACTCATATATGTTCATAAGTTCATAAGGTCTGGGTGACGAATTAGGCCATTTGGTCCATCAAGTCTACTCCGCCTTTCAAACATTGCTGAATTATCTTTCCCTGTCAACCCCATTCTCTCTTAAAAATATCCATTTGGCCTCCACAGCAGTCTGTGGCAACCAATTCCACAGATCACCACCCTCTGATTAAATAAATTCCTTCTCACCTTTCTAAAGGTACGTTCTTTTATTCTGAGGCTTTGGCCTCTGGTTCTAGACTCTCCCACTAGTGGAATCATCCTCTCCATATTCAATCTATCTGGGCCTTTTTGTGTATAGATTTTGTCCCTCAGGTTCCGATCAAATCATCCCCCCTTCACATTATAGTCGTCCATTTATGATGGAGATGAGGAGGAAGTCCTTGGTTGAATTTGTTTGTTATCTATGTTGGAGAGCTATGGATACTGTTATTACTCAGGTCTGGGATGCACATGTTTTGTGCAAGATGGCAATGAGATCTTGGGAAGATGGAGTTGATACTAACATGCAGACCAACTATGATCCTATTGAATGGCAGAGCACGGTGCACTCCTGTTCCTGGTTCTTATGCTTTCCCTTGATCGTACCCGTTCTCTGCCAATTTCTCTGCCTCCTTGCTTTCTTAGAATTGGTTCAACCGCCAACACTTGCCTATGCTGTCATTCGGACAAAATGGTTCCCATGTGATGGTCACCTGCCTGGTAACCCTCACAATATTCGGTTCTGTTGACTTGAATTGACAAACATTCGTAAGTTCATAGTTCACAGGAGCAGAATTACCCATTGAGTCTACTCCGCCTTTCAATCATGGCTGATCTATCTTTCCCTCTCAACCCCATTTTCTTGTCTTCTCCCCATAACCTTTGGCACTCTAATTAACCAAGAATCTGTTTGTAGGAAGGAACTACAGATTATGGTTTACACCAAAAGCATTCCATTGGGCGGTACAGTGGTACAGCAGTAGAGTTGCTGCCTTACAGCGTTTTCAGCGCCAGCTAAGGGGGTTCAATCCCGACTGCCCCTGCTACCTGTACGGAGTTTGTACGTTATCCCTGTGACCGCGTGGGTTTTCTCTGAGATCTTCAGTTTCCTCCCACACTCCAAAGAGGTACAGGTTTGTAGGTTAATTGGCTTGGTATAACGTGTAAATGGACATATTCTTCATTAGTACGGGTGTCAGAGGTTACGAAGAGAAGGCAAGAGAATGGCGTTAGGAGGGAGAGATAGATCAGCCATGATTGAATGGCGGAGTAGACTTGATGGGCTGAATGGCCTAATTCTACTCCTATCACTTGTGATCTTATGATCTCATGATCTTATGACATGATAAATTGATCCTTGTGTGTGTTTAGTGTGAATGTGCGGGGATCACTGGTCAGTCCGGACTCAGTGGGCAGAAGGGCCAGTTTCCGCGCTGTATCTCTAAACTAAACTAAGCTAAACTAAACTGAACTAAATTAAACTGAATATAGACACAACATCCGGGAGTAACTCAGCGGGTTAAGAAATAGGTGATGTTTCTTGTCAAGACCCTTCTTCAGACTGAGAGTCGGAGGAGAGGGATACATTGGTGACGAAAGACCAATTTCTACCTCAGTATATAGCAATGTTACAAAATGTTGAGATTTTATAAATCAAGTCTGCAATTTATCCCATCAGATAAAGCATAAAAAGAAGTTTAATTTGACACCTAATTCGCTTACATATCTTCAGTATTAAAAAAAGTTATGGTCATTTTCATACTCGGAAATTAGCATCTTGTTCCCCATTGCCTTTCCTTTGACTTAACTCAAAAGCTGTGATCCAGGACAGTCAAAAGCCCATAACTTTCTTAAAAATTAAGAGAACTCAATGAAATTTTCAGTTATTATAGATTGAAGCATTCTGAAACAAATATGAACAAATCTTACTTGGATGACCTGAAATTAAAGCATATAATTAGTTAGTTACCTAATTGTAGCTAATTACAACATTCAATTACTAGATCTAGTAACATCTATCCATTTCTTAAGAAAAGATAAACATTTTTAAATTGCCTAAGTGTCCAAATAGCGTCCACACAATAATTCATAATATAACATGATTTTTAAATCTCATTTTCATGAATTTATAGGCCAAATGGAAGGAATTTAGTGTTTAATTCCCGTAAATTAATGGCCATTTAAATCAACTTGCGAGTGCGTTTCAGTGGAACGCGGTGGATTGGAACATTGCGGTTTGCGGTGAATTTAACCCACAGTCGGCAGGAAAAATACTGCCGGTTAATATATATGTTTTGTCCCCTTTTTGCAACATGAAAATTTGATTAAAGGCTTCCTAAGAACCACGTTTTTATGTAAAAATAAACTGTGTACCTTCTTTTATCCCCTACGTAAAATCCTTCCGTTGTCGGCGTGAACGGCTTTAGAGGATGATTTTTAAATTATTCTAGCTAATAAATGATCTAGCGTACTTTAAAAATACCTTCATAAAACAAATGTCGGAGCAATTTCTCTTTAGCAACGAAATCCCCTGACATGGATGGATTTGAACCTGGTGTCTGTCTGGAGAAAAACAGCATTTTAAACCTGCCCCCCTCTGAAAGGCGACAAAGTCGCGCACACGGGGGAGTGGTAGAACTGCAACGCCGCTGAAGGTAAGTTTTGTAACATACCTACAGTATAGACCCCAGAGACTGAAGATGCTCGAATCCTGAGCAAAACAGCTTGAAAATGGGTCAATAGACAATAGACAATAGACAATAGGTGCAGGAGTAGGCCATTCGGCCCTTCGAGCCAGCACCGCCATTCAATATGATCATGGCGGATCATCCCCAATCAGTACCCCGTTCCAGCCTTCTCCCCATATCCCCTGACTCAGCTATTTTTAAGAGCCCTATCTAGCTCTCTCTTCTATGCACCCAGAGAACGTGCCCCCACCGCCCTCTGAGGCAGAGAATTCCACGGACTTACCACTCTCGGTGAGAAAAGCTGTTTCCTCTTCTCCATTCTAAATGGCTTACTCCTTATTCTTAAACTGTGGCCCCTGCCTCAAGCGTGTCCAAACCCTTAGCAATCTTATATGTTTCAATGAGATCCCCTCTCATCCTTCTAAACTCCGTAGTGTACAAGTCCAGCTACTCCTTTCTCTCGGCATATGACTGTCCCGCCATCCCGGGAATTAACCTTGTAAACCTACGCTGCACTCCCTCAATAGCAATAATGTCCTTCCTCAAATTAGGGGACCAAAACTGCACACAATACTCCAGGTGTGGTCTCACTAGGGCTCTGTACATCTGCAGAAGGACCTCTTTGCTCCTATATTTGATTCCTCTTGTTATAAAGGCCAACATGCCATTTACTTTCTTCACTGCCTGCTGTACCTGCATGCTTACTTTCATAGACAGATGAACAAGGACCCCCAGATCCCGTTGTACTTCCCCTTTTCCCAACTTGACACCATTTAGATAGTAACATCTAAACAGCCTTCCTGTTTTTGCTACGAAAGTGGATATCCTCACATTTATCCACATTAAACTTCATCTGCCATGCATCTGCCCACTCCACCTACCTGTCCAAGTCACCCTGCATTCTCATAGCGTCCTCCTCACAGTTCACACTGCCACCCAGCTTTGTGTCATCTGCAAATTTGCTAATGTTACATTGAATCCCTTCATCCGAATCATTGATGTATATTGTAAATAGCTGCGGTCCCAGCACCGAGCCTTGCGGTACCTCACTAGTCACTGCCTGCCATTCTGAAAGGGACCCGTTAATCCCTACTCTTTGTTTCCTGTCTGCCAACCACTTCTCTATCCATGTCAGCACTCCACCCCCAATACCATGTGCCCTAATTTTGCCCACTAATCTCCTATGTGGGACCTTATCAAATGCTTTCTGAAAGTCCAGGTACACTACATCCACTGGCTCTCCCTTGTCCATTTTCCTAGTTACATCTTCAAAAAATTCCAGAAGATTAGTCAAGCATGATTTCCCCTTCGTAAATCCATGCTGACTCGGACCGATCCTTTTACTGCTATCCAAATGTTCGGCTATCTCATCTTTTATAATTGACTCCAGCATCTTCCCCACCACCGATGTCAGGCTAACTGGTCTATAATTCCCTGTTTTCTCTCTCCCGCCTTTCTTAAAAAGCGGGATAATATTAGCTACCCTTCAATCCCCAGGAACTGATCCTGAGTCTGAAGAAGGGTCTCGACCCGAAACGTCGCCTATCTCCTTCGCTCCTTAGATGCTGCTGCACCCGCTGAGTTTCTCCAGCTTTTTGTGTAATCCCTGAGTCTATAGAACATTGGAAAATTATCACCAATGCATCCACGATTTCTAGAGCCACTTTGTTAAGTACCCTGGGATGCAGACCATCAGGCCCTGGGGATTTATCAGCCTTCAGTCCCATCAGTCTATCCAACACCATTCCCTGCCTAATGTGGATTTCCTTCAGTTCCTCCGTCACCCCAGATCCTCTGGCCACTACTATATCAGGAAGATTGTTTGTGTCCTCGTTAGTGAAGACAGATCCAAAGTACCTGTTTAACCCATCTGTAATTTCCTTGTTCCCCATAATAAATTCACCTTTTTTGGTCTTCAAGGGTCCAACATTGGGTCCAGAACCAAAGCGTTGCCTGTCCATTCCCTCCCCAGATGCTGCCTGACCCGTTGAATTCCTCCAGCACTTTGTGTTCTACCCCAGTGTCTCGGAGATGACAAATGTTCAGAGATGAAAGTAAGCCAGAAGATAGACACAAAATGCTGGAGTAAATCAGTGAGGGCAGGTAGCATCTCTGGAGAGAAGGAATGGGTGACGTTTCGGATCGAGACCCTTCTTCAGACCGGCCACTTATGGGCCCGTTCATTAGACCGGTCAGAATGATGTTGAAGCAATATTTCCAGCAGAACTGTGCTGGCAAGAGAAGTAAATAACTTTCGCCACTAGAAAGACTCAAACCACAAAATGGAAAGATTTGTAGGGCACTAGCCACTTGCGGCAATTCCGGAATGTGGCAGGAAAATTAGTGATTTCAGCCTTTGACAAAAGACCTATGCATCATCAGTAGATAGGGGTTGTTGTCTCAGATCAGCTCACCCATTTTTCACAATTATGCACTTCAAAGCTGGAATCTTGAATACTTTGTCTTTTCCTCTGGTCAAGTCCATCGTTGCCGAATGGAAAAGCCATAAAGAGTCATGACTGTAAATCTTCCAGCTCTCATCGTCACTAACAACACATTGCCGTTTTAGAAATCAGGCACATTCAACTCCCACTTCTCTGTTCTGTGCTTCAATTAAAACACAGACTTTCCACTGATCGCATCAAGAGCCTCTGTATCTCAAGCTGATCCTATGGTTTTAAGGGAATAAGACTTAGCGAGAAGGCATGTAATTGTATTCTGAAAATATTTCTCGACAAAAAAAAACATCAGTGAAAATGTTGTTGATCTTGAGTCTCACACATGCCGAGCCAACCCTTAATGACACTAATGAGAATGAACCGGATCTAACTGACAAAAAAATAATGATCAATAGCTCTTATGTTTTGCGGGTTTGAGACTTAAACTTGCGATTCACTTCCACCCTGGGCAGGCAGATTGTGCGGCACTTTGTATTAGATGACAAAGGTAGACACAAAGTGCTGGAGTAACTCAGCTGGTCAGACAGCACCTCCAGAGAAAAAGGACAGGAGACCTTTCAGGTCAGGATCCTTCTTCAGACTGAAAATATGGGTATGGCCTCATCTACTACCTCCAGTGTTCCCGATGTGGGCACATGTACATCGGCAAAGGTAGACGTAGATGTAGATCGACTCGCTGACTGGGTAGCACGCAACAAAAAAACGTTTCACTGTAACTTGGTACACGGGACAATAATAATAACCTAAACTAGGCTAAAGTTTGTGTCTCGCTGCTAGTTACCAGAGACCCTCCCTCACCGCTCCCCCACTATTATTCCTGCTGTTTTCCTGCTGTTTAGCCATGTTTTTCCCTCATTTTGTCCTTTCCCTACACGGGACGGCATAGCTGCTGCCTCACAGTGCCAGAGACCCGGGTTCGATCCTGACCTCAGGTGATGTCTGTGTGGAGTTTGCACGTTCTCCCTGTGACGGTGGGTTTTCTCTGGGTGCTCCAGTCTCCCCCCACATCCGGAAGACGTGCGGGTTCGTAGGTTAATTGGCTTCTGCAATTTGCCCCTAATGTGTAGAGAGTGGATGCGAGAGTGGGATAATATAAAACTAGTGTAAATGGTGTAGGGAAGAACTGCAGGTACTGGTTTACACCAAAAGTAGACACAAGACGTTGGAGTAACTCAGGCAGCATCTCTGGAGAAAAGGAACGGGTGATGCCTTGGGTTGATACCCTCTTTATAAGGTAAATGTGTTAGTGTGAACTGAAGCTAAACACTCACAACACTCACTCCGCTAACACAACCTAGACAACCCCATGCCAGTTCTGGTGGCTACCTGAGGAAGGGTTTTGACCCAAGGCTTCACCTGTAACGTTTCTCTAGGGACGCTGCCTGACCCACTGAGGTAACCTTTGCCAATGGGTAACCGATAGTTGGCGTGGGCTAGGTGGGACGAAGGGTCTGTTTCCATGGCTTATCTCTAAACTAAACTAAAGATGCTTGGTCTGAAGAAGAGTCTCAAACCAAAATGTCACCTATTCCTTTCATGCTGCCTGTCCCACTGAGTTATTTCTGCCCTTTGTGTCTATCTTCAAATTAAAGATGCTGCCTGACCCGCTGAGTTCCTCCAGCACTTTGTGTTTTGCTCAGGAATTCATGCCTCTGGTGCCTCCTCTTTATAAGTGAAACGGGTTAGCGTTAACTGAATCTGAACACTCACATCACTCCCTCCGCTAATAGAACGCACGCAATCTGCGGTGAGATTGCTGCCAGCGGGACGTTGCAGTCATTGAAGTAAACAGGCGGCATTACACGGGCACCGTGCCAGCGCTGGTATCAACAGGCCTGGATTAATTGCATATTGAAAGCCCCATGCCATTTCTGGGGGCTATCGAATTTAGACCCCATATCTTGGTACAAGAGAATTGTTTATTCCAGTCGGCCTTTGCTGCTTTTAATCACTTCCTTATCACTAACAACTAAGAAGGCCCTGTACACAAAGCACTAATCCCTTTTATTGAACTGTGGCAAATGATTACTTCGCTGCCTGTATCACATTTTAAATTTAATGCGAAGGGGTGCTTTAGTAGTCTATTAACGCCAGTAAATTTAACCTCCAGACTTGGGTAAATAACCATATAACTCATCTTTTTGCTGTTTTTATGAATACTTACTTTTACATTTTTACAGGTTGATGTTCATTAATTAATTTTTTAAAAGATGAGTTGAGGTCAGAGATATAGCATGGAAATGAGGCCCTTCGGCCCACTCACCCCACGTTGACCATCGATTACCCATTCACACTAGTTCTATGTTACCAAGAACCAAGAACCAAGTTACCCCACTTTCTCATCCACTCCCTACACGTTAGAGACAATTTACAGAGGCCGATGAACCTGCAAACACGCATGTTGTATGTCAGCAATGCCATGTGCTGTGCTAGGGTGGGCTTCCTGCCGCTGTTTTCCTGATCGTTGCTGGAAACACGGAGAACTAAGGGGAAATAAAATGGAACCCCGGTCGGCATTTCCAAGCACCATGAGGAGATTTTGTCCGGTAGTCACCTATGAACAAGTGGGGGGAACATGCTGGCTCGCACAGTACAACTTGCTGCAGCGGTTCCCAAAGATTTACACTTCTTGAAATCACAGAGTCACACACACGGAAGTAGGCTCTTCAGCCCCCTGAGTCCAAATAGCAACTACCCGCTTACATTAATCTTAAATGAATCCCATTTTATGCACCCATCGACTCCTCCTTGATTCCATCACTCACCTATGCACAAGGGGCCATTTACAGTGGCCTAACAATCTGCACATCTTTGGGATGTGAAAGGAAACTGCAGCATCTTGGGAAAACCCACATGGTCACAGGGAGAACGTGCAAACTCGACACTGACAGCATCCGAGGTCAGGATTGAACCTGGGTTGCTGCAGCTGTGAGGCAGTGGCTCTATTTATTGCACCGTAGTGTCATCCTAATACCTCGTTTACCCATTCATTCCCTCAATTTATTTGTAGCAAGACTGAACAGAGTCATAGAGCAATAGGGTAATACAGCGTGGAAACAGGCCCTTCAGCCCAACTTGCCCATGCCTGCCAACATGTCCCAGCTGCACTACCACCTGCCTGTATTTGCTCCATATCCCTCCAAACTTGTCCGATCCATGTACCTGTCTAACTGTTTCTTAATCGTTGGGATTGTCCCAGCTTCAACTATCTCTACTGGCAGCTTGTTCCACACACTCACCACCCTTTGTGTGAAAAAGTTCCACCTCAGATTCCTATGAAATCTTTTCCCCTTTGCCTTAATCGGGGAAAATTGGCCCGATTGCCCTCTGGCCCTCGATTCAGCTACTCTGGGCAAGAGACTCTGTGCATCTACCTGATCTATTCCTCTCATGATTTTATACACCTCTAAATGATCAGCCACAATTTATAATCAGCCACAATTAGTGACTTTGGCAATGGTTGCTGATGATAGACCTTCCACAACCCTGGGAAATTGGCTTCATTCATCATTAATTATTTAATATTTAAGGTGACTATTGATATGAAGATATTACATAGTGGACAGATTACTCAGTTCTGAGGTATTTGTTGTTGCAAGCCTATGGTGTGCTGATTTAGTAGGAAGGCTCTTCCAAATCCAACCCATTATCTTCCTGGAGGCCACTGAGTCAGTGGTTTCACAATATGTAGTCCTTTGATGATCTCTTGCCTTGGGTAAGTTTACGATCAGTGTTACGAAGTTGTTTGCAGTGCATCACAGAACAGCGGGACAGTTCTGCTGCTGCACTGTCCTTGCATGCCGTGCAGTTGTGGGGAAGTGACCTGGAGCAGAGGCTTGGAGATCGTGATTTCCCTGGTTGACAAAGCTTTTCTTCAGCAGAAACAAGGAGCTGCAGATGCTGGTTTGCAAAAAAAGACACAAAGCATTGGAGTAACTCAGCGGGTCAGGCAGCATCCCTGGAGAACGGGGATAGGCGACGTTTTGGCTCGGAACCCTTCTACAGACTGATTGTACGGAGAGGGGGGGAAGAAAGCTGGAAGAGATGAGGAGCAGCACAAAGTGTGGCAGATAATAGATGGACACAGGTGAGGAGGAGGCTTGATAGGCAGATGGTTGGACAAAGGCCAGAGATAAAATAATAACAGAGATTGTTATCAGCTCTGATTTGGGATTGAACAGCACCTCGTATTTCGCTTGGGCAGCTTACAACCTAGCAGTATGAAAGGGGATTGAGCAACTAGATCTTCTTAACTTGGTCAAAAAGGCCCACTTCAAAAATTAATCGCCACTCCACTCACTCCGACCTGTGCGAGATAACCACTGATGAGGTGTTTGCGCAGTAATCAACCAGAACCAGAACCAGAACATTGATTTCTCTCATTTCAAGTAACTCCTGCATTTCTTCCCCCCCCCCCCCCCCCACCACGTTCTCTTCCCACCTCCCCCACCCTAGTCGTCCGACTAGTTCCCTTGTTCACATCCTTGCATCCCTGTCGTTAGCTCATCTTCCCCAGCCAACAATTGGCCATTATGGACTCCACCCTTCCCGAGATCAACTGTTGCAGGCTCTCATTTGCTCTGGCCTTCTCTATCCTTCAGTCTGAAGAGAAGAGTTCCGACCTGAAACGTCACCTATTCCTTTCTCCAGAGATGCTGCCTGACCCGCTGGGTTACTCCAGCGTTCTGTATAAACCAGCATTTGCAGTTCCTTCCTAAACACGTCAACATTAATGGGTTTGTCCAAAGGATGTCCACACAATGCAAATTTAAGAAGGAACTGCAGATGCTGGAAAATCGAAGGTAGACAAAAATGCTGGAGAAACTCAGCGGGTGCGGCAGCATCTACGGAGCGAAGGAAATAGGCAACGTTTCGGGCCGAAACCCTTCTTCAGACAAATATGTTATGAGTTTACTGTGGCTCTCTTATGGCTAGACACAGATATGAAAGCAACTGGCATGGCCTGTTTGGCATCATTGCCTGCATGTTTTTCAAGGATTTAATTCTTCCTGAGAGAAAATGCCTTGAGCCAGATAATCTGGAAATGATGAACAATGGTGTGAAAGGGATGGTAATGTACTGGATTGATTTGGAACTAAGGGAAATTCATGTGTATCTTACATCATTCTTAACACATTTAATTATGTATTTTATACTGTATACAATAACTCAATTTGTAAGCTTTGTTTAGCCCTTCCATAGTTCAATGCGGAAACAACATAGAACCTGTACAATAGTTCTAAGTTATTCCAGTTTTGCATCTTATCTATTACAGGCATTTTACAGCAGCTAATTAATCAACAAACTTGCACATCTTTGGAATGTGGGAGGACACCAGAGCACCCGGAGAAAACCCACGCGGTCGCAGGGAGAACATTCAAACCCGTATAGACAGCAACGGTAGTCAGTATCGAACCGGGATCTCTGGAGCTGTAAGGCAGCAACTCTATGATTGCACCAGCATGCCACCCCCTAAACTGCTGGAGTAACTCAACAGATCGTGTAGCATCTGTGGAAGGGATGCGTAAGTGACGTTTTGGGACAGGGACCATCTTCAGTCCTCTTAAAGCATCTTGCCTAACACGGCTATCTCTTTCATACCTGACTTGGGATGTTGATGAGCGACCCCACCAGGTGTCCACCACCATCCTGGCTGGATTCTAGCCTACAATGAGCAGACCATTGCAACCCATGTGAACTTTCACTCCTCGCTCTCAGAGCAGACGGTGGATTCAGGCCTACTAGATTTTTCTGAAACATCCCATCAAAACCTTTTCATTTTCAAGATGCGCTAATACTGCACAACCTTTGGCAGCACTTGGAGCCATCAAAAGTGATTATGTAGGGAAGGATTGAGTATTGCCAGACTGGATATAACACTAGAGTTACCTCACATGCTGGAACCCATATAGGTCGATACATGACAAATTGTTTAAGATGATGAGGAATTTCATTTAAAACATGGAAATGGTGATTAAGTGGGACTGGTTGGTATTATTGAAATCTGAAATTAATATAGTGCTTTTTATAGATTTGAGGGTTGATGGTGAGTAGGAGAATTGTTTAAATGTGGTGCAATTCACGCACTATGATGGAGCTGGAGAAGGCCGACTGTTTAATGTTTACTTTAGTTTAGCGGTACAATGTGTAAACTGGCCCTTCGGCCCATGCTGACCAATGATCACCCGTACACTAGTTCTATGTTATCCCTGTTTCACAACCTACACACTGGGGGCAATTTACAGAAGCCAATTAATCTACAAACCCACACGTCGTTGGAATGTGGGAGGACACCGGAGCAGCGGGAGGAAACGCACGCGGTCACAGGTAGAATGTACAAACTCTGTACGGACAGCTCTCGTAGTCAGGATCAAACCTGGGTCTCTGTGTAATTGATGTTTGTCATGGACTCGGTGGGCTAACGGGCTGTACCTCCAAACATTATGAAGCCTAGCTTTGTCACGCACCGCTCTCATGATGTGCTGACTGCCCAATGACCAGTTGATGCTGAGGGACCCGTTTCCTATTCTGGACCTGTGGCCCAGGCCATATCCATAGCAACGCCCATGTACTTCCTGTCTCTAAACAACTGCCCCTAGACCCACAATGCACCTTGCCCTCCTCGCTCACAATAGAACTGCCACAAGCACTGTATTACCCGAGGAAGCTGTCACTTGCCCCATCAGTGAGTTACCTGAATGATGCATGAATTTGGGGGTTACTAGGTATAGGGAGAAGTTGGACAGACTTGAATTGTTTTCTCTGGAACACCGGAGGTTGAGGAGAAACCTGACAGAGGTTTATACGAACTTGAGAGGCGTAGATAGGGTAGACATCCAGAACCTTTCCCCAGGGTGGAAACGCCAAATACTAGAGGGCAAAGGAGATGTGCTGGGCAATTTATTTTTGACAGAGGATGATGAGTGTCTGGGACGCGCTGCCGGCGGTGGTGAAGGAGACAGAAATAATGGCGGCGTTTAAGAAACTTTTGGATAGGCACGTGGATATGCAGGGAAGGGAGGGATGTGGTTTATGTGAGGCAGATAAGAGCTGTCCTTGCCATCAAGTTCAGCACAGACATTGTGGGCTGAAGGGTCTGTTCCTGTACTGTGCCTGTTCTTTGTTCCATGAAAATATCTGACTAGCAGCTCACACTCTAGATCAGGGGTGGGGAACTTTTTCATGTTGGAATGCCGCATTAAGTTAGCTGTAATCTAATAAGGCCGCATCCAGCAAACTTCAATTAGATATACTTCAAAATATACGTTATTTTGAAAAATCTAACTACTAAGTACTAACTTCAAGAAAATGAAAAAAAATTGTTAATTCTAAAGTTAACTAACCTTTTAATGACTTTGTTGTGACTGCTTTTTGTGGGAGTTTAACGTACGTTCTAGAGTCACATTAGAACTAAATCATGAGCACAACAGGTTTTAAAATTGCCCACATGACTTACGGGCCTGTCCTACAAGCATGCAACTCCGGCAACAGGGGCCGCGCGGAGGTCGGGTGAGTGGCGCAACGCGGCGCAAAGTGAGGCGAACTTGGAGCGAAGTCTAAGGTAAGTTTGCCAGGACAGAGAGGGGCACACAGAGAGGGGCACAGAGGCACACACACACACAGGGCCATGAAGCCACACACATAGAGGGTCACGGAGGCACCTACAGATAGGTTCACGGAGGCACGATGTCGGGGCGGTGTGTAATGCGTCGAGGCGACTGCGAGCCGACAAGCCGTTGCCACACGGAATTTTTGAACATAGTCAGTTTTTCGGAGCCCCGCGCGATGTCGGGACGAACTCCGCACAATTCCGCACAGCTCCGGCAATCGAAGTGGGACCGGCCCCGCGACGCCGGACGGCTCAAGCGACCACGTTAGGTCGCACTAATCACATAGAGTTGCATGCTTGTAGGACAGGCCCTTTACTAATGTTTTAATTGTGGCCGTCAGTTGGGGAGGATTATTTTGTTGAATCTTCTTTTACACTTTTGGTATTTTAAATACGTTCATTTTAAGATTAAAATAAAAATAATAAAAGACGGACAAAAACATATTAATAAAATAAAAATAAAAGGGTTTGTTCTACAAAATTTGGATCCATTCAAAAGGCCGCACTTCATGGCCTGGAAGGCCGCAGGTTCCTCACCCCTGCTCTAGATCAGGGATGAGGAACCACAGCCATCAGGCTATTAAACTTGGCTCGGAACTCTGAACATTAATATCCCTCCATCTGTTATTTGCACTTTATTAATTTATTAAGTCATGGGTGTATTTATGTATAGAATTGTAGTCAATGCCTTCTATGTTCTGTTGTGCTATGCAAAGAAAGATTTTCATTGTCCTGTTAGGGACACATGACAATAAACTCTTTTGACTTTGACTTTGAGATATTAAGAGGGAGCAGCCTGGGCAGTTGCTTCCTTTCCATTGACACTTCTGATCGGTATTCCTGTGGTTCTGGCTACCCTTCATAACGCCACCATCATAGGCCAACGTTGACCATGTTTATATTTTAATTTGGCTAAAAAATAGGATGGGGATAAAAATCTGATCTCAACATATGGACAGCACAGCAACACAGCTGGTCAACTTGCTGCCTCACAGCGCCAGGGGTCCGGATACAATCCTGACCTCGGGTACTGTCTGTGTGGAGTTTGCACATTCTCCCTGTGACCATACAGGTCTGGAGGTTAATTGGCCTTAGTAAAATTGCCTCCAGTCTGTAGAGAGTGGATGGGAAAGTGGGATAACATAGAATTAGTGTGATTGATTGTCGATGTGGACTTGATGAGCTGAAGGGCCTGTTTCCATGCTGCAACTTTCGATTAGTCAAGTGTTGTGCGTTGAAGAATTGGTTCCGACTGGCGTGTTTAGTTTAGTTTAGTTTAGTTTAGAGATACGGCGTGGGAACAGGCCCTTCAGCCCACTGAGTCCATGCGATCAGCGATAACCCGTACACCAGCACTACCCTCTACACCAGGGACAAATTCCAATTCTTACCAAAGCCAATTAACCTACAAACCTATACATCTTTGGAGTGTGGGGGGAAACTGGAGCACCCGGAAAACCCTTGCTGTCACAGGGAGAATGTACAAACTCCGTACAGACAGCACCAGTAGTCAGGATCGAACCCTGCCTCAAAAAGGCTGCCAGCATCATCAAGGACTTACACCATCCTGGCCACTCACTCATCTCCCCGCTGCCATCGGGTAGAAGGTACAGGAGCCTGAAATCTGCAACATCCAGATTCAGGAACAGCTTCTTCCCCACGGCCATCAGACTATTAAACACAACCTCAAACAAACTCTGAACTATAACAGCCTACTGCACTTTATCTGTGTGTTTACGTGTGTGTGTGTGTATATATATATTCTATGGTATATGGTCACACTGATCTGATCTGATCTGTATTTATGCCTACAATATTCTGTGGTGCTGCAGCAAACAAGAATGTCATTGTCCTATCTGGGACACATGGTAATATACTCTCTAGACGTGACGCTGCAGTTCTACCGCTACCATGCCCTCCTAAACATGTTACAGCCATTTTTTTTTCACTGCGTAGTTTAACACTGGAATCACACTCCCAGCAATATAATGCAGAGCGCAGCCACGGTGGGGAGGGATTTAATTGGGTTCGTCTGTTCATCTGACTTTTAATGCCACATTTACCCGTGTGACCAGAGGTCAGGATGAGCTACTCCGTCCCCTGCTTAGTTATCTTATGTCTCCTTCATTCACCCCATCGGCCATCTGTCCTGTCTATTGGAAGTTAACAAAGGAGGAGGGAAAGGGCTGGAGCCGGCAGACACAGCGGACTAATGTGCTCACGCACACACACACACCATCTGATATCCACCTCACTATGTACATTCATTAGAAAATCAGCAGTGGTCCCTCTGAGAAGCGTTTGTGTGAATTGACTTGTTCCCCTTCCAAGACCAAGCAAGCTGAACACACGGCCAGCAAGAGGAGGCTTACATAGACACCAGGGACTGCTGAAGGTGGTTTATTAGACAAAAATAAAGGGCTGGAGTAACTCAGCAGGTCCGGCAGCATTTCTGAAGAACATGGATAGGCGACGTTTCGGGTCGGAACCCTTCTTCAGATTGAACAGTGGCCGCAGTTATATTACATACATCATATTACATACATAATATGCACAAAGATTATATATCGATTATATACTGATTGAGTCACACTCCCTCTTCTCCCCTCTCCCATCAGGCAAGAGGTATAGAAGTGTGAAAACGCACACCTCCAGATTCAGAGACAGTTTCTTCCCAGCTGTTGTCAGGCAATTGAACCATCCTACCTGGGACTAGAGAGCAGTCCTGAGCTACTCTCTACCTCATTGGAGACCCCTGGATCATCTTTGACCAGACTTTACTGGACTTTATCTTGCCCTAAATGTTATTCCCTTTATCACGTATCTGTACACTGTGGACGGCTGGATTGTACTCATGTATTGTCTCTTCGCTGACTGGTTAGCACGCAACAAAAGCTTTTCACTGTACGTCGGTCCACGTGACAATAACCCAAACTGATAGGGGGGGAGAAAGTTGGCAGAAAGGTGCGGGC
This sequence comes from Raja brachyura, assembly GCA_963514005.1. The sequence continues at coordinate 25,908,051 of OY740808.1, forward strand.
AGGACAAAGCCAGGCAAGTGATAGGTGGGTCATAAAGTGCATGGAGTTGCTTGGCAGATGGTTGGACAAAGGCCAGCGATGAAAAAGACATAAGGCTATGAGATGAGGAAATAAGGAGAGGTGTGAAATGTGAAGCGGAGGAAAGGTTGTAGGTGTAGAGGGGACGGAGGATGGGGAAAGAGGGTACATCCAGGTGGGGGGGAAGAGGGGAAAATGTTGATGAGTTACTAAATAATGATAACAGTTTGTTTTATTAAATCTTACCCACTTTACACTTGAGTCAGATGTTAATTCATCCATCGTAGACAGACGTGTTCTCCATGATTGTGGACGGGACTAAGTTTGACGGCATTGACAACGGGCTTTGAGTAACTTGTGTCAACTGTGTAAAGCCATTGGCAGAGTCTTGGAGGAATGATCCGATGTGGCGATGTCAAATCAACACGTTAGTGGGGCCACGCACAAATTGGAGGAACAGCACCTCGTATTGTGCCTGGACAGCTTACAGCCAGCGGTGTGAACATGATGACAGTGGTCTGATGAAGGGTCTCGACCCAAAACATCACCTATTCCTTTGCTCCAGAGATGCCGCCTGACCCGCTCAGTTACTCCGGCATTTTGCGTCTAGCTTCGGGATGAACATTGATTTCTCTAATGTCAAAGTAACCCTTGCATTCCCTCTCCCCCCCCCCCCCCCCCAACGTCCCTCACCCTAATAATCCTACCGTTCCACTGTTCACATCGTGTATCCCTTCGTTATCACCTCTTCCTCAGCCAACAGTGGACCACTGAGGGCAATCTTGGTCATCTGCTCTGTTCTGGCTTTATCTTACCTCCAGTTCCCTCCCCTCTACTTTCAGTCTGGGGAGGGGTCCCAACCCGAAACGTTACCTATCCTTTTTCTCCAGACATGCTGCCCGACCGCAGAGTTACTCCAGTACTTTGTGTCCATCTTCGGTATAAACCAGCATCTGCAGTTCCTTTCCACACATTAATGACCAGTGTTGCTTAGGAACACACCCCACAGAGCAGCTCACATATTCAGTCTATAATTATTTTTGTTAATTTTTTTTATTAATTAGAAGTAACTACATAATAAAAGAGCATTTTGTTCTTTGTAGACATACATTATCAGTATTATTTATATTAACAATTGCATAGTAATTGTACTTCTATATAGTTTTTCCATTTTTTATAAAGATAGAAATTAATAGAGAAAAATTAAACAAAAAAAGTAGGAAAAGTTGAGAAAGAATGGAGTGTTCTATAGATTATGCATCGTTAGAGATATATCCGCGTTTTATGAATGTAATTCTTCATCTATTCTTTGATTCAGGTTTCAGTCGGGTTCTCGTGCCGAACCAGTTTGCCCCTTCAAATATTCAATAAATGGGGACCATATTATTTTAAATAGTTCTTGTTGGTCCATTAAGACGAATCTTAATCTTTCCAAATGTAGGGTCTCCGACATTTCCATAGTCCCACATTTTAATTGTGGGGGTTATAGGGCCTTTCCAAATTTTTAATATAATTTTTTCCCAATTATTAAACTATAATCAATAAAAAATTCTTTGATTCAAAGTAATAAATTGATTTTGTCCTGTTATTCCTAATATTATTAATTTTGAGTCAGGGACCAGTTTGGTATTGACGACTTCTGAGATTATCTTAACAATTTCCATCCAAAAATTATTAATTTTTATACAACTTACGAATGAGTGCGTTAGGTTAGCCGCTAAATGTTGACATTTATCACAAATAGGGGAAACACTTGGAAAAATTCTATTCAATTTGGTTTTTGAATAATGCAATCTATGTAATACTTTAAATTTTATTAAAGAATGTCTAGCATTTAACGAACAGTGATGTATATGTTGTAAGCTTTCATCCCAAATTTCTGGCCTTATTGTTTGACCTCTTTTTGCTTTCCTATGATTGCCTATATAAATCCGTTTTAGGAGCATCATTATCCAATAGAATATTATAAATATAAGGTATCAATTTTTCTGTGTTCGGATGTTTATTCAAACATTCATCAAAAATTTCTATCTTTCTAATTCTATAGTCATTTGTATTTGACTTAACATAGTCTCTGATTTGTAAATATCTAAAGTAATCCTTTGATTGAAGCCCATAGATTTGTTGTAATTCCTGAAATGAGAGAAATTAGTTTTTCCTAGAGAGATCACCCATCTTTGTAATTCCATGATTTTTCCATTGTAAAAAACCCTTCTCCATCAATGAGGGTTGAAATGCGGCATTGTTTACAATAGGAAGAGATAGTGGTAAATAATCCAATTTTAATGTTTTCTTTATTTGTTTTCAAATGCGTATATAATTCTACAGGGAGAATCATATTTATATAACGCATGATCTGGGTTATAAAGCAAAACTAGACACACGAGGAACTGCAGATGTTGGAATCTTGAGCCAAACACAAAGTGCTGGAGGAACTTGGCGGGTCAGGCGGAATCCGTGGAGGGAATGGACAGATGATGTTCATGGTCGAGACCCTTCAGACAGTTCAGAAGAGAGTGAAAGAGCAAGACGGCTGTGTTTTCTGCACTTGGCATAAGTAGAAAGTAAGTTTATTCCCCCATACAATTCTAAGTAGCTGATCAGAAGATATATACGTAACCGTAGCAGACTCAGGTCTGGTAATCAGTTACTTAAAGGTGGACACAAAGTGCTGGAGTAACTCAGCGGGTCAGGCAGCATCTCTGGAGAAACATAATAGATGACGTTTCGGGTTAAGACCCTTCATCAGACTGAGAGTCAGGGAGGGAATCACTGGAGGTATGGGACACAGATGGAGAGCAGCGAGTGAGGTCCATTTGGAGAACTCTTGTTGGAGGGAGGAGGAGAACTTCTTCAAAGTCGACATAATGTTGAGGAGCTTTTGCAGTGGAGCACACAGAATGTGTAGAAAGGAAGTGCAGATGCTGGTTTACACCAAAGATAGACACAAAGTGCTGGAGTAACCCAGCGGGTCAGGCAGCATCTCTGGAGAAAAGGAATAGATGATGTTTCGGGTCGAGACCCTTCATCGGACTCAAAGTCATTTAAGGGTGTTGGTTCGACGAGAATTGAATTTTATTGAACTTTAGTTTGAACCTGCGTAAAATGTACAGGCACTCCCCGACTTAGAACTTAGGACTTATGTAAGGGTTATGTCAGATTTTATGTACCTGTAAATTGAAATCACCATCCCCACCCCTTGCCCGAAATTGCTCACTGAAACTCTTAGAGTCATACAGCGTGGAAACACGCCTTCGGTCCAACTTGCCCACGCCAACCAACATGTCCCATCTACATTAGTCCCACCTGCCTGCATTTGGCCCACATCCCTCTGAACCTGCCTTATCCATGTACCTGTGTAAATGTTCCCTAAACATTGCGATAGTACCTGCCTCAACTATCTCCTCTGGCAACTCGTTCCATAGACCCACCACCATTTGTGCAAAGACGTTACCCCTCAAGTTCCTATTAATTCCCTCCCCCTGCACCTTAAACATATAAACCTCTGGTTCTCGATCCTCTTAGGAGTCTCTGTGCATTTACACAAGAGTGTTAACTGTCTCAGTGGCATATGACTGCATCCAGGGCACTTTCTGTGACACACGGCCTTCTGGGTAAGTACTGCCACCATTGCCGGCTTGTTTCCGATGTAAACTTGAGTGATCGTACAGTGTTGTGGAAATTACAAACTGCCTTGATTGCACTAGGGACTGAGTACAGAACTGTTTATCTTAAGTGGGAGATAACGCAAGCCGCCAATTGTGTTAGTCAGGGAGTGTCTGCACAGCAAAACACAGGGTGCTGGAGGAACTCAGCGGGCCAGGCAGCATCTGTGAAGGGAATGACAAACGATGTTTCAGGTTGGGACCCTCGTTCAGCCTGATAGGAGTAGAGGGGGAGGGGGGAAGCTGGCGAAGAGGTGGGGGTGGTACAGTGCCTGGTAAGTGATAGGTGGAAGATAGACACAAAGAGCTGGAGTAACTCAGCGGGCCAGCCAGCATCTCTGGAGAGAAGGAATAGATGACGTTTCAGGTCGAGACCCTTCCTCAGATCTGAAACGTCACCTACCTCTTTTCCCCAGAGATGCTGCCTGACATGCTGAGTTACTCCAGCTCTTTGTGCCTAACTTAAGTTTAAACCAGCATCTGCAGTTCCTTCCTTCACGAGTGATAGGTGGATACAGGTGAGGGGGGGGGGGGGGGGGGGGTGATTTGCGGATGGGTGAAGTAAGTGATAAAGGCTAGAAATAAAAACAAGACAAAGGGGTGTCAGATAAGGAGAGCAAAGGAGTGAAATGTGAAGCTGGAGGGAGAGGGGACAGGGTTGAGAAATGGGCAAGATAGTGGGTGTACACACTGGGTTTGTACAGGAAAGACAGAGGGATTTAAATGTATACTTTATCAAACAAAATATAGAATGGATGCAGCCTGCCATGAATATTCCACAAAGGAATGTAGTTTCTTGGTCACTTAACAGTTCTTGGAAAGCCCTTTGTTCAAACTTCTGGGCAATTTCAGTAATAGACTTTGAGGGAAATCACTTTATACTTCCTGTGTCTGGTACCACTCTCGCGCTGGCATGAAGCGCTACAATCCTCCACAGCTTGCCTGCTGCAACCATGGAAACCATCCATTAGCAGAAAAACTGCTGAAATCACAGTGTCCATGCGTGGACACCCTGGGTCCCTATTAGATGGAGAGTTGTGTGATGCACTTGTTTTAACAATATAACGATAACTAGAATTCTCTATGTAGTGAGTTCTCGCTCCCTCTCTCTCTCTCTCTCACTCTCTCTCTCTCTCACTCTCTCTCTCTCTCTCTCTCTCTCTCTCTCTCTCTCTCTCTCTCTGTCTCTCTCTCTCTCTCTCTCTCTCTCTCTCTCTCTCTCCCTCCCTCTATCTCACTCTCTCCCTCCCTCCCTCTCCCTCTCCCTCGCCCACTCTCCGTCTCTCACCCTCTCTCTCCCCTCCCTCTCCCTCTCTACCCCTCTCTCCTCTCTCCCCCCTCCCTCTTTCTCTCCCTCTCCCCCTCTCTCACACTCTCTCCCTCCCTCTCTCTCTCCCTCTCCCCCCCTCTCTCCCTCTCCCAATCTCTCTCCCTCCCTTCTATCCCTCTCTCTCTCTCTCTCTCTCTCTCTCTCTCTCTATGTATGGAGAGAGAGAGAGAGAGAGGGAGAGTAAGAAGAGTAAGATAGAGTGAGAATTGTTCTAAAATGAGGTAAAACGTTGGAATGCACAACACTTGAAACATCATCTGTGCAGCAAACAGACAAGGTACAGTTTGTTTAAAGGTATTGTACGCTGTTTTCCCCCCACATGCAATGTATTGTGTTTATGAGAGACAATTATAGTAAAACGGAACCCGCAAAGTGTTCTTCCCCACCAACTTTGTTGGATAAATTACAATCTAGCTCTTGAGGACTGCAGTAACAATTGTGCCACAGGACACAAATACTGCTCTGAAAGATGAGAATTTCACTACTTTCTTCCAGATGCCCTATTTACATAATGTTTCGCTGGGGTTTTCTGCTGAAATTTGAGATTCAGCGTTTTACAGATGGTACCACATGCAAAACAAAAATCTACCTTGCAGTCCAGGAGACTTAGAGGAGGTAAAGAGATGACCTCCACTAGTCAGTGAGTCCCAGGATACAAGATCACAGACACAGTTTAGCATTTAAAAGTGTCCATTATAAACAATTGTGCCAGCCTGCAGACTGGCCTGTATTGTTTGTTATGTAATTTTAAATCAGTTTTGAAATTCCACGGAGTGGCACGGTGACACAGCGGTAGAGTTGCTGCCTTCCAGCACCAGAGATCCAGGTTTGATCCTGCATACGGATGCTGTCTGTATGGAATTTGCACATTCTCCCCATGACCACGTGGGTTTTCCCCGGGTGTTCCGGTTTCCTGCCACGCTCCACAGACGTACAGGTTTGTAGGTTAATTGACTTCGGTAAAATTATAAATTGTCCGTAGTGTGTAGGATAGTGCTAGTGCACGGGGATTTCTGGTCAGCATGGACTCGATGGGCCGAAGTGTCTGTTCCCACACTCTATTTCTAAACTAAACTGAACTAAGCTAAATTGAACTAAACTAAGCTAAACTACAAAAGAAGAAATGTCTTGTAGTACAGTTCCACCAGCGAGTTTCCAGCACCCTTGGCTCCAGGGCCTTTTTGCATTATCCATTTTGCCAGACCAACAGAGAGAGGTCCAACGTTACTGGAATGGTCTGCCTAGGCCAGCGGTGGGTCGAGACCAAGGCCCGCAAATTCTGCCTCAAAAGTCCCAATGAGGTCAAGATCTGCACAAATTCTGCGCAGAAGTCCCGATGAGGTCAAGATCGGCAGCCTCATCCGTCCCAGGCGTCACATTTTTGGGGGGAATCCCAGGAGGGAGATTTCAAGTGCGCTCTTGTAATTTTGTCTGGATTAAGAGAAGTGCCGGACACCAGTTGCTGGAATATCGGCGATGGGCCTGTACTTGAAATGCTAATAAGGGCTTGCTGAATGAAGCAGCCCTTTTGAACACTTTAAGCCGATTTACAATTTCCTCTATCCTCAGTATAATATTCACTATCTTCAGAATTTAATTATGTATAATTATGTATAACTGTAAATTATCACAGGATGAAATAGTTTTTATTACATACTGTAGGTAGACTAACTAGCAAATAGGCAGGGTTTTTATTGTCCTTTCCAAAAAAAAATGTTTTTGCTCAAAACAGTATGTGCTGAGGTAACTCAATGGGTCAGGTGGCATCTGTGGAGGGTAGAAATAAGGAATTGCAGATGTTGGTTTACAAAAAAAAAGACACAAAGCTTGGGCACGGACTGGAAGGGCCGAGAGGGCCTGTTTCCGTGCTGTAATTGTTATATGGTTAAAGTGCTGGAGTATCTCAGCCGGTCAGGTAAAACAAGGATAGGTGACGTTTCGGGTTGGTATCCTTCTCCAGACTTGTGGTTTGGGTCGGGATCCTTGTTCAGACTCATCAGATCTGTGGAGGAAATGGACAGATGACGTTTCAGGTCAAGACAATTCTTGAGACAGTGTCAGAGGAAGGGTTCCATCCCCTCCACTGATGCTGCCTAACCCGCCGAGTTACCACAGCTCTTTGTGTTTTGCTCGTCCAGCATCTGCAGATCCCTGTGTCTCTGAGTATTTTGTGCAGTTTTGGTCTCCTAATTTAAGGAAGGGCATTCTTGCTATTGAGGGAGTGCAGCGTTGGTTCACAAGGTTAATTCCTGGGATGGCGGGACTGACATATGATGAAAGAATGGATCGACTGGGCTTATATTCACTGGAATTTAGAAGGACGAGAGGGGATCTTATAGAAACATATAAAATTCTTAAGGGATTGGACAGGAAGAATGTTTCCGTTGTTGGGGGAGTTCAGAACCAGGAGTCACCGTTTATGAATAAGAGGTAGGCCATTTAGGACTGAGATGAGGAAAAACGTTTTTTCCCAGAGAGTTGTGAATCTGTGGAATTCTCTGCCACAGAAGGCATTGGCGGCTAATTCACTGGGTGTTTTCAAACGAGAGTTTGAAATAGCTCTTCGGGCTAACAGAATCAAGGGTTATAGGGAAAAAGCAGGAACGGGATATGGATTTAGGATGGTCAGCCACGATCATGCTGGCTCGAAGGGCTGAATGGCCTTCTCCTGCAGCTATTTTCTATGTTTCGAATAGAATAGAATAGTTTCTTTATTGTCATTGTAACATGAACCATGTACAACGAAATTTAAAAATGTCAGCCAGTCAGTGCAACATTCAAACCATAAAAGCTAACGATACATGCAAGGTAAAATATTAAAAAAGATAAACAACTAAAATAAATATGAAATATAAAAACAGCACGCATAAACACCCAACCCTACATCCTTCTGTCGATTTCACAGTGTACCAACCACAGTCCCTTAGTCCCCGCGTTCCATTTAGGCTACATTTAGTGCCTTTATAGCAGTGGGGTAAAAACTGTTTTTAAGTCTGTTTGTCCTTGTCCTTGTAGATCTGTACCGTCTGCCTGACGGCAACAGTTCAAACAGGGAGTGTCCGGGGTGGGAAATGTGCTTTATAATATTCTGGGATTTTTTGATGCAGCGGGAACTCTGTAAGTCCTCCAAGGTAAGGAGAGGGCAGCCGACAATCCTCTGGGCGTTGTCAATGGCCCTCTGGAGCACATTCCTCTGTGCCGCTGTGCAGCTAGTGTACCACACGCATACACAGTATGTTAGGATGCTCTCAATGGAGCACTGATAAAAGGACAGCTGCAGTCTCTGTGTGATGTTATTCTTCCTGAGCACCCTCAGGAAGTGCAGTCTCTGCTGGACCTTTTTCAGCAGCGTAGAGGTGTTCACGCTCCACGTCAGGTCCTCCTCAATATGGATTCCCAGGAAGCAGAAATCCGCCACCCTCTCCACACAGTCCCCTCTGATGATTAGTGGTACCATTTCCGTTTTGTTCTTCCTGGTCTATTATTATCTCCTTGGTCTTTAAGGTGTTCAGGAGCAGGTTATTTTCTCCACAACACACTGTCAGCTGCTCCACCTCATCCCGATAGGCATACTCGTCCCCCCCCCCGGAGATGAGCCCCACCACCGTAGTGTCATCCGCAAATTTGACAATGGTGTTGCTGTGGTGGGCGGAGGTGCAGTCATGTATGTAGATGGTGTAGAGCAGGGGGCTCAGCACGCAGCCCTGTGGAGAGCCGGTACTGAGGCTGAGGGCCGTGGATGTGTGATGGCCCATTCTGATTCTCTGGCTGTGGCAAGAGATATCACCCGAGTTTCCAAGATATCATTGCTGCTGGCTTTTGCATTTCAACGCCATAAGCATTTGGAAACTCTCTTTGGCTAGTGAACTTTCGGTTTGTGGTTTGCAAATAAAAATGCTCATCATGGCCAGTTAGTTGGAAATAACAAACCACAAAAAGTGAGTGAATGCCCCAAAGATTTTTATCAACAGTAATTATTACCATCAGTAGTCCATTAGAAGACTGGTATTTATTTACTTACAGTATTGCATCCCTATACTGCTGATTAAACGGCCTGTCCCACTTGGGTGTCATTTACGCGTCACGGTGGCGTGCGAAGATTTTGTGAATCCCTGAAATCCTAGGGCGGCGTGCGTGACCACGCATCACTGCCGACGCCACCATGCCTCACCACGCGCCACGCGCGACCGCGTAAATGATGTTGCATAAATGACGTGCAAATGACGCCCAAGTGGAACAGGCCCTTAAGGCTACTGTTGTATCCCTCAAAGTGAGTAGTGGGTGTCTGGAACCTGCTGTCAGTGGTGCTGGCAGAGGCAGATACAATAGTTGCGGTTAAGAGGCCTTCAGATCGGCACGTGGATATGCAGTGATTGGAGAGATATTGAGTATGTGGAGACAGAGGAGATTAGTTTCACCCCGCATCTTGTTCGGCATTGTGTTGAGGTTGGTCCTATTTCTGCGCGGTACTCTCCGATGTTCTATGGTCTGTGATTTCCATGATTCTACATCCAAAATGGAAAGTCTTAGGAAAAAGAAATAAGGATTTTGATGCACAATTCAACTACTCCTGTACGAACCTAGAGCCAGCATAACAAATCCTGTCTGAAGAAGGGTCTCGACCCGAAAACGTCAGCCTTTCTCTCCCTCCGGAGATGCTGCCTGTCCCGCTGAGTTACTCCAACTTTTTGTGTCTATCTTTGGTTTAAACCAGCATCTGCAGTTCCTTCTCACACATAACAAATCCATGCTGCCTTTAAACTTTGCACTTTACTTTAGACTTTAGACAGTATGGAAACAGGCCCCTCAGCGCACACACATGCACACGCACACACACGCATGCACACACACACGCATGCACACATGCACGTGCACACAAACTCACAAACACAGAAAAAAACAGACAAAACACAGACATACACACACTGACAAAACATACACAGAAAACACACACTCATACATACACACACAAACACTGACAAAACACAGACACACTCGCAGGACAAAGTGCTGTATGATGGGTGGCAGCAGCAGTGGGCAGGTGGGGACAGACTTGGCTGTATAACGTATCCCTGGAGGAGAGACACTCACCATAATTAGAGCAACCAAGACAGAACGTGGGACCATCAGATATTTTTCAAGGTGACAGCATCTTCCTGTCTAATTCTTCCACAACCTACGCTCCCCTCTGAATCACAAGCTGCAGATGATGTGATGTGCCCACCCACCCCCCACCCCCCCTACTGTTTTCAAAAATACCAACAGAAATGCTCTGAGACAAACACACAAAAGGATGGTTCACATCTTCCAGATACTGTGTTCATCTGAAAGGCCAGAGATGAACATTCACTCTGATGCAGGACCACAGATGCTGCCAGTCCCGCTGCAGAAGTCCAGCAGTTTATATTGTTTATGTTTGGTGGGAGCTGCAGTGCCACAGCGGTAGAGTTGCTGCCTTACAGCACCAGAGACCTGGGTTCGATCCTGACTCCAGCTGCTATTTATACAGAGTTTGCACATTCTCCCTGTGACCACGTGGGTTTTCTCCAGGTGCTCTGGTTTCTTTCAACATTTCAAAGACATACAGGTTTGCAGGTTAATTGGCTTTGATAAAAAAAGTTGTAAATTGTCCCTAGTGTGTAAGATAGTGCTACTACAAGGGGTGATAGCTGGTGGACCCTCTCTCTCCATCCTTCCCCCACCCTGGTTGTCCTGTTAGTTTCACTGTTTGTATCCCTTCATTTACACCTCTTCCACAGCCAACAATGGACCATTGTGGGCTCTTTGGACATCTGTACGGATTTGATTTGTTTTGTACCTTTCAATACCTCTGGTTCCCCTCTGCCCGGCCGCTCGGACTGAAGAAGGGTCTCGACCCGAAACGTCACCCATTCCTTTTCTCCAGAGATGCTGCCTCACCCGCTGAGTTACTCCAGCATTTTGTGTCTACCTTCGGCATAAAGCAGCATCTGCAGTTCCTTCCTTCACATTACCTGCTGAGGATTAAGTTGAAATAATTGACGCACCATACATTAGACCACTCTTAGCAAGTCACAGTCATTGAAGAATGATTCCTCATTGAGTAAGAGATAAACTATTAATTGAGAACAGCTCTGGACTAACTCTGTGAAACAGATCAGCTAAGTGGGGTTTCTTTTGAAGTCTAGGCCGTTTGCATTTTGGAAGTGATGCCTGCCCTGTAAATATGGGTCCTGGTTTAAGGCAAAGAAACACGAACATCTGCATTCCATTTTAAAATGTTATGTTTAGACGAAATGAAACTCAATATTGAACTACCAGTACAAAGTTAAAAATGTGTCTGTCGCAGTCTTCATATATCAGATGTGAAAACACATTCGTGAATTCGAGGCATACCTGGGTCTTAGAACCATTTGTATATTAAAGCAAAAACATGGCTGTTTTCCAATATTCCACTGTCGTTTCAATGTTTTGAAACCACCTCCACTAAATGTCAAATAAATTAATATTTATGTGTAAACCAGTGCTGGAGAAACTCATCTCTGGATATTCTGCCTGACCTGCCGAATTCCTCCAGCACTTTGCCCCAGATTCCAGCGTCTGCAGTTCCTTGTGTCTCCCTCTCAATATTCCTGTGACCATTTTAATAAATACTAGGTGCAGGAGTAGGCCATTCGGCCCTTCGAGCCAGCACCGCCATTCAATGTGATCATGGCTGATCATCCCCAATCAGTACCGTTCCTGCCTTCTCCCCATATCCCCTGACTCCGCTATCTTTAAGAGACCTATCTAGCTCTCTCTTGAAAATATCCAGAGAACCTGCCTCCACCGCCCTCTGAGGCAGAGAATTCCACAGAATTTTGAAACGTGATTCACTGCAGTATATTCTTACTAAGGAATATTGTCCCATCTAAATTATCACTAGTAAATTAATAGGATTGGGAAGAGATAATTATATAATATTTTGCAATTCTATCCTATGTGTAATTACAATATATATGCAGATATGACAATCTGTAATAGGCAATGTATTAATTATAGATAATTAAATAATTCTGATCATATCTGCTATAGTGGAACTAGTAATGTAATAGTCTTAGCATTTGCAAATATCAATGTATCAGTCCTCCTAAAAAATAATCATTATCGATTATAAATAGCAACAAGGATCCAGAGAAGAATTAGAAAAAGTGACAGGAAGATGGATAGGAAAGGTTTAGTGGGATATGGGCCAAACGCAGGCAGGTGGGACTAGTGTAGATGGGGCATGTTGGTCGGCGTGGGTAAGTTGGCCGAAGGGCCTGTTTCCGTGCTGAATGACTCAATGGCTGTACCATACAATGCAAAGTACACCAGGCAGAATATAAAAGGAAGAAGGGGGAATTCTCTGGGATTTACCTCTTTGCTAACCATTGCCAATTCACAATGCAATATTATTTTAGAAATATATTGCAAAACTGATCATATATTTCATTAGTTCCATCAATGTTTCAGATTTCCCTTGAGAGGTTGTAATTTAAAATGGAGGCTGATGTTTCTGGTGCAGTACAAGGCAATATTTCTGATGGTTGGAGCGTTTGACTTGCCAATGTGACATTTAACTGTCGGCTCTTTACTAAATCACACCTCCGATTAACCTTCTGAAGTATTTCATTTATTGTAAACCGCTTTGGGATGCTATGAGGCCAGGAAAGGTGCTGCTTAAATGCCTATCCTATTTCTTCCATTTATTCCAAGTGCTACGTTAATCTAATGAAGGGTCCTGACTTGAAATGCTGTGTTGTCCATTTAAGTTTATGTTAAGATTTATTATTGTCACGTGTACTGAGATACAGCGAAGGACTTTATTTTGCATGCTACTCAAATAAATCAGATAATATTACACATAAATACATTAAAGTCAATCGAAATAAAGTACAGTAGAAGGGTCTCGATCCATTACGTCACCTATTCCTTTTCTCCAGAGATGCTGCCTGACCCGCAGCTGGATTTACTCGTGGAAAAGAAGTTTAAAAGAGTAGGGTGATTGTATCGGAGATAGTAGATCCTCCTCTGGGCCCAGCACGCAAAGAGTTACCTAGGTTTGACACCATCTTAGCATCCTTCCACAGAGGCGGCCTGCCCCACTGGGTTCTTCCCTCAGTTTGTTTTTTGCTACACTGGGAAATGCACTTCATTTTTTGATTACAGAAAATGTATTTTTAAATTGCTATTTTTTGTTGCTGACAGAACAACATGAGTGTGATGTTCTTACAATAAACACACTGGTTAACCTATCATTCACAGAATATAAACTGTAATTAAAAACACGTTTAAATACTGAAATCCGGTGTTACTAAGTATAACATGATGTAGGAAAACACTGACTAATATATCAAACTGACATAAAAAGGCTTTGCATTAACATTATCTTGGGCGTGTTAAGAATATCCTTACCAATATCTGAAAAATAATTATTACATTTCAAATTAAAATGTGGAAGTCTGTAAAGTTGATGAAATTGTGCTATTGTTGTAAATGTTAAATCAAATCAGATACTTCATTAAGTACCCAGAGAACAAATAGATGGCATCTCTGTTCATGTCCTCAGTATGATTGCATGGATGCAATGTATTTACTACCTAGTGTGCTGTTGTTGCATTGGAAGTAAGAGTTCTCCAAATTCTTTATCACCCTGCAACAAAGAAGCATGGGAAACATGTTTTACACTCTGGACTGCTCCGATAGTACCGAGAAACAGAATGTTAATGGAACTCAGATGGGCAAAAAAGCATCTGTGGAGGCAAAAGTCGACATTTCAGGACGAGACCCTGAATCAGATCTGAGAGCAAAATGAGAATATACAGCACTAGGCCTCCCTGCACACACTGGAGTTTAGAAAGATGAGGAGGGGGGGGGGTGGGGGGGGGGGGGACGGGACCTCATTGAAATTTACTGAATAGTGAATGGCCTGGATAGAGTGGATGTGGAGAGGATGTTTCCAGTAGTGGGAGAGTCTAGGACCAGAGGCCTTGGCCTCAGAATAAAAGGACATACCTTTAGAAAAGAGATGAGGAATTTCTTTAGTCAGAGGGTGGTGAATCTGTGCAATTCATTCCCACACATGACTGTGGAGGCCAAGCCAGTTGATATGTTTAAGGCGGAGATTAACAGATTCTTGATTAGTATGGGTGTCAGGGGTTATGCAGAGGAAGATAGGAGAATGGGATTAAGAGGGAAAGATAGATCAGCCATGATTCAATGATGGAGTAGACTCGATGGGCCGAATTGTCTAATTCTGCACCTATAACTTATGAACTTCCACAGATACTGCCTGACCCACTGAGATCTTCCGGTGTTTGGCTTTTTTGTCCCGGATTCCAGCATCTGTCTTCATTCCCCTGGAGGAAACTATGTGTGGGACACAAAGTGATGGGGTAACTCAGCGGGTCAGTCAGCAACTCCGGAGTACGTGGATTGGTGATGTTTCGGGGCAATTCCCTTCTACATGGTCGAACATAAATCAAGCTAAGCTGTTCAGGTTAAATAAATCTACCGACTTTCATTGGTTTGACCTATATATATATATATATATATATATATAAATAAGTAATGTCCACATGAATATAGTAATGGAATATTGTTACTGAAAGAACACTTTATTTCATTAAACACCTTTACCCAAAGAGATGAGCAAAACATTAGAAGAAAGTTAAAGTTGCATTAAAGACCACATGATTAGAAAATATCTTTATATCTGTACGATTTGATTGATTGATTGATTGAAAGATACAGTATGGGAACCGGTCCTGGGTCCCACTGGAACCCCACTGATCACCCGTTCACACTAGTTCAATGTGTACCATTTTGGCATCCACTCGTTACACACCAGCGGCAGTTTGCAGAGGCCAGCTAACCTACACATCCGCAAGTCTCTGGGATGCGGGAGGCAACCGGAGCACCCGGAGGAAACCGGAGCTCCCGGAGGAAACCTTTGTGGTCACATGGAGAACATGCAAACTCCACGCAGGCAGCCCCCCCGAGGTCAGGGTCTACCGCTGTGAGGCAGCAGCTCTGCCAGCTATGACAGTAACTGCGGACCTGTCTGCTCTTTCCTACATCACACCTCTGATTAACCTTCTGAATTATTTCATTTAACCTTCTGAACTAATTGTAAAGCACTGAGGGTTGTTGCTTGGCCAAGAAAGATGCTTCTTAAATTCAAATCTTTCTTTTGTTCCTTTTTTTTCTATTTAATCCAAGTGCTCCAAGTGTTTTGGTTATTTAATTTATTGTCACGTGTACAGGGGTACACTGAAAAGCTTTTTGTTGTGTGCTATCCAGTCAGCAGAAAGACTATACATGATTACAATCAAGCTGACCACGGTGTATAGATACAGGATAAAGGGAACAGCGCTTTGGCCACACAGTAGTTATAGGACTGATCGAACAGAACCATGGTTACAAATTCAAAGCAAATTGATAAACTGAATGAAGATACAAAGTGCTGGAGTAACTCAGCAAGTCAAGCAGCATGTCTAGAGGATGGATAGGCAACGGTTTGGGTTGGGTCATTACACAGTAAGGGGTAATTCACAGAGCCCAAATAACGTGCAAACCCACATGTCTTTGGGATGTGGGAATAACCCAGGGAAAACTTACAGTACTGTATGTCATCACAGGGAGAACATGCAAATTCCACACAGACAAGCACCCGAGGTCAGGATTGAACCTGTCTCCGGCACTGTGAGGCAGCAGCTCTACCTTTCCTCCGAATTGACGAAAAGATCATCCACTCATTTACCTCCTCCCGTCTTGATTGCTGTAACTCCCTTTACACTGGCATCAGCCAATCATCCCTGTCCCGCCTGCAACTGGTCCAAAACGCTGCAGCGAGACTCCTGAAGGGCACCTGAAAAAGGGACCACATCACCCCGATTCTGGCCTCTCTCCACTGGCTCCCTGTGCGGTTCCGAATCAATTGCAAGCTCCTTCTTTTTGTTTATAAAGCCCTTAACGGGCTCGCCCCCTCCTGCATCAAAAATCTGCTTTCCCACCACACCACCTCCAGGTCCCTCAGATCGTCCGACTTGGGGTTACTGACCATCCCGCGGTCTAGGCATAGGCTCAGGGGCGACCGCGTTTTTGTGGTTGCAGCTCCTAGACTGTGGAACAGCATCCCTCTTCCCATCAGAACTGCCCCCTCCATCAACTCTTTTAAGTCTAGACTAAAAACTTATTTCTACTCCCAAGCCTTTCTTGAGGTCCTCTGAGGGAGCGCTGTATGTATGTATGGTTGATATATGTACCACTGTTTGTAGCATGTTAGTACCTGCACTAATGTAAAGCTCTTTGGTCAACGAGAGTTGTTTTTAAATGTGATATAGAAATAAAATTGACTTGACTTGACTTGATTACATTTATTTTTAAATAATTTTAACCTCTTTCCTATCAGTAAGGCGCAGCAGTATCAAATGTTGTGAGTTTTTAAAACAGTTAACATTATAATTGGTTAACGTATGCTCTTTGCCGTTGGTCCATGCTGCCTTTCTATTTTTAAAAATTACTTTCATGTTGACAGCTGTAACATTTTTTAATCTTTGAAGATACCAATAAAGTTGAGGCCAAAAGGAAGTTCAGCTTGGATGTTCAGCCACCTATTGACCCAAGCCTTTGAATTACAATTTCCATTTAGACTCTATAAAGAGATGCATAAAAAAATCAAAGTTCTTTATGACCCACCAGTTTGCTTCTAATTGTCAATAATTGGCACTCAACCTTCTCGACTTTAACAAGATCACTCCAAAGAAAGTTCATGGAGTTGCTTGCTGTGCTTAAAGTGGGTTGGTATTTAGAAAGAGGGAATTGCTAACAAATCTATTGTGGGGGGGGGGGGGGGGGGGGGGGAGAAGGACTATATGTGGCACGTCAGTCACACTGAGGACACTGGCAAACCAATCATGAGAGTAATAGATCAGGTAGATGCACAGAGTCTCTTTCCCAGTGTGGGGGAATCTAGAACCAAATGGCGTAGGTTTGAGGTGAAGGGAGAAAGATTTTAAAGGAATCTGATTGGTAACTTTTTCACACAAAGGGGAGGTGGGTGTACGGAACGAGCCATTGGAGGAGGTAGTTGAGGCAGGGACCATTGCAACGTTTAAGGTGCAATTAGACAGGTACATGGATAAGACAGGTTTAGAGGGGAATGGACCAAACGCAAGCAGGCGGGCAAGTGTACATGGGGCATGTTGGTCGGTGTGGGCAAGTTGGGCCAAAGGGCCTGTATCCACACTGTATGACTCTATGACTCTGTGACCAATCCTTTGCTTCAGTCCATATTAGCTCGTGATAGGTAGACAAAAGTGTTGGAGAAACTCAGCGGGTGCATCAGCATCTAGGGAGCGATGGAAATATGCAACGTTTCGGGCCAAAACCCTTCTTCAGATGCTCTGCCAAGACTAGCTCATGATACCAAGGAGTGTCCCGACCCAAAATATAGCCTGTCCATTCCCTCCACAGATACTGCCTGGCCTATTGAGTTCCTCCAGCACTTCTTCACTTATTTTCCTTGTTTTCCTTTTCTTGCTGCAATGTTGGATCTCACCTTTAACAAACTTCCCAGGGGAGTGTGCATTGCTGTGTATAAGTCGGGAATGGTCTTAGTTGAAGAGACTTTTGGCTAGGCATGTGGATGTGAGGGGAATGGAGGGATATGGATTTATCATGCAGGTAAGGGTTGGACTTGGCATCATGCTCAGCACAGACGTTGTGGGCCGAAGGGCCTGTTCTTGTGCTGTACTGTTCCACGATCACCAGGATGGAGACAATGAGCAATATGCTCCGAAGGATGGAACTTTCCGGTGGAAACATTTATTTTTGTTGTTGTAAATTCGAGCTGTTGATTCCGTTTCTCAAGCTCACAGTCAGGAGCTTGAGACAAGGTGTGAATGGGAGGGCGGGCAGTCTGGCAAGGAGCAAACACCTCCTTGGGGTGGGGGGGGGGGAGGTGCTGAAGATCGCTTAAAGTTGCAAGTACGTTTTTATTCCTCCGCCAGGCAGGGTCTAACATTGCTGGGAGGGAGGGAGGGAGGGAGGCAGCTGGGATCTGACACAATCTGGATTTCCAAACAGGTGTTACTGAAAGGCTTCGGGCCATGGGGCTGTGGTGAGATCGCCCCGCCTGTCGCGTGTGATCAAAGCAACCAGATATACTGTCTAATCAAAATCTCGGGGCTCCGACAAGCAAAAAAAGCGGTCGGAAAGAACTGCAGATGCTGGTTTAAATCGAAGCTAGACACAAACTGCTGGAGTAACTCAGCGGGACAGGCAGCATCTTTAGAGGGAAGGGATGGGTGGTGTTTCGGGTCGAGACGTTATTGCAGAATTCCTTCTCTCCAGAGATGCTGCCTGCCTGTCCCGCTGAGTTACTCCAGCAGTTTGCGGACTGTTTACAGCACACAAAGTGGAACAAATGTCACCTCGTTAAAACTCCGCAGAACCTTCGTTATCGTCAAAGTTGCATTGGGACTGGGTCGCATTTTAAGGCGAGGGGTTGGGGTTGGAAGATTTAATAGGGACCCGAGGGGCATTGTTGTTACACACATAGACTGAGCGGTTCAACCCTCCACCACAGTGTATTATTGGTACTCCAGCATTTTGTGTCTACCCTTGATTGGAGACTGGTTTCAGGACGTACGATTCTTTGCGGGACTGAAGGGTACCTGTACACAATGGAAGGAAGTGGCTGGTGGTGGTGTTCCAAAGGGGTTCATTACTGATGTATATATGTCACAATGTACATTACTGATTCGGACGCTGGGGGAAAAAAAAGACATTTGCAATGATACCAAACTGTGGTGGGGGGGGGGGGGGGGGGGGTTAAACCGCTCAGCGTATGTGTGTAAAAAAATGTCCCTTGGGTCCCTAGTAAATAGATGTCATGCATCTAGTTTCGCCGACTCAGTCTGAAGAAGGGTCTCGACCCGAAACGTTACCTATTCATTTTTTTCTCCAGAGATGCTGCCTGACCCGTACTCCAGCGTTTCGTGTCTATCGAAGGCTGATGTAGACAGTTACACGGAATAGGGCAGGTTTAGAGGGATATGGGACAAACGCAGGCTGGTGGGACTAGTGTAGATGGGGCATGTCGGTCAGGTTGGGCAGAGGGGCCTGTTTCCACTCTAAAGATCACCAGCAATGGTGAGCTCCCAGCGTGATCTCTCTGGTTCTCTAAAGCCAAGGAAGGGCCTGTTACCACGCTGCATCACTCTATGACTGGGATAACGCTGAAACACTTTCCCTTTGATCAAAATGACCCGGTCGCAACACTTTCGTTGCAAATGAAAATTAAGACATTGTTCAGTGGTCTGCGATGGAAGTGACGATCCTAAAGGGCTTTCCCCTCATCGATGCCAGAAGCCTTTCCCTCTTCCCTCCGCGCCATGTGCTAACTCTGCCTTTTTTGTTTCTTTCTCGGAAAGGCCACAGGTCAGAGAAAGATAAGTTGATTGATCCAAACAAACTCGAAGGGGGAAAGAAGGGACCCAAAACAAACTCAGGACAATAGTCCCTTTCATTCCGGCTTGTCAAGTTCAAAGTATATATTTACATTGACTGGGGATATAAAGAGTTGTGCAGGGCAATGCTGACCGTTAGGTCCCCTGTTCCACTACACTCTCAATCTACTGTATCTGCTGCCCACGATACTGTTTCTTTACCGCTTTACAACCGACCTCCCCATTTCATCCACTCCCGCACCGCGCCACAGACTTGACACCGACTGAATGAACAGCCGACACCCGGTCGCCCTGATATTCCTTTGAAAGCCCCGGCGACTTTTGAAACTTGTTTTGAATCACAAGCGACAAGCCAACTATCTATTTACAAGGACTCCCCCCCCCCCCCCTAAGATTAAACCAAGACGCCTCTTGCCGACTGTTCGCCATCTCACTGCTGTGCATCCAATTAGACCAGGCAGGTTCTGTAACTTATCCACAAACTGTCGCAGTTAAAACTCAAGGTAAAAATAAGGGCACACACGTCTTTTAAAAACATTTGCACTTTCAACAATTGTCATATCAAATAAAGAGGAAGACATACACTTTAAATGTGGCAAGCTATTTACACTTTCTGCAACTAGCATTTTCATGGTAAACATATTACAAGGTAGATTTTATGCTTCAAATGTTGTAACTGGGCGAATTAGACGTTTTTGTTGAGGTTGGTTTTAATCCTGATACACAGTTTTGTTTTTAAAATTAAAATAATATAAATCTGTATCAATTGATACAACTTCGAAGCTGCTCAGACTAGATCATTCAGTACAACATTATCCTTGTTATAACCATTTTTAAACTGTGATTCTATGTGTTTAATATAATTTGAACTGTGCCGCAGCACCATTCAACTTCAACGTTTAATTAACTAAAGGCACGCAACTTCTATTCACGACAGGTCTGACCTGCCCTTTTTAATATTTCGCCTTTACGTAACAGCAATAAATCAAGTGTAGCAGGCAGTGGTTCTGCTGTTTAACCCGGGGCATTGCCTTTTCAGACAGTTTGCCATTAATCTGATTGCCTTTTTTTCCCCCAAGAAGTCACATATTCAGCCGCTCTCTTGCCAAACTAAAGAAACATTTTATTTTTTATAAAATAGACGAACTCGACGACAATTATATTTTACAAATATGTACAAATGTGCTTCACAAAGCACGCGAAGAGCTACACAATACGAGAGACATCCTGCCACACAGTTCTTTGTCTCACCTAGTGCTTGTTGATCTATTCATGGCTAGAATTAGCTTTACAATGAGAAGAGTGGACAAGCTCCGTGGGTCTCTTTGAATCGCCCGTTTACAAATCAGTTCAACTTGCCTGACACTAGCTTGATCTCCATCAGAAAGCAAAATGTGTCATTAAAGAACTTCTGTCGCCCATACCTCTAAGTTCTTTTGTCAGAGGGAGATTCTTTGTAAGTCTTTTATCTGCAGCTGATTGTTGGAAGGAGAGGGAGAGAGAGGAAGGGAGGGAGGGAGAGAAGGAGGGAGGGAGGGGGAACTATTGCACATTGTTAGAGTAGCCCATCTTCGGGAGAATATTGCTCATCGACAAAAAATACTGAACCTTTTGAAGAGTTCCTACTTTTTCCCTGAAAATTTCACGTTGAAAGAGCTGAGCCGCCGAGTCCGGGGGAGCCCAATCACCGTTGAAGTCGTTTCCAAAAAAATTACAGCAGAACACACATTGTGGAAACAGGCGTCTCTGATTTCTGATTCCAAATATTTGAGACGCCACAGGTCCCTCCTATAGTTTAACCTCTCCTTGAACCTCGCCATGCAGCCCCGGCCAGCTGTGTCACCAGCAAAGAAAACTATTCCACCTCGCCTTTTCGCTTCAAAAGGTGAGTCGCTCATTGTGTTGTTTTTTTTTTGATTGGGGTTGGGGGAGGCTTTTTTTGTTTGGTGTGTACGGCCAAATGTCCCCCCCCCCCGGAATCTCAGGATGTCTCCCGAATCAGCCCGAGATAGAAGTTGGAAGGAGCGGATTGAAGCGAGGTCAGACACAAGTTGGTGGCAGCGCCGGTTCGTATTTCCCGTGCGGTTTCAAGGGAGGGTGAGACTTGCCATAAGACCCCCCGACGCTGCTCGTTATCACGCTGGCGGGCTTCCTTCTCACCCTCCTCCTGAACCTCTTGCTGCAGATGTTCTGCCAAGACTGCAGGGTCTTGGAGCTCCAGATCCACATCCCGCTGGTGATGCCCACCACCAGGAGCATGAAGATCTTCACCATGAAGATCTCCACTGCCGGGATGGAACTGGCCATGGTGCAGTCCAGCTCATTCGAGTGGTTGCCCGTCCTGCACTTCTCCTGGGTGGCCAACAGCTTCCAATAGTCCATGTTGAGGCGCTCGTAAAAGTAACACGCGATGACACAGGTGGCGGGCACGGTGTAGAGGACGGAGAAGACCCCTATCCTCACCATCAGCTTCTCCAGCTTGTCCGTGTTCTCGCCGCCGGTCTTCATGACCCGTCGGATGTGGAAAAGCGCCACGAAGCCGGACAGGATGAAGGAGGTGCCGATGATCAGGTAGCAGGCGAGAGGGATGAGCACGAAGCCAGTCAGCGCGTTGACATCCATACTGCCCACGTAACAGATCCCGGTCAGCTCGTCCCCGGCCACCCTCCTCATCACCAGGATAATGATGGTCTTGACGGCTGGGATGGCCCAGGCGGCCAGGTGGAAGTAGCTGCTGTTGGCCTCGATGGCTTCGTGGCCCCATTTCTTGCCCGCCGCCAGGAACCATGTGAGGGTGAGCACCACCCACCACAGAGAGCTGGCCATGCCGAAGTAATAGAGCACCAGGAAGACGATGGTGCAGCCCGTGCTCTCCAACCCTTCTTGGATGACATAGAGGTGCCCGCTGTCCCTGTCGCAGGCGATGCTCTCCCTGCCGGCGAACAGGCGGACGATGTAGCCCGCGGAGTAGACGCAGTAACACATGGACAGGAAGATGATGGGTCTCTCGGGGTACTTGAAGCGCTGCGGGTCGATGAGGAAGGTGAGGACGGTGAAGGCACTGGAGAAAAAGCAGAAGATGGACCAGATGGCTATCCAGACGAAAGCGAAGCCCTTGTCGTGGGTGGCCCAGTAGACGTCCACGTTGGGGGAGCAGAGAGGCGCGCAGGACGCGCTCTTCTCCACCCGGTGGAACTTGTGCGAGTTCTCGCAGACCGCTTTGCCCGGGCTCTCTTTGTGGATGTGGTATGGGTCCTGCGAGCCCCCGGAGCCTCCTCTGGGGTGCGGCCTGTAGATGGGGGGGAAGGCGCTCGCTCCCCGGGCCGGGTCGTCCGACCCGTTGCTCGGCGCCTCCATGCAGAGGAAGTTGGGGTCGTTCTTGTTGGGGAGTTTGCTGCAATCCAGCGACTCGGGCCACCTGAAGCTGAACTGCTCCATGATGGGCGAGCACTTGTAGCGGGCCTGCTCGCACATCACCCGGCAGGCGGGGATCGGGATGGACACCTCCTCGGTGCACATGGGGGCGTAGAGGGAACACAGGAAGAACTTCAGGTGGCTGTGGCAACCGTACTCGACCAGCGGGGCGAACTCGTGCAACTTGATGGCGGCTTCCCTCTGATCCTCGTGGCCCATCAGGTTGGGCATTCGGGTCATGTTGTAGCCAATGTCCCGGCACATTGGGATATCTATTGGCTGGCATCTACCCTCTCGCTCCGAGCGCTCCGGGTCCATGGAACTGATGGCCAGCGCCAAATGGGTGAAGCATGCGGCCAGGACGCCCAGACAGCCAGCTATCCCCGGCGACCTCATGTCAACCCCCCGCCCGGAGAACTTCTTCACCGTCCTCCCCTCTCCTCTTCTCCTCCTCTCGCTCGCAAGGAGTAAATCCAAACACAGATCCAAAGTTTTCACGTTAAACTTGGTCCGGTGGCGGCCGTTCCCCGCCTCTCGCTAGGCGTACGCTTCTGGGCTGGAAGGTGGGAGGGAGAGAGCAGGGTTAGGCAGCCGGAGTTGTGGTAGGGAGGTCCCGTCTCCGAACAGCTGAAAATCCACAGAAGCTGACCAGCCCAAGGCGAAGCGAAGCGGAATAGACAGAATCAACAGCGGCGATCGTCCCTGGCACTCACTCTCATTGAAAACTCCCCGAGAGCTTGTATCGGAGGAGCGCTGCTGTGTGCAGTGGCTTGTCTCAGGTACGAGGAAGTAAATAGAGAGAGAGAGAGAGACAGAGAGACAGGGAGAGGGAGAGTGGGAGAGAGGGAGAAAGGGGGCGGCGTTCTCAGTAGCAACTGCAAAGTGAGCTAAAAGGGGGCGGGACTACTGTGAAAACACAGGCACGGAAAAAAAGAGCAGCCACAGAGAGAGAGAGAGAGAGAGAGAGAGAGAGGTGTGTGTGTGTGTATGTTGGGGGGGGCAGAGATGATGAGCATATTTTGCAAACAAGCATCTGGGTCACACCATTCATGTTTTGGGTACATTTCCGTCGCTTTTTTTTTCTTCTTGAGTTGAGTGACTACAATCCAAATACAACGGCCGGCTGTGTGTGTGTGTGTGTGTGTGTGTGAGTGTGTGTGTATGTGTGAGTGTGTGTGTATGTGTGAGTGTGTGTTTGGTGTGTGTGTATGTGTGAGTGTGTGTTTGGTGTGTGTGTATGTGTGTGTTGGTGTGTGTATGTGTGAGTTGTTTGGTGTGTGTGTATGTGTGAGTGTGTGTTTGGTGTGTGTGTATGTGTGAGTGTGTGTTTGGTGTGTGTGTATGTGTGAGTGTGTGTTTGGTGTGTGTGTATGTGTGAGTGTGTGTTTGGTGTGTGTATGTGTGAGTGTGTGTTTGGTGTGTGTGTATGTGTGAGTGTGTGTTTGGTGTGTGTATGTGTGAGTGTGTGTTTTGTGTGTGTATGTGTGAGTGTGTGTTTGGTGTGTGTATGTGTGAGTTTGAGTGTGGGTTTGGTATGTGTGCATATGTATGTGTGTGTGAGCGTGTGTGTGCTTGGTGTGTGTGTGATTTGTGTGAGTGTGTGTGTTTGGTGTGAGCATGTGTGTGTATATGCGTGTGAGTGTGTATGTGTGTGTGAGTATGAGCGTGTGTGTTTGGTGTGAATGTGTGTTTGGCATGAGTGTGTTTGGTGTGTGTGTGTATGTTTGTGTGGGTATGCGTGTGTGTGGGTATGAGTGTGTGTGTGTGTTTGGTGTGTGTATTTGGTGTGTGAATGTGTTTGGTGTGTGTGTGCTTGGTGTGTGTGTATGTGTGTGTGTGAGTATGTGTGTGTGAGTATGTGTGTGTTTGGTGTGTGTGTATCTGTGTGTGAGTGTGTATGTGTGTGTGTGTGTATTTGGTGTGTGAGTGAGTGTGGGTTTGGTATGTGTGTATATGTGTGTGTGTGTGTGTATGAGCGTGCGTGTGTTTGGTGTGTGTGTGTCTGGTGTGAGTATGTGTGTGTGTGTGTATGCGTGTGAGTGTGATCGTGTGTGTGTTTGGTGTGAATGTGTGTTTGGCATGAGTGTGTGTTTGGTGTGTGTGTATGTGTGTGCGCGAGTATGAGTGTGTGTGTATTTGGTGTGTGAATGTTTGGTGTGTGTGTGCTTGGTGTGTGTGTGCTTGGTGTGTGTATATGCGTGTGAATGTGTATGTGTGTGTGAGTATGAGTGTGTGTGTGTGTTTGGCATCAGTGTGTGTTTGGCGTGAGTGAGTGTGTGTTTGGCGTGAGTGAGTGTGTGTTTGGCGTGAGTGAGTGTGTGTTTGGTGTGAATGTGTGGTATGAGTGTTTTGGTGTGAGTACTAGTGTGTGTGTGTGTTCGCTTATTTCATAGCAACAGATGCTTGATTCCATGAACCAACAGATGAATAAAAGCCCAGGACTACACCACGCAGCAGGTCGAGAGGGAAACAACACGGACTATCTTCAACCGTGGCCGGCTTGATTGTAATCATGTACACTTTCCGCTGACTGGATAGCACACAACAACACAACAAGCTTTTCCCTGTACCTCGGTACACGTGACAAGCAACTAAACCAAACTTTGGCAGTGAGATCCGTCCCTCTAGTGCGGTCAAAGGACTCTCTTTGCCTGGTTTACCTAGCCCAAGCAAATGTCTGTAAAAGTTTACAAACCAGAGACCGTGCCCTGGATAAAATACTCCGAAATACAAACTGATGTGAAAAGAACAACAAACAACAAAGTTGCTGCTGCACCCGCTGAGTTTCTCCAGCTTTTTGTGTAACCCAAAGTTTCTAAACGTAAGCTTTCCTGCACCATTCCCATATTCATTTAGGTAATGTTATACTTGCAAAGCTGCCTATCCCCCAGATTGCATTATCTTTTTTTTTTAAACAGCTTACCATCCGATTTCAGCTGCAAACAATCGGCTAACCTAACTGCACATCTCCGGGAGGGAGAGAGAGAAAGAAAGACAGAGAGACAGAGAGAGAGCAGCAATCGACTGAGATAATTCTGTTGCAAATAAATGAAAAGGCTCTTTGATGCTTGAAGCTGAAAAGATATTTTTGGGGGGGTTGGATTTGAAACCTGCGCCTTTATGGAAATGAGAGCATCCCCGCTGGATGTCAGCGACAGAGACAGACCCCCGGCGACTAGCGTTACACAAGATTGCAGGAATTTTATGGCTGTCGGCCGCTGACCATTTCTCCCTTTGTGTTCTTTGAAGAATGACTTTAGACATTTTTATTTACATATTTAACCATGGATGAAAAAAAAAGCGGCTTTAGTTTAGGGGGAGGGAGGGGAGGGAGGGAGGGAGGGCTTAGATGCGGGATTCGCTTTATTTGGAAAACTAACTTCTATTTTAGCCCTATCATCTCCGGTTACTTTTCCCCAGTTAATTTGAAATAGTTGATTTTGTTTAAAAGTTGCAGTTTTGCGCTTTTAACACGCATATGCGTTTCACGCGATTTGGGTTTTTTTAAAAAACTTTTCTCTGTTGTTAATATTTCTTAATGTCATTTCAACATTATCGACAAATAAGCGGCAGTGAATACGAGCACATGTATCAATAGCCGCCTTTACTGTGGCAGAAGCGGCAATCGCAGTGGGGAAAGCCATCCTTGGCATGCTTTATAGTGAAAGTTGCAACAGATGAGGAACTTGTCTGGCACAAAAAAAAAGGAATCGGTGCAAACAAAGAGAATGTAGCCGAAAAGTAGCAGTTCTTACATACAATGAAAGGCCTCTACTTTTTTTTCCCCCGAAAAAAAAAAATCTGGTTTGAAATATTACGAGCGGTTCAACATGATGCATTTCTGTGAATTGTAAATAAGAGCATTTCTTAATCCTCTTTTCATGCACTAGCTTCGGATCAGTGGCATCTAAGCGGCTCCCCACTGCTTCTGACCCAGGAGGCTACATTCAACTCTCCTGCCTCTCGCTTCTATTCCCACACTCAACAGAGGGGGGGGAAAAAACCGCACAGCCACACTCTCTAGATTAGATTAAACTCATTCTCCGGTCCCTGGAGAAAGTAAGGAAGGAAGGAAGCCCTCTCCCCATCTCCCCCCCCCCCCCCCCCCCCACACACACACACACACACACAGTTGCCGCCGGGTTGTCACGAAAATAAAAGACAAGGTTATAAAAGTCCCACAACTTTCTTACTAATAATTGTCAGGTAACCCGCCCACGCTCACCTTTAACCTTGGTCGGCTACCACATTGAAAAAAATATTATTTTAAAATTCCGAAGTATCTCAAATGTGAAATCTGGTCGATTTTATTACCACAAGTACATAGAGGTAGAGGTACAATTGAAAAATGTAACTAACTTTACATGTTGCTTTTTTAAAAAAGAGTCATAACATGGAATGAAATTAAGTACAGCATGGAAGCAGGCCATTCAGCCCCACTTGCCCATGCTGACCAAGATGCCCCATTTACACTTGTTCCCACCTGCCTGTGGTTGGCCCATGTCCTGAATATGGGCTCCACATTTCCTTGGTCATGGGTGCAGACTCTGATTTGTTCTGTACTTTTTCATACCTCTAGTTTCCCTCTCCCCTCCTTGACCCTCAGCCAAAACGTCACCTATTCCCTGTCTCCAGAGATGCTGCCTGACCCGCTGAGTTACTCCACCCTTTCGTGCCTATTGTACAAAACATTTGACATGTACATGGGCATGATAGTTTACTCCAGCATTTTGTGTCTGTCTTCGGAGTATCTGCCGTTCCTTCCTACACACCACATCCCCACTATCGTTACTTAAGTAATCAATGAACATGATTGATTAAGTAACATGATTAATTGATCACAGTGTCATAGGAGGGATTTTTCCGGGATCTGATGCCCAGTACACCGTGCCATCTCTGGGTTTCGGGCACCCTTTCCCTCATTGTGGGTGGTGGTGAAGAAATGAAATCTATCATCGAGGTCCGTCTTCATCAGGAGATGGTGCCCTGAGATGTATGAACTGATCCATGTTCTTCATGGTCTTACTGGGACTCTTTACTGTGAGGGCATTGAGCTGGAGCTGGAGGGGGGTGGGGCGGAGGTGAGGGGGGTGGGGGGTGGAATAGCAGGGAAGGTTGGTAGAGGACCTCAACCTTGTGGACGTTGAGCATGTTGTAAGAGTCAACAATGCATAAATCTGAAAGAGCAAAGTGAGCCGTCGGAGAGTGGGGAGGGCTGCCGATAGCTACCTGGCGAGGGGGGGGCACTGAGAATGATGGAGCGACCCAGCACGGGGCCACGAAAAATGAAGAGGGGACCCAGCGGGGAGAGGCACTGAGAACGATGATGGACCACACTCTCTAGATTGGATTAAAACGCATCCTTCAATCACCTGGAGAAAGTAAGGCAAGGAGCCTTTTTTTCACCGGGGGGCCGCTGAGACTGAAGGGGGACCCGGCAGGGGCTTGGGGGGCCATTGGTGGTCTGTTGCCACATATGGCGGAAGACTGTAAATTTGACTGTTTGATGATTTTTCTTAACGTTGTCGACACCAAAACATGGTGACACTTGTGTACTGCCCAGGTGAGGTCTGCTGTACGATGTTACCAGATTGTATGCAAAAACAAAGCATATCACTGTACCTAGATACAGGTGACAATCAATCATTGTCGCCCAGAGGCAGCACTATAGGCAATAGGTGCAGGAGTAGGCCATTCGGCCCTTCAAGCCAGCACTGCCATTCAATGTGATCATGGCTGATTATCCCCAATCAGTACCCCATCCCTGCCTTCTCCCCATATCCCCTGACTACGCTATCTTTAAGAGCCCTATCTAGCTCTCTCTCGAAAGTATCGAGGGAACCGGCCTCCACTGCCCTCTGAAGCAACAAATTCCACAGACTCACCACTCTCTGTGAGAAAAAGTGTTTCCTCGTCTCCGTTCTAAATGGCTTATCCCTTATTCTTAAACTGTGGTCCTTGGTTCTGTACTCCCCCCACATCGGGAACATGTTTCCTGCCTCTAGCGTGACCAAACCCTTAACAATCTTATATGTTTCAATAAGATTCCCTCTCATCCTTCTAAACTCCTGATTGTACAAGCCCAGCCGCTCCATTCTCTCAGCATATGACAGTCCCGCCATCCCGGGAATTAACCTTGTAAACCTATGCTGCACTCCCTCAATAGCAAGAATGTCCTTCCTCAAATTAGGGGACCAAAACTGCACACAATACTCCAGGTGTGGTCTCACTAGGGCTCTGTATAATTGCAGAAGGGCCTCTTTGGTCCTATATTCGACTCCTCTTGTTATAAAGGCCAACATATCATTTGCTTTCTTCACTGCCTGCTGTACCTGCATGCTTACTTTCATAGACTGATGAACAAGGACCCCCAGATCCTGTTGTACGTCCCCTTTTCCCAACTTGATGCCATTTAGATAGTAATCTGCTTCCTGTTTTTGATACCAAAGTGGATAACCTCACATTTATCCACATTAAACTTCATCTGCCATGCATCTGCCCACTCCCCCAACCCGTCCAAATCACCCTGCATTTTCATAGCATCCTCCTCACAGTTCACACTGCCACCCAGGTTTGTGTCATCTGCAAATTTGCTAATGTTACTTTGAATCCCTTCATCCAAATCATTGATGTATATTGTAAATAGCTGCGGTCCCAGCACCGAGCCTTGCGGTACCTCACTAGTCACTGCCTGCCATTCTGAAAGGGACCCGTTAATCCCTACTCTTTGTTTCCTGTCTGCCAACCACTTCTCTATCCATGTCAGCACTCCACCCCCAATACCATGTGCCCTAATTTTGCCCACTAATCTCCTGTGTGGGACCTTATCAAATGCTTTCAGAAAGTCCAGGTACACTACATCCACTTACTCTTCCTTGTCCATTTTCATAGTTACATCTTCAAAAAATTCCAGAAGATTAGTCAAGCATGATTTCCCCTTTGTAAATCCATGCTGACTCAGACCGATCCTGTTACTGCTATCCAAATGTGCAACTATCTCATCTTTTATAATTGACTCCAGCATCTTCCCCACCACCGATGTCAGGTTAACTGGTCTATAATTCCCTGTTTTCTCTCTCCTGCCTTTCTTAACAAGTGGGATAACATTATCTACCCTCCAATCCACAGGAACTGATCCTGAGTCTATAGAACATTGGAAAATTATCACCAATGCATCCACGATTTCTAGAGCCACTTCCTTAAGTACCCTGGGATGCAGACCATCAGGCCCTGGGGATTTATCAGCCTTCAGACCCATCAGTCTATCCAACACCATTTGCTGCCTAATGTGGATTTCCTTCAGTTCCTCCGTCACCCCAGATCCTCTGGCCACTATTATATCAGGAAGATTGTTTGTGTCCTCCTTAGTGAAGACAGATCCAAAGTACCTGTTCAACTCATCTGTCATTCCCTTGTTCCCCATAATAAATTCACCTTTTTCGGTCTTCAAGGGTTCAACTTTGGTCTTAACTATTTTTTTTCCTCTTCGTATACCTAAAGAAGCTTTTACTATCCTCCTTTATATTCTTGGCTAGCTTACCTTCGTACCTCATCTTTTCTCCCCATATTGTCTTTTTATTTATCTTCTGTTGCTCTTTAAACTTTACCCAATCCTCTTCCCGCTCATCTTTGCTACGTTGTATTTCTTCTCTTTTATTTTTATACTGTCCCTTGTCAGCCCTGGTCGCCCCTTTACTCCCTTTGGAATCTTTCTTCCTCCTATGAATCAACTGATCCTGCACCTTCTGTATTATTCCTAGAAATACCTGTCATTGTTGTTCCACTGTCATCCCTGCTAGTGTATCTTTCCAGTCAACTCTGGCCAGATCCTCCCTCATGGTCCCATAGTCCTCTTTATTCAACTGTAACACTGACACCTCCGATCTACCCTTCTCCCTCTCACAAGGGCAGGAGACATCTGCCCACTGCAGCTCAACCATTGAGCATGGTGTGGACCTTGGTTCTGGATGTAATAGGTGTAGTTTTGAAACATTTACCATTATTTCTGAAGATTAGCTCCATTCCCATGGGAAGTCTGTTAATGGTGAGATTCAACAATGCAGCAAGAAAGACTGAGAAAAACATGAGCAAAAATGCCAACGGAATAACTCAACAGGTCAGACTCTCAAGAGGGAATGGATAGGTGAATTTTTAGGCCAGGACCATTCTTCAAATGCACACAAACTCCACCTTGTTTGGCACTAGTGTTCAATGAGGTTGGATATAAGGAACTGCTGATGCTGGCTTAAAAAAAGGCATCAAATGCTGGAGTAACACAACGGGTCAGGCAGAACCTGCGCAGAACATGAATAACTGATGTTTTGGGTCGGGCACCCTTCTTCAAACTCACATGAAGACCCTTCAGACTGAAGAAGGACCCTGACCAGAAACATTACCTATCCATGTTCTCTAGAGATGCTGCCTGAACCGCTGTGTTAATCCAAGTCTTTGTGTCTTTTCTTCACAGATTGGTTCTATTATGATTTGGACGACCTACAGCAGACATCCCAAGGCTTTGGGAAAACGTTGCCAATGTTGTCATTGTAGAATCCTCCAAATGTACTGGTAGGAACACCATCATACTCTCCCAGTCTGACATCCCCAGTACTGAGACCTCTTCCAGGCCAACACCTGCAGTATTGAGACCCCTCTCAACCCAACAGCCCCAGTTACTCTCAGTTGGCTATACCATTTGAGTCTGAAGAAGGGTCTTGACCGAAAATGTTAACCATTCCCTCTCACCAGAGATGCTGCCTGGCCCGCTGTGTTACTCCAGCATTTTGTGTCTCCCTTCGGGGTAAATCAGCATCTGCAGTTGCTTCCTACACAAACTATTTGCATGTGTGACACCAGACACCCCAAAACAGCTCTCCTATTCCAAGCTCCTTCATGATACCAAGTAGCCAGAAAAAAGATTTAAGGATTTAAGAATCTTTTAGATAGGCTCATGAATGTGCAGGATATGTTTATTTCAGTGGAGAGATACCAACGATACCAAACGTGCCCTTTGGCCCACCGGGCCTGCACTGACCAATGATGACCTCTACACCAGTTCTATCCTACACATTGGGAACATTTAATCCACTAATAACGCACGTCTTTGGGATGTGGGAGGAAACTGGAGAAAACCTACGCAGTCACTGGGAGAGCGTACAAACTCAGTACAGACAGCACCCATAGTCAGGATCAAACCAGGGCCTTTGATGCTGTAAGGCAGCAACTCTACCGCTACGCCAAGGTGCCGCTCCGAATGGAAGGATATGGATCCCGTGCAGAATTTATCTTGGTACCATATTCAGCACGGACATAGTGGGCAGAAGGGCCTGTTCCTGTGCTGTACCACTTCCGTATTCTATGTTCTCCACCAAGCATTGGGAATCTCTCGGGGTAACCACCGGAAGCGGAGGGGGGAAGGTTTGGGATAGGACTGAGAACCACACATTGTGTGTGACTCAGGAGCTCACAGAAACTAAACTAAAGTTACGCCCTCTAGTCTTTGGCATTGCCACCCTATGAATAAAGGTTCTCTAGACATCAATGCAGTCTACGCTGCACTGACTCCAAAACAAGTATATCCCGTTTTTTGAAGTAGGGTACTTAAAATAATGAAGTAAAACAGCAAGAACAGCAACTAAACTCTTTTCATTCAGTGTAATGATTTGCAGCAAAAAAACCTGGCTGAAATGCAGTAACTTTGAGTCAGCTTATTCTATGCCAATACTTTAATTGCATTTATTCAGAGATTAATAGAACGTTTATTTGGGCCAGGGTGCTTAACTTCACTTATCACCTTCTCAAATATCGTTGGAAATAGACTAGTATAAACTATTATAGCAACTGGAAAACAACTCTGAATCCTTCTTAGACCTCATTGTCGGTGAATATAACACAAAGTGCTCGAGTAACACAGCAGGTCCGGCAGCGGCTATGGAGGGAATGAACGGGCGATGAGTTGGATCAGGGCCCTTTCACAGATCTGACCTGAAACTTTGCCTATCAACATCATCCACAGATGCCGCCGGATCCGTTGAGTTACTCCAGCACTTGAGCTTTGCTTAAGATTCCAGCACCTGCAGTTCCTTGTGTCTCCTCCTTATTTTTGAATATGAAGGAACATATTGGGTGTTGGGATCTATGCCAAGAGCTGTTGTTATTGGGAAAATGGACCTCAGTTTGGATAAATTCAATGTCAGAAGCTGACATAAAAGTGGCACTTTGGAGTGTAGGCAAGGAAATGCAGATGCTGGTTTACAAAGAATAGACACAAAGTGCTGGAGTAGCTCAGCGGGCCAGGCAGCATCTCTGGGGAACATCTCTGGAAGGTGATGTTTCTGCTCGGGGCCCTTCTTCAGATACTTCTTCAGAAGGGTCCTAACCCGAAACGGCGCCTGTCCATGTTTTCCAGAGATGCTGCCTATCCCACTAAGCTACTCCAGCATTTTCTGGCACCTTGGAATGCTTAGAGCTTTAGACATTAGAGATACAGTGTGGAAACCGACCCTTCGGCCACCGTGCCCGCACTGACCAGTGATCACTCCGTGCAATGCCACTATCCTACATTGCAGAGGCAATTTACAATTTACAGAAGTCAATTAATCTACAAGCCTGAACATCTTTGGAGTGTGGGAGGAAGCCAGGGCACCTGGAGAAAACCCACGTGGCCACAGGGAGAAGGTACAAAGTCCGTACAGACAGTACTTGTAGTCAGGATCGAACCTGGCATTGTAAGGCAGTAACTTTATCACTGTGCCACTGTGCTGCCCCTTCTTGCCAAAATGTGCATTAAACTCACATTTGACTTATTAAAAATATATATATTATACTACAATTGATTTCTCCATTCTCATAATTTCACTCACACTGAAATATATTTCACGGGGCCTGTTTTCCATCATTCCAATGATTTAAGGCCAAATTGTACTGTGGTCTTTCTGTTCACTGGTAATGATTAATGTGGAAAAAATATTGACGTTTGGCCTGTTTTTTAGCATGGCTATCTTTTTAATCAAAGTTAAAGATACAGGAAAACATAGCAAACTTCATTTTATTTGATTGGACAAATCTTGTTGGGGATAAATCATAAACATTTGTTCGTGTCTGCAGTTCAAATTTGTTTGATGTACTTTATTGCGCATTGATTATAAAACATTGCTTGAAAATGTTTTGTATTTCATGCTTGATTTGAAGTTGGAAGTTGAAAGGTACAGCATGGAAACAGGCCCTTTGGCCCATCGATTCCACACTGACCATCAATCACCCATTCACACTAGTCCCATTTTATCATCCACTCCCTGCACACTAGGGACAATTTACAGAGGGTTAATTAACCTGCAATCCCACACGCCTATGGGATTTGGGCGGAAACTGGAGCACCTGGAGGAAACCCACATGGTCACAGTGATAACGTGCAAACTCCACACACACAGCAACTGAAGTCAGGATCGAACCAGGTCTCTGGTGCTGTGAGGCAGCAGCTTCACCAGCTGTACCACTGCTCTGCTGGATCATCAGTTTTGATTTGATGTAGATTAATATAGTCTGCTTCAGTTACATTTATGGTTACGTTCTAGGGCTCTATAAACTTATATTTTACTTATTAAAAACTTTATTATATATTAGAAAAATGAGCTGCAGGTGCTGGTTTATACCAAAGATTTATGCTAAATGCTGGAGTACCTCAGCGGTTCCAACAGTATCTCTGGAGAATATGGATAGGTGACTTTTTTGGGTTGCGACAATTCTTCAGACCTGGTCAGAAGAAGGGTCCAGGCCCAGAAACATCAACTATCCATTTCCCCCGGAGTTGCTGCCTGACCCACTGAGTTACTCCAGTATTTATTGAATCTGCCTGACCCACTGAGTTACTACAATATTTACTGTCTATCAGCTCTATTTGTTACTTTTTTTTTCAGACTCACACTCCAGGTGGTTCTACCCCTTCAAGAAAGTTTGGGATCAAAGGCAAGCATCTACATTATCGTGGGCTTATTTGAATGAGGCAATGTGCTTTGAGCTTCCCAAACTGAATCAGTAAATAAAATGTGAAGTCTGAAGAGATCTGAAGATGGATCTCGGCCCGAAAAGTCACCCATTCCTTCTTTCCAGAGATGCTGCCTGTCCCACTGAGTTACTTCAGCTTTTGCTGATCATGGACTTTAGGAGGGCACATCATCCGAGGACGTACACACCATTGAGGATAAATGGGGATACTGTGGATAGGGTGAGCTGTTTTAAATACCTGGGAGTCCACATCTCTGAGGATATAACATGGACATCGCACGCTGCAGCACTCGTGAGTAAGGCAAGGCAGCGCTTTTACCACCTCAGGCAATTGAGGAAATTCAGAGTGTCTCCGAGGATCCTCCAGTGCTTCTACTCTGCGGCTGTTGAAAGCATCTTGTCCGGAAACATTACAATCTGGTTTGGGAATTGCTCTGCCCAGGACAAGAAGGCTCTGCAGAGAGTAGTGCGGTCGGCCGAACGCACTATGGGGACTTCTCTCGCCCCTCTGCAGGACTATACATCAGGAGGTGCAACTCCAGAGCCAATAAGATAATGGGAAACCCCTTCCACCCCTGCAACGGACTGTTCCAGCTCTTACGGTCAGGCAAACGCCTCCGTTGCCATGGTGTGAGAACGGAGAGGATTAGAAGGAGTTTCTTCCCAGAGGCCATTCGGGCCGTAAACTCCTATCTCACCAGGGACTAACTCTACTAACTTACTGTACCACAACACCGCCCACAATATTTAATATGAATAAGAACATGTGATTCTGTTTGTAGTTTGTTGGTTGTTTGTTTGTTTGTTTTTTGCACAAAGTCCGCAGGCACGGCCACTTTTCATTTCACTGCACATCCCGTATGTGTATGTGACGAATAAACAAACTTTAAACCAGCGTCTGGAATTCCTTCTTACACAATAAAATCCTTTAGTTTCATTAAATATGGGCCTTTTGGACAAACAAACCATTGCTGCCATCAAATAAAGTTTCTCAGTGATAGTTGAATCTAAAGTTTCAGGAGTGCTGACGTTATAAATAAGGGATTTAGCGGCCTGACTCCATGGGTGTTTCAACGTGTTACTTGGGGTCTGGTTTGATGATATAGACCCTTGCGACTGAGAACTTTCCAATGCTTTGTAGGAAAATTGGCTGATTGACTTGGAGACGGATTGCATTTGGCATCAGCTGCTTTCTTATTGTGTGTGTGTGTGTGTGTGTGTGTGTGTGTGTGTGTGTGTGTGTGTGTGTGTGTGTGTGTGTGTGTGTGTGTGTGTGTGTGTGTGTGTGTGTGTGTGTGTGTGTGTGTGTGTGTGTGTGTGTGTGTGTGTGTGTGTGTGTGTGTGTGTGTGTGTGTGGAACTGAGGACCAGGAGATGTGTTGAAAACTAAAACGAGAAATGAAGCGGAAAATAGAGGATCAAGTTCTTTCGGGAAGGAGGGGACGGGATTTAGGAGTCCAGCCCACCAGTCAGGTGAGGGTAACCGATCAATTATTACTTTTATGCTGCCAGAAAATACGAGATAACCATCTAATGAAACAAAGACTTGTTACTTAAGACAATCAGGGTAAATGAAAGCCAAAGATAGACACAAACTGCTGGAGTAACTCAGCGGGCCAGTCAGCCTCTCTGGAGAAAAGGAATAGGTGACGTTTTGGGTTGAGTCCCTCCATCAGACTCCTTGACTCCTTGACCAGACTAAATGAAAGCCTAGATGAGCGACACAGTGGCGCAGCTGGTAGAGCTGCTGCCTCACAGCACCAGAGACCCAGATTCAAACCTGACTTTGGGTGTAGACTGTGTGGAGTTTGCAAGTTCTCCCTGTGACTGCGCGGGTTTCTTCCGGGTGCTCTGGTTTCCTCCCACATCCCAAAGATGTGTGGGTTTGTAGGTTGGTCTTTGTCAATTGCCTCAATGTACAGGGAGTGAATGATAAAATGGCTTGTTTCCATGCTGTATCTTTCAATCGATCAACTATTTAAATTGGGGTTCATACAAATACTGTGGGAGATACTAAAGAAGATTATATTTACGTGGCAGTTTATTCTGGAACTATAGTATTTAATATTTTGGCAACTAGGCATTGTGCGTTCTCCAGAGATGCTGCCTGGCCCGCAGAGTTACTCCGGCACTGTGTCTCTTTTTGTAAACCAGCATCTGCAGTTCCTTGTGTGTATGTGTAAGCATCTGAAGTAGTTTCATTTGTGAATCTGATAACAAAACATATAAAATAATTTCAAATCCGCACATAGAAAAGGGCGGCACAGTGGTGTGGCTGCTAGAACGTGGGTTTGGCCCACACATCCGGTGCTGTCTGGGTGGAGTTTGCATGTTCTTTCAGGGATTTGCAGCTTTGCAGTTGAGTTTATTGTCACATGCACTGAGTTACAGTGAAAAGCTTTTTGTTCCGTGCTAACCAGTCAGCAGAAAGACTATACATGATTACAATCGAGCCGTCCACAGTGTACAGATTCATGATAAAGCAAATATTGTTTAGTGCAAGATAAAGTTCAGTAAAGTCTGATTAAAGATAGTCTGAGGGTCTCCAATGAGGTAGATAGTAGCTCAGGTCTTTACTTATAGTAGTTGCTGATAGAATGGTCCAGTTTCCTGAACTTCTTCTTTCGTGTGGCGTGCAGAGCCTAAAGTTGTTGGACAACTTGTTCTATTTGATATTCCGTTTGTGCACGTCGAGTTGATTGCATTAGTCGAAACAGGGCGGACCACGTGAAGGTTGCAATCTTCCACCCCAGTTGCCTAATAATAGCAGGGAAGAAACTCTCCCTGAATCTGGAGGTGTGCATCTTCACACTGCTTAGGTTAGTTGGCCTCTGGAAAATAACATGAAGTTATTATGAATATGAATAATATTAACCTAATATCCACGCAATCTATTTTTTGGGCATTTTGTAACCAGCACGGAGAGCAGCATGGTGGCGCAGCGGTAGAGTTGCTGCCTCACAGCGCAAGAGATCCGGGTTCGATCCTGACCACGGGTGCTGTGTGTAGGGAGTTTGTACGTTCTCTTGGTGGCCTCATAGGGTTTTTTCCAAGGGCGCCGGTTTCCTCCCACACTTTAAAGACGTGCAGGTCTGTGGATTAATTGGCTTTGGTAAAAATTGTAAAAAGTCAATAGACAATAGACAACAGGTGCAAGAGTAGGCCATTCGGCCCTTCGGACCAGCATCTAATTAGTCCCAAATGTGTAGGATAGTGTGACTGTATGTGGATTGCTGGTCAGCGCATACTCGGTGGGACGAAAGGCCTGTTTCCATGCTGTATCTTTAAACTAAACTAAACTATAAACACTGCTGGGTTGCCTCAGATTGTATTCTAATTAGGCCTGAAGTGTACACAATGTCACACCTGTTATTCCATACACTCAGAACCAGTATCATTCACAGGCCTTTCATTACATTTGGATTGACAAATTCTCTATCTTCAGAACTTCTGAATTTAAAAAGAAAACAAGGACATTTGTTTGCTTTGAAAACCTGGCAACACACAGGGCTCGTTTACACTAGGCCCTGGAAACAAAGTGTAAGCTCTATCATGTTTAGCGTGGATTAAAAACAAGGAGATGCTCGTAACGTGAAACTAAGTGAAGTTAATAAAAAGGCAGTAATGTCGCCATGACCAATTAGAGACAAAAGCAGACTTTCTTTATGACTTTCCTGGAGAGATCTGACCCATCTGACAAACAGCATCACAATTGTGGGAGACATTGAGAAATAGATCTGTCAGATTTCTCTGGTCAAAAGTTCTGATTCTGAATCTTAAGCTGCTGTTTCAGCCCGGAATCAGAGAGATACAGTGTAAACAAAATCCGGATTATTGAATTTTACTTGGCACAATGTACAGCATGAAGAAGAACTACCCTTTGATGTTTCAAAAGCTCAGGCACACAATTCTCTGATTATTTCTTTCACTGGTCCCACACAGTTTCCAGGAAGTGAGTTATGAGATGCAAGCAGACGCACAAGAAGATAACGAACGCCAGTAACACAAAACTACCATAAAGTGCAAGTCTATTTTGATTCATTCTTTTTCTCATTATCCAAATATTGTGCGTTGCGGTGATTAGCAACATACATTTAATTTACAAGGGCACAGGGTTCAGCATTCTAGTAAAGATTAAAGCAAGGATTTCCAAGGTCCTCGTCCCCAAACCGCTCAGCTTGAATAGCCACTGTTTGATGGGATGGGAAGTTCCATTGCTTAGACATTTATAACTTTCCCCCAGGGTAGAAATGTCAAAGACTAGAGGGCGCAGTTTTAAGGTTAGAGGAGCAAAAGTTTAAAGGAGATGTGTGGGGCAAGTTATTTTACACAGAAAGTGGTGGGTGCCTGGAATGTGATGCCAAGGATGGTCGTGGAGACAGATACAAGAGTGATGTTTAAGAGGCTTTTAGATAGGCGCGTAGAAATGCAAGGAATAATGAGATATGGATCAGATGTAGGCAGGTGGGATTAGTTTAGTTTAGTTTAGTTTAGTTTAGAGATGCAGTGCAGAAACAGGCCTTTCAGCCCACCATGTCCACGCCAACCAGTGATCATCCATACACTAGTTCTATCCTACACACCAGGGTATGTTCAATGTTCTTATTGTTGTCCTCAGCTCAATGCGAACACTTGCGGTTCCACGACAGAGGACCTTGGCTTTAAGCCACACTTCAGAAGCTTGTGCCCAAAATCTTGGCCAGGACACCAGGGAGGTGCTGAGGGACTGGCGTTCTCCGGGAGATCTTCCCCTTTGGATACGATTCTAAAGCAAGGGCATTTCGAGAAAAATAAACAGACACAAAGTGCTGGAGTAACTTTGCAGGTCAGGCAACGTCTCTGGAGCACACGGATAGGTAACGTTTCGGGTCGGGATGCTTCTTCAAAGGTGTTGATGGAGAATTAAGGTTCCAGTGTACAGTGCAAGGCTGGAGGACCAGGCGAGCTAAGGAGGTGGTCCGCTAGACAACAGGTAGTAGAAAGAACCAGGGGGCTTTGCCTTCTGTGCCCTCCAGTCGGTTGCAGGAGGTGCCTCTGGTGCATGGAGGTTGAAGATGGCCGGGCAAGGAGAGGGACGATGGGCCAAAGGACGATCAGACTCTTCAGACTCCAGCATTTTGTGTTTATCCTTGGAGTTCAAATATGGTTCCTGATCTGAAATGTCATCTACCCATGTTCTTCAGAGATGCTGCCTGACCCGTTGAGTTATTCCAGCACTTTGTTACTCAGCACTTTTTTTTTGTGAACCTGCATCTGCAGTACCTTTTGTTTCCACAACTATGAAGAAGTTAGAGGGTGGACATCTCCCATCTTTCCTGTCCAATGTTTAAGACAGGAACATCATTACCAAGATTATCTCATTGTTAACCTAGACTCAATGGAAACACTCACACCTAAGTCAGTAAGTCATATAACCATGTAACCATATAACAATTACAGCACGGAAAAAGGCCTTCTCGGCCCTTCCAGTCCGTGCCGACCATTTATTTTCCCCTAGTCCCATCTACCTGCATCATTTTAAAGACCTCAATCAAGTCCCCCCTTAACCTTCTGCGCTCCAAAGAATAAAGATCTAACTTGTTCAACCTTTCTCTGTAACTTAGTTGCTGGAACCCAGGCAACATTTTCTAGTAAATCTCCTCTGTACTCTCTCTATTTTGTTGACATCCTTCCTATAATTAGGCGACCAAAATTGTAGACCATACTCCAGAATTGGTCTCACCAATGCCTTGTACAATTTTAACATTATTTCCCTACTCCTATATTCAATGCTCTGATTTATAAAGGCCAGCACACCAAAAGCTTTCTTTACCACCCTATCTACATGCAATTCCACCTTCAGGGAACTATGCACAGTTATTCCTAGATCCCTCTGTTCCACAGCATTCCTCAATTCCCTACCATTTACCATGTACGTCCTATTTTGATTTGTCCTGCCAAGATGTAGCACCTCACACTTATCAGCATTAAACTCCATCTGCCATCTTTCAGCCCACTCTTCCAAATGTCCAAAATCTCTCTGTAGACTTTGAAAATCTACTTAATTATCCACAGCACCACCTATCTTAGTATCATCTGCATACTTACTTATCCAATTTTCCACCCCATCATCTAGATCATTGATGTACATGACAAAAAACAGTGGACCCAACACAGATCCCTGAGGCACCCCACTGGTCACTGGCTTCCACCCTGACAAACAGCCATCCATCATTACTCTCTGGCATCTCCCATTCAGCCACTGTTGAATCCATCTTGCTACTCCGCCATTAACACCCAAAGATTGAACCTTCTTAACCAACCTTCCATGGGGAACCTTGTCAAAGTCCTTACTGAAATCCATATAGACAACATCCACTGCTTTACCCTCATCAATTTCCCTAGTAACCTCTTCAAAAGTCACAGCTTCTAGCTCCATTCAGACTCCAACGTCCAAAATCTCAGCTGCTTGGTGGGCCCTGTTATGAGCTATGTTGCTCATCAATGGATTATGTACACCAGCTTTGTCCCTAGGGCGAGTGTGAGCATGAGTGTGAGTGTGTACCAGGAGATAAAATAAAGGAAGATGGCTCTGTATTCAATGAAGCTTAAATGGTCCCATTAAACCATATGTGATTCAAAAGTAGTTTAGTTTAGTTTAGTTTAGTTTAGTTTAGTTTAGGGATACAGGCCCTTCGGCCCACCGAGACTGTGCCGGCCAGCGATCCCCTCAAATTAACACTATCCCACACACACCAGGGACAATTTACATTTATACCAAGTCAATTAGCCTACATACCTGCACGTTTTTGGAGACAGTCTGAAGAAGGGTCTCTACCCAAAACGTCACCCATTCCTTCTCTCCAGAGATGCTGTCTGTCCCGCTGAGTTACTCCAGCATTTTGTGTCTATCTTTGGGCTTAGACCAGCATCTGCAGTTCCTTTCCTACACATCCCAAAGGCATCCTAGTTGTCTATTATTTGTTGCACGCTGCAATTTCGTTCCTCCGGTCTCTAAGGGCGATTTTTCCATGTGGCCCGTGGTGTGTGGTGACTTATCTGACAGGTGAGACATATGCCGCACATTTCTAGCCAGGCTAGCGCGTCGCCGTGACAACGGGTCCTTTCCACATGTGGAGCGCAAGCCATCATTACAGGAAAGTGCATGAAACCAGCAAGAACAGATGGGAACAGAGGAAGCTGATAATCACTTTGGCAAAGCCTGTTCCCTTTTCTTACGGACCTGTTCCTCCTGACGCTGCCCCGGAGCAAACGGCCCTGGCGCTCGTAAACACCTTAGCAGATGAGTGAGCAGCTCATCAGTAACGTAATGCAGTAACAGATTGCTCGATTCAGACACTAAGCGCCACTTCTGGTGACTGTCTGGGTCGTACCATTCATCCCAGCATCCCAGAAGTAAGGAGCTAAACCGACAGACATCTAATCTCCCTGTCTCCCGGCTGCCAAACACTTTAACTCCCCTTTCCCTTCCCATTCCCACATTGACCTTTCTGTCCTGGGCCTGCTCCACACTCAGAGTGAGGCCAAACACAAACTTATATTTCGCTTGAGCAGCTTACAACTCAGTGGTATGAATATTGATTTCTCTAACTTCAAGTAACCCCATCATTCCCTCTCTCCCTGTACCCCCCAACCCTAGTCGTACTAGTTTCACTGTTGTCCTGTTGAGTTTCGCTGTTTGTAAACTCGTACCACTGTTTGAATCACCTTCTTCCCATGGACGAAGACCATGTGGGTTTTATTCCAGGTGGTCCATTTTGTACGGGTTTTGTAGGTTAATTGCCCACTGTAAATTGCCCCCAGTGTGCAGAGAGTGGGACAACGGACAACTAGTGTGAACGGGTTATCGACGTTTGACGTAGACTAGGTGGGCCGAAGGGCCTGTTTCCACACTGTGTCTCTAAACTAAGTTAACCCGGGCGCAACATTGCTGATCTCTCTGTCTGTGCCGAGTTTCCACAAGCATTTCTCCCAGGTACTCTGTTTTCATCCCTCTTCTGGTTGGTAGATTGAGCAAAGCACAAAGTGCTGGAGGAACTCAGCAGGTCAGGCAGCTTCTGTGGAAGGAAGGGATAGTCGACGTTTCAGGTTTTCGATTGGTAAATTAAGTGGCTACTGTTGTCTAT
This sequence comes from Raja brachyura, assembly GCA_963514005.1. The sequence goes on from OY740808.1 coordinate 25,951,077, forward strand.
CGGTAGGGTAGATGAAGCTTCAGGTGGTTTGTGGCCATGCAAAAGGAATTAGGTTACGGGGAAATCAACACTCTAAATATTCAAGAGTGTTTTATTGTCATATGTCCCAAACGGAACATTCTTACTTGTGGCAGCACAACAGAATATGTAGACATAGTCCACTGTAAACAATATTATAAATGAGAAAAAAAGTTCAGTGTGTGGTGTATATATATCTATTGTATGTATATACATACACAGCATATACGCACACAATATATATATACATGTTATATAAATTATACACTATATATATACTGTATATACATACACACAGTGCAAAATGACAAAACCAATGCCCTGAAGTCTATGTAGTTCAGAGCATAGAAACATAGAAACATAGAAAATAGGTGCAGGAGTAGGCCATTCGGCCCTTCGAGCCTGCACCACCATTCAATATGATCATGGCTGATCATCCAACTCAGTATCCTGTACCTGCCTTCTCTCCATACCCCCTGATCCCTTTAGCCACAAGGGCCACATCTAACTCCCTCTTAAATATAGCCAATGAACTGGCCTCAACTACCTTCTGTGGCAGAGAATTGCACAGATTCACCACTCACTGTGTGAAAAATGATTTTCTCATCTCAGTCCTAAAAGACTTCCTCCTTATCCTTAAACTGTGACCCCTAGTCCTGGAGATCCCCAACATCGGGAACAATCTTCCTGCATCTAGCCTGTCCAACCCCCTAACAATTTTGTAAGTCTTTATGAGATCCCCCCTCAATCTTCTAAATTCCAGTGAGTACAAGCCCAGTCTATCCAGTCTATCTTCATATGGAAGTCCTGCCATCCCAGGAATCAGTCTGGTGAACCTTCTCTGTACTCCCTCTATGGCAAGAATGTCTTTCCTCAGATTTGGAGACCAAAACTGTACGCAATACTCCAGGTGTGGCCTCACCAAGACCCTGTACAACTGCAGTAGAACCTCCCTGCTCTTGTACTCAAATCCTTTTGAATATTTGGAGATTGTAGTGTTTAATAGCCTGATGGCTGCAGGGAAGAAGCTGCTCCTGAACCTGGACGTTACAGTTTTTAGGCTCCTGTACCTTCTTCCCAATGACAGGGGTGAAATGAGTGTGTGGCCAGGGTGGTGTGGGTCTCTGATGATGCTGGCTGCCTTTTGGAGGCAGCGACTGCTGGAAATCCCTTCGATGGTGGGGAGGTCAGGACCCGTGATGGACTGGCCAGTGTTCACACAAATAATCGCATTGTTGGGATTGCTCTGCGAGCTGCCATCGAATCGATGGGCTGAAAGGCCTCCTTCTTTATCATAAGAGAACATGGGAAGAGTTTATACGATTCAGCTGCAGGTTTCGCAACAGAAATTAAATCACATTGCAACATCAGTTCAAAATAATTTGTAAATAACATTTAAAATCCCCACCCCACCCTGCCCCGAGGATGTAAACACCTCTGTAAAAATGTTGATCATATTCAGAGGAGGGTTGCATTGGTATCTTATTTGCCTTGGTGATTTTCATACCCAATCACAATATAAATGTTGTTCGAAAGATATTCAACTCTAGGGTTAAGCATCTTCCTGTTCTTTTCTGTTGTTCCCAGCTGGCGTCACTGGGCGACATTCAGGAGGAGATGATTAATGAAACATTTCCATCCCTGTCTGAGTATGACTCAGTTCAAAATTGTGGTCAGAGTCAGTCTAATATAATTTAGTTTGGTTTATTATTGTCATGTGTACCAAAATACAATGAAAAACTTTGCTTATTTAGCGTGTTCTCCTCACAAATCATAACATACGCGCGAACAGCAGTGGGGGGGGGGGGGTCAAGGAAAGAGCGTTAACGTCGCGGCCTTGTTTCCACCAATCTTTCCACCGCTACGCACAAGAGGCGCAAGACACCATTGTGTGCAGACGCTTTGGCTGAACAATTTCTAATCTTGTGATATGTACTCAATAAGAAGAAGAGTGCAGCGTGCAGTGATAAGTCTTTCTTTATAAAGAAAGTGCAGCCAAATGAAAAGTGCAATGGGCACAGCAAGGTAGATTGGAAGATCAGGAATTCATCCCTAGCATAATAGATGTGTGCTCAAACGTCTGATAACAGGAGGGAAGAAGAAGGTCTTGTATCTGGTGGTACAGGTTCTCTTCTGCCTGTTGGGAACGGAAAGAAGATGGAATGAACGGGGTGTGTGTGGTCCTTGATTGTTTTGGCTGGTTTCCCGTGGCAGGGTGGTGTAGATGTAGTTTGTGCGTAGAGGAAGGTGGGGCGAGGTTGGTTGGCATGACATGCATAAGGGTGCGATGGGTCATGGGAAACTGGAGGAACTTGATCTGTTTTTATCGTGTGATGCAAATCCAAAACACTAGATAGTCAGTATAGTCACTAAATTGGATGCCTTCATGTACAATCATTGTCATCTCAGCCTCTGCTTTGGCAGACAGACCTTGATCATTGTTACACATCCGCCATCTTCTTAGCGCTGGAGGAACTTAGCAGGTCAGGCAGGCAGCATTGAGGAGGAAATGTACAGGTGACGTTTTGGGTCAGGACCCTTCCTCAGTTGGGGTGGGGGGCGAAAGCTGGAAAAGCGAGGTGGGGGTGGGACAAAGCCTGGCAAGTGATAGAAGTAGAGATGAGGAACCACTGATACTGGTTTACACAAAAGGACACAAAGTGCAGGAGTAACTCAGCAGGTCAGGCAGCATCCCTGGATAGGTGACATTTCGGGTCAGGAGGCATTTTCAGAAATGTTGATGGAGAATTAAGGTGAACCTCGCGCGGCGAGGAGGTGGGGCGGGTTGGTGACGGTGACCAATGCTGGACAGGGAACGGTAAAAAGAACCGGGGGGGGGGGGGTCTTACCAACCGCGCCCTCAAGGCCGGCTGTGAGAGGCACCCCAGGGCATGAATGTTGAAGATGACCGGGCAAGGAGAGAACCGACAGTTTGCCAGAGAACCAGATGGAGGCTGGGGCTGCAAAGGGCCTTTATGGGCAGCTGGGACTGTGAAATGGTGCCAAAACCTGGTGACTCTTGCACATTGACCCAGCAGGCTGTTTCTATGCATTCTGTACCTAGCCGGGGATTGTACCTATGTATGGTTATAATCCTACTGATCTGTGTGCAATCTTTGTACACACGATTATAGAGAAACCATTGAACCATTAGCTACTGTAAATCGGGGACTTCAGTCTCATGGTAGAGGGAGGAATCCTGATTAGGCATGATTAGGACACATTCACGGTCCCTGGCGCTGGTAAATATCATTGACAAATGTTATCACTGCCCAACAGTGGAATTGGTAAGGTGGGCAAATATCATTGTAGAGCTGCTAAAACCATCACTTGTAACCACATAGAAAATGATTTTTTATCTTTATTTTTTAATTTTTTTGTGTGTAATATTTTAGAATATAATATTAGAAGTATAATATTAGAAGCATCTCATAATCCAAACCAATACAGACTTTGTTTAACAATTACATATTATTAATATCTAGTGTCCCGGGGTCCCACCTATCAAAATAGCTGGGGTCCTCATTTATCAATTACGTATTAACACTGCTTCTAATTGTTTATTTTTATTTATAGATGGAAAGAGAGAAAGGAAAATAGAGATAATTAAAAAATTAATTGCTAGGACATGGTCTCCATTTATAGATTATTTGAAGGGGTAGATTGGTCCGGCACGGGAGCCTGACCGAAACTTGAATCCAGGATTAGATGAATAGTTACGTTTTATAACCTACGGACCTATCTCCTAAGCCGTATAAAATGATTTTAACCATACTGGATTTATTGACATCAATCATTGATGTCACCATTGAAGCAGACCTAACACCATTCATGTAACTGGGGATTCAGCGAGGTATTGGTAACAAAAACGACACAAACAGCAGGAGTAACCCAATGGGTCAGGCATCATCTCTGGAGAACACGGATAGGGGATTTTTCGTGTCAGGGCCCTTGTTCAGACTGATTGTCGTGGGGGTGGGTCATAGGGTCATATGAGCTAGGAGTAAAATAAGACCATTGGGCCCATCAAGTCCACTCCGCCATTCTATCATGGCTGATCTATCTCTCCCTCCTAACCCCATTCTCCTGCCTTCTCCCCATAACCTCTGACACCTGTACTAATCAATGTTGATGAAGGGGATGAGGAGGGGCAGGACAAAGCATGGAGAGTGATAGGTGGATACATGTGGAGGGGTGTGGGGGGGGGGGGGAGGAGGTTTGATAGGCAGATGGTTGGACAAAGTTCAGAGATGAAAAGCCAAAAGGTATGAGATAAGGATGGTGCAAATTGTGAAGCTAGAGGAAGGAATATAGGTGAAAATGAAGGGTGAGGGGAGAAATGGGCTAATGTCAAGGTGGAGCATAGGGAAGGGAGGGGAAGAAAGGTGGGGGCAGAAGATGTGGGGGGTGGGATTGTTTGTAGTTAGTTACCTAAAATTGGAAAATTTAATGCTTATATCATTAAGTTGTGAGCTACCCAAGCAGAATTGGTTAACATGCATTCTGCATAAGCAGACCGCTCTGAGTTTATTTAGTTTAGTTTAGAGATACAGCATGGAAACAGGCCCTTCGGCCCACAAGTCCACTCCAACCAATGATCACGCAAATTAACACTATCCTACACACACTAGGTACAATTTTCAATTATACCAAGCCAATTAACCTACAAACCTGTACGTCTTTGGAGTGTGGGAGGAAACCGGAGCTCCTGGAGTAAAGCCACGCAGGTCACGGGGAAAATGTACAGACAGCACCAGTTGTCAGAATCGAACCACGGGTATCTGGCGCTGTAAGGCAGCAACTCTACCGCTGCGCCACCGTGCAGCCCCTTAATGTGTTGCCCGTATAAGATGCGGTAGCCTTGCGTACTTCATGACGCCTGAAATTATTTTTGTGTTTTTTCCAATATATTCCTTTTTATGTCCTCCAGCCTTATAAAGAACCACAATTGTTTGTCTCTTTAATTAAGCTACCTTCTTCATGTCACATTTCATGACATAGCCATGTTTTGTTGTGCTTTAAAGAGAAGGAACTATTGTGCTCCTTGAATCAGTGAGAATCTGTTGCTGTATGGAAGAGATTTGTGGATTCAGTCTCGGGCCCCCATCTATTTCTGTTTTTCATTAGTGATCTGCTGTGAATCCTACTCTTCCCATTTTCTTTCCCCTGACTAACTCTTGTTTCCCAGCATTTCATTCAATTATCAAGAGTATGAATCTGAAACTTACTATGACAGGGTTTATCTGATTCACACACCAGGAAACTTCCTAGGCTTCACTTGCAGACACCTCTCTCAGTTGTTAATGGCCATCTATCTGGAATTTCTGCCTTACAGATGTGCAAAGCATTACTTTTCAACGGTTCAATAGTGCTTTAACAGTCACATGAGCAACTGCGCAGTGAAATTCGTTTTGCATATTTACGCGTGCAGCCGCCGCCATGTTTTGGCGCCATTTCCACAGTCCAAAGTCCGGTTCGCCCGCACGCTCGATGTCCTGGAGTGGCTCCTTCCTCTTCTGCTTCTTCTTCTTCTTTCGTGTGGCATGCACAGCCTAAAGTTGTTGGACAACTTGTTCTATTTGATCTTTCATTTGTGCACGTCGAGTTGATTGCATTAGTCAAAACAGGGTGGACCACGTGAAGGTTGCAATCTTCCACCCCACACAGCAGTTTATTAACGTGCATGCAATGCTGGGGTCCCATGCTCATTTAAATTCACATAGGGTGGACCACGTGAAGGTTGAAATCTTCCACCCCGTGCACCTCCTGATATAGGTAAACCCCAGGCTGCAGCAGGGCCTCCTCCGTTGCCCTCGACCAACTCAGCCTGCAGACCGACATTCCTCTCCTCTTTTTATATTGTCCCTTTCAATGTTCCTGTAACATGTCACTGAATGATGCCTTGTGAGGGCCTTTCCTAAAGTGTACAGCCTAATCACATGCTTTGACACCTTCCTTAATATCATTGATTTTCCTGATATTATCTGTTAGACCTAATAGGTCGCTATCTCCAGACAGTGGACCAGCCCTAGTTTCTTAGAAGACCAAATTTGGCATTTCTCCGACAACATTAAGAGGCAGCACAGTGGCGCAGCGGTAGAGTTGCTGCCTTACAGCCCTTGAGACCTGTGTTTCATCCTGACTACGGATGCTGTTTGTACGGAGTTTCTACGTTCTCCCCGTGACCATGTGGGGTTTCTCCGGGTGCTCTGGTTTCCTCCCTCACTCCAAAAACGTGCAGGTTTGTAGGTTAATTGGCCAGGTTCAGGAACAGCTTCTTCTCGACAGCCATTAGGCTATTAAACACTACAACCTCAAATAAGCTCTGAACTGCGTAGACTATTCTTGTTACTATTTTTACTGCCCTATTATTGTTTGTTTGTTTTTCATCTGTACGTATGTGATGTGTGTATGATCTGTATATATGTGTATATGTGAGCATGTGTATATACACACACACTGAACCTTTTATTTCTCGTTTGTTTTCAGTGTACTAGGTTTACATATTCTGCTGTGCCGCTGCAAGTAAGAATGCCATTATTCTGCCTGGGACATATGACAATAAAACACTTGACTCTCTTGACTCTTGAATATGATTTCTCATCAACAAAAAGCATTCCTGGAAACTTTATACCAAATGGAGACGTCACCCTGGAACTCCAGGCCTGGGTTGTAGTACAGACCTGCAGAGATCAAAGTTAACACCAAGTGATGGGAGTGGGTCTGGATTCTGGGCTTCTGGAATGCAAATAAAAAGTGATTCATTCAATTCAGAGTGAGTGGAAAGCTATTCTTTGAGTTGCAAATGGTGTTGCAGCTTCCAGTTTGCAGCAGAGTCGCTTTGAAAAGCAAAAAAATGCCTCTCCTAGTGTGAACTTTCTGCCTGAAAGCAAATAGCCCATAACCCCACCCATCGTTCACCGACACCTAACATAACAAACGCTGTTGTTAAATTTAATCCCAAGCAAATGCTTTTAACTTGTGGCAGTGTGAAACAATACAGAGTGCGTGTTCACCGGGGCAGGATGATAATGTTGTTTTAAGTGCAAAACAGGGAATTCAGGGGGAAATTCAATCCCTTGCTTACTTACACCGAGGTGAAATATTTTTGTCACCAGCCACCGTATGACAGTGGGATCAGCTCCCTCTTGTAAGATGAGACTGAGCCACTTGTAAAACCAGACAACGGTGTCCTTGGGGGCAAGTACAGCGTGACACATTGTGGGGGGCAGGTTGTGGTGGAGACGCCCCCCAAACAAGAGAAGGGATATCACCCCAGGGGGGCACGTGATAGTCTTTGTGAAGGCTACCAAATACAATGCAAATGAATGTATATATAGCCACAGAAACTGCCTGCACAGTTATATATTTTTTATTCTGAGTGAAGTTTATTTTTGGAAAACAAACCCAACGCATTTTGCTGATTGGTTTGTTAACTGGCCACACATCTGAATCACAGCTAATCACAACTGGCTGCACTCTGGCGCAGCGGTAGAGACCCCGGTTCGATCCCGACCACAGATGCTGTCTGTACGGAGTTTGTCCAATATTCCCTGTGACCGCGCGGGTTTTCTCCGGGTGCTCCGGTTTCCTCCATCAGTCCAACAATGTACAGGTTTGTAGGTTAATTGGCTTTGGTAAAATTGTAAGTTATCCCTAGTGTGTAGGATAGTGCTAGTGTATGGGGTGATCGCTGGTCGGCGCGGACATGATGGGCCGAAGGGCCTGTTTCTGCACTGTATCTCTAAAGTCTACTCTAAAGCAAATGCATACATTTTGACAAAATCTACACACAAAAGGAACTGCAGATGTTGGTTTACCTAAAAAGACACAAAGCACTTTAGTAACTCAGCAGGTCAGGCAGCATCTCTGGAGAACATGAATCGGTGATGCTTTGGGTTTTGACTGTAGATATTGACTATATTATCCCACTAACACCCCCAATGTACAGTGAGTTACAGCACAGGGATAGGGGCATCATTTGCAGACCTGAATCAAATGCCTTTCAGGTAGTAGTAAAATGTGGGCGTCTTTCCTAATTGGAAAGAAAGCTGGAGAAAGGACTACTTCACCGTGACTAATGAACAACAAGCATAATTGTACGGTCTGAAAATCGCACATCATTAATTACAGAGTCAGGCAGCCATTTCCTTGGTCTATGTTAACAGAGGAATTCTACTCTCTTGAGATGAATGGTGTGGCATTTGAGAGTGAAGCAAAGAAGCTATCCACACTATCCTGATAAATTCGGAGAATGGGAACCAAACAGTGATCTGCTTACAGATATGCCCATGTGGTCATGAAGAATGTTTCGAAGCTGCTGATGTTTTCTTTGGTCCATGAACGGGCGAAAGTACCTGGGTTCTGAAGGGTCCTCTGGTTGGGTGAAAGTTTTGGAGAGATTCCAGAGGAGGATTATGAGAATGATCCCAGGGATGATTGAGTTCACGTATGAGGAGCGCTTGATGGCTCTGGCCCTTTGCTGGCGTTTATAAGGATGATGGGGGATCTCATTGAAACCTAAACGATAATGAAAGGCCCAGATAGAGTGGATGTGGAAAGGATGTTCCAGGGCGTCACAGTGGCGCAGCGGTAGAGTTGCTGCCTCACAGCGCCAGAGACCCGGACTCGATCCGGACTGCACGTGCTGCCTGTATGGGGTTTCATGTTCTCTCTGGGAAGTTTCCTCCGGGTACTCCGGTTTCCTCCCACATTCCAAAGGCGCGTAGGTTATAGGTTAATTGGCTTTTGTAAATTGTCCCTCGAGTGTGGCATAGAACTCGTTTAGGGGTGACCGCAGGTTGGCATGGACCTCATGGGCCATTGGGCCTGTTTCAACGCTGCATCTCTAAACTAATCTAGACTAAACTGATGTGAGAGACTAGAATCTGAGGGCACAGCCTCAAAATAAAAGGACATACCTTCAAAATAGAGGAGATAAGGAATTTCTCTTGCTAGTGGGTGGTGAATCTATGGAATTCATTGCCATAGATGAATTGGCGAAAGGCCAAGATATTGGGTATTTTTAAGGCAGAGATTGATAGGTTCTTGACTAGGAAGAGCATCAAAGGATACAGGGGGAAGGCAGGAGAATGGGGTTGAGAGGGAAAAATAGATCAGCTGTGATTGAATGGCGGAGTAGTCTTGATGGGTTGAATTCTTCTCCTATGTCTTATGGTTTCATGGTCTTATGGTCCTTCCATATGTTTGATACCGTTCGATTCACAAGTTTGGATGAGAAAGGCTTCTCCCAATTTGTACTGAAGCTTCCAAAATAGATCCTGATTCATCGCAGAATGAAGCCACTCAGTGCTGAGTTGCTTTGAGTGTTTTGCAAGCTCTCCTACACGAATATCTTACTGACGATGCATCCAAATAACATTGCCGTTTGTGAACACACCTGCAGCTGTGGACGAGGACAACCCCACACACTGCGCTCCAGTGGCACTTGTATATATTATCACCAAGCCAGGGAACCAGTTCCTGAAGGAGCTGGTTTAGACTGCTGTCTTAAGAAGGGTCTCGACCCGAAACGTCACCCATTCCTTCTCTCCAGAGATGCTGCCTGTCCCGCTGAGTTGCAACAGCTTTTTGTGCCTATCCTGAAGGAGCTGGTTTTCATTTGGTCGAGAGACGTAAGGTGATAATTCAACTGCGAAGCTTTTATGCACGGCCGCTGTGATTTATAGATTCTCTCCAGCGTGGCCTTGCCAAAGTAAACAGGAAACCTGAGGGCAGGATCGGAATCTGCTGTGTTTTATCTTTAATTGTGTTATTCCCATTTTTACCCAGGGATTAAAAGCTTTACAACTTCCAGCTAACGACCAGGAACATGCATCATTGCAACTGTTACGTTTTTGAGCTTAAAGTGTCGCTGACGTGAAGTTATATCGGGGAGCGAGCTGCATTAGTCGATGCCCTTTGGTTAAAGAAAAGGACATAAAGTGCTGGAGTAACTCAGCGGGCCAGGCAGAATCTCTGGATAGGTGATGTTTCTGATCGGGACCCTTCTTCACACTGTTTGGTTGCTACTTTAGGTTTAGGTTTATTATTGTCCCATGTACAGTGAGTGACAAGCTTTAATGTGTAGGAAGGAATTGCAGATGTTGCTCTATACCGAAGATAGACACAAAATGCTGGAGTAACTCAGTGGGTAAGGCAGCATCTCTGGAGAAAAGGAATAGGTGACGTTTCATCCGAAGAACGGTTCTGACATGGAACGTCACCAAGTCCTTTCCTCCAGAGATGCTGCCTTACCTGTTGACTTATTCCAGCGTCTTATGTCTATTTGCAGTAAAAAGCTTAGTTTTGCAAGCGATCCAAAAATATCACACATATTGGAGAGGGGGCAGAGAAGATTTACGAGGATGTTGCCAGGTCTTGAGGGCCTGAGGGTAACCAGACGAGGACTTTATTCCTTGGAGTGCAGGAGGATGAGGGGTGATAGAGATAGATAGATAGATAGGTTCATGATTAGTGTAGGTGTCAGAGGTTATGGAGAGAAGGCAGGAGAAAGGGGTTAGGAGGGAGAGATAGATCAGCCATGATAATGGCAGAGTAGACTTGATGGATTGAATGGCCTAATTCTACTCCCATCACTTATGACCTTATGATCTTATAGAGATGTACAAGATCATGAGAGGAATAGATTGGGTAAGTGTACAGATTCTCCTGCCCAGAGCAGAGGAATCGAAAACCATAGGTTTAAAGTAAGGGGGGAAAGATTCAATAGGAACCTGAGCGGTAACATTCACATACAAAGGGTGGTGGGTATATGGAACGAGCTGCTGGGGCAGGTAGTTGAGGCAGGGTTTATTGCAGCTTTTAAGAAACATTTAGACAAGTACATGGATAGGACAGGTTTAGAGGGATATGGGCCAAACGCAGGCAGGTTGGACTTGTGTAGATGGGATGTGTGGGCGGTGTGGGCAAGTTGGGCTGAAGGGCCTGTTTCCACGCTGTCTGACTCAGGTACCACACATGGCTACATGCTGCCTTGTTTTAATAACTTTGTTATTTGCACCTCATTCCTAGATTGCTTCTCATCAAGCAGTGAAGTAAAATTATAAAAGGATCTGTAGTCATGTCATCTTGGTGGAAAACGGGTAGAGCCGCTGCCTCACAGCGCCAGGGACCAGGGTTCGATCCTGACCTCAGATGCTATCCGTGTGGAATTTGTACCATTTCCCTGTGACTGAGTGGGTTTCCTCCGGGTGCTCCTACATCCCAAAGACAAGCAGGCTTCTAGGTTAATTAGCCTCTGTGAATTGTTCCGAGCGTATAGGGAGTGGATGAGACAGTGAGATAACATAGGACTAGTTTGAACGGGAGATGGATGGTCGGCATGGACTCGGTGGGCCAAAGGACCTGTTTCCATTCTGTATCTCTAAACTAACCTAAATGGAAGTGATGGAATACGTTCCAGTTGTCTGTATAATCGCAGCTGTGATGGCATAGGAAATCATAGAAACATAGAAAATAGGTGCAGGTGTAGGCCATTCGGCCCTTTGAACCAGCACCGCCTTTCAATATGATCATGGCTGATCATCCAGAATCAGTACCCTGTTCCTGCTTTCTCCCCATTTACCTTGATTCCATTAGCCCTAAGATCTAGATCCAACTCTCTCTTGAAAGCATCCAGTGAATTGGCCTTCACTGTCTTCTGTGGCAGAGAATTCCATAGATTCACAACTCTCTGGGTGAAAAAGTTTTTCCTTATCTCAGTTCTAAACTTATTCTTAAACTGTGACCCTGGTTCTGGACTCTCCCAACATCGGGAACATGTTTTCTGCATCTAGCCTGTCCAACCCCTTAAACCCCTGTCTCACGGTGCAAGTTGGCCCACGAGTGACCCCGAGTTTTCACTCGTGGTGATCACGTACAGCTAACGTACCGGGAACGTCGGAACTCGCGCGATCAACTTGTCCACTCGTGGCGCTAACGGCAGGTACCCGTGAAACTTGTGAACATGTTTGACTTTTTCCATGTCAAATTTAGTGTTCAAGTTTAAAATTGAAACATTTAGACTCGTTGTAAGAACGTATGCCCCGTGCGTTTAACTTAGTGATTCGTGCGTCTACTGTGGGAACTCTTTAAATTATTTCAGTGCCATTCACGCTCGAGTCTTAATCGCAAAATTTAATTCACCCTCGACTAAATATTCTTTGTTTTTTTGGTAATTTTCGTCTTATTTTCCCTCGTGTCCAATTGTATATATAATGTATTTTTGTCACAT